>JBBDGP010000260.1:2582500-3782500 GCA_037952835.1 Lithobates septentrionalis
ATGGATATTAAGGGGAACCCCGGCCAAAATTAAAAAAAAAAAATGACGTGGGGTTCCCCCTAAATTCCATACCAGACCCTTCAGGTCTGGTATGGATTTTAAGGGGAACCCCGCACCAAAAAAAAAAAAAAAACGGCGTGGGGTCCCCCCAAAAATCCATACCAGACCCTTATCCGAGCACGCAACCTGGCAGGCCGCAGGAAAAGAGGGGGGGACGAGAGTGCGCCCCCCCCTCCTGAACCGTACCAGGCCACATGCCCTCAACATTGGGAGGGTGCTTTGGGGTAGCCCCCCCCAAAACACCTTGTCCCCATGTTGATGAGGACAAGGGCCTCATCCCCACAACCCTGGCCGGTGGTTGTGGGGGTCTGCGGGTGGGGGGCTTATCGGAATCTGGAAGCCCCCTTTAACAAGGGGACCCCCAGATCCCGGCCCCCCCTGTGTGAAATGGTAAGGGGGTACAAAAGTACCCCTACCATTTCACTAAAAAACTGTCAAAAATGTTAAAAATGACAAGAGACAGTTTTTGACAATTCCTTTATTTAAATACTTCTTCTTTCTTCTATCTTCCTTCATCTTCTGGTTCTTCTGGTTCTTCTGGCTCTTCTGGTTCTTCCTCCGGCGTTCTCGTCCAGCATCTCCTCCGCGGCGTCTTCTATCTTCTTCTCCTCGGGCCGCTCCGCACCCATGGCATGGGGGGAGGCTCCCGCTATTCTCTTCATCTTCTTCATCTTCTTCTCTTCTTCTTTTCTTCTCTTCTTCTCTTCTTCTCTTCTTCATTTTCTTCTCCGGGCCGCTCCGCACCCATGCTGGCATGGAGGGAGGCTCCCGCTGTGTGATGGCGCTCCTCGTCTGACAGTTCTTAAATAACGGGGGCGGGGCCAACCGGTGACCCCGCCCCCCTCTGACGCACGGGACATGATGGGACTTCCCTGTGGCATTCCCCGTGACGTCACAGGGAAGTCCCGTCAAGTCACCGTGCGTCAGAGGGGGGCGGGGTCACCGGGTGGCCCCGCCCCTCATTATTTAAGAACCGTCAGATGAAGAGACGCCGTCACACAGCGGGAGCCTCCCTCCATGCCAGCATGGGTGCGGAGCGGCCCGGAGAAGAAAATGAAGAAGAGAAGAAGAGAAGAAGAGAAGAAAAGAAGAAGAGAAGAAGATGAAGAAGATGAAGAGAAGAGCGGGAGCCTCCCCCCATGCCATGGGTGCGGAGCGGCCCGAGGAGTAGAAGATAGAAGACACCGCGGAGGAGATGCTGGACGAGAACGCTGGAGGAAGAACCAGAAGAACCAGAAGATGAAGGAAGATAGAAGAAAGAAGAAGTATTTAAATAAAGGAATTGTCAAAAACTGTCTCTTGTCATTTTTAACATTTTTGACAGTTTTTTAGTGAAATGGTAGGGGTAAGTACCCCCTTACCATTTCACACAGGGGGGGGCCGGGATCTGGGGGTCCCCTTGTTAAAGGGGGCTTCCAGATTCTGATAAGCCCCCCGCCCGCAGACCCCCACAACCACCGGCCAGGGTTGTGGGGATGAGGCCCTTGTCCTCATCAACATGGGGACAAGGTGTTTTGGGGGGCTACCCCAAAGCACCCTCCCAATGTTGAGGGCATGTGGCCTGGTACGGTTCAGGAGGGGGGGGGCGCACTCTCGTCCCCCCCTCTTTTCCTGCGGCCTGCCAGGTTGCGTGCTCGGATAAGGGTCTGGTATGGATTTTTGGGGGGACCCCACGCCGTTTTTTTTTTTTTTTTGGCGCGGGGTTCCCCTTAAAATCCATACCAGACCTGAAGGGTCTGGTAAGGAATTTAGGGGGAACCCCACGTCTTTTTTTTTTTTAATTTTGGCCGGGGTTCCCCTTAATATCCATATCAGACCTGAGGGGCCTGGTATGGAATTTAGGGGGACTCCTACGTCTTTTTTTTTTTTTAATTTTGGTTCGGGGTTCCCCTTTGGGGAATTCCCATGCCGTTTTTATCAATGAACTTCTATGTGTATTGTCGGCAATGCAATAGCCGCGGTAGTTTTAAATGAGTTTTTTCCTTCAAAATGTCATTTTGCTGTCAGACTGTTCTAAACACAGGAAACATGCGCCCCTTTACAGACATACTATAGACACCCCCCAGGTACGAAATTTAAAGGGATATTACACTTTTATTGTTTGACTTTAAGCATTATTAAAATCACTGCTCCTGAAAAAATGGCCGTTTTTAAAAATTTTTTTTGCATTGATCCATGTCCCCTGGGGCAGGACCCAGGTCCCCAAACATTTTTTATGACAATAACTTGCATATTAGCCTTTAAAATTAGCACTTTTGATTTCTCCCATAGACTTTTAAAGGGTGTTCCGCGGCATTCGAATTTGCCGCGAACACCCCAAATTGTTCGCTGTTCGGCGAACTTGCGAACAGCCAATGTTCGAGTCGAACATGAGTTCGACTCGAACTTGAAGCTCATCCCTAATCGGGGGAAAGGTGATATTGAATTTTATTTTTGTTTTCTGTTGTGATGTTGATACATTTATGCAAGTGTTTGGTACGGGTGTTAATATGGAAGATTCAATTATTGGCGTTACTTCTTCCTCCATTTGTATGTGAAATCCATAGGCCTCTGCATTCCAATACCACCCATCAACTCTCTCTTCCCTCCACCAAGAGGCACAGAGGAAAGTACTGGATTGATTAACGGTAATATCTGTCAGATTAAACATCCCTTCTGATATATTTTCTCCCCCTGCTTTATGGACTAATATTTGGTACATTTTTCCTACCACCCGTTCCCGTGCTTGTTTCCACGTCTGTGAAAGGGATATTTTATAGCACCTATGATTTTTACTGTTATTGAAAGGAAAGCGCATATTGTCATTCCACTGGAAGGTTATAGTTACTTCTGAGAGTGGGTCTGCCTGTATCCATGCAATACCTACATCTATATGAAATGGTCGCCTGTGTCCTTTAACAGTGTAATTACCTACATCATAATACTTATTCATCTCATATCCTGAATCATTTGCTACTTTAGGATCATCTATAACCCATTGAAAGTTTGCTGTTTCCTCTACCTCAATTACATTAATACCAGGAGTCCATGCACGTATTTGTAAAACAACAATTTTCAACAGAAAATATGTAAGTAGATATTTCATCATGTTGTTTTCTCGGGTTGTTTCTTGCAGTGTGATGCGTGTATCCAGGTAGGTTTTCCTTCCAGCTTTACTGAAGTGGCTGTGGTCAGAAGCACTTGATAAGGACCTTCAAACCTGGGTTCCAATGTCTTTCTGGTGTGTTTCTTTACATATACATAATCCCCTGGTAGCAGAGTATGTGTACCTGCTATTGAATTAGGGTCTGGAAGAGAAGAATACACACTTTTGTGGATGTTAGTTAGACGTTGTTGTAATTGTATCACATATGCAGTCAAACTATCACATTGCAATTGCATACTCTGTGGAAAGTATAGACCTAATCTAGGTGCATTCCCAAAAAGTATTTCGTATGGGGATAATCCTGTTTTTCCTGTTGGAGTGTACCTTATAGAGAATAAAGCCAGAGGCAGGCATTCTGGCCAAGGCTTGTTTAACTCTTGCATGGCTTTTTGTATTTTTAGCTTTATTGTCCCATTTACTCTCTCCACTGATCCTGAACTCTGTGGGTGGTAAGGGGTGTGAAAACTTTGTTGAACCCCTAACATGGTCATCACATTCTGCATGATTTCTCCTGTAAAGTCTGTCCCCCTATCTGATTCTATGGTTTCAGGAAGACCAAACCTAGGTATTAACTCAGTGATCAGTTTCTTAGCTGTGGCTTTAGCTGTAGCTGATTTTACTGGATAACTTTCGGGCCAACCTGAGAATAAATCGATACACACGAGGACAAATTCAAAGGGGCCGCTCTTAGGCATTTGTATGTAATCAATTTGCAGTCTCTGGAAGGGGTATTGGGCCCGGAGCTGGTGATTTCGTGGGGTTTTTACTCTCTGTCCTGGGTTATTCAGGAGACAGATTTGGCAGGCTGCACAGTAGTTTCTTGCAGTGCTACTGAATCCAGGGGCGAGCCATCCTTGGTTCACAATCCTATACATGGAATTGGAACTGACGTGTGTGGGTAGGTGAACTGCCGCTGCCATTGCTGGGTACAGAGAGGCAGGTAGGCATATTTTGCCCCCTTCCCTCCATACATTGTCAAGGTCTGGTGCTGCTCCCATTCTGACCCACTTATCTTTCTCGCTCTCCCCTGCTTGCTCCTGTAATTTACTCAGCTGCTGCCATGTTGGTTCTGGGATACTCACCTCTACCGCTGCTAAGGTCTCAGGGCTTCCTTCCCCTAGAGCTGCCTGTTTTGCAGTCAAATCTGCAAATGCATTTCCTTTTGCCTCAATTGTTTTTGCGCTCGTGTGTGCCGCTATCTTCATGATGGCCACTCGTTTAACCTTTTGAAGATTGTTCAGGACTCTCTTAATCCCTTCTCCATGTTTTACAGGTGTACCTGCTGCTGTCAGATAACCTCTAGCCCTCCATATGTGGCCATAATCGTGCGCTACACCATAAGCGTAGGCAGAGTCAGTGTAAATATTCCCTTCTCGTTCTTTTAAGTATTCTAGGGCTTGTTCTAAAGCTTTTAATTCTGCTTCCTGTGCTGACATGTGGGCTGGTAAGGCCTGTGCTTCAATTACCTGCATATCAGTCACTACAGCATACCCTGTGTGATATTTACCCTTGTCATCAGCAAACCTACTGCCATCTATGTACAAGGTGTACTCAGCGTTTAAAATTGGTGTATCTGTAACATGTGGGAATCCCATTGTCTCCTGTTCCATGAGTTGAAAACAATCGTGCTGATCTACTTCTTTAAACAAAAGAGTGTCAGTGTCCTCATTTCTTTTCTCACTAGTACTATTAGTACTATCATTCCCCCTTGCCAAATCTGGTGACTGAAGAGGCAAAAAGGTGGCCAAATTTAAGGTTGTACAGCGCTGAAAAGTAACATTTGGAGGTAAGAGTAAAGTACACTGTAATCTTAATTGCCTAGCCATTGAAATGTGTTTGGGCTGTACCTGAGACAAGATTGCATGTATGTCATGTGTGGTATGCACTACAACTGGATTGTCTAGAACAATCTCTGATGACTTATCTATGATAATTGACACTGCAGCTACCGCCCGTACACAAGATGGTGAACCTCTAGATACTGGATCTAATGCTGCTGAAAAGTAAGCGACTGGTCTTTGTTTTACATGTGCCTGTGTCAGAACACCTGTGGCATGTCCAGTGATCTCAGCAATGTACAGATTAAATATCTTGGTGTAATCTGGTATACCAATAGCCGGGGCAGAAATCAACAACTTTTTCAAAGTGATAAACGACTCATAAGCTACTTCTGTAAGCATATACGGTACAATTTTCAAACAATCGTATAATGGCTGCATCAAAGCGCTAGCATGTGGTATCCACTGTCTACAATATGACACGATACCTAAAAACATACGCAATTGTTTGAAATTCCGTGGGGGTAACATTCCCTTTATCACTTGAACCCTCTCCTCAGTGAGATGTCTCGTACCCTGTGATATACAATGTCCCAAAAAGATAACTTTTTCCTAACACACTTGTAACTTTTTCTTATTAACCTTGCAACCTTTTTCTGCCAAAAATCGCAACAAATTAAGGGTGGTGGCCAAACAAGTTTCCTTGTCAGGGCAGCATAACAATAAATCATCCACATATTGTAACAATACACAGGAATCTGGTGGTACCCATTCTCCCAACACCGTTTGCAATGCTTGCGAATACAAGGTAGGTGAATGCGCCATACCCTGAGGTAGGCGTGTTAGTTGCCGATTTTTGATTGAAAATGCGAACCAAAGTTGGCATTCTTCAGCAAGCGGGACGGAAAAGAAAGCATTCGCTAAATCTATAACCGTAAAGTACATACTGGTTGATGGTATTTGTGACAGTAATGTATGTGGATTGGGTACTAAAGGTGTCATTGGGGCTAGTATTTTGTTGATCGCTCTAAGGTCTTGGACCATTCTATACTTAACCGGACTACCGGCTACTAATTTCTTTTTAACCGGGTACAAGGGAGTGTTTGCCGGGGATTTTACCTCTTTTAGGACTCCACTTTTTAAGAAGGATTGGACCTGCATTTCTATGGCCGCCTCTTGAGGTGCACTAAGTGGATACTGCTTTTGTTGGGGAAGCACTGCTCCTGGAATCAGCTGTAGGGTAACCGGAGGTATGGGCAAAAGTCCAACATCAGCTGGATGTTTCTCCCATAGTTCTCCTGGAAGGGATGACAAAATCTGATCTAAGTCTGAAGGAGGTGGGCCGGACAATTCCGATTCCTCCTCTAGGTATTGTATTAGGTTACACATCTCCATGTGTTCTTGATTATCCCCTATAGCTAAGGTGACAGTGCCATCTGGGTGATAGGTAATGTTAGCTCCTATTTTCTGCAAAATGTCAGCTCCTAACAAATTAGTGGGGGCTCCTCTGGATACCAGAAAGCGTGAAAGGAACATGTGGTTTCCTACTTTAACTTTCAGAGGTTTTGTAAGCGAGGCGTCGGCTAAAATGCCATCATATCCAGTTATTAGTAAAGTGTCAGGTGATTTTTGGCCAGGGAGTAGTTCAGAGTCAGAAAGTAACGAGCGTGAAGCTCCTGTATCGACTAAACAAGAGATTTTCTTATTACCAACCGTTATATTTGTCTTAAGCATTGTTGTTTTGGATTTTTCTAAAACCGGGGCGAGTCATGCTCGTGGACCATCTCCTTGCTGCCTGATATGACTATTTTTGTTGTCCCTGGGCTGGTTCCTTCTCTGATTAACTGGAGAATCAACACCTTCCTCTCCTTCATCCCTTATTCTTTTCCTACAGTTGCGTCTGATGTGACCAATCTTGTTACAGTAGTGACAGGTAAGGGGTTTGCGAAAGGAACCTCTACCTTGCTCTTGGGGACCCCCGAGTGCGTTGATAGCATGAGATTTCCTCCCTTTGGTTTCTGCTAAGTCCGCCTCTATGCCTTGCGCTTTTTGTAACAACGTCCCTCTATCTCTAGTTGCCCTCCACTCTGGTGTGCAGGCTTTCAGTCTCTCACTTATCTGTGGAATTAATCCCTCCATAAATTGTCTATTGAAGGCACGGATTGTGACTGGCAGGGCCAAGTCCAATCCCTCATCTGCCATCATACTTTCCATAGATAAGTAAAATTCCGATACAGTCTGTCCTGGCATTTGCTTCATGGGTGATATGGTCACCCTCTCCTGTTGTTTTGCCTGACAAAAAGCTTCTAATCTAGCAATAAAAGGGGCCCTTGAGTCTATATGTCTGACATGTCCTGCCTCCAGGTTGCCCTCCCCATCAACTTGTCCTGCAGGTCTGTGTGGACCTATTTCTGTCATAAACTGGTTAAACAGGGTCAGAGTCATTTTGTGTCTGCATAGATCCTCCCCATCCTGCCAGGTCGCTTCATGTGTATTCATTAACTGTGTCACAAATCTACAAAAAGCAGCTGGCTTTGCTACCGGGTCTGGGGCGCTCTGTATTAATGCCATAAGGGTGTCTGCCGACCATGGTGCCCAAGTCCTTATTTGCATTCTACGAGTGACAGTAGGTGGGGCATTTGGATGGGCTGCTTGTCCAAATTCTGGATTGTTTACCTGAACAATGCGTGTATCAGTGCGTACGGGAGCTACAGTTTCTGGATGAGGTTTTTGTGCCCCGCAATGCACACATTCTACTGCCTATTCTGGGTTTTGTGCTCCACAATCCTGACAAACCCATCCTCTCCCCTCAAGTACCGGATATATCTTGTGTGGTTTGCGTTCTACGTCAGTGTATGGGGGTGGGATGGCTGAGCTGGGAGCCTCGACATTTTTTTGTTCTTCTATCTTTCATATCCCAACCATCACAATCTGGATTATACTTCCACCCCTCTTCTTTCGCTCTATTTGAGACCTTAATTAAGCATTGAACCTGACACATCCATTGCTTCTCTAACACCTCTCCTTGTCTGTCCCTTTTTATTTCACTCCATACATCCGGGTCTAAGCCCGCTGCTCCTTTCACCTTAAATTTACGAAGGGCATCCTTTAAGTCCTGTGCTTCGGTTTTCCCATAAATGTTCTTAATTATCTGTGGCACCGTATAGTGCGCCACAATTCCCTGACAGGGTTTTGTGTTCCTCTGGCCCATTCTAACAGTCCTGCCTAGGTAGCGTGTGGGACACTTAGTGTACAATATAATGCGGCTACAACATATACAAGAATGAATAATTACTTTATATGCTATCCCAATAACAAACCAGCTAAGTTACACTAGTTCCTCGTTGCCTTCCTCCTAGGGTGCTAGAATACTAGAAACCTCTTCCGGAATGAGATTTCTGAAATCGAATTACTTTATATGCTAGCCCAATAACAAATAATTACTTTATATGCTAGCCCAATAACAAACCAGAATGCGGCTACAACATATACAAAAATGCGGCTACAACATATACAAGCATTCCTTTAAGTGGCCAGGTATCCGACTAGATCTCCGGACTTTGTGGAGACCTTATTCCCCCCCTCGTATCTGGGAATCCCTCTCATACACTCTTATCCCTGCTTTATGGAGCAGACAGGGCTTATACTCTCAACCCGTCTATGGTTTATGAGTTAGATGTGAGGTTAAGCATAAGCGTCAGACCCCCAAGCTCACAAGCCCTCAAGTTCCCAATCATGTGAGGTAAGGCGCATTCCGTTGCTTAGTTCGGCAATCCCCTTCTAACTCATACCATCCTTGACAAGGCTCATTCACTTTCTCAACAAGACAGACAGACAGACACAGACAACAAACAAACAAGTAATTCCAGCAATATAAACTAAAATATGCAGTAATTCTAGACTCACCACTACAGAGGCTGGTGTTTTAAAACCAGGAGAACCGTAACTGACAGAACGGATAGGCACAAATCAGGGGAGCACAGAATATAAGAAAAATAAAGCTTTTTCTTACCTGCGCAGGTTTTTTGATCTGTGGTTCCCGGAATGCCTGTACTTTTGTTCCGTCAGCGTAGCTCAGCCACCTCTTGTAGTATCATCGGTGAGTCCCTGTTCGGGCGCCAAAATGTTAGGTTCAACTTTTAAATAAGTTGCTTTAAGTTTATATTGCTTTGTCAAATTATTGCTTCTTATAGGAATTAAGACACAGAGTCAGGTATGTCTGTATCAAAGTTCTGAGCATAAAGGACTGCTGCCTTTTTACTCTTTCAAAGGCCTTTTATAGGCAATTATACAAACAATAGCATTAGCACAACACCCCACAAAGGGCAAGGGTAAACAACAACAGGAGTCACCTGGGCTACGAACACAAGCTTCAACACCATGGCAATACAGTTACAAGAAAACAAAAGCAGCTTCAATCGAGTTTAACAGCCAAAAAGTTACATTCATAACAGATTTACACGTAGGCATTATATTAAGTGAGAACTCTAAATTAAATCCCTGACCTTATCAATATATATCTATATAGATATCTATATATAGATCTATATATCTATATATATATATATATATATATATATATATATAGATCTATATATAGATCTATATATATATATATATATATATATATATATATAGATCTATATATAGATCTATATATATATATATCTAACATCTTTTAAAGGATGTTCCAAACAGTTGATTTGGCCACACCTAATGTTTTTGCTATCTCTCTGATGGGTTTGTTTTTTCAGCCTAATGATGGCTTGCTTCACTTATAGTGACAGCTCTTTGGATCTCATATTGAGAGTTGACAGCAACAGATTCCAAATGCAAATAGCACACTTAAAATGAACTCTGGACCTTTTATCTGCTCCTTGTAAATGGGATAATGAGGAAATAACACACACCTGGCCATGGAACAGCTGAGCAGCCAATTGTCCCATTACTTTTGGTCCCTTAAAAAGTGGGAGGCATATATACAAACTGTTGTAATTCCTACACCGTTCACCTGATTTGGATGTAAATACCCTCAAACTAAAGCTGAAAGTCTGCAGTTAAAGCACATCTTGTTCGTTTCATTTCAAATACATTGCGGTGGTGTATAGAGCCAAAAAGATTAGAATTGTGTTTGATGTCCCAATATTTATGGACCTGACTGTATATAGCTAGATAGATAGATATATATCTATATATATATATAGAGATAGATAGATATATAGAGATAGATAGATATATAGAGATAGATAGATATATAGATATAGATAGATATATAGATATATCTAAATATATATATATATATATATATATATATATATATATATATATATATATATATATATATATAGATCTATATATCTAAATATATATTTGTGCCAAAAAAATATAAATTACAGAAGGCTTCTATTTGTTAAAATATATATGTTTGTGCCCAAAGAGAATGCAAAAGAAAAAAAATCCTATGTTATCAGGATTAAACAAGAGATTTTTATACTTACCTTTCCTCTAACTCCAGCGCCGCTCTCTCCTCTATGTCTCGCTCATTGATCCTCCTTTTGTGTTTGCTTATCTCCGTTGCCATCACAACGGGGCGGGACTTCCTATGACGCCGCTCGTTGTGATGGCAACCAGAGCTGTTGACAGCGCTCTGATTTCCCTCTACTGCGCATGCGCGAGATCCTGAATAGAACGGGCGGTGCATGCTGGTCGATTAACAGCACCGTATCCCGGAAGAGGATGCCTGTGGGCTTCACATGCCCACAGGCAAGATGAAAACCGTGATGAGCATATTTTATAAGTTTCATTTTATGGAGAAAACGGACAGCAAAGATCTTGCAAATCGAAATACGTGAGTTACTTATTCTCAAATATAAATATATGTCATTGTGCCAAAAAACAAACAAACATAGAGACAGTGGAATCCCGCTTTAATGAGGAAAAAAAATGAACTGAAATGATTTCACTAAATGGCTGCAATATAACAAAGAGTGAAAAATTTAAAGGGGTCTGAATACTTACCGTCCCCACTATATATATATATATCAGTCTGGATGTCTCACCACTTCCTTAAACTCAATCTAGCCAAAACCGAACTTATAATTTTTCCTCCCCCATATGCCTCTTCCCCTGATCTCTCTGTCAAAATCGATGGCACAACTATAAGCCCATCCCCACATGCCAAGGTTCTAGGTGTAGTCCTAGACTCTGAATTCTCCTTCAAGCAACACATCCAATCACTGTCCAAATCCTGCCGCCTCAACCTCAGCAACATCTCCAAAATACGCCCCTTTCTAACCAATGACACAACAAAGCTCTTAATTCACTCGCTGGTCATCTCTCGCCTCGACTACTGCAACTCCCTTCTCATTGGCTTACCTCTACATAGTCTATCACCTCTTCAATCCATTATGAATGCCGCTGCCAGACTCATCCACCTTACCAATTGCTCTGTGTCTGCCACTCCTCTCTGTCAATCCCTCCACTGGCTTCCGCTCGGCCAACGAATTAAATTCAAAATTCTAACAACTACGTACAAAGCCATCCACAATTTTGCCCCCAGCTACATCACTAGCTTAGTCTCTAAATACCAACCTACTCGCTCTCTTCGTTTCTCTCAAGACCTCTTGCTCTCTAGCTCCCTTGTCACCTCCTCCCATGCTCGCCTACAGGCCTTTTCCAAAGCCTCTCCAATCCTATGGAACTCCTTACCCCAATCTGTCCGCTTATCTCCTACTTTATTAGCTTTCAGAAGATCCCTGAAAACCCTTCTCTTCAGAGAAGCCTATCCTACCCACACCTAACAACTGTATTTTCATTTTTTCCATCAGCTCATCCCCCACAGTTATTACCTTTTGTTTCCACTTGACCCTCCCTTCTAGATTGTAAGCTCTAACGAGCAGGGCCCTCTGATCCCTCCTGTATTGATTTGTATTGTAAGTGTACTGTCTGCCCCATGTTGTAAAGCGCTGCGAAAACTGTTGGCGCTATATAAATAAATGTCAAAATTGGGCCCAAAGTGTCAATATTTTGTGTGGCCATTATTATTTTCCAGCACTGCCTTAACCCTCTTGGGCATTGAGTTCACCAGAGCTTCACAGGTTGCCACTGGAGTCCTCTTCCACTCCTCCATGATGACATCATAGAGCTGGTGGATGTTAGAGACCTTGCGTTCCTCCACCTTCCGTTTGAGGGTGCCCCACAGATGCTCAATTGTGTTTAGGTCTGGAGACATTCTTGGCCAGTCCATCACCTTTACTCTCAGCTTCTTTAGCAAGACAGTGGTCGTCTTGGAGGTGTGTTTGTGGACGTTATCATGTTGGAATACTGCCCTGCGGCCCAGTCTCTGAAGGGAGGGGATCATGCTCTGCTTCAGCATGTCACAGTACATGTTGGCATTCATGGTTCCCTCAATGAATTGTAGCCCCAGATCATGACACTCCCACCACCATGCTTGACTGTAGGCAAGAAACACTTGTCTTTGTACTCCTCACCTGGTTGCCACCACACACGCTTGACACCATCTGAACCAAATAAGTTTAACTTGGTCTCATCAGACCACAGGACATGGTTCCAGTAATCCATGTCCTTAGTCTGCTTGTTTTCAGCAAACTGTTTGCTGGCTTTCTTGTGCATCATCTTTAGAAGAGGCTTCCTTCTGGGACAACAGCCATGCAGACCAATTTGATGCAGTGTGTGGCATATGGTCTGAGCACTTACAGGCTGACCCCCCACCCCTCTGCAGCAATGCTGGCAGCACTCATAGGTCTATTTCCCAAAGACAACCTCTGGATATGATGCTGAGCATGTGCACTCAACCTCTTTGGTCGACCATGTCGAGGCCTGTTCTGAGTGGAACCTGTCCTGTTAAACTGCTGTATGGTCTTGGCCACCGTGCTGCAGCTCAGTTTCAGGGTTTTGGCAATTTTCTTATGGCCTAGGCCATCTTTATGTACAGCAACAATTCTTTTTTTCAGATCTATAGGGAGTTCTTTGCCATGAGGTGCCATGTTGAACTTCCAATGACCAGTATGTGAGAGTGAGAGCGATAACACCAAATTTAACACACCTGCTCCCCATTCACACTTGAAACCTTGTAACACTAACGAGTCACATGACATCGGGGAGGGAAAGTGGCTAATTGGGCCCAGTTTGGACATGTTCACTTAGGGGTGTACTCACTTTTGTTGCCAGCGGTTTAGACATTAATGGCTGTGTGTTGAGTTATTTTGAGGGGACAGCAAGTTTACACTGTTATATAAGCTGTACACTCACTATTTTACATTGTAGCAAAGTGTCAATTCTTCAGTGTTGTCACATGAAAAGATATAATAAAATATTTACAAGAATGTGAGGGGTGTACTCACTTATGTGAGATCCTGTATATATATATATATATACATATATATATATATATATATATATAGTATTTAAGCCTAAAATAAGGCTTACCTATATGTACTGAAAATATCTCCTAAACATGTGCCGTTTAGGAGATATTTGCCTTGTAGTGTGCTGATTATGTCATCAGTGCATGCGCAGTGAAGAAATGGCCCTCCATGCCGTTTCTTCCCCAGCGTGTGCCATGACTGGTGGCTTCCGTGTGCATGCCTCAGCCCCGGAAGGAAGAGGGGCAAAGATGGATGCTTCCACCAGCAGCAACATTGCGGACATTGTAGGCTTCGTTTGCAGGTAAGTGCCTTTGCAGGGGAATAAAGAGGAAGTAAAACCCATTAGGGTTTACTTCCTCTTAACCCTGGAGCTCCGGAGCCAACAATGGAGGCTATTTCAACACAGAAGATACATTAACCATTAACCGTTTCCGTCCCGCCGCACGTCATATGACGTCGTTGGGTTTGAGCAGTGATATCTAAATGATGGGTGCAGCTACAGACATCATTCAGATATCTTCTTTTTCAGCCAGCGATTCCCTACACCATAAGAATGATCATAGCAGCTGTTCAGCTGCTTGATCATTCTTACGGACGGCGAGAGGGGACAACCTCCCTCCTGCCACCCTCCGGTGCTTCTACCGACTCAGCCCTGCCATCGGTGAGTCAAAGAAGGGAACCGCTGGGGCTGGATGCTGATGATAGAGATTTCTGGTGAACCAGATAGTCCCCGGAGTCTCTATGATCGTCTGGAGGCCCGGTGCGATGTTATGACGTCATGCCCGGCCTCTGCATTCGAAAAAATGGCGCTACGTTGGCTGGGAAGCTGAGATCGTTTTTTTATTTTTTTTATTTCAGGCCTCCCAGCCTAGAGGTGAGATGTGGGGACTTATTGACCCCACATCTCACCATAAAGAGAATCTGTCATGCTTATTCTTATTAAAAGGAATATTTACATTCCTTGTAATAGGAATAAAAGTGATAAAAAGCAGTGTCAAACTAGAAAAATAAAAGTAAAATTAACAATAAAAAGAAAAAAAATGTTTAAGTGCCTCTGCCCTGTGCTCGCACGCAGAAGCGAACTCATGTGTACGTCGCGCCCACATATGTAAATGGTGTTCAAATCACACATGTGAGTTATCACCACGAATGTAATGCCGCGTACACACGAGCGGACATTACGGCGGACTTTGCCCGGCGGACTTTTCGACGTACTTTCCGACGGACTTTGTGAATGAACGGACTTGCCTACACACAATCCACCAAAGTCCGTCGAATTCGTACGTGATGACGTACGACCGGACTAAAACAAGGAAGTTCATAGCCAGTAGCCAATAGCTGCCCTAGCGTGGCTTTTTGTCCGTCGAACTAGCATACAGACGGCGGACTTTTCGACCGGACTCGATTTCAACGGATAAATTTTAAACAAGTTTCAAATCTAATTCCGTCCAACTTTTGAGAAAACAAAGTCCGCTGGAGCCCACACACATCGAATTGTCCGACGAAATCCAGTCCGCCGGGCAAAGTCCGCCGTAATGTCCGCTTGTGTGTACGCGGCATTAGAGTGAGAGCAATAATTCTAGCCCTAGACCTCCTCAGTAACTCAAAACATGTAACCAGTAAAAATTTTAAAGTGTCGCCTATGGGGATTTTTAAGTACCGAAGTTTGGCGCCATTTCACGAGTGTGCGCAATCTTAAAGTGTGACATGTTAGTTATCTATTTACTCGGCGTAACATCATCTTTCAAATTATGCAAAAAAATTGGGCTAACTTTACTGTTTTTTTTTTTTCTAAAGCATGAAACCTTTGAAAAATTGCTGCACAAATACCTTGCAAGATAAAAAGTTGCAACGACTGCCCTTTTTTATTCTCTGGGGTCTCTGCTAAAAAATCATATATAATGTTTGGGGGTTCTATGTAATTTTCTAGCAAAAAAAATATGATTTTTATATGTAGGAGGGAAATATCAGAATTGGCCTTGTAGGCAAGTGGTTAATGACCTAAAGGCACGGCAGACTGCTTTTGCTATAAGGCAAAGGAATCCATCACATTTGGTGAGTGTGGATCATTACACTAGTCCCAGGAGGTAGATATACTGACATCGATGGGAGCACAAAAGCACTTTTTGCACTAAGAAAAGACTCTGTTTTGCACTATATCACTATATGCACTTTAGTATATTGTCACTTTAAAAAAAATATTGTCAATTTATTTGATATTATTAATTCATTACTGCATTTGGTTCACATAGATATATGTATGCACTTTAATATCATACTGTTTCAATAGTCATATATTTACCCATTAGTAAACATACTAAGATATAGATATCCATAGGATATACAGTATATACGGGCATAGTCACATTGATAAGTAGTAATAAGGTGGAGCAGGTGCTATATTTCATTCAAGTCTGTCTTGCCCCAAAGTGAGGACAATACTGGATTGCAGCTGCTCATATTGCCATTTACCACTAAGGCATGATTGTCTCATAATATAGATATTGAGTTGACCCACCCTTTGCAGCTATAACAGCTTCAACTCTTCTGGGAAGGCTGTCCACAAGGTTTAGGAGTGTGTCTATTGGAATGTTTGACCATTCTTCCAGAAGCACATTTGTGAGGTCAGGCACAGATGTTGGACGAGAAAGCCTGGCTCGCAGTCTCCAGTCTAATTCATCACAAAGGTACCTTGGTAATATAGTTTATAAACCGTACAATCGCATAAACAAGCCTTTCTTTTGCTCATATTGTCTTGAAAAAATTATTTCTATTTTTATGCAATCCATAAACAAAAATACATAATAACCCTACTTGCATTTCTTCTACTTTAAACAATGTTCGTTTACAAAAAAATATTGTTGCCATAGAGTAAACGTATACAATTTATGCTATATCTTTCTCTGTAGGGATGGGCGAACGGTTTTGCCCAAGCATGAGTTCGGGCTAAACACTTGCCTGTTCGGCCATTCGCCGAACGACCCAATTTGCAGGGTGTTCGCCGGATGTTTGCCCTGATAAGTGCTGCACAGTGCATTCTGCGCCCTGGTTGGGCAACGCCTTGCCCAGTCAGGGCGCACTGTAAGTTGATTGTTAAGGAGCGGGGGCCGGGAACCATACAAGGCCACATGCCCTCAACATGGGGGGATGGGTGCTTGGGTGTTGATGGGGACAAGGGCCTCATCCCCACAATCATAGCCGGTGGTTGTGGGAGTCTGTGGGCCTGGGGCTTATCAAAATCTGGAAGCCCCCATTAACAAGGGGGCACCCAGATCCTGGCCCTCCTATGTGAATGAGTATCAGGTACATAGTACCCCTACCCGTTCACCAAAAAAGTTTTTAGACAATTCCTTTATTAAAAAATAAAAAATAGTGTCCATCGACGTAAATCCGTCGTCAATCACGGCACCCACCGATCTGAAAAATAAAAAAAAATTAAATACGCTCCTGCCTCCTGGGAGGTCTACCGCTGAATGCCTGCTCTGCGCTTTTACATTTCTTATATAGGTAAGGGGCGGGGCCACTTGACTATGTCACCCGGTGGCACTGCCCCTTCTGAAATCACATGCCAAGCATGCACCAGTCCATGTCGTTTTTAATTTTTTTTATTTTTTGGGTCGGTGGCTGGCATGATTGATGATGTTTAAAGAGAACAGTGCAGCGCTGGACAAATATCATGAGTAAAAAATATTGTGAAATTATTGTTAAAAAGCAATAGAAGAATTTAAGCAATCAAATAATGAATAACACCTAATAATAATAACTAGTGAGAAAAACATTAAATCAACGAGTCCGTAAGTGATGAAAAGGCAAATATGGTGAATACAAATAAAAAGTTCTGAATTATAATGTGATTGAAGTCCAAAAGTTATTCCATGCGGAGTTCTGGATCCATAATCCACCACCAATGCTGCCCACCACCTGGTGATAATGTAATGATGGCTTGCCAGAGAGCCAGCGACCGCCCTTACTCAGGGGGGTCAAAACAGGCTTAGTAGAGGGAGAAGTAGCGGTGAACTTCGAGGGATGTCCTTTAAGAGACTCTGTAAGGAATCTTGCTAACCCGCATCCTGGGCGACTAATCAACAGCAACAGAGCGCCAGATCGGAGGATGTGGTCCCAAAGATACTTCCTGTATGGTGATCAGGTATCATTCGCAGAGAGACCAAAAGGAGATGAGCCACATATCCAAAAAGAAAAAACGGGGGGGACTCCAGTAGTGCAGATAACCAATACTGCGTTTATTAAAGTAAAAAAACAGAAGATAAAAACAGATTTTATATAAAAACCAGCAGGGATATCATATAGACTCCTCCGCCATTTAAAAGGAAATCACGCATGCGCGATGTGTGCTAGCGTTGTGACCCTACGGCCGTTTCGTCACAACTGACGTCATCAGGGGTATGCAACCGCGCACGCGCATGCGCCTTATAAACCCAAACGATGCTATGAAGCGCAACCATTGGCTAACTTCAAACAAGACTGATGCTTAATTGATGGCACAGATACATAGCGTTTAGTTGATAGAACCTAGAGATGAAGCGTTCATTTAATTAACTTAATAAAAAACACTTTTGCCTATTAAGAAAATGACCAGGCAGTGTATTTAAATAGACTATGGTGCCGCCAATGCCATCTAGTGGCAGAATTGAATATTGGACAAAATATGCAAACCAATTAATTACTATTGCCTATAAAATGCATTGTGAAAAAT
Organism: Lithobates septentrionalis; assembly: GCA_037952835.1. Taxonomy (NCBI): domain Eukaryota; kingdom Metazoa; phylum Chordata; class Amphibia; order Anura; family Ranidae; genus Lithobates; species Lithobates septentrionalis. The sequence goes on from JBBDGP010000260.1 coordinate 2,600,585, forward strand.
ACAAATATATACAAAATATAAGGGAAAAAATATATATAAAAAAATTGTGCAGTGACATTGAAACTGACAATAAATAAAAGACCAGTGGGTGATAGCCCACTGACCTAAGAAAAAAGGGGGGGGGGGAAGGAAAAAACCCCAAAAAACAACACTTATTAATCTAGTGATTAATGATTAATAATACTCATTAGACCAAAATGTGGACAAAAAGCCCTCATGTGATAGTGCAAGGGAAATAATAATATAAAGTGAGGGGCTACCACATCAAGTGTAGCAGACTCCAACTATAACAGAAAACTTATAACAAACCATATTGGCCAAGGGGGACATTAACTGTTATTGATAAAACAGTTGATGTCCCACTCTATATTCAAGCCATTGGGGGCATGAGAGCCAAGCTTGTAGATCCAATTTGTTTCGGATCTAGAGATGGTTCTCTTGCCATTACTGCCACGCCAATGGGGAACATATTTCTCTATACCAATAAACATGGTGCCCTTAGGGTCCCTGTTGTGCACAAGGTCATAGTGTCTAGAGACACTGTGTTTGTCAAAGCCTTGCTTAATGTTGGTGATATGTTCACCCAACCTGACTTGCAATTTCCCGGCCTGTGTGTCCCACATACTCCAACCCACATGGACACCTAAGAAGGTATACAACGCATTTTGTAGTGCATGTGATGAGTGATTTGATGGGGTATGTGACACCTGTGCCACTAGATGTGAATTCTATCAGTCTCCTATCATGTAACGCATTCACCCTACAGACCTTACATCTCCCGCAGTGAGAAAAACCCTTTAAGTCACCAAAAAAGGTTGGACAGGTGGGTGGAGCAGGAATGTTGGGTGCCAGTATATGTCTGAAATTAGTAGCTCCCCTGAATAAAACAAGGGGTTTGTCAGACAATATAGGCCCCAAGACCCGATCATTCTTTATGACTGGCCAATGTTTTTTGATAATTCTTTTAATGGCCCAATGTTGGCTGGAATAAGTTGTGAGGAAGGCCAATCCAAAGTCCTCCCTATCAGCAGCCTGGGGGGGGTTCACATAATAGGTCTTTGGTTATGTCCTTAACTTATTACGTGAAATAGAGTGGAAGGCTATGTATATGCTGGTGACAGCTGATGTCGCATCACTTTACACGTCAATATCCCACACTTTGGGACATGATGCTGTGCGTCATTTTCTCTATCGAGACTCCAGTATCCCCACCACGCAATGTAATTTCGTGATGGAGCTACTGGACTTCTCGATGGAATATAACCATTTCTGGTATGGTGGTACACATTATCTACAAATAAGAGGAGTGGCCATGGGAGCTAAATTTGCTCCCAGCATGGCCAACCTCTTCATGGCCAAGTGGGAGGAAGATGTGGTCTTGCGTGATAGACCACCCCAATTCGTCATGTGGAGAAGATTTATAGATGGCGTCCTGTTCATATGGGACGAGGATGTTGACTCAGTGACCAGTTACTTGGCTTTACTGAACAAAAATGATAGGGGTATAATGCTCACTCACAAAGCTAGCCCCACCCAAATCCATTTTTTGGATTTGGTTATCACAATTGTTAATAATATGATCACCACCTCCACCTACTTTAAGCCAACAGACAGGAATAGTTTCATTCCTCTCGATTCCTGCCACCATCGATCTTGGCTGTCCGCTGTGCCCAAGGGGCAATTTCTGCATTTAAGACGCAATTGCTCTGATCTAAATGAGTTCTACAAGGAGGCTTTAACCCTGAAATCCAGGTTTTTTAATAAAGGTTATGATGCAGGAACTTTGGTTTCCTCTAATCACAGAGGTAGGGAACAGAGACCGTAAAGACCTATTATGTGAAAAACCCCCCCAGGCTGCTGATAGGGAGGACTTTGGATTGGCCTTCCTCACAACTTATTCCAGCCAACATTGGGCCATTAAAAGAATTATCAAAAAACATTGGCCAGTCATAAAGAATGATCGGGTCTTGGGGCCTATATTGTCTGACAAACCCCGTGTTTTATTCAGGGGAGCTACTAATTTCAGACATATACTGGCACCCAACATTCCTGCTCCACCCACCCGTCCAACCTTTTTTGGTGACTTAAAGGGTTTTTCTCCCTGCGGGAGATGTAAGGTCTGTAGGGTGAATGCGTTACATGATAGGAGACTGATAGAATTCACATCTAGTGGCACAGGTGTCACATACCCCATCAAATCACTCATCACATGCACTACAAAATGCATTGTATACCTTCTTAGGTGTCCATGTGGGTTGGAGTATGTGGGACGCACTGTCAGGAAATTGCAAGTCAGGTTGGGTGAACATATCACCAACATTAAGCAAAGCTTTGACAAACACAGTGTCTCTAGACACTATGACCTTGTGCACAACAGGGACCCTAAGGACACCATCTTTATTGGTATAGAGAAATATGTTCCCCATTGGCGTGGCAGTAATGGCAAGAGAACCACCTCTAGATCCGAAACAAATTGGATCTACAAGCTTGGCTCTCATGCCCCCAATGGCTTGAATATAGAGTGGGACATCAACTGTTTTATCAATAACAGTTGATGTCCCCCTTGGCCAATATGGTTTGTTATAAGTTTTCTGTTATAGTTGGAGTCTGCTACACTTGATGTGGTAGCCCCTCACTTTATATTATTATTTCCCTTGCACTATCACATGAGGGAATTTTTGTCCAAATTTTGGTCTAATGAGTATTATTAATCATTAATCACTAGATTAATAATTGTTGTTTTTTGGGTTTTTTCCTTCCCCCCCCCTTTTTTTCTTAGGCCAGTGGGCTATCACCCACTGGTCTTTTATTTATTGTCAGTTTCAATGTCACTGCACAATTTTTTTATATATATTTTTTCCCTTATATTTTGTATATATTTGTATTTTTCACAATGCATTTTATAGGCAATAGTAATTCATTGGTTTACATATTTTGGCCAATATTCAATTCTGCCACTAGATGGCATTGGCAGCACCATAGTCTATTTAAATACACTGCCTGGTCATTTTCTTAATAGGCAAAATTGCATTTTTTTAAGTTAATTAAATGAACGCTTCATCTCTAGGTTCTATCAACTAAACGCTATGTATCTGTGCCATCAATCAAGCATCAGTCTTGTTTGTAGTTAGCCAATGGTTGTGCTTCATAGCGCATCATTTGGGTTTATAAGGCGCGTGCGCGGTTGCGTACCCCTGATGACGTCAGTTGTGACGAAACGGCCGTAGTGTCACAACGCTAGCATGCACCGCGCATGCGCAATTTCCTTTTAAATGGCGGCGGAGTCTATGTGATATCCCTGCTGGTTTTTATGTAAAATCTGTTTTTATCTTCTGTTTTTTACTTTAATAAACGCAGTATTGGTTATCTGCACTACTGGAGTTCCCCCTTTTTTCTTTTTGGATATGTGGCTCATCTCCTTTTGGTCTCTCTGGGAATGAACACTGATCACCATACAGGAAGTATCTTTGGGACCACATACTCCGATCTGGCGCTCTGTAGCTGTGGATTAGTCGCCCAGGATGCGGGTTAGCAAGATTCCTTACAGAGTCTCTTAAAGGACATCCCTCGAAGTTCATCGCTACTTCTCCCTCTACTAAGCCTGTTTTGACCCCCCTGAGTAAGGGCGGTCGCTGGCTCTCTGGTAAGCCTTCATTACATTATCACCAGGTGGTGGGCGGCACTGGCGGTGGATTACCGATCCAGAACTCCCCATGGAATAACTTTTGGACCTCAATCACATTATAATTCAGAACTTTTTATTTGTATTCACCATATTTGCCTTTTCATCACTTATGGACTCGTTGATTTAATGTTTTTCTCACTAGTTATTATTATTAGGTGTTATTCATTATTTGATTGCTTAAATTCTTCTATTGATTTTTTAACAATAAATTCACAATATTTTTTACTCGTGATATTTGTCCAGCGCTGCACTGTTCTCTTTACATCTGTTTCTTGTGCCCTCGTATTGAGGTTATAATGTCTAGCAGCAGGACCCTCTTCACGGATATTTCTTTATTAATTATTTTTCCACTCTTTTTGAGCACCTAGCGCAATTCTTTTTCTCTTTACATGGTTGATGATGTACTTACATTGAGGAACACTATTTTTTATTTTTTTTAATAAAGGAGTTGCATTCGATACTCATTTACATGGGGAGGAAGGTATCTGGGGGCCCCCTTGTTAGAGAGGGCTTCCAGATTCTGATCAGCCTCGACCCATAGACCCCACAACCGCAACCCAGGGTTGTGGGCAAGAGACCCTTGTCCCCATCAACATGGGAAAAAGGTGTTTTGGGGTGGGGGGGCAAAGCCCTCCACCCCAAAGCACCCACCCCCCATGTTGAGTCCATGTGGTCTGGTATGGTTCAGAAGGGGGGCACTCATTCGACCACCCCTTTCCTGACATCCCAGGCTGCATGCCCAGATAAGGGTCTGGTATTGATTTTGGGGGGACCCACGTCATTTTTTAAAACAATTTTGCCGTGGGGTTCCCCTCCAAATCTATACCAGTCTCCCAGGGTCTAGTATTCACTGGGGGGGACCTCACGCCATTTTTTGCTTAATTTTATCAATAGCCGGGTGCCGGCAATTGTAAATGGCATTTGACTCGTTTTTTTTCTTAAGAAACTCAATTTTTGCTGCAGCATGTTTTATGCATGCTACAGATGTGCCACTTTACAGGAACATTAACATTCCATCATCCACTGTCACTTCATACCTCATAGAGTAGAATGGTCGGATATCATGTGGGATATCCTTAAAGGAGCCAGACCACCCATTGAGAATGATGTCCAGAAGGCGCTGACAGGTGGCATCTGCCTGTGTTTCTTGCTTTAGTTCCTGAATCCTTCTGGGTGACAACACCCCATCCAGAGCAAACACATCATAATCCTCAATAGCTCCAGAGTTATCAGAAGTGGGGAGGTGTTCACGTGAAGGAGCATCCGCAACAAACAATTCACAGCCTCGTTTATAGATTACATTCAGGTGGTAGCGTTGAAGCTTTATCATCACTTGCTGGATGCGCGCAGATGCTGTGTGCAGGGGTTTTCTCATTATGCTTATGAGTGGCTGATGATCCGTCTCCACAGTCACAGGGCGCCATAGATGTAATTATGGAATTTTACACAGGCAAATACTAGTCCCAATAATTCCTTCTCAATTTGTGCTTAGTGTATATCAGTCTCAGTGAGGGCTCTTGATGCAAAAGCCACAGGCCTCCCATCTTGAAGACAGACTGCACCAAGACCATAATGGGGAGTACCAGCAGACAATGTGACCTGGGAAAAGTGTGTGAGCTGCTCAGGCTCGATAGGGAGGGGGTATGTAGATAGTGCACCTGCAGCTGCTGCTAGAGTGCTGACAGGGGATGGAGCCCATCCTGGCTCCTGCAAAGGTTCAAGGAAGAAAGGGGGACCCCTGGAAGTCGCACATCTAGGATGTCCTGCTGCAATGAATGGAGTGGCAACCTCAGCCTGGACTTCGACCAGGCCATGCCCTCTATGTGTTTCACTCCCCCCGGAGCTTAATAATGGGGATAGGGATCTCATATGTATTACGGCACATTAAGGGAACCCCCCAGGCACTGTATTTAAAGGATTATTTTTAATGTTGCACTTATTTATTGTTGCATAATTAAAATCACTGCTCCTGAAAAAACTATTGTTTTTCAAATATATATATATATATATATATATATATATATATTGATACATGTCCCCCAGATCACTACCCAGACCCCCACATCTCTTTTATGGTCAATTACTTGTATATACAGTAAGCCTTCAAATTGGGTACTTTTGATTTTTACTGTTTGGCTCCTATAGACTTCAATGGGGTTTGCCGTTCGGGTTAGAACATTTGCCCTGTTCAGGAGTTCTGCTGCTAACCGAACAGGGTGGTGTTCAGACCATGTCTATTTCTCTGTTTAAAATGACACTACAACTATGATTCTGGTATAAAGAATTTCAGGGTTGCCTACAAATTAAAGACTTTATTTTAGGAGCAGTCTACTGGGGGCAATAATGGATGAGTACAATGGAATGGAGCAGTCTATATGACTGCAGTGGAGGTGCACTGCCACCGACAGCTATACTATCATGTTTGGTTTTTCTCCCTCTCCCTCCCTCACTCTTTGTGCTGAAAGGTTTCCCTGGACTCTCAGTCATGCCACTGCTTTAACCAACCTGTTCCACCCAGTGCTGAAACACTTCAACCGATTTCATCAACAAAATATACAGACCTTCAAAGTCCAAATTATCGAAAAAGTCAATTGTCCAATCTGTGGTGGAGACCGATTCTCCCTTCTTTGTAAAAGAGAGGACTTTTGGATCTTTAGGATGGGTACAAGAATTCCTAGAGGTCTCAACAACGAGTGGGACATTACCCACTATTATGAATGAGTGTCTCATCAACAGTGCCTGAACTATTAACACATTGATATACCGACTTTCGTCTGCTATCCATGCACAAATTGTTGTGACCGCATGCTCATATATTTACATATTCAACACATCGTTATGCATAAAACTTATACATGATTTACTCCTGCACAACACTGAGTGTCTTTTGGAACTATTGTGGAATTCATTTCCCCTCTTTTTCTACATTGTAGACAATAACAAAAAAATCCTTTACAAACATAGTTTTAACTATGAACATGAATCAAAAACAATTTGTTTTTATTGTATATATTTTAATAACATTTGTTTGTTTGTTTTTTTTTGCTTTTTGGCCCAATTGGGAGCATAAATTCTACTACATATTTTTTTCTTGCACTCACAATAGTTTATATTGCACAGAGGTTAGCACTCTATGCCAAATTGCACTGATAGATACTTTCCTCCATACTAACACCAATCACAATTAATTACACACACCTGCTACTTTTTTGCACCTAATCAGTTACTACTGATGATTACTAATTGCATTGTTAATCCAGTACTCCTTCACCACCATGCTCCCCACCCCCACTATACCAAAGAGATACCCACTACTGTTCATTGGGAAATCCTTATCACTGACACTGTAACCCACTGACAATGTGTCAATAAGTAATGTTTAGGAGGATCTGCCAGCCAGTGCATGCTGCTTTTGTCATTCTTACTTGTATATACACTCCCTTGCGGCACCGGCGCCACTCTCTCCTCCTCTCCCTGATCCCAGCCTATAAATGACGTCACATCAGACTCAGAGGCCAGGACTAAAAATCATCAGTCAGGCAGAGATTACTCCGCCTGACTGAGAATTGTATGCATACCTTCCATCCTAGTGCCGTTACAGCTTTCAATACTGTGTGCTCTGGCTCTACTCACTTAATAAGTAGCAGGGGAGGCTATATGACTACTGGGCCAGGTGCACACTCTACTGTGCCCCCGTCCTGTAAATGATTGCACTTAGGGCTCCAACCCCCTCCCAGTCCCGACCCTGGTTCCAGCACTGCCATTAATGCCTTGCCTGTTGCCCCCCCCCCCCCCCCCCCCGGATCAAGTGAACTGTACCAAACACAAGGTCAGCTGAATGAATTACACTAAGTATTCTTGCATTAAGCATGGAACCCTTGGCTTACACGATCAGAGAGACATCTGCCATCGAAGGTGTTCATATAGGAAATATAACACAAAGCTTATTTGTGGATGACGTAACACTAAAGGTTAGGAACCCACTCACTTCCCTAACATCACTCCATCAAGACCTCAATTAAGTTGGCTCGTAACGGCTGTATCCAATCACAGCCGGTCCCAAATGTAAACAAACAATGGTAACTCACAGTTACCAGCTTCTCCTCCTTACACACCGATCCTGTGTGAGAAGTAGAACCCAGGAACAGTGAGTTACCACTTAACCCTTTACTGTACTCTGCCCTGATTGCCCCAGAATAAAGAGTACCTGTTGTGCAGCCCATCAGAATACCTGTCGTGCAGTTCATCACTACCTGGCACGTAGCCCATCAGTGTATCTGACGTGCAGCCCATCAGTGTCCAAGTCCTGTAGCCCATCAGTGTACCAGTCCTGCAGCTCAGCAGTGTACCTGTCCTGCAGCCCATCAGTGTACCTGTCCTGCAGCCATCAGTGTACCTGTCCTGCAGCCCATCAGTGTACCATTCCTGCAGCCCATCATACCTGTTGTGCAGCCCATCAGTCTACCTGTTCTGTAGCCCATCAGTTTACCTGTCCTGCAGCCCATCAGTGTACCTGTCATGAAGCCCATCGGTGTATTTGGCAGCACAGCCCATCAGTCTACCTGTTGTAGCCCATCAGTGTACCTGTCACAGTGCCACCATCACTGCCGTCCATCAGCAGTTTACCCATCATACAGCCACCATGTCCAAAAAACTGTATACTAGTGAGGCGGCATATCAAACCTTAAGTATGATGGATGAGTTTTGGTATGGATGGATGTCTACTTTTATTAGACATGTAATTCATATGAATATCGTTGGTTTATCAAAACCACGATTCCATGTGTAAAAAACGCAGTGTGTAAAAAATATATATATTGATATCTCTAATCACGTTTACTTTTTCAACTCCCTCCAGTGGTCACAATTGGTATAACATCTCACAGAGGGAATAAATGGCAAAGCGTTGTCTCTAATGGTTTTGATAATTGACCAGTGCCCCATGATATCACAAAAATGGGGTATCCACATGCTCTGTTTTTGTGACCCCATTTTTGTGACCCCATTTTTGTGATATCATGGGGCACTGGTCAATTATCAAAACCATTAGAGACAACGCTTTGCCATTTATTCCCTCTGTGAGATGTTATACCAATTGTGACCACTGGAGGGAGTTGAAAAAGTAAACGTGATTAGAGATATCAATATATATATTTTTTACTTTTTACACACTGCGTTTTTTACACATGGAATTGTGGTTTTGATAAACCAACGATATTCATATGAATTACATGTCTAATAAAAGTAGGTTTTAACAGGATTGAAGTATATGCAGGAAGCAGAATGATGATAAACTCATGCTGTAGCCATGGCAACCACTCTGCTGTTGTGCTATAAAGCTGAGTCCGTCAGAGCTTGTATTATCCTTGAAAAAGTCACGTGACTGTGATGTAACGCGTGGGAGGAGCCAAGGAAGCTCTGTGCAGATCAGCAGTTTCACACAGTGTACTGCACTGAATCTGCTCCTGTCTAAGGCGGCTGACTGCTATAGTAAAACCTGCATATGCCTTATCATTATAAGGCACACGTGAGTGGATTGAAGTTTGCCTGTGTACCTTGGTATCCTAACTATTGCACAATGATTGGTTTTTTTCTCTTATCTGCCTGTTTATGATTCCCACATTGGTTGTGAATAGAAGCAAAAAACACATTGGTACTATCAATGAGCACCTTAATTAAGCAAGTGTTTTTAACCACTTCAGCCCCGGAAGGATTTACCCCCTTCCTGACCAGAGCACTTTTTACAATTCGGCACTGCGTCGCTTTAACTGCTAATTGCGCGGTCATGCAATGGTGTACCCAAACGGAATTTGCGTCCTTTTCTTCCCACAAATAGAGCTTTCTTTTGATGGTATTTGATCACCTCTGCAGTTTTTATTTTTTGCGCTATACACGGAAAAAGACCGAAAATTTTGAAAAAAAATGATATTTTCTACTTTTTGTTCTAAAAAAAATCCAATAAACTCAATTTTAGTCATACATTTAGGCCAAAATGTATTCGGCCACATGTCTTTGGTAAAAAAAATGTCAATAAGCGTATATTTATTGGTTTGCGCAAAAGTTATAGCGTCTACAAACTAGGGTACATTTTCTGGAATTTACACAGCCTTTAATTTATGACTGCCTATGTCGTTTCTTGAGGTGCTAAAATGGCAGGGCAGTACAAAACCCCCACAAATGACCCCATTTTGGAAAGTAGACACCCCAAGGAATTTGCTGAGAGGCATGTTGAGCCCATTGAATATTCATTTTTTTTGTCCCAAGTGATTGAATAATGACAAAAAAAAAAAAAAAAATTACAAAAAGTTGTCACTAAATGATATATTGCTCACACAGGCCATGGGCATATGTGGAATTGCACCCCAAAATACATTTAGCTGCTTCTCCTGAGTACGGGGATACCACATGTGTGGGACTTTTTGGGAGCCTAGCCGCGTACGGGGCCCCGAAAACCAATCACTGCCTTCAGGATTTCTAAGGGCGTACATTTTTGATTTTACTCCTCACTACCTATCACAGTTTTGAAGGCCATAAAATGCCCAGATGACATAAAACCCCCCCAAATGACCCCATTTTGGAAAGTAGACACCCCAAGCTATTTGCTTTGAGGCATGTTGAGTCCATGGAATGTTTTATATTTTGACACAAGTTGCGGGAAAGTGACAAATTTTTTTTTTTTTTTTTGCACAAAGTTGTCACTAAATGATATATTGCTCACACAGGCCATGGGCATATGTGGAATTGCACCCCAAAATACATTTAGCTGCTTCTCCTGAGTATGGGGATACCACATGTGTGGGACTTTTTGGGAGCCTAGCCGCGTACGGGACCCCGAAAACCAATCACTGCCTTCAGGAATTCTAAGGGCGTACATTTTTGATTTTACTCCTCACTGCCTATCACAGTTTCGGAGGCCATGGAATGCCCAGGTGGCACAAACCCCCCCCCAAATGACCCCATTTTGGAAAGTAGACACCCCAAGCTATTTGCTGAGAGGCATGGTGAGTATTTTGCAGCTCTCATTTGTTTTTGAAAATAAAGAAAGACGAGAAAAAAAAATTTTTTTTTTCTTTTTTCAATTTTCAAAACTTTGTGACAAAAAGTGAGGTCTGCAAAATACTCACTATACCTCTCATCAAATAGCTTGGGGTGTCTACTTTCCAAAATGGGGTCATTTGGGGTTTTTTTTTGCCACCTGGGCATTCCATGGCCTCCGAAACTGTGATAGGCAGTGAAGAGTGAAATCAAAAATTTACGGCCTTAGAAAGCCTGAAGGCGGTGCTTGGTTTTCGGGGTCCCGTACGCGGCTAGGCTCCCAAAAAGTCTCACACATGTGGTATCCCCGTACTCAGGAGAAGCAACAGAATGTATTTTGGGGTGTAATTTCACATATTCCCATGGCATGTTTGAGCAATATATCATTTAGTGACAACTTTGCCCAAAAAAAAATAAAAAAAATAAAAAATTGTCTCTTTCCCGCAACTTGTGTCACAATATAAATTATTCCATGGACTCAACATGACTCTCAGCAAATAGCTTGGGGTGTCTACTTTCCAAAATGGGGTCATTTGGGGGGGTTTTGAACTGTCCTGGCATTTTATGCACAACATCTAGAAGCTTATGTCACACATCACCCACTCTTCTAACCACTTGAAGACAAAGCCCTTTCTGACACTTATTGTTTACATAAAAAAATATTTTTTTTTTGCAAGAAAATTACTTTGAACCCCCAAACATTATATATTTTTTTTAAAGCAAATGCCCTACAGATTAAAATGGTGGGTGTTTCATTTTTTTTTTTCACACAGTATTTGCGCAGCGATTTTTCAAACGCATTTTTTGGGGAAAAAACACACTTTTTTACATTTTAATGCACTAAAACACACTATATTGCCCAAATGTTTGATGAAATAAAAAAGATGATCTTAGGCCGAGTACATGGATACCAAACATGACATGCTTTAAAATTGCGCACAAACGTGCAGTGGCGACAAACTAAATACATTTTTAAAAGCCTTTAAAAGCCTTTACAGGTTACCACTTTAGATTTACAGAGGAGGTCTACTGCTAAACTTACTGCCCTCGATCTGACCTTCGCGGCGATACCTCACATGCATGGTGCAATTGCTGTTTACATTTGACGCCAGACCGACGCTTGCGTTCGCCTTAGCGCGAGAGCAGGGGGGACAGGGGTGCTTTTTTTTTTTTTTTTTTTTTTTTTTTTCTTTATTATTATTATTTTTTTATCTTATTTTTAAACTGTTCCTTTCATTTTTTTTTTAAATCATTTTTATTGTTATCTCAGGGAATGTAAATATCCCCTATCATAGCAATAGGTAGTGACAGGTACTCTTTTTTGCAAAAATTGGGGTCTATTAGACCCTAGATTTCTCCTCTGCCCTCAAAGCATCTGACCACACCAAGATCGGTGTGATAAAATGCTTTCCCAATTTCCCAATGGCGCTGTTTACATCCGGCGAAATCTAAGTCATAAAATGCTCGTAGCTTCCGGTTTCTTAGGCCATAGAGATGTTTGGAGCCACTCTGGTCTCTAATCAGCTCTATGGTCAGCTGGCTGAATCACCGGCTGCATTTTCAGGTTCCCTGTTGAGACAGGAGAGCCAGAGAAAAACACGGAAGACGGTGGGGGGGGGGGCATTCCCTCCCACTGCTTGTAAAAGCAGTCTAGAGGCTAATTAGCCGCTAGGATTGCTTTTACATGAAAGCCGACCACTGGCTGAAAAGAATGATACCAAGATGATACCTAAACCTGCAGGCATCATTCTGGTATAACCATTCAAAGTCGTGAATGGCGTACCCGATGACAAAAAAATGGTTAACAATAAAGCACAGTAAACGGTAAAGTATAAAAAATTGCATACCTGAAAAACAAACATGATAAAACATAATAACAATAAAACATTGCAGAATAGAATACAGTAAAAAAGAGCAGAATAATAGAGAGAGAGAATAGAGAGAGAGAGAACAATAAAACGACAACTATTTTTTTTTTATTTTATATTTTTGTATGTGTTTTTTTTTTTTTTTTTTTTTTTTTGTAACTAACTTTTATAACTGTACCCGGTTCCAGGTTCGGGTCTCTCAAAATGCGATGGCATCTTGGGAGACCCTGTGAAAGTGTGCCTAGTCTGTGCAATGCTGTACCCTACGCTAATAGTCAACTAGTGAATGGTAGCGTTCAAAACATTCACCAATGCAAAGACCAGGATTGTCAGGACAGGAGGGACAATAATAGCGGGTGTCACGCCTATATCTGCGCTTGCTGCAGACACAACATCTTTTTTGGGGGGGTTCGTTGGGTAGGGGTACTCGGGAGGACATAAAGAAAATGCCTCTCATGCAGCCGACTGCATTTGGTTGGGGATGTGAATGGGGGAAGTACGGGCGCTGCAGAAGCGGTGGGTTCCCAATTAGGATTGGCGAATGCAGCAGGAAGGGCACTATGGGCATTACGGGCCTGTGTTTGTCTTTTTGGTGGCAGCGGGACACTACTTGTGCTTGCCACCTCACCAGCTTGAACTGCACTTATGGGACTCGCCACGTCACCAAGTGTTACTGCAGTGCTGGTTTGACTACACCGGGGTGTACTAGGCCGCTGGCGCTTGCCAGTTCACCAAAACGCTACCAAAAAATCTGTTAGCGATCGCAGGGATCAGGCCTGACTCTGCAAACGCTGCAGTTATGCGTTTAGTGTTCTGTAAGTGACAGTGATCGATCGATACTGCACTTGGGTGGGCTGGGCTGGGCCGGGCGGAGTGGCAAAACGCAGGTGCTAGCAGGTATCTGGGCTGATCCCGCTAACACTGCGTTTGTGGGAACCCTAAACTGCTGGGGACGCTAGTATAGATCTGATCGGATCAGATATTGATCCGTTCAGATACTATACCACTAAGGGAGGCGTATGCTGCGTGCGTGGGTGTTAGCGGTACTGGCGCTAATCTGACGCTGCCTGGGGCTGGTGCTTGCCAGTTCACCAAAACGCTACCAAAAAAACTGTTAGCGATCGCAGGGATCAGGCGTGACTCTGCGAACGCTGCAGTTATGCGTTTAGTGTTTTGTAAGTGACAGTGATCGATTGATACTGCACTTGGGTGGGCTGGGCCGGGCGGACGGGAAAAACGCAGGTGCTAGCAGGTATCTGGGCTGATCCCGCTAACACTGCGTGTTTGGGAACCCTAAACTGCTGGGGACACTAGTATAGATCTGATCGGATCAGATATTGATCCGTTCAGATACTATACCACTAAGGGAGGTGTACGGTGCGTGCGTGGGTGTTAGCGCTACTGTCGCTAACCTGACGCTGCCTGGGGCTGGTGCTTGCCAGTTCACCAAAACGCTACCAAAAAAACTGTTAGCGATCGCAGGGATCAGGCCTGACTATGCGTACGCTGCAGTTATGCGCTTAGTGTTTTGTAAGTGACAGTGATGGATCGATACTGCACTTGGGTGGGCTGGGCCGGGCCGGGCGGAGGGGCAAAACGCAGGTGCTAGCAGGTATCTGGGCTGATCCCGCTAACACTGCGTTTTCGGGAACCCTAAACTGCTGGGGACGCTAGTATAGATCTGATTGGATCAGATATTGATGCGTTCAGATACTATACCACTAAGGGAGGTGTATGCTGCGTGCGTGGGTGTTAGCGGTACTGGCGCTAATCTGACGCTGCCTGGGGCGACGCATATCACCGCCGGGCGATCAGGGGGCTAAACCTTTATTCGGTAATAAACGGCGGGTGCCCTGACACTATAAAAAATAAACCAACTAACCAGCGTCACCCGTAACAGTTATACGGTGATCAGTGGTGAAAGGGTTAACTAGGGGGCAATCAAGGGGTTAAAACATTTATTAGGTAGTATATGGGGGTCCCTGTCGCTATAAAACGCTGACGGCGAACCTAAATATTTATGTCCCTAACTAGCGTCACCAGCGACACTAATACAGCGATCAGAAAAATGATCGCTTAGTGACACTGGTGACGGGGGGTGATCAAGGGGTTAAAACTTTATTAGGGGGGGTTAGGAGGGTACCCTAGACCTAAAGGGGGCCTAACATTCACTGCCCTAACACACTAACTGTCACAAACTGACACCAATACAGTAATCAGAAAAAAAAAAAAAACCTGCTTGGTGTCAGTTTGTGACGGGGGGGGGGGGGGGTGATTGGGGGGGGATCGGGGGGCGATCGGGGGGGGATCGGGGTGTAATGTGTGCCTGGCATGTTCTACTGTGTGTGTGTAGTGTTGTGCACTCACATTCCAGTCTTCTCTCCTCGGCCCGGAACGGAAAATACCGAGCCGAGGAGAGATGACATCATTTCCTCTGCCTCTGTGTACAATACAGAGGCAGGGAAATGATCCCATTGGCTGGGAGCGATCGCGAGGGGGGGGCCACGAATGGATGGCCTCCCCCTCACCACCGATCGCCGGGGGACATTTGCCGACCGTCGCAGGCACCGGGGGGGGGCAGGCAGGGACGTACAGGTAAGCCCTTTTGCCTGCCCGTGCCGCTTTGTCGACGTACATCGTCGTGCGGCGGTCGGCAAGTGGTTAAACAGCTTTGCTAGTGATCAAAAGCTCTATACCAATCAGGATTCTACACCTGTATAATTGAACCTTCTGAATACATCCCTATATATTTATTTTTATGTGGATTTTTTATGTGAATTTTTTACACATTTGGTGTCACTAATTTTTTATAATTTTACACTATTTTGATTGCTTGATTTTATAGGAATTTTTACTCACCACTGGATTTATTTGACTATTTATATTTATTCTTATATATTCATTTTCATGCACATTGTGAAGCGCTTCAAATATCATTATTTATTCTTTTTAAGTGACTCTGAAAACACTCTCTTTTGATAGCAGCCTCACTTGGTTTCATGTGTAATTATCAGCTATTTAGCATCACAGCGCTTTGTGTTTTATATATACATTTTCTAGGAGCGTTACCCAATCTGATTTCTCTGTTGGACTCATTTTCTGGGATCGTGGGTCTGGGGGTTAATCTAGCTAAATGTTCAGCCATGCCAATAAATATACCTAATGTCCTCGCAAGCTCCCTACAGAGTAATTTTCCTTTTACTTGGTGCACCCAAACATTTTGATACCTAGGTATACAACTCACCCCTACATTTCAGACGTTTTTCCAGGCAAACTATCATCCTATAGTTTCCAATGTCCGGTCCTTGCTAAAAATTTGGGATAAATACCATATTTTGTTCCTTAGCAGGGTTACAGCCATTAAGATGGCAGTCTTGCCTAAGTTATTATTATTTTTTAGATCCCTCCCAATTTATGTCCCTAAATCCTATATTGACTCTATCCAAAGGGATGTCAACAAATTCATATGGCACCACAAGAAACCGAGGTTCCACATTACTATACAGACCCCAACCTATTGGAGGTCTGGGTCTCCCAGACCTATGGCGATACTATTTATCGTCCAAATTTGCACAAACCACACAATGGCACGCTCCACCTGATGATATACCATGGCTCATCTTCGAAGCTCACACTATCTTCCCCTTCCTCCATTCCAGGGTTGCTTTGGTCTAGATCAATCAAACCTTGTCAACTTGCTCCCCTAAACACAATTGTGCACCAATCAATATACCTCTGGTCACTATATGGTAAAAAACTCCAACTAGCCTCACCCCTCTCTCCCCTATACTCCTATTTAGGAGATCCTGACTTCCCCCCAGCATTCCATGACAGAACTGGGTTCCTCCACTGGTTCTCGGCTGGAGTTACCACGTTCCAATCCTTCAAAGAAGGTCGGAACTTCAAAACCTTTCTTCAACTACAAATAGAACATGATTTGCCCACCTCTGAACAATATAGTTACAAACAAATTAAGCACTTCTACTGCAGCAGAGGCTTCCTAGACTCCCAATTGCGTGCCACACAATATGAACATATTTGTGCACACTCTTCCAGAGATAAAGGGGTTATTTCTAAGCTCTACAGCATACTCAACTAATTCTCCTTGGAGGAGAAAACCAAACCAATGCTAAGTTGGGAGAGAGACGTAAGCCTTACTTTTGTGCCACATGAATGGGAGGAGATGCTAACCAACCTGTACAAAAACACAAGGTCTTACACAACCCGTGAAACAGCTATCAAACTCCACACAAGGTGGTACATGACACCCACAAAAATCCATTCAATACACCCTTCGGTATCCCCATTATGTTTCCGGGGCTGTGGTGAGCTTGGCTCACTGACTCATATTTTTTGGAGCTGTAAATCCCTTAAACCCATCTGGCAAAAAGCTGCCTCAAAGGCATCCACTATTGCAGGTCGTTTACTCACTCTCACTAAACAGATGTGCCTATGTTTCACTTCTATTCCAAACATCCCTACACCCTGTAAAAAACTAATTCACATGCTTTTTGTGGCCATACACTGGATAATAGCACTAAATTGGCGTTCTTCAGCCCTACCCTGGTAACAAGTGCTAACCAGAATGGAAACAATCAAATTATCCGAACAAAAAAAAAGGAAACATTGGGAAACTTCACTTTTATAACCTAACAATGTTCCTTGAGATATTTCTATCAAATGTTCAATCTGTTGTCACAAAATCGCATTGGTAACTGAATAAGTATTTCAAGTTGACCATTTCTCTTCTACTTGATCTCTATATCACACTATGCCTGAAACTATTATACCTTATTTTGTATATTGGACTTTGTCTGACTTATTGATTGTTTGTCTATGATGTTTCAATGAAAACTTTTGTAATAAAAAAAAAGCACTGTGAAAGTGCCACAGGATATGGGTACGCCTTCCGCATGTACAAAGGCAAAGACTCCCAGCTTCAGCCCCCTGAATATCCAACCTACACCGACACAAGCGGAAAAATTGCCTGGGACCTGACATTCCCACTGTTCCAAAAGGGGTATCACATCTACCTAGATAATTATTATACCAGTCTGCTGTATAAGAAGCCTCTAACCCTGTCACCATTCTTATCTGAGGCCCTAAGCTTGATGTTCCTGCCTGGACCAATACTTTGGCTGTGCTGAAAATATGGTTCAATATTTTGTTTTATGGTTCTACAGCTACAATGTAACATAAAAATAGGGTTACTTGACATCCCTGTTTGCACTGCTCCCCTCCCAAGGCTACTGTGGCTGCACTGTGGATGAACTGAAGTCATAGGACAGCCAAAGATGCCAAAAGCATTTTCTTCTACATAAAGTTGGAGTCCTATATGTAGAAACTACTCATTGTAAATGGTAAAATATTTAAAAAAAAAGGGTTTGGTGTCATACAGACACAGCAAAGTGTGGAAAAAGACAAAAAAGTTGAAGAATTAAACACAAGAAATGTGACATTATCAGAGAGGTAATAACGTTTGAGCTTTAATTTACTGGACTGGACTGGAGAGAAATAGGGAATAGGATCCTATTCCATTTGACATCACTACTCCATGGGTACAGGCCACTTTTATCCACAGGGCCAGTATACAAAGCTCCACAATCTTGACATTATTTCACACATCTGCTGCCAACAGCAGCAGCATTGTGGTCTGCAGCCTCCATCAGCAGTGTATCAGCCCTGGTAAAAGTACCAGTCATCAGAGTACCAAATGCATGAGGAGACACATAAATCTACACACAAAACTCAGTAGGAGTAGCCAGAGTCAGTACAAGGGGGGGGGGAGGGGTGGAAGGGGCGGATGCCCTAGGCGGTACAATTTACTGGGGGTGGGGGCGCAGTGAAGTGTCCTTCTAAAACAGCCGTCACTAAATGGCGGCCCGCTGTCCTAGTCTGGACCGAGTGACGCTTCTGCCCGGACAACCAGGCCACCAGTATAATTGTAAATGTCAGCAAGCGTTGGTTTTGCTAGGACCATGGGTTTCCCCAGCAATCAGCGATGCTGCATGCGTGCGCCCGCCCCCTGCTCCTCACCGCAGGTCTCGGAGTTGACAGAAGACCAGCTCGCACTCACGGGCCACGAATAGGGGCGTGACATCACGTAGTGCCCTGCCCCCCTGCTGCTCGCGGTTCCCGGGTCCTGGCTCTCCATATCTCGCAGCTTCTGCTCCTTCGGTATTTCAGTTGTGCCCTCCTGCATTCAAGGTATGTGGGCCACATGTTAACTAGTGATCACTAATGGGCATATTTTTATTGTGCACACTGCTGGGCATATTTTGTTAAAGGTCACGCTGATGGGCACCTTTTTTTATGTTAAGGGGCACTCTGATGGACAAATTTTATTTTAAGGGGCACGCTGATGGGTATATTTTGTTGTGCTCATCAGCGTGCACATTAAAAATATACCCATCAGTGTGCTTCTTAAAATAAAACGTGCCCATCAGAGTGCCCCTTAACATAAAAAAGGTGCCCATCGGCGTGACCCTTATTTTATGTTAAAGGGCACGCTGATGGGCATATTTTATTTTAAGAGCAACACTGATGGGCACATTTTGTATAAAGGGGCACACTGATGGACACATTTTGTTGTGCCCATCAGAGTGCACCTTAACATAAAATGTGCCCATCAGCGCGCACATTAAAAATATATCCATCAGCGTGTCCCTTAAAATAAAATGTGCCCATCAGAGTGCCCCTTAATATAAAATGTGCCCATCAGGGTGCCCCTTAACATACAATTTGCCCATCAGAGAGTCCCTTAATCCCTTAATATAATAATAAGTACATTCTTGTTTGGAAATTACATTGATTCTTTCTTAAAACCGGGGGGGGGGGGGGGCGGGGGGGCACAGTTTGCCATCTTCCTTTGCCCTGGGCACCAAATGGCCTTGTCCAAGCACTGGGAGTAGCACCTCAATGGTACCACTAGGCAAAAAAAACAAAAAAACAAATGGCCACTGCCCTCACCTATAATTGAACTTTGCAGCAAGGAGCACATGGAAGGGCATTACATGGAAAGCAAAACCGAATAAATTCCTGGCTCACCTTACAGGCCAGCCTGCTAACAAACCGAATTATCCTGTCTAACAGTATGCGTTAAAAACAGGGGTTTAGTCTGTACAAATTTGCAAATACATGCATAAGCTACAGAGCCCCGTCAAGGCACCCCAGTATTTTCTGTAGTCCTAAATCTAAATTTGAGTGCCTCCACAGTGGAAGCACATGCATTATAATGGCTAGGCAGAGGGCAGGTGAGCCTGGAGGGGGCCCACCCCTCCTTAAAGGCACAGGAGGCGCACTGGACACCCAGCATTTCCTCACCAATATTTCAACAGTACAAACAAATGGGCACTGCTCTCACCTATGCCTGGCCTTTGCAGCAAGGTGCACATGGATGTACAATAGATGCAAAACAAATCCAAAGAAGTTGGATTATCCTGTCCCTCCAGGATCTCCTGCCTATCCATTATAATGCATATGCTTCCACTGTGGAGGCTCTCAAATATAGAGTTCGAACTACAGAAAATACTGGGGTGCCTTGACGGGGCTCTGTAATTTATGCATGTATTTGAAAATGCACAAAGAGAAAACATTGCCCGCAGGACTTTAATGAGGCACAGCAAAAATATAAAATATACAAAAGATTTAATGTTGCAAAAAACAGATATTAACATGCATTTAAAAACAAATTGTCATGTTTAATTACCAGTAATATATGTACATGAATAACTGTCATTGAATCAATCGTTTATCCTTGTGACATGTCACAGGAAGCACCCTCATGGCTAACAGAGGGCAGAATTAGAAATAGACTTGAAAAACTTAACATTAATAAGTGGTCACTTCCCGTCCGGCCTATAGCAGATTGACGACCAGGAAGTGGTTCTGTTATCATGACTGGGCGTCATATGACATCCAGCAGGATAACAGGCCGGCCCACGGCTGCACGCAGTGCGGCAATCGCGAATGCGGCGTTTCAGTCTGACACGCCGCATCTCCGATCATGGTAAGGAGCCTCTAAGAGAGGCTTCTTATCACGTGATCAGCTGTGACCAATCCCAGCTGATCATCGTGTGAACCAGGAAGTGACGGTAAATGGCATTCCTCGGTTCCCGCTGACAGGGAAAGCCGATCGGCGGCTCTCCCTGTCAGAGGGGGGGGTCTGTGCTGATTATTGATTATTAGCACAGCACCCATCATATGTGTACATCACCTGCCAATCAGTGTCCAACAGCTGCCAGTCAGTGCCCCCTCAAGAAAATCTCTTAGTGCCCACCACAGTGCCAATTAGATCAGTGATCGGAGGAGGATGCCTCGTTGATACTATGCTGTTGGACTGATTATACAGCTTTATGGTTGTCAGCCCGGACCCTGAGTCCTCCTCCTTCCCCCTACATTACAACCTGTAGGTCCTCCCCGTTTGGATCTAGCTTACAGGTCCGGTTAATATTTGGACCCCAGCCCACGCACAAACACCGCGCCAAATCTTAGGCGCGGCGGTTTTCAGCACCCATTGGGATTGCATTACATGCACCAGTCATTACAATTTCACTCTACATGGTCCGCGATCTGGCTCTCTTTGTATGCACATGGCCTGGGAGACCGTTCTGAAGCTGATTTTATGCCTTGGATACTTCTATAGCACATGTATTTTGGAAATGGTAACTCTCACTTAATGAACCCTGATGAAGGATTCCCCGAAACGCGTTGGTTCAGTGAGACTTATTACATTTCCACTTTTGGTTTTCCTCTCAATGTGATGCAGTTGTGTCCAAATTACATGTCCTTGCTTTTTGATGTATCCCATTGTATATATTGTTTGTGTTTGATTTGTATTTTTGTATATATTTTTTGTTGTACTTTTGAATTTTGTAATAAAATTATATATTTTTTACTTACATTGCATCATTGATGGTAGTGCCTCAAAAGTCCCGCTCTAGGGGAATGTTTTGGTCTTCTTAGCGTCTGCACAATAGGGGATAGTTTTATGGCATTTTTATTAATATTTTTTTTTTTTACTAGTAATGGCAGCGATCAGCGATTTTTATCATGACTGCGACATTATTGCAGATACATCAAACAATTTAGATACATTTTTCGGACCATTGGCATCAGTGCTATAAAATTGCATTGATTACTGTAAAAATGTCACTGGCAGTGAAGGGGTTAACCACTAGGGGGCGGGGAGGGCTTAAGTGTGTCCTGGGCAGTGATTGTAACTGTGGGGGGGATGGGCTAGCAGTGACATGACACTGATCGATGCTCCCGATGACAGAAAGCAGACGATCGGTGTCCTGTCACTAGGCAGAACGGGGAGATGCTGTTTACATCAGCATCTCCCCGTTCTTTAGCTCCGTGACACGACCGTGGGTATCGAATCCACAGGTCACCACGGTCACGGAGCTTGCGCAGGCTTGCGCACGCGTGCATGGTGGGAAATTCATAGTAACGTACAGGTGTGCTACTTTGCCCAGCCGTGCCATTCTGCCGACGTATATATGCTGACAGCGGTCTGCAAGTGGTTAATAAAAACACCACACTGTGTACACATACACACTGGCTAGGTACACATTTAACCCTTTGATCGCCCTAGATATTTAACCCCTTCCCAGCCATTGTTGTTAGTACAGTGACAGTGTATATTTTTATCACTGCATTAGTGTCACTGGTTCTTACAAAGTGCCAAAAGTGTCATATTGTTCACCACAATATCGCAGTCCTGCTATAAGTCACTGATCGCCACCATTACAAGTATAAAAAAAATAATTAATTAGAATTCCATTATATACAACAGTTTGTAGAAGCTATAACTTTTGCCCAAACCAATCAATATACGCTTATTGGGATTTATTTTTATCCAAAAATATGTAGCAGAAAACATATTGGCCTAAATTCAAGAAGAAAATAGATTTTTTTGATTTTTTTTTATTGGATATGTTTTTAGGAGAAAGCAAATATAGTACAAAAAATAAAAAGCCTAGTGGTGATCAAATGCCACCAAAAGAAAGCTCTATTTGTGGGAAAAAAATCACATACATTTCATTTATGGACAATATTTTATGACCACGCAGTTAAAGTAACACAGTGCTGTATTGCAAAAAATGGACTGATCATCAAGGGGGGTAAAACTTCTGGAGGTCAAATGGTTAATCTAACTAATAAATATTAAATAAGTATAACAATTAAATGTCTAGACTTTAGTCAGATTTCCCAATTAATTTTACCTTTTAGAAATATTTCCAAATATTGTCCACAAACATTGAAAATAATGACTGTTTTTCTGTTTTGAAGATCAGTTATGGAGCTACGGACTATTCTCTAACAAATAGGCTTCTCTATCCTCATGTATTCCGGACAGTTCAGAATGACCATGTTCATTATATGGCTGTTATTAAGTTGTTGAAACATTTTAGCTGGACGTGGGTTGGAATATTTGCATCGCAAGATGATGCCGGAGACAATGATAAGGAGATATTAATAACGTACATGAAAAGTAATGGTATTTGTGTTGAATATTCAGTTTCATTTTGGTCTAGTTTGTATGATAACATTAATGTAGAACAAATTATAAATAATGTAATTTTAATACATAACTGTATTATGCGGTAGAAGCTATGGCCAAAGCACTGCATGATATCAATCTGTTCTATAAAGGAAAATTGTATAAAAAGCATCCTCATTATTACAGACATAAGGTACAGTATACAGCCTTTCCAAGGACTTTCAGAAAATTCAAAAAATGTATACTTTTCTGGTATTGGTGATCATTTGAAATGTAGCCTAAAAATTGATACAGTAAAATACCAAAAAATACCAAAAAATATCCAAACCCCCGCCCTTCTCTAAAAAAAATATAGTTTGGCCTGATGGACAAACACAACCAATTGACCCTTTAATCAGGGGTGGTGTCAGGTTGGTGCACCCCCAAAATTTCCCCTATCACCCCCATAGCACCCCATTAGCAGCCATCTTGGGTGCCTTGGGAAGAGATTCACAGTTTAGAGTCCGGGTCTCCTTCTTGTCATGATGACTGCAGGGAGACCCGGCTGCTGATACTATCAGCACTGTCAGCCCCCCTATGTACACACAGCAGGGTTTCTCCTATCTTTCAGAACATTTCAGTAATTCTAGTGCCTCGGCCAGCATAGGGAGGAATCTATGGAATCATTTACTAAGTCATAGCCAATCATCATCCATCCATCCTGCAACCTCTCCCTCTTCCCCTTCCACCAGATTTTGACTTCAGGGAGTTCCAGAGCGAGAGGAAGAAGCTACAGAGCAGCTACAGAGCCGCACCCATTTACTTGACTGGGTTGTGTTTGGTGGGCGCTAGCACCTGACAAAAGCAACGAGGTGTATAATTCCTGCTGTGAAGAAAAGCATCATGACCACAGCCACCCCTAACCACTGCCTATACAAAGGGGTAGCAGGTGGGGCGATAAAAACTCTGCTTAACTGCATGGTTTTACCACCCTCTAACCAGTAGTGTGAATGAGCCCTAACATTGTGGGTGTTTCACAATAAATCTCACTAAAGTGAAAAGTGAGCTTTCCTTCTAACCATACCCTCCCTCATGTTACTGTAAAGTTTATTTTTCTAACCTGATAAAAATATATGCCACCAATCAATGTAAGGGCTCATTTACATTTGCAATAAGGGAGCTACACAAACAGGGATTTTACTGCCACCCTCTGACCAACACCACCCTGCAACCATGTGTAAAGTGCAGTGCTGAAGGCTTTTAAGGGTTAAAAGAGAATTTTGGTTTTAAAAAAAAAAACATTTATACTTACCTATGTGGTGATGTGATGATCAGATCCTGCAGCTGTCCTCCACCACCTCTCACATGACTGCCGATTGCTCAGTTCTTGGTCTTCAGTGAGCAGAGTGATGACTGTCAGTCACTGGCTCTCTGCTATTCCCTCCAGTGCTCACTGGAGTGTTGGGCTGTGGAGGGGGTGGAAGCGGCTGGCTCAGTCTGTCAGTGGCACAATGAAAGTCTGAACCAGCTGCTGATTAGGCATCTAGGCAGATCCTAACCATATTGTTGGGATCTGTCCAGAGCCTGGATGGGCTCTGTGGTTTCAGCTGACATCAGCCTTTAGCCCGCTGTCTGCTGAATCTGAGTCACAGGAGTGCAGAACAAAGTGCAGTCCTGTGACCCACATGAGAAATATGGCCGAAATAACTTTGGCCATACTTCTCCTTTAACTTCCCTAGTTGTAATCCCGAGTGTGGCTCGGGGTGAATTTTCATTACCAAAAGCGGTAACCCCGAGCCACACTCAGGATTGCATCGCAGGATCAAGGCAAAGTTACTCACCTTGTCCCCAGGATCCCCCCCCCCCCCGCTGTGTGTGTGGGCTGTGTCCTCCGCTCAGTCTATCACTGTGCCGGGCTCCGTTCCCTGCGAGTGTAACAACGCATGGGGCGGAGCCCAGCACCAGATTCAAAAAGTGCAAAAAAGCATAATACATACAGTACACTATAATCTTACAGATTACATTACTGTATCAAATCATTTCACATCCCTTTTGTCCATAATGCTTTGTCCAGTTTGCATGCAATTCTATGTTATATATACTGTTAATTTCTGCCTGGAAACTTGAGAATGTCCATGGTATCCAAAAAGTGTCCCTTTGCATCAAAAGCAGTTTTAGACCAGCTAGAAAACAGTGATAGTAAAATAGAATCACTTGCAGAATTGCGCAATAGTGATTCGTGGGGAAATTCGTCATCAGACACTGAAAGTAACAACAGCGACAATTCTGCAACTGAGGGAATTTTATTGTTTTTGATTTGACTACATTATTGAATACATTTTATTATTATTATATTATTATTTGTTTTAATTATTTATAGTTATTTATTATAATATAATTTATGATTTTGTGTTCCGAACGTTATCATACCCGTGATGTCTACTAGACTCTTGTTTGGAGAGATTTAAGTGACTTATTCCTAAGAATTACAGGCCTACAATATAAAACGCCAAATTTCCATGCAAAACATTGTACCGCTTTGAGACACAAAAATCTGACATAATCATACTGCCAGGGAGCTTAAAACAGGCAGTGAGGAGGCAGCTTATCACCTCTCAGTCACATGTCAAGTGCCTATATAAAACAATTCTCCGAGAATAGTTTTTCCCAGGAATGACATTGGCAGCTAAAAATGTAAACAAGTCCCAACAGAGCAATTTTCACTGACCGCCAATATAACTGGGGCATTACACTAGCCAAAATGTCACTGGGGCATTGTTGCTCAACAACATTACCTAGATCAGTGGAAATTAGACACGTGCTATTCAATCCTGTCTGAATACAAATCCGGACAAATTTTGGGTTATTCAGAGATTGGGATGTATCCCAATCTCTGAATGAAATAGTAACAAATAGTAACTCATTTAATTGAAATAAGTTACAATTTGTTCTGTTTATTCTTTTTCAAATGAATTGCACATTTTCAGAATGATTAGAATTCGGATTGGTCGAAAAATGATTGACCGATTAGAATTCTGTGTGAAGAATAGCTGGTTGTTAAGCAGCGGGCCGGGAAGGCGGCAGTCGCGTCCTTAACAACCATTGACTCATCAGCTGCATAGATGTGAACCTAGGGTAAAGATTAGATTCACTGGTCAGGATTCAGGAAAGTGCACCTTGCAAGATGAGCAATTAATGACTGGATCCTCTGACCTAAAGGCCGATATCAGATTGGACGCAAACCACAAAATTCCATACCTCAAAAAAAAGCAGCTCCAGATGATATCCTTCCTGTCCTTCAAAGACTCACCTGGTCACTGAAAATGAGATTTTTCTTCTGGCTTTAATGACTTGAAGCATCATTTAGCTCATTTACCGTGAGCCCAGGGTGGCAAGACATCCCTGCCCTTGACTGAAAGGAGAATGCAGATGAGTTCAGCACCAAGTCTTTACATGACACTCCTCTCTGAGGAATTGAGGTTCAACCCAAGTGGAGGGTGGGACCAGAGGGGGGATATCAGGAGTAGGGATGAGCTTCGAGTTCGAGTCGAAACATCGCCTGTTCGACTGTTAGTCGAATTTCGAACATTATGGGCCGTTCGCGCCAAATTTGAGTAGCGCGTCACGGCCCATAATTCACTGCGGTATCGCAGTGCATTGCTGGCTGATGATTCGCCAAGCATGCATTATGACCCGCATGCTTGGCCAATCACAGCGCCGTCTGTACAGAGAGCCGTAATTGGCCAAAGCCAGGGTGGCTTTGGCCAATTAGGGCTCGGGGTTTAGTACATGCCCCACACTATATAAGGCTGCCTGCATGGTGGCCTTGTGTAGTATGTTGCGGTGGAAGCAGAGAGATAGACAGAGAGACAGTGTCATTTGATTTAAGTAAGATAGAGTAGTCAGGCGAGTCAGTTAGCTGCACTTACAGTGTATTGTATATATATATATATATTATATATATATATATATATACATGCATCCTAGGTGTTGTGTGTGTATATATATATATATATTCAGTTTAGCTAGATACGTTCCTGCTATTCCCTTCCTACTGAAAGACAGGCAGGTGTTTTTACAGTATTTACAGCTACCTGAAGAAAATTGCTGGTGTTCTTCTGATCCTATTAGTCCTATTAGCTACAGTATTTACAGTTAGTGTAGTGCGACCTCTGCACAGTGTGCACCTAAAGCTACCTGAAGACAATTGCTGTTGTTCTGATGCTATTAATACCACAGGCAGGCAGCTACAGTATTTACAGTTAGTGTACTGTGTCCTCTGCACAGTGTGCACCTAAAGCTACCTGAAGAAAATTGGTGATGTTCTTCTAATCCTATTAGTACCACAGGCAGGCAGCTGCACTATTTACAGTTAGTGTACTGTGTACGCTGCACAGTGTGCACCTAAAGCTACCTGATGACAATTTCTGTTGTTCTGATCCTATTAATACCACAGGCAGGCAGCTACAGTATTTACAGTTAGTGTACTGTGTCCTCTGCACAGTATGCACCTAAAGCTACCTGAAGAAAATTGGTGGTGTTCTTCTGATCCTATTAGTACCACAGACAGACAGCTGCAGTATTTACAGTTAGTGCAGTGCGTCCTCTGCACAGTGTGCACCTAAAGCTACCTGAAGACAATTGCTGTTGTTCTGATCCTATTAATACCACAGGCAGGCAGCTACAGTATTTACAGTTAGTGTACTGTGTCCTCTGCACTTTGTGCACCTAAGGCTACGTGAAGAAAATTGGTGGTGTTCTTCTGATCCTATTAGTACCACAGGCAGGCAGCTGCAGTATTTACAGTTAGTGTAGTGTGTCCTCTGCACAGTGTGCACCTAAAGCTACCTGAAGACAATTGCTGTTGTTCTGATCCTATTAATACCACAGTCAGGCATCTACAGTATTTACAGTTAGTGTACTGTGTCCTCTGCACAGTGTGCACCTAAAGCTACCTGAAGAAAATTGGTGATGTTCTTCTGATCGTATTAGTACCACAGGCAGGCAGCTACAGTATTTACAGTTAGTGTACTGTGTCCTCTGCACAGTGTGCACTTAAAACTACCTGAAGAAAATTGGTGATGTTCTTCTGATCCTAATAGTACCACAGGCAGGCAGCTGCAGTATTTACAGTTAGTGTACTACGTCCGCTGCACAGTGTGCACCTAAAGCTAACTGATGACAATTGCTATGTCAGACTATGTCCGCCGGTCTTCCCGACGGAGTTACGACGGACTTTCCGAATGAACGGACTTGCCCACACACGAACAAGTCCGTTCATTTTGAACGTGACTCGGGTACGACGGGACTAGAAAAGGAAGTCAATCTCGCCGCCTTTATCGGCAAGATAGACACCTTGCGAGCCCTGTCGTGGGGCATACCAGGCCCTTAGGTCTGGTATGGATTTTAAGGGGAACCCCCTACGCCGAAAAAATGGCGTGGGGGTCCCCCCAAATCCATACCAGACCCTTATCCGAGCACGCAGCCCGGCCGGTCAGGAAAGGGGGTGGGGGGAGCGAGTGCCCCCCCCTCCTGAACTGTACCAGGCCGCATGCCCTCAACATGGGGGGTGGGTGCTTTGGGGAAGGGGGGCATGCTGCGGCCCCCCCACCCCAAAGCACCTTGTCCCCATGTTGATGAGGACAAGGGTCTCTTCCCGACAATCCTGGCCGTTGGTTGTCGGGGTCTGCGGGCGAGGGCTTATCAGAATCTGGGAGCCCCTTTTGATAAGGGGGCCCCCAGATCCCGGCACCCCACCCTATGTGAATGAATGAATGAGTACATGGTACCCCTACTAATTCCCCTGGGGGAAAAAGTGTCAAGAAAAAAAACACACTAGACAGGTTTTTAAAGTAATTAATTAGGCAGCTCCGGGGGTCTTCTTCCGACTTCGGGGGTCTCTTCCGCGCTCTCCGGCCTCTTCTCCGCACTCTCCATATCTTCTCCCAGTCTCCGGTTCTTCTCCACGCTCTCCGGCCTTTTCTCCGCGCTCTCCGGATCTTCTCCGCGCTCTCCGGTATCTTCTGCCGGGCTCCCCCGCTATCTTCTTCCAGCTCTTTTGCTAGCGGTGGCCTGGTCTTCTGCCGTTGTCCAGTTCTTCTGTCACTGTCCGGTATCTTCTGCCGGGCTCCCCAGCTATCTTCCTCCAGCTCTTTTGCTAGCGGTGGCCTGGTCTTCTTCGTCGTCATCGTCTTCTTCCCTCTTCTCTTCTCTTCTTCCGATGTTGACACGACGCTCTCTCCCTCTGTAATGCCGTCTGCAAGGTGTGCGTTGACTTATATAGGCATGGGGCATGGTCACCGGGTGACCCCGCCCCTTATGACGGCACAGTCCCAGGGCATGCTGGCAGTAGTGATGTCAGTGGTGACAAAGTGTAACAGAGGAAAAACCTATTTTTCCATCCACCTGCGGATTGGATTGGGTGACTCTACGGTCCCTCATCATCCGATCCCCCATAGAGGAGAGCGGCACTCTGAGGTCTGCGAAGTGTGCAGAGACAGACCTGTCATCTGCCTGCTCAGCGGGGATCGACGGAGCGATCCCCTGCTAAGCAGAGCGGGCTCCGTACACGGACACATCCGTGTGAAAGAATCCTAAGGCCAACACCCTTTGCACAAAATCCACGGGAAAGTTTGTACAAAGTCCCATCGTGTGTATGAGGCTTAACCACTTCAGCCCCGGAAGGATTTAACCCCTTCCTGACCAGAGCACTTTTTACAATTTGGCACTGCGTCGCTTTAACTGCTAATTGTGTGGTCATGCAATGCTGCACCCAAACAAAATTTGCGTCCTTTTCTTCCCACAAATAGAGCTTTCTTCTGATGGTATTTGATCACCTCTGACGTTTTCATTTTTTGCGCTATACACGGAAAAAGACCGAAAATTTTGAAAAAAAATGATATTTTCTAATTTTTGTTATAAAAAAAATCCAAGAAACTAAATTTTAGCCATACATTTAGGCCAAAATGTATTCGGCCACATGTCTTTGGTAAAAAAATGTCAATAAGTGTATATTTATTGGTTTGCGCAAAAGTTATAGCGTCTACAAACTAGGGTACATTTTCTGGAATTTACACAGCTTTTAGTTTATGACTGCCTATGTCAGTTCTTGAGGTGCTAAAATGGCAGGGCAGTACAAAACCCCCACAAATGACCCCATTTTGGAAAGTAGACACCCCAAGGAAATTGCTGAGAGGCATGTTGAGCCCATTGAATATTCATTTTTTTTGTCCCAAGTGATTGAATAATGACAAAAAAAAAATTACAAAAAGTTGTCACTAAATGATATATTGCTCACACAGGCCATGGGCATATGTGGAATTGCACCCCAAAATACATTCAGCTGCTTCTCCTGAGTACGGGGATACCACATGTGTGGGATTTTTTGGGAGCCTAGCCGCGTACGGGGCCCCGAAAACCAATCACTGCCTTCAGGATTTCTAAGGGTGTAAATTTTTGATTTCACTCTTCACTGCCTATCACAGTTTCGGAGGCCATGGAATGCCCAGGTGGCACAACCCCCCCCCCCCCCCAAATGACCCCATTTTGGAAAGTAGACACCTCAAGCTATTTGCTGAGAGGCATGGTGAGTATTTTGCAGCTCTCATTTGTTTTTGAAAATGAAGAAAGACAAGAAAAAAATTTTTTTTTTTCTTTCTTCAATTTTCAAAACTTTGTGACAAAAAATGAGGTCTGCAAAATACTCACTATACCTCTCAGCAAATAGCTTGGGGTGTCTACTTTCCAAAATGGGGTAATTTTGGGTTTTTTTTTGCCACCTGGGTATTCCATGGACTCCGAAACTGTGATAGGCAGTGAAGAGTGAAATCAAAAATTTACGCCCTTAGAAAGCCTGAAGGCGGTGCTTGGATTTCGGGGTCCCGTGCGCGGCTAGGCTCCAAAAAAGTCCCACACATGTGGTATCCCCGTACTCAGGAGAAGCAACAGAATGTATTTTGGGGTGTAATTTCACATATTCCCATGGCATGTTTGAGCAATATATCATTTAGTGACAACTTTGTGCAAAAAAAAAAAAAAATTGTCTCTTTCCCGCAACTTGTGTCACAATATAAAATATTCCATGGACTCGACATGCCCCTCAGCAAATAGCTTGGGGTGTCTACTTTCCAAAATGGGGTCATTTGGGGGGGTTTTGAACTGTCCTGGTATTTTATGCACAACATTTAGAAGCTTATGTCACACATCATCCACTCTTCTAACCACTTGAAGACAAAGCCCTTTCTAACACTTTTTGATTACATGAAAACATTTTTTTTTTTGCAAGAAAACTACTTTGAACCCCCAAACATTATATATTTTTTTAAAGCAAATGCCCTACAGATTAAAATGGTGGGCGTTTCATTTTTTTTTTCACACAGTATTTGCGCAGCGATTTTTCAAATGCATTTTTTGGGGAAAAAACACACTTTTTTAAATTTTAATGCACTAAAACACACTATATTGCCCAAATGTTTGATGAAATAAAAAAGATGATCTTAGGCCGAGTACATGGATACCAAACATGACATGCTTTAAAATTGCGCACAAACGTGCAGTGGCAACAAAATTAATACATTTTTAAAAGCCTTTAAAAGCCTTTACAGGTTACCACTTTAGATTTACAGAGGAGGTCTACTGCTAAAATTACTGCCCTCGATCTGACCTTCGCGGTGATACCTCACATGCATGGTGCAATTGCTGTTTACATTTGACGCCAGACAAATTCGCCTTAGCGCGAGAGCAGGGGGGACAGGGGTGTTTTTTTTTTTTTTTTCTTTATTATTTTTTTTCTTTTTTATCTTATTTTTAAACTGTTCCTTTCATTTTTTTTTTTAAATCATTTTTATTGTTATCTCAAGGAATGTAAATATCCCCTATGATAGCAATAGGTAGTGACAGGTACTCTTTTTTGCAAAAAATGGGGTCTATTAGACCCTAGATTTCTCCTCTGCCCTCAAAGCATCTGACCACACCAAGATCGGTGTGATAAAATGCTTCCCCAATTTCCCAATGGTGCTGTTTACATCTGGCAAAATCTAAGTCATAAAATGCTCGTAGCTTCCGGTTTCTTAGGCCATAGAGATGTTTGGAGCCACTCTGGTCTCTGATCAGCTCTATGGTCAGCTGGCTGAATCACCGGCTGCATTCTCAGGTTCCCTGTTGAGACAGGAGAGCCAGACAAAAACACGGAAGACGGTGGGGGGGGCATTCCCTCCCACTGCTTGTAAAAGCAGTCTAGAGGCTAATTAGCCGCTAGGATTGCTTTTACATGAAAGCCGACCGCTGGCTGAAAAGAATGATACCAAGATGATACCTAAACCTGCAGGCATCATTCTGGTATAACCACTCAAAATCGTGAATGGCGTACCTGAAGACAAAAAAATTGTTAACAATAAAACACAGTAAACGGTAAAGTATAAAAAATTGCATACCTGAAAAGCAAACATGATAAAACATAATAACAATAAAACATTGCAGAATAGAATACAGTAAAAAAGAGCAGAACAATAGAGAGAGAATAGAGAGAGAGAGAACAATAAAACAACAACTATTTTTTTTTATTTTATATTTTTGTTTGTGTTTTTTTTTTCTTACACTTTTTTTTGTAACTTTTATAACTGTAACCGATTCCAGGTTCGGGTCTCTCAAAATGCGATGGCATCTTGGGAGACCCTGTGAAAGTGTACCTAGTCTGTGCAATGCTGTACCCTACGCTAATACTCAACTAGTGAATGGTAGCCTTCAAAACATTCACCAATGCAAAGACCAGGATTGTCAGGACAGGAGGGACAACATAGTTGCCAACTGTCCCGGATTTCCCGGGACATTCCCGGGACTGGGACTCCATTCCTGAATTTGTGGTGTCCCGGCAAATGTCCAGAAAAATCCGGTTCCCATTTTTAAAACAACCGCCGCCGCCACCGCCGCCACCGCCGCTAGAGGTCGGCGGCCGGCGGAGACATTGGGCTAGACGAAGCTTCTGCGTCGCCGCCCACCCCCTGCCCCGCTCCGCCTCGGCCCACCCCGCTCCGCCTCGCCCTGCTCCGCCTCGGCCCGCCTAGCCCCCCGCCCCGCTGCCAGTCTGATATGGAAAGGGGCGGGGGTTCTAGCCATGCTGCGGACACACCTCTAGGACACCTGATGTGAGTGGGGGGAGCACTGGGGACACCTGATGTGAGTGGGGGGGGGCACTGGGGACACCTGATGTGAGTGGGGGGGGCACTGGGGACACCTGATGTGAGTGGGGGGGGGGCACTGGGGACACCTGATGTGAAGGGGGGACACCTGATGTGAGGGGGGGCACTGGGGACACCTGATGTGAGGGGGGGCACTGGGGACACCTGATGTGAGGGGGGGGCACCTGATGTGAGGGGGGGCACTGGGGACTCCTGATGTGAGTGGGGGGGCACTGGGGACACCTGATGTGAGGGGGGGACACCTGATGTGAGGGGGGCACTGGGGACACCTGATGTGAGGGGGGGACACCTGATGTGAGGGGGGGCACTGGGGACACCTGATGTGAGGGGGGGGGCACTGGGGACACCTGATGTGAGGGGGGGACACCTGATGTGAGGGGGGGGCACTGGGGACACCTGATGTGAGGGGGGGGGCACTGGGGACACCTGATGTGAGGGGGGAGGCACTGGGGACACCTGATGTGAGGGGGGGCACTGGGGACACCTGATGTGAGGGGGGGGCACTGTGACTGGGGACTCCTGATGTGAGGGAGGGCTCCGACAGGGACACCTGATGTGAGGGAAAGCTCCGCCGGGGACACCTGGTGTGAGGGGGGGCTCCGCCGGGGACACCTAATGTGAGGGGGGGCTCCGCCGGGGACTCCTGATGTGAGGGGGGACTCCTGATTGTGAGGGGGGCTCCACTGGGGACACCTTATGTGAGGGGGGGCTCCGCCGGGGACACCTTATGTGAGGGGGGGCTCCGCCGGGGACTCCTGATGTGAGGGGGGGCTCCACCGAGGACTCCTGATGTGAGGGGGGGCTCCGCCGGGGACTCCTGGTGTGAGGGGGGGCTCCGCTGGGGACATCTGATGCAAGGACGGACTCTGCTCGGACATCTGAAGCAAGGACGGATGGCTGGTGGCAGGCGACGTGGCTAGTGACACGCACAGGGATCCCACTGATTCTGCATTATGGTAAGTTGAATGATTTCATTTTATATTACAATGTAATAATAGAAATAATGCACTTCAATCATCCTAGCCATGCTGCGGACACACCTCTAGGACACCTGATGTGAGTGGGGGGAGCACTGGGGACACCTGATGTGAGTGGGGGGGGGGCACTGGGGACACCTGATGTGAGTGGGGGGGGCACTGGGGACACCTGATGTGAGTGGGGGGGGCACTGGGGACACCTGATGTGAAGGGGGGACACCTGATGTGAGGGGGGGCACTGGGGATACCTGATGTGAGGGGGGGCACTGGGGACACCTGATGTGAGGGGGGGGCACCTGATGTGAGGGGGGGCACTGGGGACTCCTGATGTGAGTGGGGGGGGCACTGGGGACACCTGATGTGAGGGGGGGGACACCTGATGTGAGGGGGGGCACTGGGGACACCTGATGTGAGGGGGGGGCACTGGGGACACCTGATGTGAGGGGGGGACACCTGATGTGAGGGGGGGGCACTGGGGACACCTGATGTGAGGGGGGGGGGCACTGGGGACACCTGATGTGAGGGGGGAGGCACTGGGGACACCTGATGTGAGGGGGGGCACTGGGGACACCTGATGTGAGGGGGGGGCACTGTGACTGGGGACTCCTGATGTGAGGGAGGGCTCCGACAGGGACACCTGATGTGAGGGAAAGCTCCGCCGGGGACACCTGGTGTGAGGGGGGGCTCCGCCGGGACACCTAATGTGAGGGGGGGCTCCGCCGGGGACTCCTGATGTGAGGGGGGACTCCTGATTGTGAGGGGGGCTCCGCCGGGGACACCTTATGTGAGGGGGGGCTCCGCCGGGGACACCTTATGTGAGGGGGGGCTCCGCCGGGGACTCCTGATGTGAGGGGGGGCTCCACCGAGGACTCCTGATGTGAGGGGGGGCTCCGCCGGGGACTCCTGGTGTGAGGGGGGGCTCCGCTGGGGACATCTGATGCAAGGACGGACTCTGCTCGGACATCTGAAGCAAGGACGGATGGCTGGTGGCAGGCGACGTGGCTAGTGACACGCACAGGGATCCCACTGATTCTGCATTATGGTAAGTTGAATGATTTCATTTTATATTACAATGTAATAATAGAAATAATGCACTTCAATCATCCTGACACCATAACAACCATGGTGCCGGGATGATTGAAGTGCTAACACCAGGTGTTTGGAGTATCTTTATCTGCTGATTGTTAAACTTTCTAGAATACACATATTTCTATTGTGTAGGATCTGGGGCTGCTGTCCCGTCATTTCCCCCTCTCTCCCCCTCTCTCCCCGTCTCCATCCCTCATTCATCTCAGACTCTAACCACACCCTCTAGAGCCACACCCATTTAAGCCACGCCCACTATTTTGCATAAACCACACCCATTTTTCGCCGCACTTGTCTATTTTTACTAGGCCACGCCTGCTGACAAATGCCCGCCCCCTAATTATTTGACAGCTCCGCCTACAGCCACAAAAGTGTCCCACATTTTTTTTTTACAATGTTGGCAACTATGGGACAATAATAGCGGGTGTCACGCCTATATCTGCGCTTGCTGCAGACACGACATCTTTTTTGGGGGGGTTCTTTGGGTAGGGGTACTCGGGAGGATA
Source organism: Lithobates septentrionalis (assembly GCA_037952835.1). Taxonomy (NCBI): domain Eukaryota; kingdom Metazoa; phylum Chordata; class Amphibia; order Anura; family Ranidae; genus Lithobates; species Lithobates septentrionalis. The sequence continues at coordinate 2,636,421 of JBBDGP010000260.1, forward strand.
TAAAGAAAATGCCTCTCATGCAGCCGACTGCATTTGGTTGTGGATGAGAATGGGGGAAGTACGGGCACTGCAGAAGCGGTGGGTTCCCAATTAGGATTGGCAAATGTAGCAGGAATGGCATTATGGGCACGACGGGCCTGTGTTTGTCTTTTTGGTGGCAGCGGGACACTACTTGTGCTTGCCACCTCACCAGCTTGAACTGCACTTATGGGACTCGCCACGTCACCAAGTGTTACTGCAGTGCTGGTTTGACTACGACCGGGGTGTACTAGGCCGCTGGTGCTTGCCAGTTCACCAAAACGCTACCAAAAAAACTGTTAGCGATCGCAGGGATCAGGCCTGACTCTGCGAACGCTGCAGTTATGCGTTTAGTGTTTTGTAAGTGTCAGTGATCGATCGATACTGCACTTGGGTGGGCTGGGCTGGGCCGGGCGGAGGGGCAAAACGCAGGTGCTAGCAGGTATCTGGGCTGAACCTGCTAAAACTGCGTTTTTGGGAACCCTAAACTGCTGGGGATGCCAGTATAGATCTGATCGGATCAGATATGGATCCGTTCAGATACTATACCACTAAGGGAGGTGTACGGTGCGTGCGTGGGTGTTAGCGCTACTGGCGCTAACCTGACGCTGCTTGGGGCTGGTGCTTGCCAGTTCACCAAAACGCTACCAAAAAAACTGTTAGCGATCGCAGGATTCAGGCCTGACTCTGCGAACGCTGAAGTTATGCGTTTAGTGTTTTGTAAGTGACAGTGATCGATCGATACTGCACTTGGGTGGGCTAGGCTGGGCCGGGCAGAGGGGCAAAACGCAGGTGCTAGCAGGTATCTGAGCTGATCCCGCTAACACTGCGTTTTTGGGAACCCTAAACTGCTGGGGACGCTAGTATAGATCTGATCGGATCAGATATTGATCCGTTCAGATAGTATACCACTAAGAGAGGTGTATGCTGCGTGCGTGGGTGTTAGCGGTACTGGCGCTAACCTGACACTGCCTGGGGTGACGCATATCACCGCTGGGCGATCAGGGGGCTAAACCTTTATTCGGTAATAAACGGCAGGTGCCCTGACACTATAAAAAATAAACAAACTAACCAGCGTCACCCCTAACAGTTATACGGTGATCAGTGGTGAAAGGGTTAACTAGGGGGCAATCAAGGGGTTAAAACATTTATTAGGTAGTATATGGGGCACCCTGTCGCTATAAAACGCTGATGGGGAACCTAAATATTTACGTCCCTAACTAATGTCACCAGCAACACTAATACAGCGATCAGAAAAATTATCGCTTAGCGACACTGGTGACGGGGGGTGATCAAGAGGTTTAAACTTTATTAAGGGGGGTTAGGGGGGTATCCTAGACCTAAAGGGGGCTACCATTAATTGTCCTACCACTTCTAACTGTCACAAACTGACACCATGCAGTAATCAGAAAAAAAACAAAACTGCTTGGTGTCAGTGTGACGGGGGGGGGTGATTGTGGGGTGATCGGGGGTCGATCGGGGGGGATCGGGGGTGTAATGTGTGCCTGGCATGTTCTACTGTGGGGTGTAGTGTTGTGCAACTCACTCAGATGTCTTCTCTCCTCGGCGCCGGAACGGAAACTGTCGAGCCAAGGAGAGATGACATCACATCCCCTGCCTCTGTGTACTACACAGAGGCAGGGGACGATTCTCATTGGCTGGGAGCGATCGTGAGTCAGGGGCCACAAATGGATGGCCTCCCCCTCACCTCTGATCGCTGCCAGACCAAAGCCGTCCGCCTCGGGCACCGGGGGGGGTCCGATCGGACCCCCCGCCCGCGGGAATGCAATCACGTACCAGGTACGTGATTTTGCCTGCCCGTGCCATTCTGCAGACTTATATCTGCGTTAGGCGGTCGGCAAGTGGTTAAACACCAGAAATCCAACTTTTCATATCTTTATAGGTCACCATACACTGGCCAATCAGTTAGATCTGATTTACAATGTGCTTTTTCGGCTTGTTTTCCACTATTGTGACTTGTCATGCCACTAGGGGCTGAAAAGTTGCATCACAAGTTCTACCCCATGATTTACAATGAGTACCGTTCATATGTGTGCGACTTGCTTACACCCATGCCGTATGCACAGCAGTCACACATCTTTATTACAGAAATCCATATTTGGCATGGAAATTAACCACTTGCTTACTCGGCACTTAAACCCCCCTGCTGTCCAGACCAATTTTCAGCGCTGATGCATTTTGAATGACAATTGCGCGGCCATACTTAGCCAAATGTTGTTTTTTATTTGCAATTTGCATAATGGGGACACTAGTTAGATTGACCTGTGTGTCCCCAAGGAAGAATATTGTTAGGGTTTTACTCTCACTTCCTGTTTGGCTATGTGACAGGAAGCAAAGCCAATTTTAAGAAAAGGGACACAAAGCCCAACCTTAAGATTTTTTTTTTTATTTCTCTCAAATGTCCACAATTAGAATAGTATTGTCTTTAGCTTGATTTTAGTTCAGTGCCCTAAATCAGTGCTTCTCAACCCTGTCCACAAGTACCCTCCAACAGGCCATGTTTGCAGGTTTTCCTTCATCTTGCACAGGTGCTTTAAATCAAAGTCAATGGCTTTGTATTTTGGACAGCTATTTTAGATAAGATAAATTTCCTAAACATTTCCTGTTAGGGGGGGGGGGGGGTGGTACTTGAGGACTGAGGCTGAAAACCACAGGTCAAAAAGAAAATTGAATACTTACCACTCTGAAATGTTACTTTCCTGGTCACTATCCATGACAGCATACACACAATCCATGCATGTGCTACCATGAAGGCACCAGGAAAGTAACTTAAAACTAAAAAAAAAAAAAATTAAAAAGGGATTTGTCAAAGACATGCCAATCAGCCTAGTTAAGCTGCAGCTGGGAAATCCGTTGCATGAAAAGAACACACATAAAAAATTTGAAACAATTTTATTGGTCAAAAAAAAAACAGGACTTGTAAAAGAAGCAAGGAAAGCAAAATACACACATGTATGTTAATTTGAGACACTAACAGAATATGTTTGAGGTTTGACCCTTTTGCAGTGTAAATTAACAGGAGTTAAAAGGAGTGCACCCACAAATGGACATCTATTAAGGATTAAAACAACATTAGGCACAACATCTTGAGAAAGAATTTTAAAAATAATGCAGCACAGACAGTTAAATCAAAGTGAACAAGGTAAAAACAAGAATTGCCAACATAAAAAAGATTTCATGGTAAAATAACCACCACCCAAAAAAATACAACAAACCAAAGTAACAAATAAATTGCATAAAAACACATCTGTTTTGCAACAACATAACAAACAAAATACAAATAGAAAATACATGTGTTCGAAACTCGATAAGGACACCCAAATGTACTCTCTTGTCGCCCCCCCCCCCACACACACACACACACACACACACACACACACACAATCTTGGTTCTTTTCAGGGCAAAGTAAAGAATGCTATCTGCAAGCTTTATATAAAATAGGTTTGTGTGCTAATGAGGCAATTGCAAACACATGGACAGTCCATGAAACACACAAAATGCAAGTTCACCCAATGTAGAGAGAAAAAAGTGGGTACACTTGTTAAGGATGTCCTTAAATTACTAACCCCAAAAACACACTCTGAGCATGCCCAGAAACATCCAAGTCCTGTTCACACACAAAAAGCACCACCAAAAAAAAACAAAGTCCCTGAGCATGCCCAGACCAACCCAAATGCATTTCACACACCAAAAGGCACAGGAAAAAAACAAAGTTCCTGAGCATGCCCAGAACAAGCCAAATGCAGCTAGCACAAAATAAGTCACCCCCCTGTCCAAAATTAAGCACATCATCCAGCATGCACCAAAATTACAGATGGGACAAAACACCCCCCAGTCCAGGGGGGCAACTAGAGAGCCTAACATGTGCATAGCACCCCAAAGCACCTTGTCCCCATGTTGATGAGGACAAGGGCTTCATCCTCACAACCCTTGCCCGGTGGTTGTGGGGGTCTGCGGGTGGGGGCTTATTGGAATCTGAAAGCCCCCTTTAACAAGGGGACCCCCAGATCCCAGCCCCCCATGTGAAATGGAAGGGGATACAAAAGTACCCCTACCATTTCACAAAAAAAGTGTCAAAAATGTTAAAAATGACAAGAGACAGTTTTTGACAATTCCTTTATTTAAAGCCTTCTTCTTTCCATCTTCTTCGGGTCTTCTTCCTTCCTTCATCCTTCGGTTTCTTCCTCCATCTTCTTCTTCCTCTGCTTCTTCCTCCAATCCTCGGCTTCTTGCTCCGATGTTCTCGTCCGGCATCTTTTTCCGCAGCGTCTTCTTCCCCGTTTCGTTCTTGGGCCGCTCCGCATCCATGATGGGAGGCTCCCGCTCGGACCTTATAAGATGAAACAATCAGCGCCACAAGTAAGTAATATTGTGATGTTTAAATAAGATAACCTAATAATAAACGTGCACAGCTACTAAACATTCCAAGTGGTACACCACACTAATTTCAAAATGGATAGTAAATAATAAATGTAGCACTATGTGTAAAATGATAAATATAAAGTGCAAATCCCTAAAATAAATAAATCCTACATATATTGTGTATGTATGTATATGTGTGTGTATATGTATATATATATATATGTATGTATGTATGTATGTACATTTTTAATTTACATGTGTCTATGTGTTTGTTATGGGAGTGGTGACCCTATATACACATAGACATATGAAGCAGGCTGTTTATATTTAAAATTTGAATAGTAATTTTAAATCAATTTAGTCCCGTAACATATATATATAATTTTGTTGGTTTATAATAAATATGGTATTTTTAACATAATTATGTAATTTTAGATTGTTAGTATTGTTGTATATGTTGTAATATGTTCACCGATTTATGTGGGACATTATATTATTATATGTATGTACACATACAGTCAATATTGACCAGGCCAGAATTCAATTGACAATGGTTGATTTGTCCGAGCCAACTGAATTTTAACATAGCAAGGGGACAGCTGAAGACCCTTTGATGTGTTAATCTTATGCAAGTCTATTTGAACATTTCAAAGGGTGTTCAGGTGATATCTGTTAATTTAATCTAATTACACATATCTAAGGGGACTTGTTGATGTTGATATGCGGGAGTGCAAATTGGGGCGGTTTATGACTACAGCTGTTCACGGCTGGGGGTTGTTGTCTGTCTGAAAGAATGAAGCTAATCAAAGTCCTAAATTGAAACGGCCAATCAAATTGCTCAGCCATTCAGTGTCTAGTGAATATAACACGGCAATCAGTCTATAGTTTAGTTGGGCTTATCTGTGTATGAAGGCACACAGACCTAGGAACATGGGACTCTGAATGATATACTCTGCTGGATATTTTTGTCATCTGTGGACTTTGGACTTTGTTCTGTGTTGGAAGTCAATAAAGTGCATCTCTCTGGAAGAATTGGGTTGCTGCGGAAGAGTACTTACTAATTAATTATCATACCCACTATACTACTATGCACCACAATATTATTATATCACTACATTGGTGCCGTGACTCTGACCAGAAGAGCATTTTCTGACTTAGTAACAGAAGTCGGTAGTGACAACAATCCTGTGAGGTGACAGAAGACCGTGAGGACCCAGGAAGGAAGTTCTAGGAAACCTAACAATTGGTAAGTGTGCCTTGTTCATTATTTTTTAAATAGTTTTTTTTTGTCATTATATTCTTCACAATAGCTTTGGCTGTGTCTGGTGGTGACAATAGCACTAAGGGAGAGGATGTGAATATATGGATGCTAAATTATATAAAAAGTCATGGGGGGCCTTATGAGATTCCCCAAGAATATAGACAGTCATGGGATTTAATTAAATGCTTTTTATCCGATAATGTCTTTGATAAGAAAACTAAAGAAAAGAAACGTAAGGGTATCATTATTCAGGGACTACTTTCTTGTTGTACAGAATTAATAGAGGAGATTAAGGAAAAAAAGGACAATTCTAGAACAGACTCAGAGATATGAGGAAATGGAGAAAAGGTTGAATGAGAGGATATCAGATCTCAGGTTGCACGCTATCACTACTGGGGAGGCATTGATTGAAAAGGCAAAATTATGTGATGATTTAAGTCGAATAAATGAGGAATTGTCAGTAAAAATACAAATTGTTGAGAAACAGTTGGAGGAGTGTAAACATGCTGCTAACATTGCTTTTGATAAATTGGCAGAAAAATCAAGTTACACGCATCAAAATGATACCTCTAAAATAAAGCCTGATGCCAAAGATTATAAGCCAATATATCCCTGGGATGAGTTACATGCAGCCCCATGCATACCAGCAGCTCCTACCACTACAACAACTGTATTGAACACTGACGATTCAAGTGAAATTAAATTGATTACAAAACAACTAAAGCCACAGGAGATGGAAGCTATTATAAGGGAGATAGGTCAGGTACCCCGCTATGATGTAAACAGGTTCATGAAATGGTTCTGTGATTTGCAGAGAGTCAGAGACACATACAACTTGAATGTGAAGGACCTAACTAGAATTTTGCAGAAAAGTGTAGGTAACGGATTGTGGGCACGGATTTTGCAAAATTGTGGCCAGCGTCATAAAACTAAGGATGTTTTAAAGGAACTATTGAAAGCATTGTATGGTGTGACGACAAATGTGTCCTTGTCAGGAAAAATTAGGCAGATGAAGAATGAATGCCCATATGAACTTGCAGATAGAATTAGCAGTGTGATGGAATATGTGATGACTGGGAATCCAGGTTTTGAGCGTGGTAGTTTGGTTCATAGGGCAATGTTATTAGAAGCATTGGATGGTGATGTCAGGGAAGGCATTTTATCTGTTACACCTGATCCTAGTGATTATAGTGATATTTTGTTAAGAGCGGATAATGTGTGGAGGAGAAAGTGCAGAGAGGACAGTCTTGCGGTTGATGCAGCTAGAATTTTTAGAGTCGAGGGTCAGCAAAATAGAGATGATTCAGGACCATGGAGAGGAAGATCTTATAACACTTCAGGTAGTTATAGGAGGCCAGAATCCAGAGGAAAGCCTAGTAAACAGCCTTGGGTGCCGTTTAGTGAAATAAGAAGTGAGAGAGATCGTTTGCAAGAGGAGCTATATAAGATACAGGAAGAAATGAAAATAATAAAAGCAGGAGGGGTCAAAGTAGCAACAGTAGAAAAGGAAAGTGCTGTGCCTCCCTCTACCAGTCATTGTTAGGGGTTCCGAGCCCCCCACGCCCCTTCCTGCCGATTCTTAACTGATTTAACATTAGACTCCTGGGGCGGCCCACTGTTGATGTAACATTAGAGGGAACTCGTGTAAATGCGCTGTTAGATAGTGGGGCAGCTATTAGTTTTAGTAAATTAGTTGTCCCTGGAAATGAGAAAATTAAAATAACAGGTGTCACTGGACATTCCATTGAAGCTCCTTTTGTGCGTGGTGTTGAGATGCAAATAGGGGGAGAGAAGTGGAAGTGTGATGTTGTTTGTCAAAATCAGGACATAATTGGTGCTGATGTCTGTGTACAGCAGGGTCTGGTAGTTGATCTTGCAAACATGAAGTTGTGGATGATGCCTGAAAATGACGGATTGGGTCATGTGTGGAATCCTCCCATGGAATTGGTAGCAGCAGCAGTAAAGCCCGTCGGTGTGTTACATGGAGATTGGGACCCCTGTTGGGATAGTCTAATGGGTGAATTTGAAGACATAATGGCTAAACATAAACAAGATTGTGGTAGGATGAATACAATGATTTTATTGGAAGGATTTGATCCGGCACCTCTCAAGCAATACCCAGTTCCAAAAGAGGCCATTAAACCTATAACAGAAGCTATAAAACAATTGGAGGTGCAAGGTACATTAAAAAGGGGTGCATCAATATGCAATTCGCCAGCCTGGCCAGTCATCAAACCCGATGGGTCATTCAGGCTGACGATAGATTACCGTGCCTTAAACAAATATGCTAAAAGTATGGCACCTGTGGTAGCAGCTTACCCTGAAACGATTGCCAAGTTGACGCCAGAAATGAAATGGTTTACGGTCATTGATATCAGTAACAGTTATTGGAATTTACCCCTTGACCCAACATGTCAATACAAAACAGCCTTCAGCTGGGCGGGCCTTCAATATTATTGGACAGTTCTTCCGCAAGGCTACAAAGACAGTGCAGCAATATTTCGCTCACATATGAAAGAAGTGATTGATAAATTTTCAAAACCTGAAAGAGTAATTTCATATGTTGATGACATTTTGATTGGGTCAGCCTCTATGGAGGAGCATGTGAAAGATGTGAGTGAAATGTTATTGCTTTTGAGAGAAGCAGGTCTGAAAGTTAATCCAAAGAAAATACAATTGGGAAAGCAAGAAGTCCAATTTCTGGGTGTTACTGTAGCACAGTCAGGGCGAAGTATCAATGAACAAAGGGTCGAGCTGATAGGTAAGCTACCCTTGCCCACTGATGAAAACAGTCTGAGACAATTCTTAGGCGTGACAGGTTTCTGCAGGGAGTTTGTACCTCATTATGCACCATTCACAGAGTGTTTGTATGATCTGTTGAAGCAAGATGAATGGAAATGGAAATCAGAGCACACACAAGCTATTGAAGCATTAAAGGAAACTTTAGGCAATGCCCCTTCATCACCAGACCCCAACAAAGAATACAGACTCTATCCACATGTAGGCCTTAGTACTTTGTCTGTTGCACTCACCCAAGACTATTTTGGAAAACAAAGACCTGTAGCCTATGCTTCACGTTTACTATCAACTGTAGAACAGAAGTATCCTTTGTGTACTTGTATGGTGCTGTGTTGTTATTGGGCAATCAACAAATTCAGGTACTTGACAGGTACACAAAGGGTCATCATTGCTAGTCATCACACTCCTATAGTCATGTTAGCAAATGGAAAATGGAAAGAAGCAGATGTGAATTGTAAAAGGCTGGCGAGATGGACTACAGCTTTATTGTCAGACAATATTGAGGGTTTGATGTTAAAAGAACCTAGTGTCCTGATTGGTGGATTGATGATTGAAGGTGAAGCTCACGAATGTCAAGTGCAAGGAAATAGTTTGCAGCACAGTTTTTACTGCCGTATCCAAACCTTTTGACCTTGAAAGTGAATGTTGGTACATTGATGGTTCCTCTTATTATAAAGATGGAAGTAGAATCTCAGGGTTTGCTGGTGTTTGTGTAAAAGATGGCGAGGTATAATATTAGTGGAGACAAAGAATGGACCACAAATGCAAATGACTTTAGAAAGGAATTTTACAATATTTAAGGAGGGTATTATATCCTGTAGCCCTGGAGGATGGAGTCTTTACAAAAATCCTACATATAATGGTCACAGATTCAATTTATATTAATATTTTTTTTGTTTGGTTTATATTGTTGTGGTAGAAGACAACTAAGAACAATCCAGAGGAAGAAGGAAAGGATAGAGATGGCTTCAATCTTAAGAGCTAGGGATGTCTAAGCAGTTTGGTTGTGAATCGATTCTGATTTGAACCGATCCAAGTGGGGGTATATGTTGTACATGTTGTAATATGTTCACCGATTTATGTGGGACATTATATTATTATATGTATGTACACATACAGTCAATATTGACCAGGCCAGAATTCAATTGACAATGGTTGATTTGTCCGAGCCAACTGAATTTTAACATAGCAAGGGGACAGCTGAAGACCCTTTGATGTGTTAATCTTATGCAAGTCTATTTGAACATTTCAAAGGGTGTTCAGGTGATATCTGTTAATTTATCTAATTACACATATCTAAGGGGACTTGTTGATGTTGATATGCGGGAGTGCAAATTGGGGCGGTTTATGACTACAGCTGTTCACGGCTGGGGGTTGTTGTCTGTCTGAAAGAATGAAGCTAATCAAAGTCCTAAATTGAAACGGCCAATCAAATTGCTCAGCCATTCAGTGTCTAGTGAATATAACACGGCATTCAGTCTATAGTTTAATTGGGCTTATCTGTGTATGAAGGCACACAGACCTAGGAACATGGGACTCTGAATGATATACTCTGCTGGATATTTTTGTCATCTGTGGACTTTGGACTTTGTTCTGTGTTGGAAGTCAATAAAGTGCATCTCTCTGGAAGAATTGGGTTGCTGCGGAAGAGTACTTCCTAATTAATTATCATACCCACTATACTACTATCCACCACAATATTATTATATCACTACAAGTATAGGTAGTTGTTTTGTATGTTATTATGCTTAGCTTATGATAGATTGTAACCGGAGATTGTTATGTAGGTCTGCGGGTGCTTAGAAATGTTTAGATCTTACTGCAATTTAGCAGTGAGAGAGACACACACTTCCTGGTCTTGGTATTTGTGTGTCCTGGGGAAACAGGCAGAGGGAGGTTCTTTCTGCACCGCAGACTGAGCTGTGGCGATGCCCGGAGGGTTGCTATAGCAACGATACACTACAAATTAGCTTAGAGGGATCAGCCCACCCCTCTACTGAGGAAGGCCTGTGATTGGCCGATACGCATCTAGAAGGGAGGAGCTGATAGTCACGTCCAGCCAAGCACTCTGTATGTGGACACGGTGGTGCTACTCTGGAGGTTTTTATGTGATTTTAAAGTTATTATTTTGTAAGTGCAACTTGTCTATTTGGGGGCTTTGAATAAATTTGTATACGGAGAACACTATGGTCTCTATACTTATTATTTACATGTCCTGAACTCATAGAATCTTGAGCCAAGCTGGAAGATGATCCGCTTCTTTGGATATTAATGAGCTGAGTTACCATTAAGAAAAGAGCGATCTGGATTACCCACCATTGATTGGGAAGAGGAAGTGAGAGCAAAGAGCTCGTGGCGAGATCCGCATATGAGTTTTGACTCATCTGGGAGGTGAGCGCGCATTTTTACTGGTGGTGGTGTGCACTCCTTTTGAGGACGAACAATCACTGTGGTGGAATTGTGTGGATACACTGATCACAAGAAGAGTTTTTCATGTTTTATTTCTTCATTTTTTCATTTTATGGACTATTCATTAATATGTAGGATTTATTTATTTAGGGATTTGCACTTTATATTTATAATTTTACACATAGCGCTACATTTATTATTTACTATCCCGCTCGGACCTGCTTTGCCGGGACTACGTCTATTGATGTCGTCCCATGCACGAGTGGCCTGCGCGCCCCCTGCAGGGCGCGCGTGGCGCACTCAGTGATCAGCGAGTCTATGAGACCCCTTACCACGTGATCAGCTGTCAGCCAATGACAGCTGATCATGTGATGTAAACAGAGCCGGTAATCGGCTATTTTTTCTCCTCGCCCTGACAGCGGGAGTAGGAAAAAAAAGCCGATCACCGGCGGCAGTGAGAGGGACATCAGTCCTGATCACGGCGATCATCTGTGCCCCCTGCCAGTGACACCTACCAGTGCCCACCAGCGTCACCCATCAGTGCCCACAGTGCCACCCATCACTGCCCACAGTGCCACCCATCAGCGCCCACAGTGCCACCCATCAGCACCTACAATCAGTGCCACAACAACAGTGCTGCACATCAGTGCCACCTGTCAGTGCCCATCAGTGTCACCTACCAGTGCCTATAAGTGCCCATCAGTGCCCCCATCACTGCCCATCAGTGCCACCCATCAGTGCCCATCAGTGCCGCCCCTCAGTGCCCAGCATCAGTGCCACCCATCCGTGCCACCCATCCATGCCACCCATCCGTGCCACCCATCAGCGCCACCCATCAGTGGCCATCAGTGCCGCCTTATCTGTGCCCATCAGTACCGCCTTATCTGTCCCCATCAGTGCCGTCATATTTGTGCCTATCAGTGCCGCCTTAACTGTGCCTATCAGTGCCCACCAGTGCCGCCTCATCAGCGCATATCAATGAAGGAGAAAAATTACCTGTTTGCAAAATTTTATAACAAACTATGAAACATGATTTTTTTTTTCAAAATTTTCCATCTTTTTTTGTTTGTTTAGCAAAAAATAAAAATCCCAGCTGTGATTAAATACCACCAAAAGAAAGCTCTATTCGTGGGAAAAAAATGATAAAAATTTCATTTGGGGACAGTGTTGTATGACTGCGCAAATATCATTCAAAATGCGACAGCACTGAAAGCTGAAAATTGGTCTGGGCAGGAGGGGGGTTTAAGTGCCCAGTAAGCAAGTGGTTAAAAGAAAATGGGTTTTTTTTTGCTTTTTTTATTTGTAGTATATGTTTCATGCTAAGGAACTAGAAGACTTGTGCCTAGATATGAGAGACGGGATCATTTTTTATTCCTTTTCTGCTTTTCTGCTTTCTGCCATTAGTGGACATAGGGTACAAGTTACTAAACAAAAACAGAATTTCACATCACCCAGAGACCCCACCCCTTTGTGCCCCGACCCTCACCAACCAGGACATGATGGGTCGATGACTTTAAAAGGGGATGGGGTCACCCGCTGATGTCATTGGGTGACTCCTCCCCTTAGCTATTGAAGAAATGTCAGATGGAGGAGCAGGCAGTTGGCGGGGAGCCTTCGACGCTGGAGGTATTTTCTTTTTTTGGATTTGGCGTTGCGGCGTTCGGCGCGATTGACAAAGGATCTACACTGAGGGACATTGTTTTTTATTTTTTAATGAAGGAATTGTCAAAATCTTGTGTAGTGTCTTTAATCCCTTTTTACACTTTTTTATGATTGGGTAGAGTACCTCATACTCATTCACATGGGGGAGTCGGAATCTGGAAGCCCCCTTGTTAAAGGGGGTTTCCAGATTGCGATAAGCCCCCACCCGTAGACAACCAAAATCACTGACCAAGATTTTGGGGAAGAGGCCCTTGTCTCCATCACTATGGGACAAGGTGCTTTGGGGTGGGGGCACCCCCATGTTAAGGGCATGGGGTCTGGTATGGTTTCAAAAGCCTGTTGTAGTTTTCTAGATCATTGTGGAGATGGGCTGGGAGAATCTGATCCTGGTCTTCTTATGTAATTCCCAATTGTTTTCCCAATATGGCTGAATTAGTGGCCAGTACCATATGTTACAGGAGGCTGAAGTCATTCTTGCAATGCATGTATCCATGGTTGTTGAGTATGTTTTCCTTAGGGTTTCTGGGGTTTGGTACCAATGGAAAACTAATTTATATTGATATTTTATATTTTATTTGCAAAATGTTATACAAAAACTAAGAAAAACTTTTTTTTCAAAATTTTCGGTCTATTTTTGTTTGTTTAGCAAAAGTAAAAAAACCCAGTGGGGGATTAAATACCACCAAAAGAAAGATCTATCTGTCTCAAAAAATATATAAAAAATTAATATGGGTACAGTGTGCATGACCCTTGTCAATTAAAGTGCAACAGCGCTGAAAGGCTAAATTTGGCCTGGGCAGGAAGGGGGTGAAAGTGCCCGGTATTGAAGTGGTTAAGTAAAATTGGTGACTGGCACCTTAATAAAGACTTAAGAAGTATTAATAATTCCTAAAGTTCTTATTAAGTAAGTATACTCGACAGAGTGTACCCAACGCGTTTCAAGTTACAGCATTGATCCTCTTCATCAGGGGTGAGTGGTTATGGAAAAAGCATTTATGTCTATAATAGACAAAAACAAATAATATAAAAATTCATCCTAAATTAAATTCACAATGAAATAGACATTCAACAACAGTATTGATATACACTGACCGTGTGGTTTGTGTAAAATATTATTGGTATTGCATCATACTAAAAACCAAGGAATACTTGCTGTCATGAGCCATTCAGAGAAGTCCAAAGGGTGGAAGTGCATGATGGTACAATAGATGTCTCGATAGAAAAAAAAATGTCTATTAGAATAGATGGATGAAGCAGATAGCAAACATGCCAACTATACTCTGTATTATTTTGTTATTAGTCAGCCATTATATTAGATAATAATATCCAGCGTTTCCCACCAACAAGATGGCTCCGCGTCCCAGCATACACCAGCATCACATCGCCGACTCCTCCTAGGGATGGATTAACCTATGGTGGTCATTGCTGGAGTATCTGGAGAAGGAAAGCCGAGACCGGGGTTTTTACATCTGTGTTCCTATGCACTGGTCCTGATTTAGACACATGGAGATTGAACCCTCTTTGATGAGAAGTGTGCTGAACACCGTCTTTGGATTTATTTCTTATGGACATATTGATTTGGTAAGCACTGCACCACCTTTACAAATGTATAAACATATCTAGAGATATTAGCAAAATATTATACACAAAATGACAGTGCCCTTCAAACAACCTCAAACAACCCTAAATATGAAATGAAAAAAGAAAACACAAATCCCATGAAGTGCAAATACATAACGTGGTATTTAAACCATATTATTTACATATATAATGCACACTTATATAATGTAACACCAAACATAACACCAAAATGGTTTAACTAGTTGCAAATCCATCCACTGTATCAGTGTCCATATAATAAATTCCACAGCTGGACAAGTGAACAGACTTCCACTTTCAGGGAAAATAAACTGCTTGTGCTTCACAGCCTTCCAGATGCACCCCAGTGGCTCAAAACACTCAACGGATTTATTTGACCACCATTCGGCGGCTCTCCTGGCAGGGGGGGTCTGCACTGATTGTTTATCAGCGCAGCCCCCCCTCGGATGCCCGCACTGGACCACTAGGTAAGCCTCCAGGACCACCAGGGAGCCGGGCAACATGTGGATGGCCAGGTATGTACCCCATGGCCATCCACATGTGCCCAATGTGCCCAATCTGTGCCAATCAGTGCCCACAAATGGGCACTGACTGGCACCATTTTAAATCAGGGATGCCCAGCAATGCCACCCATCAATGTGATCAGTGCCACCAATCAGTGTCAACATTCCCACCCATAAGTGTCTATCTGTGCCACCTATCAGTGCCCATCCGTGCCCACCAGTGCCCACGTATCAGTGCCCATCAGTGCTTATCCGTGCCACCTATCAGTGCCACCCATAAGTACCCATCAATGCCACCTACGAGTGCCCATCAGTGCCACCTATGAGTGCCCATTGGTGCCACCTATGAGTGCCCAACAGTGCTGCATATCAGTGCCACCTATCAGTGTCCATCAGTGCCACCTATCAGTGCCCATCAGTGCCGCCTATCAGTGCCCATCATCAATGCCCCTCAGTGGCACCTCATTTGTGCCACCTCATCGGTGCCAATCAGTGCCGTAGTATCAGTGCCCGTCAGTGCAGCCATATCAGTGCCCGTCATTGAAGAAGAAAACATACTTTTTTACACAAAATTTTAACAGAAACAAAGAAAAACTTGTTTTTTTTCAAAATTTTTGGTCTTTTTTATTTGTTGCGCAAAAAATAAAAACCGCAGAGGTGATAAAATACCACCAAAAGAAAGCTCTATTTGTGGGAACAAAATGATAAAAAAATTTGTTTGGGTACAGTGTTGCATGACCGCGCAATTGTCATTCAAATTGCGACAGCGCTGAAAGATGATCTTGGCCTGGGCGGGAAGGTGTCTAAGTGCCTGGTATTGAAGTGGCTAAAAAAAAACAAAAAATGAGGGCTTAGTAACCCTTTAAGGAAAGCACAGAGAAAGAAAGGCACATATACTGTATACCAGGGATCCTCAAACTACTGCCCTCCAGCTGTTCCCATGAGGCATTGTAAAACTCTGACATTCACAGACATGGCTAGGCATGATGGGAATTGTAGTTCTTGAACAACTGGAGGGCCGTAGTTTGAAGACCCTTGCTGTATACTGTATCTTTATTAAAACCATCAATGATAACAACAATCCACTTTTCCTGGTATTGTCATTGATTTCCATGACTGGCAAATAGCGCTTATGCTTTTACTAAAAACGCCAGAACACTCCAGTCACCATTCAAATGGCATGAAGATATCCACATGTAGAGGAAAATAGAGACAACGCCTCCAATAGTGTAAAAACCTTAAGGTAGCCACTTTTTTTAAATGAATGCACTTACATCAAGACTCCAAAAAAACATGCCCATAATTGAAATCAGTGTCAGGCGTCACAGTACTGCGATCCCTCATGGATCAGAGCGGACGTTCGCACTTCCTGAATCACGTCCTGACATCACATATGGTGGCCACGTAGCCACGCCCCATGCAAAAAAAAAAAGATGTGAGCCCCCCAATGCTATACTAGACCATTTGAAAAAAGCAAAGAGTGAGGCCCTCCCAAAAATCTACACTAGACCCTTTTCCGAGCATGCATCCTAGCAGACCAGGAAAGGAGGAGATTATTTTTATTATCAGAGCATGCGTAGAAATACAGTATAGTAGAGAGTTGTCTTTTTAGAATAAACAATTTTTTTAGACTTTTTTTTTTTTCTTTTTCAAATATTTTATTGGGTAACAAATATGCCACCACAGAAAAACAAAAAAAACACAGGGAGAAGTCTCATTAGAATTCACAATTTACAGTGCATAATGTCATAAAAATCCCCTCTGAGGACTGTAGGCAGGTCAAGGTCAATTGGAGTCTGCAAGGTGATGGCCTATGTAAACAAGGCAGACCGCCGTTCTGTGAGAGAGGAATGTGCTGAGCAGGAACAGGATCTTTACATTTCCCCAGTCAAAGCACCTCCCCCACACAGTTAGCAAGCACTCCTAGGGAACACGTTTAACCCTTTGATTGCCCCTGATGTTAACCCCTTCTCTGCCAGTGTCATAAGTACAGTGACAGTGTATATTTTTTTTAGCACTAAAAACTGTATTTGTGCCACTGGTCCCCAAAAAGTGTCAAAAGTGTCAGTTACAGCTCTAAAATGTGCCCCTTTTTAACAAATGAAACCACCAAGTTCCTCATTCACTCCCTTGTTATCGCCTTGACTATTGCAACTCCCTTCTCATTGGCCTGCCTCTCCATAGGCTATCCCCTCTTCAGTCTATCATGAATGCTGCTGCCAGACTTATACACCTTACCAACCGCTCAGTGTCTGCCAACCCTCTCCTCCAATCCCTACACTGGCTCCCAATCACTCAGTGAATTAAATTCAAAATACTAACCATAACTACATAACTACAGAAGATTTTTTAATTTTTCCCTCACCTTACCGGGTTCATCTGGCCAGCCGCACAGGCTCAGCCTCTTTCCTGTAGCGAAGCCCCTCTGTTTGGTTGTAAATCATCCATATGAGGGAGCCCCCCCCCCTCAAGACCCAGGTGCTGGAGGGGCCAGGATACTGGTCTCTAGGACAGGTAGGACACAACCCCCTCTATACGCTCAGGCAGCATGGTTCCCCCTTTGCTGGCACTTTACTCCATAAACAGGACATCATTCTGGTAAAAACAAGCACTGTTGGACATTCACTGAATGGCCAGGAAGCAAACTACAGCAGAAACACGAAAATAAGGGCAGCGCCCTCTTTCAAAATGGCGGTTAATGGACTACCGGTCGGTGGAGGTGAGCCAAGATGGCGTCAGGTCTGACTTCCTGTTAGCTAGGAGAGAAGCTGTAAGTAATCAAGGAACACCTGAGAGAGGTAGAAACCCTCCCCCATGCACTTCAAATTAGAGAGATGCAACAGTATGGTGCACAACAGGAGAGAGTGCACACAGCGGATGCCAGGTAAGGGGGAACCAAAGGCTGCAGAGGGGAGGAGATAGGAACTGTAACACTGCATAGCAAAGCTTAACATGTCATTATCTAACAGGTTGCCTGTTTGTGCTGTGTATGGGTCATTACATCTACTACAGAGGTAAAACACACTTCTAAAACTTACTAATGTTGCAGCAGTATTAGAAGCTATAGCACAAATGTCTGTGTATTGCAGGTTCCTCAGAAACAACATGAGTTCTCCCAGAGACCAGCCACACAATATAAGGTGAGTGTTAGGTAAGTAGGGAATAAATAATTAAAAGAGAGCACTTGGGCTAATCAAATGTAAATCTTTGCAGCCCCCACAGCCAATACCGTTCCTCAAAGAGGACAGATAGAAGCCCAAGCTCAGCAACAGCCCATTCAAAGACCCGCCAAGAGAGCTGGCATAGAATGGAGGATACGCAGGCTGAGGAAGATACAGAGGGCCAATGTCTAGGATGCGGTTTTAAGGCATTACCCCAAAAGGTTTTTTACACCGGGCATGCCTGCTGGAAGCCGCAGGAGATAAGGAGACAGAAAAGGCTGACATAATTGCATTAATCAAACAGACAATACAAGACTCCCTGCAGGAAGTGTCAAGCAAACTTACACAGCCAGGGGCAGTGTCCAGCCCATCATTAGCACAGAGAAATACCACAAGAGAACCTTCACTAGCGTCAGGCTCAGAGGATGAATCTCCGGCAGGAGAAGAGTCATTTGCTGGGTTTGACTTTGCTCTAGTACAACCACTGGTAAAGGCAGTAAGAGAAGCCCTCGAGTGGGAGGAGGAAATCGCACAACCTGTGAAAACCAGGAAATACTATCCACAATTAAAAAAGACAATACTCTAATTTCCCTTGTCGTGTATGACGAGTGGAAGAAATGTGACAGAAAGCCATCTCTATCAAACAGGTTTGAGAAAATGTACCCCTTCAAGGAGGAGGATGTCCAGGCATGGGAAGAACCACCATTAGTGGACGCAGCTATCATCAGACTAGCTAGGCACGTTACACTGCCGATGGATGATGCAGTCTCCTTCAAGAATGTGTCAGAAAGGAAGATAGACATAGAACTAAAGAAAGTCTATACGGTTGCAGGGAGTGCCTGTAAGCCAGCACTGGCACTAACGTCAGTAGCCAAAGCCATAACAGCATGGGCAGAGAATGGGGAGGCAGAACTGATGACAGACACAGGAAACACGTTAGTAACAAAGGTACTAGGCGAAATTAAGATGGCAGGTGACTTTGGTGGCAAAGCTGCGATCGATATGCTGCGGAGTGCAGCCAGAATAATGTTGTCATCAGTAATGGCGAGGAGAGCATTGTGGCTAATGCCTTGGATGGCAGACGTGTCATCAAAAACCAATTGGTGCCATATTCCCTTTGATGGGAAACCCTTATTCGGTAGCAAACTAGAAGCTGCTATCTGAAAAATTAACAGGGGGTAAGTCAGGGTTGATCCTGCAAGACCTGAAAACCATACATCAGCGACAACCAGAAAGAAGACAATTTACAAATAAACCAAGAGACAGAAGGTCATTTGGAGCAAACAGAAACGTCAGAAGCAGTTGGAGAAACCCACAAACATCAGTAACACGGGTGAACAAAGATAAACAAAGCACGATGCAGAAACCTTTTTGAGGATCCCTCCGTCCAAACTGGCCCGGTTGGTACCCGACTGCGCCACTATGCGCAAGTTTGGGCTGAGCAAATCCAGGACCCTTGGGTCATGAAAATAATTCAGGAGGGCCATCGTTGGCAATCCTCCAGAGCTACCCCGGTTTACCCGCACAAAACTTTCCAACTTTCCATGCAAACACAAAACACTTATGCCCTGTACACATGGTCGGATTTTCTGACAGAAAATGTGTGATAGGACCTTGTTGTCGGAAATTCCGACCGTGTGTGGGCTCCATCACACATTTTACATCGGAATTTCCGACACACAAAGTTTGAGAGCTTGCTATAAAAATTTCCGACAACAAAATCCATTGTTGGAAATTCCGATCGTGTGTACACAAATCCAACGCACAAAGTTCCACGCATGCTCAGAATAAATTAAGAGACAAACGCTATTGGTTACTGCCCTGTTTATAGTCCCGACGTACGTGTTTTACGTCACCGCGTTCAGAACAATTGGATTTTCCGACAACTTTGTGCGACCGTGTGTATGCAAGACAAATTTGAACCAACATCCGTCGGAAAAAATCCATGGATTTTGCTGTCGGAATGTCCGATCAATGTCCGACCGTGAGTACAGGGCATAATAGTTCTCGAATATGTTCAAACACTGTTACAGAAAAGAGCAATAGAACCAGTGCCTGACCTAGAAAGATACCAGGCATTCTATTCTCCTCTTTTCTTAATCAAGAAAAAAACAGGTGATTTAAGGCTGGTATTAGATCTCTAAAAATTGAACCAGTACATAACGGTGCAGAAATTCCAAATGGAATCTCTACAATCAATCATACAAGCTATCGGCCAGGGGGAGTGGATGTTGTCCTTGGACTTGAAGGACACATATGTACGTGTTCCGGTCCATCAACATTGCCACAAATATTTGCGCTTTGCGATAATGAAATACCACTTTCAGTTTGTATACTTACCATTCGGCCTATCAACATCCCCGAGAATATTTTCCAAGGTACTACTCCTGGCCATAGCCAAATTACACAAAAAAGGCCTGTGTGTGTTCCATTACTTGGACGACGTCCTACTAGTAGCCCGAACACCTCAAGTCTTAGTGGAACATCGGGAGATCCTAGTCAGAACCTTGCTAGGTCTAGGTTTAAAGAAGAGTCAACCAATGCCCACACGAAGAATGTTATATTTGGGGGCCATTCTGGACACCGAGAAAAACATGGTGGAATTCCCTCTAGAGAAGGCAACAGCGTTAATCTCCCAACTAAAGAGAACAGCAGCTCAATCATACATCTCAGCATCTCACTGCTTCAGACTACTAGGATCGTTAGCAGCCACAATCTCTATGATAAAGTGGGCCCATTGGCGGATGAGGACATTTCAAGTTGGATTCTTGAAACAGTGGAAGCACTGATCCACTCATCATCGGATCAGGTTGTCACCAATAATGAAACATTCCCCCAATTGGTGGCGGAAGCCGACCAATTTAGCGAACTGTCACCAACTCAATCCAACAGTGCCAATAATAGTCACGTTGGATGCATCGGCGATAGGCTGGGGAGCACACTGCAATGGGCACCTAGCCCAGGGCCGATGGGAAAACAAGAAGAAGGAGGTTTCCAACATAAGAGAGTTAAGGGCAGCCTTCCAAGCACTGAAGGCATTTCAGGATCATATAAGAGGGGCCAATGTCACACTTCAAATGGACAACAAGGCAGCAGTAGCATATATACACCATCAGGGAGGAACGCGCAGTCAAGCACTCCTAACAGAAGTCTCCCCAATCATGAATTGGGTACAACAAAACTTAACAAATCTAATGTCATGAGCTTGCAGTAATACATTCATGACCTGTCTGTCTCTTACCTGGTCTGTGTATCAGCCTTGAGGTTTGTACTCTCACACCTGCATGCTTAACCACTTGCCGACCGCCTCACGCAGATATACGTCTGCAGAATGGCACGGGCAGGCAAAATCACGTACCTGGTACGTGAATGCCTTCCCGCGGGCGGGGGGTCTGATCGAACCCCCCCGGTGCCCGAGGCGGTTGGCTTTGGTCTGGCAGCGATCAGAGATGAGGGAGAGGCCATCCATTTGTGGCCCCCCCTCGCGATCGCTCCCAGCCAATGAGAATCATCCCCTGCCTCTGTGTAGTACACAGAGGCAGGGGATGTAATGTCATCTCTCCTCGGCTCGGCAGTTTCCGTTCCGGCGCCGAGGAGAGAAGACATCTGAGTGAGTTGCACAACACTACACCTCACAGTAGAACATGCCAGGCACATATTACACCCCCGATCGCCCCCCGATCACCCCCCAATCACCCCCCCCTGTCACACTGACACCAAGCAGTTTTTTTTTTCTGATTACTGCATGGTGTCAGTTTGTGACAGTTAGAAGTGGTAGGGCAGTTAGTGGTAGCCCCTTTTAGGTCTAGGATACCCCCCTAATAAAGTTTTAACCCCTTGATCACCCCCTGTCACCAGTGTCGCTAAGCGATCATTTTTCTGATCGCTGTATTAGTGTCACTGGTGACGCTAGTTAGGGAGGTAAATATTTAGGTTCGCCGTCAGCGTTTTATAGCGACAGGGACCCCCATATACTATCTAATAAATGTTTTAACCCCTTGATTGCCCCCTAGCTAACCCTTTCACCACTGATCACCGTATAACTGTTACGGGTGATGCTTATTGGTTCGTTTATTTTTTATAGTGTCAGGGCACCCGCCGTTTATTACCGATTAAAGGTTTAGCCCCCTGATCGCCGGCGGTGATATGCTTAGCCCCAGGCAGCGTCAGATTAGCGCCAGTACCGCTAACACCCACGCACGCAGCATATGCCTCTCTTAGTGGTATAGTATCTGAACGGATCAATATCTGATCCGATCAGATCTATACTAGCGTCCCCAGCAGTTTAGGGTTCCCAAAAACGCAGTGTTAGCGGGATCAGCCCAGATACCTGCTAGCACCTGCGTTTTGCCCCTCCGCCCGGCCCAGCCTAGCCCACCCAAGTGCAGTATCGATCGATCACTGTCACTTACAAAACACTAAACACATAACTGCAGCGTTCGCAGAGTCAGGCCTGATCCCTGCGATCACTAACAGTTTTTTTGGTAGCGTTTTGGTCAACTGGCAAGCACCAGCGGCCTAGTACACCCCGGTCGTAGTCAAACCAGCACTGCAGTAACACCTGGTGACGTGGCGACTCCCATAAGTGCAGTTCAAGCTGGTGAGGTGGCAAGCCACCAAAAAGACAAACACAGGCCCATCGTGCCCATAATGCCCTTCCTGCTGCATTCGCCAATCCTAATTGGGAACCCACCACTTCTGCAGCGCCCGTACTTCCCCTATTCACATCCCCAACCAAATGCAGTCGGCTGCATGAGAGGCAATTTCTTTATGTTCTCCCGAGTACCCCTACCCAACGAACCCCCCCAAAAAAGATGTTGTGTCTGCAGCAAGCGCAGATATAGGCGTGACACCCGCTATTATTGTCCCTCCTGTCATGACAATCCTGGTCTTTGCATTGGTGAATGTTTTGAACGCTACCATACACTAGTTGAGTATTAGCATAGGGTACAGCATTGCACAGGCTAGGCACACTTTCACAGGGTCTCCCAAGATGCCATCGCATTTTGAGAGACCCGAACCTGGAACCGGTTGCAGTTATAAAAGTTAGAGTTACAAAAAAAAGTGTAAAAAAAACCCCAAAAAAACAAACAAAAATATTAAATAAAAAAAAATAGTTGTCGTTTTATTGTTCCCTCTCTCTATTCTCTCTCTATTGTTCTGCTCTTTTTTACTGTATTCTATTTTTTATGTTATTCTATGTTTTATTGTTATTATGTTTTATCATGTTTGCTTTTCAGGTATGCAATTTTTTATACTTTACTGTTTACTGTGCTTTATTGTTAACCATTTTTTTGTCTTTAGGTACGCCATTCACGAATTTGAGTGGTTATACCAGAATGATGCCTGCAGGTTTAGGTATCATCTTGGTATCATTCTTTTCAGCCAGCGGTCGGCTTTCATGTAAAAGCAATCCTAGCGGCTAATTAGCCTCTAGACTGCTTTTACAAGCAGTGGGAGGGAATGCCCCCCCCCACTGTCTTCCGTGTTTTTCTCTGGCTCTCCTGTCTCAACAGGGAACCTAAGAATGCAGCTGGTGATTCAGCCAGCTGACCATAGAGCTGATTAGAGACCAGAGTGGCTCCAAACATCTCTATGGCCTAAGAAACCGGAAGCTACGAGCATTTTATGACTTAGATTTCGCCGGATGTAAACAGCGCCATTGGGAAATTGGGGAAGCATTTTATCACACCGATCTTGGTGTGGTTAGATGCTTTGAGGGCAGAGGAGAAATCTAGGGTCTAATAGACCCCAATTTTTTCAAAGAAGAGTACCTGTCACTACCTATTGTTATCATAGGGGATATTTACATTCCCTGAGATAACAATAAAAATGATTTAAAAAAAATGAAAGGAACAGTTTAAAAATAAGATAAAAAAGCAAAAAAAATAATAAAGAAAAAAAAAAAAGCACCCCTGTGCCCCCTGCTCTCGCGCTAAGGCGTACGCAAGCGTCGGTCTGGCGTCAAATGTAAACAGCAATTGCACCATGCATGTGAGGTATCACCGCGAAGGTCAGATCGAGGGCAATAATTTTAGCAGTAGACCTCCTCTGTAAATCTAAAGTGGTAACCTGTAAAGGCTTTTAAAGGCTTTTAAAAATGTATTAATTTTGTTGCCACTGCACGTTCGTGCGCAATTTTAAAGCATGTCATGTTTGATATCCATGTACTCGGCCTAAGATCTTTTTTATTTCATCAAACATTTGGGCAATATAGTGTGTTTTAGTGCATTAAAATTAAAAAAAGTGTGTTTTTTTCCCCAAAAAATGCGTTTGAAAAATCGCTGCGCAAATACTGTGTGAAAAAAAAAATGAAACACCCACCATTTTAATCTGTAGGGCATTTGCTTTAAAAAAATATATAATGTTTGGGGGTTCAAAGTAATTTTCTTGCAAAAAAAATACATTTTTCATGTAATCAAAAAGTGTCAGAAAGGGCTTTGTCTTCAAGTGGTTAGAAGAGTGGGTGATGTGTGACATAAGCTTCTAAATGTTGTGCATAAAATGCCAGGACAGTTCAAAACCCCCCCAAATTACCCCATTTTGGAAAGTAGACACCCCAAGCTATTTGCTGAGAGGCATGTCGAGTCCATGGAATATTTTATATTGTGACACAAGTTGCGGGAAAGAGACACATTTTTTTTTAATTTTTTTTTTTTTGCACAAAGTTGTCACTAAATGATATATTGCTCAAACATGCCATGGGGATATGTGAAATTACACCCCAAAATACATTCTGTTGCTTCTCCTGAGTATGGGGATACCACATGTGTGGGACTTTTTGGGAGCCTAGCCACGCACAGGACCCCGAAAACCAAGCACTGCCTTTAGGCTTTCTAAGGGCATAAATTTTTGATTTCACTCTTCACTGCCTATCACAGTTTTGGAGGCCATGGAATGCCCAGGTAGCAAAAAAAAAAAACCAAATGACCCCATTTTGGAAAGTAGACACCCCAAGCTATTTGCAGAGGTATAGTGAGTATTTTGAAGACCTCACTTTTTGTCACAAAGTTTTGAAAATTGAAAAAAGAAAAAAAAAATTCTTGTCTTTCTTCATTTTCAAAAACAAATGAGAGCTGCAAAATACTCACCATGCCTCTCAGCAAATAGCTTGAGGTATCTACTTTCCAAAATGGGATCATTTTGGGGGGGGGGGGGGGTGGTTTGTGCCACCTGGGCCTTCCATGGCCTCCGAAACTGTGATAGGCAGTGAAGAGTGAAATCAAAAATTTACACCCTTAGAAATCCTGAAGGCGGTGATTGGTTTTCGGGGCCCCGTACGCGGCTAGGCTCCTAAAAAGTCCCACACATGTGGTATCCCCATACTCAGGAGAAGCAGCTAAATGTATTTTGGGGTGCAATTCCACATATGCCCATGGCCTGTGTGAGCAATATATCATTTAGTGACAACTTTTTGTAATTTTTTTTTTTTTTTGTCATTATTCAATCACTTGGGACAAAAAAAATGAATATTCAATGGGCTCAACAAGCCTCTCAGCAATTTCCTTGGGGTGTCTACTTTCCAAAATGGGGTCATTTGGGGGGGGGGTTGTACTGCTCTGCCATTTTAGCACCTCTAGAAATGACATAGGAAGTCATAAATTAAAGGCTGTGTAAATTCCAGAAAATGTACCCTAGTTTGTAGGCGTTATAACTTTTGCGCAAACCAATAAATATACACTTATTGACATTTTTTTTACCAAAGACATGTGGCCAAATACATTTTGGCCTAAATGTATAACTAAAATTGAGTTTATTGGATTTTTTTTATAACAAAAAGTAGAAAATATAATTTTTTTTCAAAATTTGTGGTCTTTTTCCGTGTATAGCGCAAAAAATAAAAACGGCAGAGGTGATCAAATTCAAAAGAAAGCTCTATTTGTTGGAAGAAAAGGACGCAAATTTCGTTTGGGTACAGCATTGCATGACCGCGCAGTTAGCAGTTAAAGCGACGCAGTGCCAAATTGTAAAAAGTGCTCTGGTCAGGAAGGGGGTAAATCCTTCTGGGGCTGAAGTGGTTAAGTAAACTTCCCTCAGTGTGGCTCCACCCTACCCTTAACAGGAACCACTATTTAACACCGTATTCTCCAAGCCTGCCTTGCCGTGCAATATTGTGTGTTTGGCTTCCTATTTGCCGTGTGCTCTAAGTTTGTCACTGTTACCGATCTTGGTGTATTCCTGACTATACCTGTCTGCTTGTGACCCTGAACTTTGTCGCATTCTCGACTATCCCTGTTTGCCTGTGACCCTGACCTTTGGCATGTTCTCTGTTATCCTTGTCTGCTAGTCGCCCCGACATTTGGCTACCTCTTTACTATCCCTAGCTGTCCTGGGCTGCTGTTTCCTCTCCATCCTCCTATAGCCTACCGTGAGCGTGAGCTGGGAGACCCTGGGGGCTGAGACCTGGAGCCAGTTGCAGCCCAGTCCATCCTCACCACTAGAGGCTCTGGTGAACACCTGCTGGCTCTTAGACTCGGCGCCCTGGGGAATCTGTGCTCTAACTCCCTGTGGGATCCGTGTTGGTGCTCCAGGGGACCTGTCTTCCTGAACCTGAGTTCCATCAGCAGCAGTCAGCCTTATGCCGCGTACACACGAGCGGACATTACGGCGGACTTTGCCCGGCGGACTGGATTTCGTCGGACAATTCGATGTGTGTGGGCTCCAGCGGACTTTGTTTTCTCAAAAGTTGGACGGAATTAGATTTAAAACTTGTTTTAAATTTATCCGTTGAAATCGAGTCCGGTCGAAAAGTCCGCCGTCTGTATGCTAGTTCGACGGACAAAAAGCCACGCTAGGGCAGCTATTGGCTACTGGCTATGAACTTCCTTGTTTTAGTCCGGTCGTACGTCATCACGTACGAATTCGACGGACTTTGGTGGATTGTGTGTAGGCAAGTCCGTTCATTCACAAAGTCCGTCGGAAAGTACGTCGAAAAGTCCGCCGGGCAAAGTCCGCCGTAATGTCCGCTCGTGTGTACGCGGCATTAGGGTCCACTATCTTTTTTTTTTTTTTCCAAAATCTTTTTATTGGTTTTTAAAAAGAGAAACAAAAACAGATACAGTTAAACAGTTAAACATACATTGGTCTAATATGATGTCTATGTGATCCTTGCAGGAATCACGCTGTCACCTTATTCATGAAAAGTATATTATGAAATCAGTCATAGCGGTACAGTTTACTGGGTCATGAGGTGGTGCTATGTGCAGTTGTACATGGTAAAATAGCATATTGTAGATTATTGTGTACACCTGGCACCCGCTTGGGAGCTACTTTGTGATTGGGGTCTACTGAGAGGCCTCTGAAGCGGTGGAGGGATTTGCCAGCCACTTAGACCAGACTCTGCTATATTTGTTGGGGCAGCCTCTGTTGTCATATGTGTCCTTATACAGAGGTAAGCTATTGTTGACTAATTGTTTCCACAGGGAGAGAGGAGGGGGGGTTGGTTTGCGCCAACTAAGGGCTATAGCTTTACGGGCATAGAACAGGAGCAATCCCACCAGTGTGCGTCCCGCCACCGTAGGAATTAGTTGTTCTACCAGGCCTAGTATGCAGATTGACATTGATGGTTGTAGTGGCACAGAGGTGATTTGTGTGATAAAGTCCAATATCTCCCTCCAGTATCCGACAATTGCCGGACAGGTCCAGAAGATGTGGGTGAAGTCCCCAGGAGTCCCACCACATCTCCAACATCCGGGAGGGGAGTCGGGGTTCATTTTGTGTAGTCTGTGAGGGGTAAAATATGCCCGATGGACTATCTTGAATTGGATCAGGCGATCTCTCAGAGAGACCAGGGAGCTAAATGGGAAATCCCATATGTCATCCCAGTCATCGTCGTCTGGGTCCACTATCTTAGTGATGCACTCCTGACCCCAACTGGGTGCATCTGTCACCTGGACTCAGGTGACCTGTCAGTTTGCACTAATCAGACCCAGGTAATGTGATTCCTTCAGGATTTGGCTTCCCGCTTTGAACAACTTCAAGCCTCCTTAGGCTTCCCGGTTCCACAACCGCAATTGGCTGCCATATCAGCTCCGTTACAGTCGCAGCCGCTAACCCTTTGCACTTACCAGCTCTGTCCCGTTACTTTGGGGATTCCAAGGCCTGCAGAGGGTTCCTTAGCCAGTGTACCATTCATTTCGAATTCCAGCCCCAAAACTTCCAATCTGATCGGGCAAAGGTAGCCTATATTATTTCTCTCCTGTCCGGCAAGGCTTTAGCTTGGGCTGCCCCTATGTGGGAGAGGAAAGACCCAGTGGTTTCCAGCCTCTCTAATTTTTTGAAAATCTTCCCGAATATCTTCGTGTCTCTTGGGTGGCCAGCACCCTTTTACGTCTCCGCCAAGAGTCTGCTTCTATGGGACAGTATGCTCTTTGTTTCCGCATAATGACGGCTGAACTGAGCTGGAACAATGAGGCCTTAGTCGCAACCTTTCTGCATGGCCTTTCTGATAGAGTGAAGGACGAATTAGCAGAAAGAACCATCCCCACTGATCTGGACGAAGTTATCTCCCTGTGTAACCAGATTGATATTCGTTTTCAGGAAAGGACCCTAGAAAAGCGACGCCAGCACTCCTTGGTCCTTAGTCAGCCCGAGCTCCCCTCTTTTCGTCCTGTGGAGCATCTCCTGCCGACTGAGGAACCAATGCAGCTGGGCTAGACCAGGCCATCCCCCCAGGAATGTGCTAGGTGCAGAACTCTGGGCCTGTGTCTCTGCTGTGGGGGCAAAGGTCATTTTCGTGACACATGCTCATTTTGTCCAGGAAAAGCTTGGGTAATACATCTGGCAGGTGGAGTATTGGACCCAGAAAAGTCATCTTCTCATCTCCTTCTTTCGGTGTTTCTTCATGTTGGCGTTTCCTCCCACTCGGCCTTGGCTTATCTGGATTCGGGAGCCGCTGGCAACTTTATTTACTGCATCTTCCATGAACCTTACCCTTTCACCCCTCACCACTCCATTGGTGGTCTCAGCGATTGATGGCACTGTTCTTCCAGGGGGCCCTATCCGTTTCCAGACCCCTCCTGTTAAGATGTCGGTAGGGATACTCCACCAGGAGTGGATATCCTTTCTTATCCTTCTTAAGGTCTCAACCTCTATCGTATTGGGGCTTCCTTGGTTGCAGCTCCACTCTCCACACATTGACTGGACTTCTGGGCAGATCCTGGCTTGGGGTCCCTCCTGTTTCTCTTCCTGCCTACTCAAGGTTGCCCCTAAGGGCAGACTTCCCATGGCTACCACCTCAGTATCCTCTGCCTTTTCCCACTGCATATAGCGATTTCCGGGATGTGTCCTGTAAAAAGTCAGCTGAGGTGCTTCCTTCTCACAGGTTCTTTGACTGTGCCATTAACCTTGTTCCCGGAGCAGCTCTACCCAGGCGTCATACCTACCCTCTGTCGATCCCAGAGACCCAGGCAATGTCTGAGTATGTTGCGGAAAATCTAGAAAAGGGATTCATCCGGAAATCCTCATCGCCTGCAGGAGCAGGGTTCTTTTTTGTTGCCAAAAAGGATGGTACCCTACGACCCTGCATTGACTACCGTAGGCCTAAACGCAGTAGGGATCAAAAATCTATACCCCCTACCCCTAATATCGGAACTATTTGACAGGTTGAAAGGTGCCTCAATTTTTACCAAGTTGGATCTCAGGGGTGCATACAATTTGATCCGAATACAGGAAGGGGATAAATGGAAAACTGCGTTTAACACTAGAGATGGGCATTACAAGTACTTGGTCATGCCCTTTGGTTTGTGTAATGCCCCAGCGGTGTTCCAAAACTTTGTTAACGAAATCTTCAGGGATCTGCTTTACCAATTAATTGTCATCTACCTGGATGACATTCTCATCTTTTCCGATAGTCTGTCGGTTCACAGAGGCCATGTCTGGATTGTACTTCAGCGCCTTCGAGAAAATAATCTGTACGCCAAGCTGGAGAAATGTTCTTTTGAATGTTCTGAAGTCCTGTTTCTGGGATGCTAATGCTGGCCATACACTATACAGAAAATCGGCCGAAAAATCGTTCATATAGACACTTCGTTCGTTTTTCGGCAAGTTAATGGGCACAAATCAATAATCGTTTGTGACGTTTTTGTGGAAAAAAAACGAACGGCAAATTTGGAAAATTTCTGCCGAACGTACGATAAATTGCAAGTTTAATGCGTTCTTCGTCCGTGAAAAAACGAATGGTTGCTACTGCGCATGGTTGAAAATCATTTAACCTGGAAGGGAAATATTCGTGCCAAATACGTTCACGTCAAAACGTCATGACAAATCGTCAACACCAACTATATAAAGGCCCGCACACACGATCGGACTTTTTGACAACAAACATGCAAATTAGCAGTTCTGGAGCAACATCTGACCGTGTGTACGCTCCATCGGACAAATGTTTTCTGTTTTTATCTGACTTTTGTTGGCTACGAACGGACAAACTTTCTGGCAACAAAACTCTGATCGTGTGTGCACAAAAAACCATCGGACTTTAGTCCAAAGTACAAACACGCATGCTCGGAAGCAAGGACCAGCACAAATTTTTAATGGCTTAATAATAAATCTGCTTTGCTGGTGATACTGACAGAGTACAGACAAACATATTTTAGTTTGGATTTGTGTTCTAGTGATATCAATCCAAAAATGTTGTGTTTTTTAGGCCATTTTGGTTATTGTGCATTCACAACATAAATAAAATTACTAAATTATTAGACATGTTCTCTGTCAATTAAAAATTAGAAACAAAAAGAGCAAACGATACACAGAAAAAGAAAAAATATAGCTTATTAAATCATACTCAAATCAAAAAATACAACCTGCTAAATTATTAGCCCCTAAACTCCTCAGACCACTGGCCTTGTTGTGGATCCTTGGGGCTGATTTTGCCACTGACCACCACTGCTCAGGTGGGTGGGCTTGCTGGGGTGGGTAGGTTTGTTGTGGAGGAGTGTTGTTCAAATCACACACATGGTATTTAGTGGTTAGCTCTTGTTTCCTGGCCTTGCTGAAGAGCTGGATGATTAGACCCTCACATAGCTCCCTTTGATCTGTGTCAATCTCACGGAGCTTACTAGCAGTAAAACAGCCAAACACTTCAGCACTATCGGGTGCTGTGGTGATCACAGAAGTAGCCCTAGTTAAGAACTCAGCTATGGCCTCATCCAGATGTTGGCTCTTCCTGGCCCTTTTTTTTGTGAGGATGCAGGGGAGGGATTCTGCACTCAATTGTCGTCTGGCTGCTGGGCCCAGGCTCTTCTTGGCTCTAAAGTTCCTGTGTGTGTAAAACCAACATCATTTTAATTTTTGGTCATCAATCAGCAACAATTTTCAGGTCATGACTTTTTCATTTGGAATGTGTCCAAATAGTAAAGACTATCATTCTGACTCCAGCATTTCTCATTCTTTTCCTAATCCTTTTTGGCCACTACTGTCTATTGATATGGGACTCACTTTTTTAACACAATAAATTACTATGCATTCAGGGGCGTAACTACCACCATAGTGACCCATGCGGGCGCTATGGGGCCCGCAGCGGAGTGGGGCCCAGTGAGGATAAGAGCACCGCCGGCACAGTCTCCCAGCCAGGGGAAGAGAGAGGAGAGGAAGAGGCGAGCTGTCCGTATCAGCAGAGAGCTGAATTGCCCGATGTAAGAGCTTTCATTAGAACTTCCAGTGTTCCCGGGGCTCACGTCACATAGCTCCACCTTTTGGCCTGGTGCATTTGATAGAACGCCGATCCAATGCGGGACATGTGACGTCATCAAAAGCATCGGGCCAAGAGGTGGGGCTATGTGATGAGCCCCGGGAAGACGGGAAATTCAAATGCAAGCTAGTACAGCGGGCAATCCCGCTCTCTGCTGATCCGGGTAGCTTGCCTCTTCCTCTGCATAGGTGGGGCTGTATGGTGCAGAGGCAGACTAGGCTGTATTGGGCACAGGTCATGCTGTATGGGGCACAGGTCACGCTGCATTGACACTAAGGCAGCTGTGGGGGGGGCTGTTTGCAGGGAGCCCCATACAACATTTTCAAATTTGAAAACCTATAAAAGTCTATGGTAGAATTCAAAAGTGATAATTTTAATAGATAATATGCAAGCTAACTGCCATTAGGGATGAGCCGAACACCCCCCTGTTAGTTTCGCAACAGAACATTTGAACAGGCAAAAAATTGGTTTTAACACGTGAACACTGTTAAAGTCTATGGGACTTGAACATGAATAATCAAAAGTGCTAATTTTAAAGGCTTATATTCATGGTATTGTCATAAAAAGTGTTTGGTGACCCGGGTCCTGCCCCAGGGGACATGTATCAATGCACAAAAAAGTTTACAAAACGGCCATTTTTTCATGAACAGTGATTTTAATAATTAATAAAGTCAAACACTAAAAGTGTAATATTCCTTTAAATTTCGTACCTAGGGGGGGTGTCTATAGTATGGCTGTAAAGGGGCGCATGTTTCCCCTGTTTAAAACAGTCCGACAGCAAAATGACATTTAAAATGCAAAAAATGTCATTAAAAAGTACGAACGGTAGCGACAGAATTTAGAAACATAGCTTCTTTTCGCGGGTACTCTCGGATTGACTTTGTCTCGCACCCAAACAGAACGTAATCTTACATCACACGCTCATTCAATTGATATACACTACCTATGCGTGAAAACTCCGGTCTCCGAACGGCATGATGGATTCGTTCGTACCGCGTGTTAACTTGACATAGACGGCGCATGCCTGAAACTCCGCCCCTGACGTTCTTGTTCTATAATATTCCCCGCCCCTTTTCTCTTCGGTGCGCAGTGAGGAGCAACATGGCGGAGACACATGTGTCAGGATCCAGGAGGAGATGTAAGGCCACCAACATGGCCTTTGCAGAAATGGTGGAGATTTTAAAACGTGAGGATTATGATGGGAAACATGGCCCATATGCCCATCCAAATTCTGTAAAAGACAAAATATTGTCTCTTGTGGTGAAGGCTCTGCAGCGGAAGTTTGGGGTACACAGAAAAAAGGACCAACTGAGGAAGCGCTGGTCCGACCTGAAAAACAGGGAGCCGGATCAGTACCTGAAAATAAAGAAGGAACTTCGAAAAAGTAAGTACTTGTCGTGTGTCCCATTTATGATTCTTCACTTGCCTGCTGCTCCATGTGCTTTTCTTGACTGTTATACTGAATGTTCGTAGGTGGGAAATAATGTTCGTGGGTAGGAAATAACGTTCGCAAGGACCAACAGTGATCGTTTGCCAATAAATACGATCTTTTTAGCTGATATAGGCTTATGACTGTTTTGGTCATGATCATTTATGTGATTGAAGGAATTTTAAAGACATTGTTGTCTAGATGTCTTTGAAATTTTAATTAATTGCTAAATAGATTCAGTGGAATGTAAGGAGAGGACACTCAGCAGCTGTTTACACATCTGGACTCAGGAGCACTAGTGTGGGACACCAGAAAAACTTGGCCAAAAAAGGTAAGTATTGCATTTTGGGTAAAAGGTATTTTTAATCATGTCTTCAACTTGGTTCTCTTCCTAAACAGACAATTGTACACCACTTGAAAGCAATGTTTCATATTCCTATTTCTGGCCATAAATATCTGTGTGCTAAGTATACCTTTTTTTAATTTCTCATAGGGAATCAAAGACGCAGACAACAGGGTCAACAGGACCCCCAACCTCGCTGGGACCCCCAACCTCAATCTGAACCCAGCACCAGCATCACAGAAGATGTTGAGGAAAGAGAGGTGGGGGAAGTGGGAGTGTGTACCTCACCAGGTGAGTGTCTGACACCCCAGCTTCAGGTAATCTATGTATGCCTGCATATTTCTAAATACATGTTTTTTTATCACATTTTTAGGTGATGTTCTGGTTGTGAAAGACCAAGCCGACCATTTCACGACAGACGGCGCCCAAAGGCTCATTGGGCAGATCATGTTATGGAACGGCAAAATTGATGCCATGCGCAATCGTCTCGACAGAATGCAGCAGGAAATGAAGGACATGATAGATGTTTTGGGTAGAATCTAAACCCTTTTAACGTCCATAAACATTTATCATGTTCTTCATTTCCTGCTGCATGATTATGTCCACATTAAAATTTGGATATGTTTGTTATGTTTGTAAACATGTTTGTTTATTTTTGTAATCAAAAACCCAAAAATTACAGATATATTATCTTTGTAAAAAAAAATTTTTTTAAAAAATAATGAAAAATTTTTTTTTTAAAAAATAATGAAAAAAAAAATTAAAAAAAAATGTAAAAAAAATAAAAAAAAAATAATGAAAAAAAAATTTAAAAAATAATGTAAAAATTTTTTTTAAAAAAATAATGAAAAAAACATTTTTACAAAAAAAATTTCAAAATAAATATTTAAAAAAAAATCTTTCAAAAAAAATATTTACCAAAAATAAAAAAATATATATATATTTGATTAAAAAAAAACATATATATTTAATTTTAAAAATTAAAAATTAAAAATAAAATAAAATTATATATATTGCTTAAAAAACCAAAAAAAAAATTATAATAACCAAAAAAATTTGATATTTGCATATTTAGTACAAGTTGAACTTTGTAAGTTCCAGTTCGTTAGACAAGTTCTGTTTTCGAACATGCCTGTTTGTGAAACTAAAAAAACGCACATGAATGTGCACAGATAAAAACATTTTGGAACAAAAACAATGTGCGGTTTCTTATTTCAATGCTCAATACCAGTATATTTGTTAAGTTGCTGTAGTTACATTGACAGTGTACTCTAAAATGTGTGTAGCCGAGACACAGCACAATATAATAGTTAGCTCAAAGCGAGATTGTCACCTCATGTTGCACATCAGGTTGGTTTGCACTAATGACAAAGATCAAGGCTATTTGCAAAGCTAGTAAACAGACAACAGTAGTTCAAAGAAAATATTACTTTATTAAGAAGTCAAATAATTAATCAGCAAGTAAAAAAGTAGTCCATATATTGTTCACGGACAAGACGGGTATTCTGGGAGCCCAAACCAGCACATGCACTTTCCAGAGCTGGCATCACAGCCTATTGAGCTGGTCGGGAAAAAGGCTCATCACTTTTCCCTGAGGCAATGTAGCCTCATCTGCCCCAAAGACAAAATTTAGTCCCTCAATATTGTCCTGAGCATTTTGAAAAATTAAGGTCCCTTTTTGTATACGATCCTAAAATTCGGTACGCATCATCACACCTCCGTCAGAGTGGCGTCCATTCATCCCAACATCCAAAAAAAGATAAATTGTAATTATATGCTCCCTCACCCCCTCTGGTGGCACATTCAACAACTTTAAGGGGGAGGAGTTGAATGGGTAGCTGGTTTTGACAAGTAAACCTCTACACTTCCATGAGAGCTAAATGCATGAAAAATTAAGTTTTATTTTGCCTGACCATCCATCTTTAGAACATTGTCAGGCCAATGGCCAGGTAATAAGTGGCCAAATCCGCAAATAAGAATGCACATTGTTCAAATCTATACACATTTTGACATACATCGGACAAAATAATGACAATGTTTGTTAATTAGGATTATTCGTTATGATAAAGTTATAAACCCAGGAAGTTGGCACAGCACAGGGATGGTGGGAGCCCCTCATAATGAACACAGCACAGGGATGGTGGGAGCCCCTCATAATGAACACAGCACAGGGATGGTGGGAGCCCCTCATAATGCTAAATTCATCATAACAAACGTATCATTTGGACCTTTTGAAGGTAATCTTGCAGGCCCTTGCACTACATGCTTTTGAGAATTTATGCAGCAATCTTAACTAAAAAAATAAGGTATACTATGTATGTGTTTAGCAAAATCAGCAGATAGAGTAGTTCTATCGGTTGACTCTGTTTTTTTTTTTTTTTTTGGGGGGGGGGGATAAGTGTTTGCACAACCAAAAAGGGACTCTTGCACTCTGCATGAATTTAAAGGACAGGAATAAGATTGGGACACATTTTAGGGGGTGTTTGTGGTAAACCTAAAAATGAAGCATAAAAAAATACAGTGTTAAGTTACTAGGCTAGGTGTGTATGGGCCCAGGGTAGCATGCTGGGGAGGTTAGTGAAGGAAAATATGCATGTAGGCCACCAAAAAGGTTACAGCATGCATGAGGACAAAGAGGACATTCATTCACAGCATATTAAAAAAATGGGAAGGATGGAATACTAAATTTAGAAAATACTTTATAAAAACATGAAGGTGATATTAAATACAAAAAATTACACGAATATAGTCCTTCTGCAGGACTTGGATAATAGCACTACATGTCTCAGGAATAATCACTCCCAGAGCCTGGGGAGAGATACAAGTGGTAAACTTGATATCCTGGGGACTCCTCCCTGTCGCCAAATAACGTAAGGTAGCTATGAGCTTTTGCTCTGCTGGAATAGCAGCCCTCATGCAGGTGTCCTGCTTCATCATATAGGGGGACAGCAAGGACAATAGTAGCTGAAAGCAGGAGTCTGTCATCCGGAGATAATTCTGATAATCATTTGCATTATTCTCCTGCAGCTCACGCAGCAAGGGCATATGGCTAAATTGGTCACGATTAAGTAGCCAGGTTTTGGCCCAAATAATCCTCATCCTACTACTCTGACTATTCCTGGACCGGGCTAGAGTCACAGCAAGAACTCCAAGCCCATAAACAACACGCTCTCTCCTAGGATTGCATAACATGACTGGTTGTCCTACAAACGGTCGGAAACGCAAAGTTACGCACGGAAATGGAAACCACGAATCTGCACTGAGCCAACGTCTACTAATTAGAAATTAGCAGAGGGAGCCTGAAGCGTGACGCCGAAGAATTTAACGTCTTCTTTGGAAGTGTCATCCGTACGTTGTAACGTCACTACGTTCGTGTTTGTTGCCTAAACGTCAGACCGTCTGTATGCAATACAAGTTCAGAGACAAGGCCCTTTTTCCAAAAAAGCCATGGGAAAGTTTGTACAAGGTCCGATCGTGTGTATGGTGCTTAACACACACCGAACAGAACGTTGTCTTGCCACTGACCAGACAAAGGATTACACCGGCCAATACACAGAAGATTTGTAAGAACTGAAGGTAAGCAGACCAGTACAATAGTTCTAGGGTATTAATTGTTAGGTGTAGTTTGGCAACTGAACAATGATGCATTTTTTATTATTACAGGAGCAATGGTGGACAAATTTACGTCACCACATTTCCTGCCACAATTCATTGAAACGTACCGAGACCTTACATGTCTATGGAAAGTGCGCTCCAAAGACTACTCAGATCGTTAAAAACGTAAAGAAGCGTATACTAAATTAGTGGAACTATGCACTGTTGTGTATGCAAAAGCAGATATATCCTATGTGACCAAAAAAATAGTCAATCTGCGTACGATCTTCAAAAAATAATTAAATAAAATTAATGAATAAAAAAGATCTGGTGCAGGTGCAGATGAAGTATATGTGCCACGGCTGTGGTATTTTGAGAGTCTACGTTTTCTGACTGACCTGGAGGAAGCACGACCCTCTGTGTCAAGTTTAGACAGTATCAGTGGGAATATTTCAGGAGATGAAGAAGATGGAACATTTGAGGAAATGGCAGACAGTCAGGTAAAGTCATCATATTATGTTTTATTATACACTTTTATATGTACATATTAGAAAATAAAAATTGAAGAGAATACATACAAAATTCAAAGCACATGTACCTTGGTACATTTTTTTATTTAAACAAAAATATTACATGACACCTGTATTTAGTAATGAAATAAGAGATAAATGCAGCCACTCAAATTTACATAGCATTTAGATATTGTTTTGCCAATCTACTGCTCCAGGACCCAGAAAATATTGCATATAATCCATGCGATTCTGAAGAGCGACTTGACTTGAGAGACGTGGTGGGGCACGGCCTAGGTTTAATAACCCTTCTGTATCATTACGCCACTCACCAGGCATGACATCCCCAGACAAAGTATCTTCCCAGTCCAACAGGGATTGTGGCATGTAGGTGGAGCTAGTACGCCTTAAAAAATTATGCAACACACAGCAACAATGGACTATTGTGTCAATTTTTGGGGGGGCTACATTTATTGCTGTATGGAAAATCCTAAAGCGGTTGGCCATAATACCAAACGCATTTTCGACAACTCGTCTAGCACGAGATAACCTGTAATTAAAATTTTTTTGCTCAGGTGTCAGGTTTTTAAGGGCAAAAGGTTTCAAAACATGCTCAGATAACGCAAACGCGACATCTGCAACAAATGTGAAGTTTAGTCCTTCCACTGTGTCCTCTTGGGATGGTAGATATAGAAGTCCATTTTTTAACTGATGGAAAAAAGTGGTTTTCTCTATTATTCCCCCATCCGAATTTCTTCCATTTTTGCCAATGTCAACAAATATAAATTCATACTTGGCATTCACAACTGCCATTAGGACAATGCTAAAGTAGCCATTATAATTATAGTAGAAGGAGCCAGATTTTGCTGGGGGCATTGCCGTCTATGGCACCACCCTGTTTGGAAAATTCCAATAGTCTTAAAATTGTTTGGCAGTTGCTTTCCATTCCTCCACAGATGCCGGCAGCTGTGCAAAGGTAAAAATATATGTTAAACAAATATTTAAGGCTTAATTGTCAAAAAATTATAACAATTGGCTTTATTATACAGGATCTATTTGGCAGTGAAACACAAATTGTCACATCACCACCAGTAAGCATGACCAAAAAGAGAAAGACAAAGCAAGATGCAACAGGCAACTTTCTACTACAAGCATCTGCAGCGTTAAATCAGAAGAGGGATGAATGTGATGACCTGGGTGCATTTGCAGCAAAGAAAATGCGCAGGATGTCAGAAGACCAAAAACAATTACTGGAACCATTACTCATTCAACTTCTTAATAAAGGGTTAAGGGGGGAGCTGACCACAAATACACACTTAGCTGAGCACAAAACCACACACCCACAATCATTGCAAGTACCTCAACAAATGCATCAGTGGCACATACCATTCACACAGCAGGATCGTCAACAAAGCAACTGGGGACATGATTATCAGTACACATCTTTGTGAATCACATACATTTGGGTTAAAATATGTTATGTTTGTCAGTTTGACATATTATGAACTAGTTTGAGTTTACTGATATGTTTAGAGCTTCTAAAATCAAAGTTAAACAAAGCAAGCTGTACAGTGTTTGAGAGTTAAAAATAAAAGCACTGTGTCATTACCTTTAGGTATTCGTCTTGCATGATCCTTATGATGGCTTGGCAGGTCTCAGGTATGATGCGGCCAAGTGACTGGGCAGAGATTCCAGTAGTGAATTTTAAGTCTTCAAAACTTCTGCCAGTTGCCAGAAAGCGAAGTGTTGCTACCAGTCTCTGCTCTGCTGGGATGCTTGGTCTTAAGACTGTGTCCTTTTTGGTTATAAGGGGTGACACTTTACTCAGTAACAGCTGAAAGGACTCATCAGGCATCCTCAGATAGTTCCGATAGTCATCTGGATTGTTTTCCTTGAGCTCTCGAACCAATCTCATATGAGAGAAGTCATCACGGTTCTTCAGCCACTCTTTACTCCATAACCTTCGCCTTTTGCTTCTGGGTTCCTCTGCTTGCTGTATAGCCATCACTCCAAGCATGACTATGGCAATGGTCCTCTGATCCACATCCATATTGTAGGTGGTGCAGTAGACTATGCATAGGGTTCATTCCGACGTACGTACCTCTGCTCCTCTGGGCATATACGTCAAACACAGGAAGCCACAGTGCAGAGGTCAAACACATTTTGACACTTCCTTTTATAAATGCAAAAAACGAACGAAAAAACAATACATTGCTGTTCATAAACGATTTAACGTTCTAAAATCTTTACTTACCTGATGGCGTGATCGTTTGCGGTCACTACCGAACGTTCTTTTATCGAAAATGGGTTCGGCCGATTTTCTGTATAGTGTATGGCCAGCATTAGTCTCAAACTTCGGTCTTTGTATGGATCCTGGGAAGGTCTCAGCCATTCCCAACTGGCCTCTTCCTGCCGGCCTCAAGGCCACGCAGCGCTTTCTTGGGTTCACTAATTATTAGAGGCAGTTCACTAGGAATTACTCCTCTATTGCTGTGCCAATTATCGCCTTGACCAAGAAGGGTGCTAATGCCAAGGAGTGGTCCCCCGAAGCTGTCTCTGCCTTTCATGACTTGAAACAGGCCTTCATTTCTAGACCTTTGTTGAGGCGACCTGACCTGGGGGATCCATTTTTTATTGAAGTTGTGCTTCCTCAACTGAGGTGGGAGCTGTGCTTCTTCAATCCTTTGGGAAAAAAACGTCTACCATGTGTTTTTTCTCCAGAAAATTTTCTCAGGCGGAGAAGAATTACACTATTGGTGATTGGGAACTTCTTGCGATTAAATTGGCGTTGGAGTGGCGTCCTCTCTTGGAGGGTTCCCCACATTCCATAACAATTTTCACTGACCATAAAAATCTGCAGTACTTACAGAATGCCAAACGATTGAATCCCAGACAAGCCGGGTGGAGTCTCTTCTTTTCCCATTTTAACTTCAACATTACATTCAAACCTGGTTCCTGCAACAGTCGGGCTGATGCACTCTCTAGATCTTTTGACATTCAGGATGAGGAGCCTACCATTGAACCCGAGCCGATTATCCCTACTTCATGCATCCTTGCCCATTCTACCACCCTGAAGTCAAAAATTCCTCCTGGCAAGACCTTCGTCCCCACTGAGCTAAGAGTGAAGATCCATTGTTGGGGACATGACTCAAGGTGGCAGGTCATGCTGGGTTTCTTCGATCATTCCTCCTCATCAGTCTCCACTACTGGTGGCCTACTCTCCATTCGGATGTCAAAGACTATGTTAAGGCTTGTCATGTCTGTGCCCAGTCTAATGCCCCGTACACACGGTCGGATTTTCCGATGGAAAATGTCCGATCGGAGCGTGTTGTCGGAAATTCCGACCGTGTGTGGGCTCCATCGGACATTTTCCATCGGATTTTCCGACACACACTATTTATTATGATTCACTCAATATATTTTGATTTCTCACATCTGACCACGTTATTTTGGTGTTTTTTTTTTTTTTTGTGTTTAATGTAGATTATTTTTTTGGTGTTTGTCTTCTTTTGAAGGGTTTTTTTGTTTTTTTGGGGGGTTTTATTTGTACTCCCTAAAATTTTTGAGTGTGTTTTGTGTGTCAAGTTACCACAACACCATTGATATGTTGTTATATTTAATCTGTAGGAGATTGTTTCGTGTTGTTGTCCCTTGTTATTTTCACATTTTATGTTAGAAATGTACCTGAATCGTCACCAACAAACACACAAAGGAGAGTAGAATTTCACAACAAAAAACTTTTATTAAGGGCTCACAACTAAACAAAGAGGGAGGCAACGCTGGAGAAACGGCAGAAATTGGCGAAGCCTTGGACCCCCAGGGCACACATCAACTATTTTAAAGCAAAATTGGTGGCCTGAGGAGTCCTTATCTAAGGGAGTGCAGTCTGGTCCAGAAGTCCCAGAGATCCGGAAAGCAGCAGATGACATCTGTGTCCCCAGGCTGTGGTCATACGAGAGACTGCATCTTCTGTCAGACCAGACTGAACCCAGGGCAATCACTCTCTTGTCTTCTTTCCACGCTTCCTTCCATGCTGTGGCTGTGGTGGTGGAGTTGTGGCAGCAGGAGGAGGAGGATGGCCCAACTCAACCACGTCGGTCTTGGGTGTTAGTTCCCCACTCACCCCCTTAGTTAGGACTTTATAAAGCAGTTTCTCACACAGGAGGCGTTGACCCTCCTGCATGCCCTGCAGTTTGGTGGCAGCCATGCAGGCAAAGGCCTCTTCATGAGTGGGTAAGGCTCGGAGGGACGCCAAAGCCTCCTGAATTAGCCTGAGTGCAGAATCCTGCATGGGAGTCACCTTCCTCGCTCTTTTATATGGAAGGCGGAGGGGAGGGACCTGAGATTCAGTCAGGCTTCGACTTGTCCCAGGCTTCTCTTGGCTGACACTTAGCCCCGCCTCCTCCTGGCTGCCACTAATCCCTGCCTCCTCCTGACTGCCACATTCCACAGCCTCCTCCTCCTGGCTGAGGTCTTCCTGTGTATGAAAAAGGGACATAGTTTTAGTATTTTCTTCATCAATCACACACAATTGTCACCTCCTGACTGTTGCAAATTGAATGTTAACAAATACAACAGACTATCATTCTGAGCCCAGCATTTTTGTTTGTTTTTTCCCAATTTTGCGTGCCCACTACTGTCTATTGATATGTAAAACACTTTTTTTCAATCAGCAATTAGTGATCAATAAGAACATCTAGTAAACATCATTTATTTATTGACCAGAAATCAGTAGAACAATGCTATGCCTGACTACAGCTGGGCTCCTCCACTTCTTCCTGGCTGGAAGGCCCAGGTTGGACATCGGAAGCCTCAGCTGGGGTGCAAGGAAGCGTGGAAGGAAGAGTAGAGATGGATTCCCTGACTTCAGTGTGATCTGACAGAAATCGCAGTCTCTCATAGTACCACAGCCTGGGGACATAAACGTCATCTGCTGCAGCTCCAGACTTCTGGGAATCTGTGACCTTCTTGCGCTCCCTAAGATAAGTGCTCCTCAGGCCACCAATTTTGGCTTTTAAATAGGGGATGGTTGCTGTGGGGACCATCGGCTTCACCAACTCCAGCAGTTTCTCCAGCGCTGCCTGCCTCTTTTGTTTATTGTTATAATGGGGATGTCCCACCTGCCACAGACAGGGCAGCTCCCTGTATTTGTCTATGAACAGGGGGAGGAAGTTGTGGTCGTTGAACCCATCCATTTTCTCTGCAAGACACAACACAAGACAAACCCTAAGGTCAGGCCAAACTCCACTAACCTTGTTAAAATATAGGCTTACATTTCGAAGCAGTATAGGCGCAAGTTTAGATCTTACCTTCGTTATCACGATCGGTGCCTCCGATGCTCCTTCCTCCGCTCACAGATCGTACGTAATATGCACGCGTGTTACGCTTTATACACCACTGCGCATGCGTGTAACTCCGCCCGCCCCTGACGTTCTTTCTAGTCTATTCCCCGCCCCTTTTCATTCTGCGCAGTGGGGGAAGAGCACATGGGGGAGACACAGCAGGTGCGTGCTAATTACAGCAACGAGGAGGGGGAGGAAAGCCCGGATCCGGAAACGTCCCGATCCAGAAGGAGATTTAAGGCCTCAAATATGTCCTTTGTGGAGATGTTGGAGATGGTCGACATAATGAAAAGGGCCGACTATGATGGGAAGTATGGACCTTACCCCAACCCCAGTGTCAGAAAGGCCAAGATCATTGCGAAAGTGGTCAAGAGTCTGCACCGGAAATTCGGGGTACGACAATCGAAAGATCAGCTCAGGAAGCGGTGGTCGAACCTCAAATTACGAGAACATGAGCAGTACAGAAAGATCTGGAGAGTGCTGCAAAAAAGTAAGTAGTTGTGCTGTGTTCCTATTCTTTATGTTTATT
This sequence comes from Lithobates septentrionalis, assembly GCA_037952835.1. Lineage (NCBI taxonomy): Eukaryota > Metazoa > Chordata > Amphibia > Anura > Ranidae > Lithobates > Lithobates septentrionalis. Next base: position 2,679,650 of record JBBDGP010000260.1, read on the forward strand.
ACGTTTGTGCTGCTACATGTGCTTTTCTTAAAAGTGTACATTTTAAAATGGCAACTTTCATGTTCCTGGGCACATTATTCGTTCGTATCAAACATTTTTCTTTCGGCCTATAAAACACCATTGTTTAGGCCATATGCATTTGGCTACCATTTTTACGCCCTATACTTGTCTGAAACGAATTTGGTTGTGTAGATGGCTTTGTTACTAGAATAAAATGCAAACTAGATTCTGTGTAAGGAGAGGACACTCAGCAGCTGTTTTCACATCTGGACACTGGAGCACTAGTGTGGGAAAAAAGAACACCATTTTTATTAGGCGCCCACACAGGTGCTCCAGTGTATACTGTAGGGGGGGGGGGGGCTACATCTGTGAAGCTTGTACCAAACAGGTAAAGTATTGAAGCTTGACAAAGGACACTGAAAATGCTACATTTTTTAACTCTGCTAAAATTGACAATTGTACCCCACTTCCAAGCAATGTTTCCTATTTCTAGTTCTGCCATCAAATATCTGTGTGCTAATTATACCATTTTGTTTTACATAGGGGACAAAAGACTTGGAGGACACCCCTCATCCGAGGAGACCACAGACCCCCCCACCTCTGGAAGAAGGGGAAATACCCCCAACCCAAGAAGTGCAGGAGGAAGAAGATGTGGTGGAAGTAGTCACAACAACAGGTGAGGGTCTGCAACCACAGGCTCAGGTAAGAGATGGATGCCGGCATATTTTTGATACCTTTTTTTTTTTGGGGTTTCTCTCTTTTTAGGTGATCGTGAGTTTGTGGATCCAGATCCTTTCACATCTGAAAGTGCCCAGATCCTGATCGGGGAGATCATGGGGTGTAATTTAGAATTGGAAAACCTCCATAAAAACATCAATGATGTTTTGGGGCGAGTTTAAAGCCCCCCCAAATCCCTTTGTTTTTTGGTGTGCTACAATGTGAAAAATGTTTTTGTGATTTTTAGAAAAGCCAAATTTGGAGGATGCACACAGTGTGCCAACATGTGCTATCTGCCATCACGGGAGATCAATGGACGCGTTTTGGGGGTGCAACCCCTTCCTCAATAATAAAGTAGCTGAGAGGAAGGAGTTTCTCCCCCAAAACACGTCCCTTGATCCCCCGTGATGGCAGCTAGCACATGTTGACATTCGTAAATTGGTGTGTATCTTCCAAATTTGGCTTTTACTGGGGTGACTTCACCCCATCTGAACCCAATATCAAACACAGTTCCTAAATACTCATGTCTGATATTGCCTTCAAATTCTACCAAATGTGAACGTTGTAAGTTCCAGATTTGTGTCTTTCTTGTTGGTTTTACACAGGCCTGTTTTATCCTAAATGGACATTTCTATTTGATAATGCCACCCCAAAAATTGTTATACAACAAACATGTTGGTTTGTTTTAAAAACCTTTGGTAAATGCACATGTGATTGTGCAGGTATTAAAAAGTGTGTTAATCAAGAATGTGTGGATTATTGTGTCAACGCTAAAACACTTTGGTGGTGATGTAATTGTTTTTTTCTGTGAAAATGGGGGGTTATTTCCTAAGGGCAAATCCTCTTTGCACTACAAGTGCAGTTTCAGTGCAGTTGCAAGTGCACTTGTAGTGAAAAGTGTCTTTGCATTTAGTAAATAACACCCAACAGTGCTTTGTATAAGGTTACACAGTCACACCATTTTCTGGACTCAACACATTTCTGTCAGGGTCAGCTAAAACAAACACAAGCAGTAAATGTCCACAAAGAATTTCTTTTTATTGCTTTTTTATTTGAAAAAGGCTTCACATATTTGCTGGCATATTGATGGACCCCCTACCCGCAAAGAACTCCAGGTATCGTAACCGGACATCATGGGCACTCAGGGAGGGCAAGCCAGGACGGCCGCTTTCAAGCGCCGTCAGTGTTGTTTCAGGTATCACTCCGGCCCCAGGCCCAACAGAGCCAGCATAGTTGGCCGATTGTTTCCTTAAAAAGTTATGGAGAATACAGCACGCCATGATGATATGATTAAGTTTATACTCCGCCATATGGATAGGTGTCAGAAATAGGCGGAACCGGCTGGCCAGGATTCCAAATGTGTTCTCCACCACTCTTCGGGCTCTGGCCAGCCGGTAATTAAAAACCCTCTGTTCCGGGGTTCCGGTCCTCATAGGGAATGGCCGCATAAGATGGTCCCCCAGCGCAAACGCTTCGTCAGCAACGAACACAAATGGGAGTCCTTCCACATTGTCCTCTGGAGCTGGCAAGTCTAAGCTGCCATTCTGGTGACGCCCGTAGAACTCCGTCTGGGCGATGACTCCACCATCGGACATCCGGCCATTCTTCCCCACGTCCACATACAAGAAGTCGTAATTAGCCGACACCACCGCCAACATCACTATACTATTGAACCCCTTATAGTTGAAATAGTACGACCCCCGAGTTGGGTGGTGGGACGATGTGGACGTGTTTCCCACCAATTGCCCCTCCGCAGTTAGGAAAGTCCCACCACTGGGCAAAGTGGGAGGCCACAGTCTGCCATTCCTGTGACGTGGAAGGAAACTGTTGAGGACAAAAAAAAATTTGTATTTTTGCACATAAACATGGCAAGCAGATTAGACACAAACATTCTTGGCCAACCTCCAGATAGCATTTAGTAAGGGGAATTTAACAACGCCAAAGTATAAGGTACACCTATCATATCCCCCCCCCCCCCCCCTTATGGGCCATTTCTAACATTATAGGGGGGGATCTTGGACAGGTAACCCTCTTCACTTCATTGAGAGATGAATGCCTAAATACAGGGTATTACTTGGAACAGCCCCTCCTTAGTTACACTATTGGCAGCCCACTGGACAGGTAAGAAGTGTCATAATACAAAGATATAAATACACACTGTACACATTTGAGGACATTTGGACATTCTGCTATTACCTATCAAGATAATAATAGGATAGAAAAACTTTAAACAGTACCATTGAAAAGTATACAGGCAGGCCTTGCACTACATGCTTTGGGGAATTCATCCATAAATCGGACCAGTAAAGAGATGGGTATAGTGTGTATGGGTTTGGCAAAGTCAGCAGATAGATGATTGAGGATAGATAGAGAATTGGGATCAGCTGACTTAGCAGTTGGGGGAGGGAGGGTTACTAAAAATGATTTGGGGACACCACAAAAAAAAAAGTCTTTGGCCCTCTGCCTGAATTTAAAGCTAAAATAACATTTAGAAACATTTTAGGGGGTGTTTGGGGTAAAGCACTACTATGGAGCTGATAAAATACATTGTTAAGTGACTACATGAGGTGAATATAGGGCCAGGAGAGACCATGCTCAGGAGGTTAGTGAAGGCCAATCTGTATGAAGGACCTAAAAAATTCATTACATAAAAATCCAGCATACACGAGGACAAAGGGGACATTCACAGCATATTCCAATCATGGTAATTAGGGAATGAGGAAAGAAATCCAATATGAAATAAAAAACATGCAGCGCTCGAAAAGTGCGTATAAATTAACAATTTATATCTGTGGGGAAGTACCTAATGAGTATAGATTCTCTTTTTAGCACTTCCCCACAGATATAAATTGTTAATTTATACGCACTTTTCGAGCGCTGCATGTTTTTTATTTCATTTTCTCTGTACATTGTCTACCACTTTGTTACATGCCAGCAGCTACTATTTACATTATTTTCTGTAATAGCGCAATTATTGTTTGGTTTTATTGTATTTCACTATTTTGGTTTATAGTTGCTGCCATTACGTTTTTTCTGTATGGATGTTTTTGAGTACCGCACCACTCGTTCTATCACCACAGAAGGAGTTTTTGTTGTTGTAAACACCAACACTGAAATAGGAGGTCTATTTATGCGCCTCAAAAATCTGATGGTGTCCGAGATCCACCTCCTTTGGGACATTGCATTCCTGGAGCAATACTCCAAGGAGCGCATGGTCCCCAGAGGCCTCAGGTGGGACATCCACCCACAGCAGGATGAGGTTGAGACTGAATCCTGGTACCACTACTTTAATGAAGCGGTGTCAATCTCATATGTTTTTTTGATGGATAGAAAAAGAAATAGACTATCACTGATTGATAGGGAAATTAAGGAACTCAAAGATAAACTCCTTCCCTATAAATCCACACCGGAGTATTTATCCTTTTCAACTAATCTTAAGAACCATTTGGAAAAAGAGGATAAAGACCAACTGACTAAAAAACAAAAGAAATACACAAGAGATACCAACAACTACAAAAATCATCTTGTGTTCAACTGGCAAAAGAAAGATGGTGACACCTCCGCCGGACCAGCTGGCCCGACCGAGATGGACACCTCTTCTACCATTTTGAATAGTAGATTAGCACCTACACTTCTAGAGACACACTCTAGCCAAACCACTACGCGTAAGAACGTCCATCCTCCCACTTCTCCAAATAATCACAACAAACCCTCTGATAGAAATCATCCTTCTTACAACCCCTCCGGCTATGGTTACCAACAGCCTAAGAGGGGAAGAGGGAACACCCGGAGAGGTAGAGGTAACCCTCAAGGGCACAACAGGGGGACTGGACACTCTGAAACATATACCCAATATAGATCCCCCCATGTTCATAATAGATCCCCTCAACGTAACCAACACAGAAGGGACTATCCTGAACCATATTACAACTATCGGACCCCTATCCGTACCTATAACTGATTTTCACCGTTAAGAGACGAACCACACACTAGGGACCATTACCAACTTGAGAGATCACCATATACATACAACCATTCATATCCGGACCCCCCATACAAAGTGGATTTTCCCCGGGGACCATCCGGGCCCAAACAAAGAATAGATGGAAACGAGGCTCCAGAGGAGGCTGGAGGGCCAGGAAAAAGAAAACGATATTGAAAATGAGTGGCATTTTCAATCTCAGCCAAAAATCTTTTTCCAATGCTGAATTACATGTACTGGACAAAGGTCTCAAGTTTGCTCCCTCTAAAAAGCTGAGCAAATTTGACACCTTTATCGACGTTCAGAAGTTCAAAAGAAAACTCAATGTGCAACGACACTTTTTAGCCAACCCTGTGAGTGTTGAGGGTGCAACCAATACAAATATCGCAGCCTCAAGCCCGGCCAATCCCTCTTTATTCAATCCTCCTGCCATCAAAGTCTTTTGTGATCTGGTTCTCAAAGACTTGGACAGTTTACCTAACAAACGTATTTTTGACCATCCTAATATCAGGATAGGTCTAAAATCTCTTTGTGAACGCAAGGACATAGTCATCCGCCCCGCCGATAAGGGGGGCGGGGTAGTCATCTTAGACAAGGAAGACTACCACAGAGAGATGTGTCATATCCTTAGTGATGAAAAGACATATATACCTTTATCCCGGGACCCAACTAGGGAATTTAAGAAACATTTAGTGAACTTAGTAACACGAGGCTTCCAACAAGGAATCCTCACCAAAAAGGAAAAGGACTACCTAGTCCCAGTAGGACCACGCATTCCAGTGATGTACTACCTCCCTAAGGTACATAAAAACAGCAAAAAAAACCCCGGTAGACCCATCATAAGCGGTATCGACTCTATAACATCTAGAGTCGGCCGCTACATAGATTTCTTCCTTCAACCCCTTGTGTCCAAGGTTCCATCCTACCTTAGGGACACGGGGGACACCATCCATAGATTGGAAGGTATAGAATACCAAGACAACCTTATTTTGGTTACGGCTGACGTTACAGCGCTATATACCTCCATTCCGCACAGGTTAGGTCTAGCGGCCGTTGAACATTATCTAAACGCCAGTGAGGATATTTCGATACCAAAACAACATTACATTATGGAACTTTTACGGTTCGCAACACAAACAAACTATTTCTGGTATAACAACCAATTCTTTTTGCAGAGGAAAGGCGTGGCTATGGGGGCCAAATTTGCCCCCAGCCTCGCCAACCTTTTCATGGCCCTTTGGGAGGAGGATGTCGTCTATCCCGCACAGCGACCAGAGCTGTGTTTATGGGCTAGATATATAGACGACATCTTCCTCCTGTGGAAGGGTGATGAGGAAACTCTTCACGACTTTATGGCCACTCTGAATCATAACGACAGAGGTATCATCCTAACGTATGAACTGAGCACGGTTTCGATACATTTTCTGGATTTGGAGATTGCTGTTTCTGACCGTCGGATTGTAACCACCACCTTCTTCAAGCCGACGGACAGAAACGGCTATATCTCCACAGATAGTGGTCACTATGGCCCCTGGCTTGACTCTGTCCCCCGCAGCCAGTTATTACGCATTCGTAGGAATTGCACTAACACCACTGATTTCTTGCATCAAGCACAATTCTTGAGGGAACGGTTTTTAGAAAAAGGCTATCAACCTGCCCAGATCGACCACGAGATCTCAAAGGTCTCCCTCATTGATCGCAACACGTTAACATCTGTGCGACCAAAACCAATCCCCAATGATAAATTCAAGTGGTTTCTTTTCACCCAGTTCTCTGTCCAGCACAGACAGATTAAACAAATTTTAAATCGGCACTGGAACATTCTGAGAAGTGATCCGGTTTTGGGTCCTGTGCTTCCCATGAGAGCAGGTGTTACTTTTAGGGGTGCTCCGTCACTGCGGAATTGCATTTCCCGTAATGTTATAGAAGCACCCATTAGACTGTCCTTTTTCCCAGAGACTAAAGGATACTATCCTTGTAAGAAATGTAATGTGTGCATGCACAACCTTTGTGGGAACCATAGATCTGTGAATTTTGAGTCTACCGTCACTTCCACCATATACCAGATTAAACATTTTGTCACATGTACCACACGATACATTGTGTACCTCATTACATGCCCCTGCAATATGCAGTATGTCGGTCGTACCATCAGATCATTTAACATTTGTGTTAATGAACACACTGCTATCAAAAAAGGTTGCACTAACCATAGTGTCCCCCGTCATTTTTTAGAGTTCCATAATAAAAACCCGAGAGGCTCTAAATTTCAAGTAATAGACAAATTCATTCCATCTTGGAGAGGGGGTCCACGTACTAGGGGGGTATCACAGCTTGACGTTTTCTGGATTTACCAACTGAAAAGCTACTCCCCCCATGGGTTAACGTGGAATGGGACGTAAACGCCTTTATAAATAAGTCTTAAACAGTGTTTGAAGTCCTTGACATATACATATATCTTCATGCTATTTTTTGCTATTTTTGCCATTTTTTTTTTTTTTTTAACATTTTTGGTATGCTATTTGTCGTGGGACCCTGCTATAGGACCATTCAATAGGGCCTGATACCACCTAACAGGCATTTAAATTTTAAAGTTAAAATTATCTCTTATGCCATCTTTTATGTACATGTTTTCCATTATACAGATTTACAATCACACTGTTAGATACATGTATAACATTTATATTTGATCTCAGTTGTTTTTTCTTTTGTGGTTATATCTATATATATGTCTCTTCTCCTTCCTGCAACACTAAATGCTCTATTCCCCTGATTGGGGACACCGAAAGTCAAGCGCACTGGAGCGCACAGGACTGACGTGCTTTACTAGTCTTCTAGGGCCGTTGTGGGTGTAACTACTCCAGCATTTGGCCCTTCACTTCCTGGAGTGAAAAGGAGGCTTGGAGCGTGGCGTCCGGTGCGCGTTGATGTCATGTTTGGTGACGCTGTCACATGACTCCGTACAGAGCGCTCGGATTGGATGTTCATTCCAAAGGGAATTCTAAGTGTCAGCAATGTAGGACTTTGTCAGCTGCTGAGTCAGGTAAAGGGAGCTGTTTGATGCAGCAGCTGAGGATCTTCATATAATTGTCTATGGGATCTCCCAGAGCCTATACAACATGTGAACATCCAGGTCCCATACAGCTGATTACTATTTGGTTTAATTATTTGTGCATAAATGTAAGCATGGTACAGGCATTTAGGCTTATGCCCTAGTAAAAGGACCATGCTCCGAAACATGTCGGGTTGCTTACGCCTATAAATGCCCTGTTACCACGCGATTTTATTTTATCTCTTGTGATCACGTTTTACCAATTGAGGTGCACTGTTTGGCACTTTTTTCAGCTTTTAATAAAGCTTCTTTGTTTAACTGATTCATGCCCTATGTGGAGGATTTTTTTCCTTATCTCCCCTTATGAACGGGACCTTGCTGAGCCCCAACCATTTCCATTTTCAAACTCCTTCCATCCGAGAAAAAGATTCTGAGAGACCGGGAACTTTCATACCATCGTACGGTGATCCTGATCCTGGATGTGACTCCCCGTCAGGACTCCCCCAGCTGGATACCCTTGGGATCGCTGTATCCCTCAAGCCTGTATGACACTCCACTGTATGGTGACTGTGTCCACCTTTTCCGGTAAGGATTATCATTTCTACCGATTACAGTTTCCATTGTGAATTTAGAGGACCCATGTGCAGAGTGTCTCCCTATACAGAGTCCTCTCCAGTCTCCACTCTACGTGGAGGTACGACACCATCTACGCCCATGAACCCCCATGTGCGTTTGGGACTAACAGACGATTCACCATACACCTATGGACTTTTTTCTTAATATGGTTACATATTAGATTTTTACCCATCACTTTATTACCTAATGAGTATAGATTCTCTTTTTAGCACTTCCCCACAGATATAAATTGTTAATTTATACGCACTTTTCGAGCGCTGCATGTTTTTTATTTCATTTTCCCTGTACATTGTCTACCACTTTGTTACATGCCAGCAGCTACTATTTACATTATTTTCTGTAATAGCGCAATTATTGTTTGGTTTTATAAGAAATCCAATATATTAGCAAACATTAAATACAATAAAATGTGATATTAAAGCATAAAAATCTTACCTTCATATACTCCTTCTGCAGGACCTGTATGATGGCAGAACAGGTCTCTGGGATAATGATCCCCAGAGCCTGGGGGGAGATGCCTGTCGAGAACTTGAGGTCCTGCAGGCTTCTCCCTGTCGCCAAGTACCGCAGGGTAGCGACGAGCCTCTGCTCCGGAGTGATGGCTTGCCTCATGCAGGTATCCTGCCTGCTAATATAAGGGGTCAGCAAAGCCAACAGACGGTGAAATACGGGGTCCGTCATCCTGAGAAAGTCCCTGAAATCATCAGGATTATTCTCACGGATCTCACGGAGCAAAGGCATATGAGAGAACTGGTCACGCTGAAGCAACCAATTCTTGGTCCATGAACTCCTCCCCACCCTGTTCATGGACTGGACTTGTGTCAAGGTCAAGACCCCAACACCAAGCCCCCGCACAGCACGAACTCTATGAGGAGTACGCATAAGCAACATGGCTAGAAAACGGTCGGCTGCTCAGAACGAAGTAACAGAACGCACTGAAGAACAGCAAGGCCTGTGAAGAGCGACCTGAAAAACAGTAACGAACGAACAAGAATACAATGACTAATTAAAGTCACGCGGAACTTGCTTGCACGCACTGAAGAGCAGATACAAACCCACAAGCACAAACTGAACGGCAGAAAATGATCTGAAAGCCACGAGTCTGAAAAAGCGTGAATCGTCTCTCACCAAACTTTTACTAACACGAGATTAGCAAAAGGAGCCCAAGGGGTGCCGCGCTTGGTTCTGAACTGGCCTTTTCTAGTCTCGTCGTATGTGCTTGACGTCACCGCGTTCTTGGCGATCAGAAATTCCGACAACTTTGTGCGACCGTGTGTACACAAAACAAGTTTGAGCCAACATCCGTCAGAAAAAATCCTAGGATTTTGTTGTCGGAATGTCCGAACAAAGTCCGACCGTGTGTACGGGGCATAAGTCCTCCACGCAGGCTCCTGATGGTCTTCTCATGCCCTTGCCCATTCCCAAGCAGCCCTGGTCTCACATAGCCATGGACTTCATCGCCGATCTTCCACCTTCTGAGAAGAATACGGTCATTTGGGTGGTAATTGATAGATTCTCCAAGATGGCCCATTTTGTTCCTCTTTCTGGTCTCCCTTCTGCTCCTGCCTTGGTTCCCATTTTCGTACGAGAGATTTTCCGTCTTCATGGTGTCTCTTCCCATGTCGTTTCGGACAGGGGTGTTCAGTTTACTTCTCGCTTTTGGAGAGCCTTTTGCAAATCCCTCAACATTACCTTGGATTTTACCTCTTCTTACCATCCCCAATCCAATGGCCAGACTGAAAGGGTTAATCAGGAGTTGGAGGTCTTTCTCCGTATCTTGGTCTCGGCTCATCACGATGATTGGGCATCATTACTCCCGTGGGCAGAGTTCTCCCACAACAATCATGTCATGGTCAGTTCTCAGAAGACACCCTTTGTCACTGTTTATGGAAGACATCCTCAGCTCCCTCTTCCTATGACCTGTTCTTCTGACATCCCAGCTTTGGCTACTGTTCAGTAATCATTCAATTCCATGTGGGTTGACGTTTATGATTCCCACCAGAAAGCTGCCAACAAGTTCAAAAGTTTTGCTGACCTTCACAGGCGTAAGCCGCCTTCTGTACAGCCAGGAGACAAAGTCTGGCTTTCTACCAGGAACATCAGACTCCGGGGTCCTTCTCTCAAGTTTGCCCCAAGATTCATTGGTCCTTACAATATAATTTCTAAGCTGAATCCTGTTTGTTTTAAACTCCAGATCCCTAAAAGCCTCAGGATCTCAAACTCCTTTCATGTATCCCTTCTGAAACCTTTAGTTTTCAATAAGTTCTCTCGTCCTCTCCCTACCTTGGCTCAGTCTCTGAAGATGATCAGGAGTATGAGGTTAGTCAAATTTTGGATTCTCGCTTCTGTAAAGGTGTCCTTCAATATCTCGTGGATTGGAAAGGTTTTGGTCCTGAGGAGAGATCGTGGATTTCTGCATCTGAAGTCTTTGCACCTTGTCTTCTGAGGAAGTTCCACTTGAAGTTCCCCTCCAAGCCTGGTCCAAAGCGGGGGAGGGGGGCTCGTAAGAGGGGGGGGTACTGTCATGACCTTGCAGTAATACATTCATGACCTGTCTGTCTCTTACCTGGTCTGTGTATCAGCCTTGAGGCTTGTACACTCACACCTGCATGCTTAAGTAATCTTCCCTCAATGTGGCTCCACCCTAGCCTCAACAGAAACCACTATTTAAAACCGTATTCTCCAAGCCTGCCTTGCCATGCAATATTGTGTGTTTGGCTTCCTGTTTGCCGTGTGCTCTAAGTTTGTTTCTGTTACCGATCTTGGCGTGTTCCCGACTATCCCTGTCTGCTTGTGACCCTGAACTTTGGCTCGTTCTCGACTATCCCTGTTTGCCTGTGACCCTGACCTTTGGCGTGTTCTCTGTTATCCTTGTCTGCTAGTCGCCCCGACATTTGGCTACCTCCTTACTATCCCTTGCTGTCCTGGGCTGCTGTTTCCTCTCCATCCTCCTGTAGCCTACCGTGAGCGTGAGCTGGGAGACCCTGGGGGCTACGACCTGGAGCCAGTTGCAGCCCAGTCCATCCTCACCACTAGAGGTTCTGGTGAAGACCTGCTGGCTCTTAGACTCCGCGCCCTGGGGAATCTATGCTCTAACTCCCTGTGGGATCCGTGTTGGTGCTCCAGGGGACCTGCCTTCCTGAACCACCCCGAGTTCCATCCGCAGCAGTCAGCCTTAGGGTCCACTATCTTAGTGGTGCACTCCTGACCCCAACGGGGTGCATCTGTCACCTGGACTCAGGTGACCTGACATCTAACAGCCATATACATTCTGGCCCCACAGAACTACCTAGTGGATACACTGAGCCAGAAAACTTTGGACAACAATGAGTGGGCACTAGACCAGATGGTCTTTCAATGGATCTGCGATCAGTGGGGTCAACCAGGCCTCGACTTAATGGCATCCCCGACCAACAGCTAATGCAAATGATTCCTGGCAAGGGTGAAGTTTCTGCAGGTGGAAGCAGTGGACGCACTCATCTCCAAATGGATCTGCACACTGGCATACGCATTTCTACTAATAGTGATAATTCCCAGACTACTGAACAGAATATGCAACCATCCAGGAACAGTGATAGCAGTCATACCTATGTGGCCACGCAGACCATGGTTCCCATTACGACTAACAAAACGTATTCTAGAATATGGGAAAGATTTGACGCCTTTTCAAAATCCAAATGATTTGATCCTCTGGTGCCTTGGGAAGCGCAGGTGTTGGAGTTTTTACAGGCAGCCCTCGAAAAGGGCCTACAAACCAACACATTGAGGGTGCAGATATCAGCCCTGTCGGCACTGACAGGAGTGAGATAGGCTACCCACCAGTTAGTACAACTATTTTTGAAGGCCTGTGACAGACCTCAGGCAAGATCGTTTGTGCCCCCATGGGACCTACAAGTAGTGCTGGAGATGTTGTCCCAGTCATCATCTTTAGAGACTCAAACAACTTCACTATGGGACATTACAATGAAGGCAGCATCTAATCAAAAACATGAGTTAGATGTCGGGGTCACTCTAAAAACATACATACAGAAAACGGCCTCTTTCAGAAGGGCTGAAAACCTGTTCATTATTCCAAATGGGAAAAGAAAAGGGCTAGCAGCATCCACAAGGACTCTGGCAGTGTGGCTGGTCAGGACCATCAAGAGAGCTTATGAAACAAGAGGCCATGAGCCTCCAACAAATGTAAGAGCACATTCAACAAGAAGCCTGGCGGCATCATGGGCAGAATTCAGGGGTGTACCCTCAGAAATTATTTGCAGAGCCGCAACATGGTCAACATATGATACATTCCTGACTCACTATAAAGTGAATCCAGCAGCGTTAATGACCATAGGGTTCGGTCGTTCTGTACTAAGCCGAGTGGATAACTAATAAATTTTCTTTTGCTTCAGCATACCCTCCCTTGTGGTTCTTTTAGGGCGTGCTACATCCCATACATGTATGCTGCCATGCTCTGTGTCAGGAAAATGGAAAATGTTATACTTACCTGACGGTAATTTTCCTTTCCTGTTGCAAAGCATGACTGCATACATGTTCCTCCATTGTGGACCTCGCATTTGATTATAGTTACGAGAATGCCGTCTAGGGGGAGGCGACTTATTTAAATATAGTATAGCCAGTCCTGATTGGGTGAGAGGCGGAGCCTATCCCATACATGTATGCTGTCATGCTTTGCATCAGGAAAGGAAAAATACCGTCAGGTAAGTACAACATTTTCAGTTTTGTTTCTCCTTTTGTTTATCTCCTGTGTAATTCTCCCCAGTGTTATCCCTGCGGTGTAATCCTGATAGTGTACTCCCCACAGTGTAATCCCGTTAGTGTATTCCCCCCTCTGAAATACCCCAGTGTAATCCCCACAGTGTAATCCCCCAGTGTACTCCCTGCAGTGTAATCTCCCTAGTGTAATTCCCATAGCGTAATTCCCTCAGTGTACTCTCTCTCAGTGTAACCCCCCTAGTGTACTCCCTGCAGTGTAATGCCCATAGTGTAATCCCCATAGTGTAATCCCCCTAGTGTAATTCCCCCAGTGTATTCCCCCTAGTGTAATACCCCCAGTGTAATTCCCATAGTGTAATCCCCTCAGTGTACTCCCCCCGTGTAATCCTCTCAGTGTAATCCCCCTAGTGTACTCCCCCTAGTGTACTCCCCCCCAGTGTAATCCTCTCAGTGTAATCCCCCTAGTGTAATCCCATCACTGGAAACCTCCCAGTGTAATCCCCTCAGTGTAATCCCCCCAGTGTAATCCTCTCAAGGTAATCTCCTCTTTGTACTCCCCACAGTGTACTCCCCGAAGTATAATACACCCTGTATACTCCCTGCATTGTAATCCCCCCAGTATACTCCCCCAGTGCAAATCCCCCAATGTGTGATCCTCCCAGTGTAATCCCCCCAGTGTACCCCTACAGTCTACTCCCCCTAGGTTAATTTCCCCAGTGTACTCTCTGCAGTGTACTCTCCGCATTATAATCCCCCCAGTATACTCCCTGCAGTGTAATCCCTCTAGTGTAAATCCCCCCAGTTTGTGCTAATAAATATATTATATACACTGTATTTATATGTATATACATATATGTATACATTATCTCACAAAAGTGAGTACACCCCTCACATGTTTGTAAATATTTTATTATATCTTTTCATGTGACAACACTGAAGAAATGACACTTTACTACAATGTAAAGTAGTAAGTGTACAGCTTGTATAACAGTGTAAATTTGCTGTCCCCTCAAAATAACTCAACCCACAGCCATTAATGTCTAAACCCCTGGCAACAAAAGTAAGTACACCCCTAAGTGAAAATGTCCAAATTAGGCCCAATTAGCCATTTTCCCTCCCCGGTGTCATGTGATTTGTTAGTGTTACCAGGTCTCAGGTGTGAATGGGGAGCAGGTGTGTTAAATTTGGTGTTATCGCTCTCACTCTCTCATACTGGTCACTGGAAGTTCAACATAGCAACTCGGCTATAAGAAGATTGCCAAGAAACTGAGCTGCAGCACGGTGGCCAAGACCATACAGCAGTTTAACAGAACAGGTTCCACTCAGAACAGGCTTCGCCATGGTCGACCAAAGAAGTTGAGTGCACGTGCTCAGCATCATATCCAGAGGTTGTCTTTGGGAAATAGACGTATGAGTGCTGCCAGCATTGCTGCAGAGGTATATATATATATATATATATATATATATATATATATATATATATATATATATATATATAATCATTGTATGGATAAATTAATCTATTATCTTATCGTAAGGCAAAGTAAAGTTATTGCTGAACAAACAGCTCAAAAAGCAGAAATGTAAGAACTGCTCTGGTCCATAGGGAGTGTAAAGATGTGAGAGCCAAAATTGTTAAGGATCATTGTGTGTTTTTGCTAATAAATAATATTTTTTATATGTATTGCTAAAAAAAAAAGAATTAAATATAATAGAGCAGATTTAAAATGATGCATTTATGGAAAGTTCAGCAAGCAAAACAGCTCAAAGTAGAAGGAGAATAAAGAAACATATTCAGTACAATGAGAAATTGAAATACATAAAAAGAGAGAGAGAAGAGATGATTACATTGTCACTAACTTACTGTGGGAATGTCACTAATTAATGTTCAGCATCATGTCACAGAATTATGTACAAAGTCTGTGATATTCAGAATGGCAGAGATTGTTTTATTTTCTATGTATATGAAGATCAAAAGCTTATCTTCCTCTAATTCCTATAAAAGCTGGCTCTTCTGGATGACATTTTTTATATACAAGACTCAGAGCTCAGAACCGATCTTTAAGGTCCAGTTTGGAATGAGAGAATTTGAGATGGATTTCTATCAGGAGGGTGATCTTATCATTGGAGGAGTGTTCACAATAGTCACATCTACTATAGATGACACATTTACAGAAAACAATACCAGGATACTTTCCTGTGGAATGTAAGTTGCATTTTACAGCATACCGTAGTTTACATTTTTCTTTGTCCTTCATTCTATTTTTTTTAAATTTTGTTTGAATGTAATTGATGACATTCTCATTTTCTAATCCAGTGATTAGAAATTAAAGGGATTCTGTGAAAATGTAAAAATAGGAGTTGCCTTTAATGATGTGTTTAGAAACCTGTATTGTGGAAGTATTGGACTGTCATTGGTGACCTCTCCTTCTACAAATATTAGTTTCCTGGCCTAAATGCTGATCCTCCATTTTCAGTTATTCATTGATCACAAACCTGGGACAATATGAGGCTCAAGAATTTTGACTTTCCTAATTTGAAGGCTTGTCTCTGTCTCCTTCCACAGAAAGGTTTTACCAGTTCGGCACCACAGAAATTTTTTTCATTTTTTGCACACATGTAAAAAGCTTCATTTTGGCAATAAAATCACTTAAAGTGATTGTAAAGTTTTGTTTTTTTCTAGTTATAAATAACAAACATGTTATACATACCTTCCCTGTAGAGTGGTTTTGCACAGATCGGCTGGGTCCTCCTCTTCTGGGGTCCCTGGTTCCTCCTTCCTGTTGGGTGCCCCCACAGCAAGCAGCTTACTATTGGAGCATACAAGCCAAATTACAGCTCAGTGTGTCCATTCAGACACGGAGCCGATGCCTGGCCCTGCCCCTTTCTCTTCTCATTGGCTGACTTTGATTGACAGCGGTGGGAGCCAATTGCGCTGCGCTGCTGTCTCAGCCAATGAGGAGGGGAGTCCTGGGCAGCTGAGACACTGCTGCAACATCCCTGGATAGAGATGGGGCTCAGGTAAGTATTAGAGGGGCTGAGGGGGGCTGCTGCAAACAGAATGCTTTTTATCTTAAGGCATAAAATCACTTAAGATAACAAAAACCTTCCGACCTTCACAAAAACGTTCAACCCCCAGAACATTATATATTTTCTGAAAGCAAAGATCATGTAATATAAAAAGATGATAGTTGCGTGTGCCTGTGATATTGCAAAAAATGATGGTACCCAAAAATGGTCATAGATGATGCTTTAAAAGTCTTTACAGCTCATTAGTTTAGAATTAACTAGAAGCTCTTGTGCTAGAATTATTGTGCTCCCTCTGATGTTCACAGTGACACCTCACACATGTGGTGTAACCGTGGTTTATATATCCATGCGCACCCTGGGTGTGCGTTTGCGCATGTATGCAGGCAACTGACGTTACAGCAATTTTGTTTTATTTTTTAACACATTTTATTATATTTAAAAAAAAATATATTTTATTTATTTATGTTTTTATTTATTTATGGATGTATTTGTCCTTGATTGCCATAACAAAGGGTTATTAATCCCCCATGTGATAGCAGTGGGAAGGTGACAGGTACTCTTTATGGAGACATTAGGGGTTTAACCACTTGAGCCCCGGACCATTATGCTGCCTAAGGACCAGAGGTCTTTTTCCAATTTGGCACTGCGTCGCTTTAACTGCTAATTGCGCGGTCATGCAATGCTGTACCCAAACGAAATTTGCGTCCTTTTCTTCCCACAAATAGAGCTTTCTTTTGATGGTATTTGATCACCTCTGCGGTTTTTATTTTTTGCGCTATAAATGGAAAAAGACCGAAAATTTTGAAAAAAAATGATATTTTCTACTTTTTGTTATAAAAAAAATCCAATAAACTCAATTTTAGTCATACATTTAGGCCAAAATGTATTCGGCCACATGTTTTTGGTAAAAAAAATGTCAATAAGCGTATATTTATTGGTTTGCGCAAAAGTTATAGCGTCTACAAACTAGGGTACATTTTCTGTAATTTACACAGCTTTTAGTTTATGACTGCCTATGTCATTTCTTGAGGTGCTAAAATGGCAGGGCAGTACAAAACCCCCCCAAATGACCCCATTGTGGAAAGTAGACACCCCAAGGAAATTGCTGAGAGGCATGTTGAACCCATTGAATATTTATTTTTTTTGTCCCAAGTGATTGAATAATGACAAAAAAAAAAAAAAAAAAAATATTTACAAAAAGTTGTCACTAAATGATATATTGCTCACACAGGCCATGGGCATATGTGGAATTGCACCCCAAAATACATTTAGCTGCTTCTCCTGAATATGGGGATACCACATGTGTGGGACTTTTTGGGAGCCTAGCCGCGTACGGGGCCCCGAAATCCAATCACCGCCTTCAGGATTTCTAAGGGCGTAAATTTATGATTTCACTCTTTACTGCCTATCACAGTTTCGGAGGCCATGGAATGCCCAGGTGGCACAAAACCCCCCCAAATGACCCCATTTTGGAAAGTAGACACCCCAAGCTATTTCCAGAGAGGCATATTGAGTCCATGGAATATTTTATATTTTGACACAAGTTGCGGGAAAGTGACACATTTTTTTTTTTTTTTTTTTTTTTTGCACAAAGTTGTCACTAAATGATATATTGCTCACACAGGCCATGGGCATATGTGGAATTGCACCCCAAAATACATTTAGCTACTTCTCCTGAGTACGGGGATACCACATGTGTGGGACTTTTTGGGAGCCTAGCCGTGTACGGGACCCCGAAAACCAATCACCGCCTTCAGGATTTCTAAGGGTGAAAATTTTTGATTTCACTCTTCACTGCCTATCACAGTTTCGGAGGCCATGGAATGCCCAGGTGGCACAAAACCCCCCCAAATGACCCCATTTTGGAAAGTAGACACCCCAAGCTATTTGCTGAGAGGCATGGTGAGTATTTTGCAGCTCTCATTTGTTTTTGAAAATGAAGAAAGACAAGAAAAAACTTTTTTTTTTTTCTTTTTTCAATTTTCAAAACTTTGTGACAAAAAGTGAGGTCTGCAAAATACTCACTATACCTCTCAGCAAATAGCTTGGGGTGTCTACTTTCCAAAATGGGGTCATTTGGGGGGGGGGGGGTTGTGCCACCTGGGCATTCCATGGTCTCCGAAACTGTGATAAGCAGTCAAGAGAGAAATCAAAAATTCACGCCCTTAGAAAGCCTGAAGGCGGTGCTTGGTTTTCGGGGTTCCGTACGCGGCTAGGCTCCCAAAAAGTCTCACACATGTGGTATCCCCGTACTCAGGAGAAGCAGCAGAATGTATTTTGGGGTATAATTTCACATATTCCCATGGCATGTTTGAGCAATATATCATTTAGTGACAATTTTGTGCAAAAAAAAAAAAAAAAATTGTCTCTTTCCTGCAACTTGTGTCGCAATATAAAATATTCCATGGACTTGACATGCCTCTCAGCAAATAGCTTGGGGTGTCTACTTTCCAAAATGGGGTCATTTGGGGGGGTTTTGAACTGTCCTGGCATTTTATGCACAACATTTAGAAGCTTATGTCACACATCACCCACTCTTCTAACCACTTGAAGACAAAGCCCTTTCTGACACTTATTGTTTACATGAAAAAGTTTTTTTTTTTTGCAAGAAAATTACTTTGAACCCCCAAACATTATATATTTTTTTTAAAGCAAATGCCCTACAGATTAAAATGGTGGGTGTTTCATTTTTTTTTCACACAGTATTTGCGCAGCGATTTTTCAAACGCATTTTTTGGGGAAAAAACACACTTTTTTAAATTTTAATGCACTAAAACACACTATATTGCCCAAATGTTTGATGAAATAAAAAAGATGATCTTAGGCCGAGTACATGGATACCAAACATGACATGCTTTACAATTGCGCACAAACGTGCAGTGGCAACAAAATAAATACATTTTTAAAAGCCTTTAAAAGCCTTTACAGGTTACCACTTTAGATTTACAGAGGAGGTCTACTGCAAAAATTACTGCCCTCGATCTAACCTTCGCGGTGATACCTCACATGCATGGTGCAATTGCTGTTTACGTTTGACGACAGACCGCCGCTTGCGTTCGCCTTAGTGCGAGAGCAGGGGGCGACAGGGGTGCTTTTTTTTTTTTTTTTTTTTCTTTATTATTTTTTTGCTTTTTTATCTTATTTTTAAACTGTTCCTTTCATTTTTATTTTTTTTTAATCATTTTTATTGTTATCTCGGGGAATGTAAATATCCCCTATGATAGCAATAGGTAGTGACAGGTACTCTTTTTTGAAAAAATTGGGGTCTATTAGACCCTAGATCTCTCCTCTGCCCTCAAAGCATCTGACCACACCAAGATCGGTGTGATAAAATGCTTCCCCAATTTCCCAATGGCGCTATTTACATCCAGCGAAATCTAAGTCATAAAATGCTCGTAGCTTCCGGTTTCTTAGGCCATAGAGATGTTTGGAGCCACTCTGGTCTCTGATCAGCTCTATGGTCAGCTGGCTGAATCACCGGCTGCATTTTCAGGTTCCCTGTTGAGACAGGAGAGCCAGAGAAAAACACGGAAGACGGTGGGGGGGGGGCATTCCCTCCCACGGCTTGTAAAAGCAGTCTAGAGGCTAATTAGCCGCTAGGATTGCTTTTACATGAAAGCCGACCGCTGGCTGAAAAGAATGATACCAAGATGATACCTAAACCTGCAGGCATCATTCTGGTATAACCACTCAAAGTTGTGAATGGCGTACCTGAAGACAAAAAAATGGTTAACAATAAAGCACAGTAAACGGTAAAGTATAAAAAATTGCATACCTGAAAAGCAAACATGATAAAACATAATAACAATAAAACATTGCAGAATAGAATACAGTAAAAAAGAGCAGAACAATAGAGAGAATAGAGAGAGAGAGAACAATAAAACGACAACTATTTTTTTTTATTTTATATATATATATATATATATATATATATATATATTTTTTTTACACTTTTTTTGTAACTAACTTTTATAACTGTAACCGGTTCCAGGTTCGGGTCTCTCAAAATGCGATGGCATCTTGGGAGACCCTGTGAAAGTGTGCCTAGTCTGTGCAATGCTGTACCCTACGCTAATACTCAACTAGTGCATGGTAGCGTTCAAAACATTCACCAATGCAAAGACCAGGATTGTCAGGACAGGAGGGACAATAATAGCGGGTGTCACGCCTATATCCGCGCTAGCTGCAGACACAATATCTTTTTTGGGGGCGTTCGCTGGGTAGGGGTACTCGGGAGGACATAAAGAAAATGCCTCTCATGCAGCCGACTGCATTTGGTTGGGGATGTGAATGGGGGAAGTACGGGCGCTGCAGAAGCGGTGGGTTCCCAATTAGGATTGGCGAATGCAGTAGGAAGGGCATTATGGGCACGACGGGCCTGTGTTTGTCTTTTTGGTGGCAGCGGGACACTACTTGTGCTTGCCACCTCACCAGCTTGAACTGCACTTATGGGACTCGCCACGTCACCAAGTGTTACTGCAGTGCTGGTTTGACTACGACCGGGGTGTACTAGGCCGCTGGCGCTTGCCAGTTCACCAAAACGCTACCAAAAAATCTGTTGGCGATCGCAGGGATCAGGCCTGACTCTGCGAACGCTGCAGTTATGCGTTTTAGTTTTTTGTAAGTGACAGTGATCGATCGATACTGCACTTGGGTGGGCTGGGCTGGGCCGGGCGGAGGGGCAAAACGCAGGTGCTAGCAGGTATCTGGGCTGATCCCGCTAACACTGCGTTTGTGAGAACCCTAAACTGCTGGGGATGCTAGTATAGATCTGATCGGATCAGATATTGATCCGTTCAGATACTATACCACTAAGGGTGGTGTACAGTGCGTGCGTGGGTGTTAGCGGTACTGGCGCTAACCTGACGCTGCCTGGGGCTGGTGCTTGCCAGTTCACCAAAATACTACCAAAAAAACTGTTAGCGATCGCAGGGATCAGGCCTGACTCTGCGAACGCTGCAGTTATGCATTTAGTGTTTTGTAAGTGACAGTGATCGATCGATACTGCACTTGGGTGGGCTGGGCCGGGCGGAGGGGCAAAACGCAGGTGCTAGCAGGTATCTGGGCTGATTCCGCTAACACTGCATTTTTGGGAACCCTAAACTGCTGGGGACACTAGTATAGATCTGATCGGATCAGATATTGATCCGTTCAGATACTATACCACTAAGGGAGGCGTATGCTGCGTGCGTGGGTGTTAGCGGTACTGGCGCTAACCTGACCCTGCCTGGGGCTGGTGCTTGCCAGTTCACCAAAATACTACCAAAAAAACTGTTAGCGATCGCAGCGATCAGGCCTGACTCTGCGAACGCTGCAGTTATGCGTTTAGTGTTTTGTAAGTGACAGTGATCGATCGATACTGCACTTGGGTGGGCTGGGCTGGGCCGGGCGGAGGGGCAAAACGCAGGTGCTAGCAGGTATCTGGGCTGATCCCGCTAACACTGCGTTTTTGGGAACCCTAAACTGCTGGGGACGCTAGTATAGATCTGATCGGATCAGATATTGATGCGTTCAGATACTATACCACTAAGGGAGGTGTATGCTGCGTGCGTGGGTGTTAGCGGTACTGGCGCTAATCTGACGCTGCCTGGGGCGACGCATATCACCGCCGGGCGATCAGGGGGCTAAACCTTTATTCGGTAATAAACGGCGGGTGCCCTGACACTATAAAAAATAAACAAACTAACCAGCGTCAACCGTAACGGTTATACGGTGATCAGTGGTGAAAGGGTTAACTAGGGGGCAATCAAGGGGTTAAAACATTTATTCGGTAGTATATGGGGGTCCCTGACGCTATAAAACGCTGACGGCGAACCTAAATATTTATGTCCCTAACTAGCGTCACCAGCGACACTAATACAGCGATCAGAAAAATGATCGCTTAGTGACACTGGTGACAGGGGGTGATCAAGGGGTTAAAACTTTATTAGGGGGGGTTAGGGGGGTACCCTAGACCTAAAGGGGGGTAACAGTATCTGTCCCAACACTGTAACTGTCACAAACTGACACACTGCTGGTGTCAGTTTGTGACAGGGGGGGGGGGGGTGATTGGGGGGGGGATCGGGGGGCGATCGGGGGGGGGATCGGGGTGTTTTGTGTGCCTGGCATGTTCTCCTGTGTGTGTTGGTGCACTCACATTGATGTCTTCTCTCCTCGGGCCGGAACGGAAATTACCGAGCCGAGGAGAGATGACATCATTTCCTTTGCTGCTGTTTAGCATACAGCAGCAAAGGAATGATTCGATTGGCCGGCGGCGATCGCGAGGGGGGGGCCACGAACGGATGGTCTCCCCCTCACCACCGATCGCCGCTGGACAAACGACGACCGCCTCGGGCACCGGGGGGGGTCCGATCGGACCCCCCACCCGCGGAAGGCAAATCACGTACCCTGTACGTGATTTTGCCTGTCCGTGCCACTTTGCCGACGTACATCGGCGTGAGGCGGTCGTCAAGTGGTTAATATCTCCCCTGTCCTTCACACCATCAGAGCTTGGTTAGATTACTAAGAAACTCATGAAAATCTTAGTTTTAATATACTGTAAATCAGTAATAAATATATCAAATGTAATGGCTATAACCTTTAAAGTAAAACAAAAAGAGCCTTGGATGTATCAATCATCTTTGACTCTGCCTACACCATATTAATGCACAAAAAACACACATTTGATGTTCAATAAAGATTTATTGGGAGCTGCAAAAGATTTTTTAGGATATTTATGATTTATAAATTTACGTTGGAACTTTGACGTAGAATACCGGATAGCTGCCATAATCCTGGTATATTCTTAAATGGCAGACGGTCCTCTTTCTGATAAAAGTTGTCTCCGTGGCAGTTTCACCGCAAGATCTCTGGAGCCATCGGTAGAGGCGGAATCGGTCGGGTCCTCTCCCCTCTGAGACATGGACCCGAGTGAGGGAAAGATGGTCCCCACTCCATAACATTGGATGACGCAAGCAACGTCAACCGTCACTTCCGCTCAATGGTCTTAAAGGGAATTATTTTTTTTTTAAAGCCTTTCTTTTTCAATTGCATTTACGTGTAAATATGAAATCTGAGGTCTGTTTGACCCCAGATCTCACATTTAAGAGGCCCTGTCATGCTTTTTTCTATTACAAGGGATGTTTACATTCCTTGTAATAGGAATAAATTTGACCCAAAAATTATTTTTTAAAAGGACAGTGTAAAAATAAAAAGTAAAATAAATATTAATAAAAGTTTTTTTTAATGTGCCCTGTCCCACCGAGCTCGCACGCAGAAGCGAAAGCATACATAAGTCGTGCCAGCATATGAAAACAGTGTTCAAACCACACATGTGAGGTATTGCCGCGATCATTAGAGCGAGAGCAATAATTTTAGCACTAGACCTCCTCTGTAACGCAAAACAAGTAACCTGTAGAAATTTTTAAGCATCGCCTATGGAGATTTTGAAGGGTCTAAGTTTGTCGCCATTCCACGAGCGGGTCCAATTTTGAATCATGACATGTTGGGTATCAATTTACTCGGTATAACATTATCTTACACAATATTATTTTTTAATTGAAAATGTGACATAAAGTATTGCAACGACCACCATTTTATTCTCTAGGGTGTCTGAAAAAATATATAATGTTTGGGGGTTCTAAGTAATTTTCTAGCAAAAAAAAATATTTTAACTTTATTATTTAACTATTTTAAACATCAAGTTTGAAAAATAGGCTTGGTCCTTAAGTGGTTAAACTTTTTTTTTCTAGTAATGTGACTGGCACAGCGCCAATCAGGGCTTCTCAGACACAGACTCATACTTTGGAGAACATACATCAGCAGAGTAATAGAAGCCTCTCCCAAGGATCTTTCCCTACAGATGCTAAAGAACAAAGAAAGATCATGTGACCATTACAAACAAACAAGGACAACGCACATCGCAAACAAACAAAAAATGTTTTGTTTGTTTGTGATGTGTGTTGCCCTTCCATGTGCGCCTTGCTGCAAATTCTATGGATTGGGGTGATTGCCACTTGTCATGTGACCACATAACAGTGCTGCAGGAATAAGATACTTCAAGGATTTAAAAAAAAAAACACAGTGGCATGATATAGATGATTTATGGAAATTAATTATTGCAATAAGCACTTCTCTGACTTTCAGAGTGTAAGTATTGGCATTGTGAAGTTGATCCTTGATTTAATAGCTAGACAGTCCCTAATTAGCGCTAATTGCCGCAAACTAGTGCTAATCAGCGCTAATCATGCTAATTAGAGCTAAAACGGTATTCACTATAGCGCTGGTGAGAAAATACTCCCAAAATCTAATTTACTATAGTTCCCTGAAACCAAATAGCGCCCAAACCCTTAGCCCCCATTCACACCTATGCGAATTAGATGCGGCTTACACCACATCCAATTCGCAGGACATTTTAAAATACATTCATATGAATGCATCTGGTTCACATATATGCATTGCATTCGCACTGCGCATTGCACAAAAAATGTGTGCGTTTTTTGTGGGCATTGCGGTGCGAATTACAAGCCCATTATCTTCTATGGGAACGCATCTGATTCGCAGATGCGTTGCGTTCTGAACATGGATTTTCTCCTTCTCCTCACTACACCTCCCCCTCCCCCCCTCTCCCTGCTCACTGGTCCGCAGATAAAAAGCAGAGGAACCTCTGAACAACTGATTTTTATCTTCCCAGTGAAACCTGAGCTTCAATTCGCACTGCACATGTGTGAACCCAGGCTAACTCTGCTAAAACCTGGAGTAGTGCACCTGGAAATATTGTTTAGAGCATGATATAACTGCCTAAATAGTACTGAAATATGCAGTATATTGTGTGTGTATTGTTCCTGTCTGACCATGCAAACATGGTTTGGGAGCATGTGCTGACCTTTTACTCTTTGATCTCATTGCTTAATCATGTACACAGAAATGCAGCTTCCAGCAGAACATGGTCACCATTGTATGTATGTGTGTGGATTTGTGGGGTGGTGGTGGGCGTTATATTTTGAACATGTGGCTTTTTTAATACTATTTTGGAATGCTTTGTAAGAATAATGACTGATAAGTATATTTTTATATAATCTTGCAGATAAAAAAGCTGTGTCCACTCTAAGGTTTAGACAAATTTTAGATTGTAAGCTCCTATGAGCAGGGCCCTTAAAACCCAATTGCTAACTGTTTTGCTAAATGTAGCACCATATATCCTGATGAAATTTTTTTGAAGCTAGTAAATGAATGTACAGAATTTTGTTTATGCTGGCAAAATAAAAGTACATTATTGAGCTTTGTTGTGTGTTTTTTTTTTTCGTTTCTTTCTTCTCTTTAATTAGTTTTGGGGGTGGTGGTTTTGTGGAAGTGTAAGATCTGGCTGCTTTTACACTGGAGGCGCTTTACAGGAGCTATAGCGCTAAAAATAGAACGTGCATAGCAACTGTAAAGAGCCTCTCCTCTCACTCCGGTGTGAACTGACCTCGACCCTAGGATTAATCCTATGCAATTTTTAGTGCGTTTTGCAGTTTTTAGAAATGCTCTACAGTCCATTTAACATAGTTTCCTATTGTACTAGTTCACATCTATGTGTTTTGTTTTTTAGGATATGATTTTTTTTTTATTAATCAGACATAAGATGCATGGGACATAACATTACAATAGTGGTTGGTCATAGAGATATTGTCAGTTTTTTGGCTTGAGTAGATTTCTCAAACAAATGCGGTTTCATACAATGGGGTTAGATACCATTGTTGCATTACAGTTTGAACAGGCTATTGTCTCTATAGCTACAGTACACAAGTAATGCCCTGTACACACGGTCGGACATTGATTGGACATTCCCACAACAAAATCCATGGATTTTTTCTGACGGATGTTGGCTCAAACTTGTTTTGCATACACACGGTCGCACAAAGTTGTCGGAATTTCCGAACGCCAAGAATGCGGTGACGTACACCATGTACGACGAGACTATAAAAGGGCAGTTCAGTACCAAGCGCGGCACCCTTTGGGCTCCTTTTGCTAATCTTGTGTTAGTAAAAGTTTGGTAAGAGACGATTCGCGCTTTTTCAGACTCGTGGTTTTCAGTTCATTTTTCTGGTGTTCAGTTTGTGCTTGTGGGTTTGTATCTGTTCTTCAGTGCGTGCAGCGAGTTACCATTGACTTTGTCATTGTGTTCTTGTTCGTTCGTTACTGATTTTCAGGTCGCTCTTCACAGGCCTTGCTGTTCTTCAGTGCGTTCTGTTACTGCGTTCTGACCAGCCGACCGCTTTCTAACCATGTTGTGTGTACATACTCATCATAGAGTTCGTGCTGTGGGGGGTTTGGTGTTAGGGTTCTTACTTTGACACAAGCCCAGTCCATGAACAGGGCAAGGAGGAGTTCATGGACCAGGAATTGGTTGCTCCAGCTTGACCAGTTCTGTCACATGCCTTTGTTCCATGAGATCCGTGAGAATAATCCTGACGATTTCAGGAACTTTCTCCGGATGACAGACCCCGTATTTCACCGTTTGTTGGCTTTGCTGACCCCTTATATTAGCAGGCAGGATACCTGCATGAGGCAAGCCATCACCGCAGAGCAGAGGCTAGTCACCACCCTGCGGTACTTGGCGATGGGGAGAAGCCTGCAGGACCTCAAGTTCTCAACAGGCATCTCCCCCCAGGCTCTGGGGATCATTATCCCGGAGACCTGTTCTGCCATCATCCAGGTCCTGCAGAAGGAGTATATTAAAGTAAGATTTTTATCCTTTAACATTACATTTTATTGTATAGAATGTTTGCTAATGTATTGTATTTCTTTCCTCATTCCCTAATTACCATGATTGTAATATGCTGTAAATGTCCCCATTGTCCTCATGCATGCTGTATTTTCATGTTATTTTTTTGTCCTTCATACATATTTTCCTTCACTTACCTCCCCAGCATGCACTCCTGGGCCTATATTCACCTTGTGTAGTCACTTAACAATGTATTTTGTCAGCTCCATAGTAGTGCTTTACCCTAAACACCTCCTAAAATGTGTAAAATTGTGATTGGTGCTTTAAATTTAGGCAGAGTGCCAGAGGCTTTTTTTGGGTCCCAAAATCATTTGGAACCCTCCCTCCCCCCAACTGCTAAGCTGATACCAATCCTCTATCTATCCTCAATACTCTATCTGCTGACTTTGCCAAACCCATACACACTATACCCACCTCTTTTGTGGTCATATTTATGGATGGATTTCCCAAAGCATGTAGTACAAGGGCCTTCCTGAATACTTTTAAATGGTAATGTTCAAAGTTTTTGTATTCTATTATTATCTTGATAGGTAATAGCAGAATGTAAAGATGTGCTAAAATGTGTACAGTGTGTATTTATCTCTTTGTATTATGACACTTCTTACCTGTCCAGTGGGCTGCCAATAGTGTAAGTAAGGGGGAGCTGGCAAAAGTAATATACATTATTTATGCGTTCTCAAAGAAGTGGAGAGGGTTACCTGTCCAAAAAATATCATCCCCCTTATACAATTTCTAAAATGGCCCATGAGAGGGGGGGAGGAATCTGATAGGTGGACCTTATACCTTTGTCTTTATAAATACTCCCTAAAATAAATGTTATGCTGATGTTGGCCAAGAATGTTTGTGTCTAATCTGCTTTCCATGTTTATTTGCAAAATTTTTTTTTTTTTTTTTTTTCTTGTTTGACTCCAGAGTTTCCTTCCAACCCACAGGAATGACAGACTGTGGCCTCCCACTTTGCCCAGCGGTGGGACTTTCCTAACTGCGGAGGGGCAACTGATGGGAAACACGTCCACATCGTCCCACTACCCAACTCGGGGTCCTACTATTACAACTACAAGGGGTTCAATAGTATTGTGATGTTGGCGTTGGTGTCTGCTACTTACCAGTTCCTGTATGTGGACGTGGGGAAGAATGGCCGGATGTCAGATGGTGGAGTCATCGCCCACATGGAGTTCTACAGGCGTCTCCAGAATGGCAGCTTGGACTTGCCACCTACAGAAGACAATGCGGAAGGACTCCCATTTGTCTTCCTTGTGGATGAAGCGTTTGCGCTGGGGGACCATCTTATGCGGCCATTCCCTATGAAGACCCTCACCCCGGACCAGAGGGTTTTTAATTACCGGCTGGCCAGAGCCAGAAGAGTGGTGGAGAACATGTTTGGAATAATGGCCAGCCGGTTCTGCCTATTTCTTACACTGATACACATGGCGGAATATAAACTCAATCACATCATCCTGGCTTGCTGTGTTCTCCACAACTTTTTAAGGATACATTCTGTGAATTATGCTGGCTCAGTTGGACCTGAAGCTGGAATTAATCTAAATGAACCAACCCTGATGGCGCTTGAAGCTGGCCGTCCTGGCTTGCCCCCCCCCAGAGTGCCCGCGAGGTCCGTCTAAGATACATGGAATACTATGCGGGTAGGGGGGCCTTTTAAAAAAAAATTGTTAAACTGAACAAATATTTGCTTAGATTTACTGCTTGTCTTTCTTTTAGCTGACCCTGACTGAAATTTGGAGAGCCCTGAAAATGGCGTGATTGTGTAAAATTAAAAAGCACTGTTGGGTGATATTTACTAAAGGCAAAGACACTTTGCACTACAAGTGCACTTGAGACTGCACAGAAACTGCACTTGTAGTGCAAAGTGGATTTGCCTTTAGTAAATAACCCCCATTGCCACTGAAAACACCAACTTTACAACCCAAAAATGCTTTTGAGCATTGAAAGAAGAAGCCACACATTGTTGATTCTCAATCTTTTTAATCAAAGCACAATCACATGTGCATTTATAAAAGGTTTTTAAAACAAACCAACAAGTTTGTTGTATAACAATTTTTTAGGTGACATTAAAAGTAGAAATGTCCTTTTAAGGTAAAGCAGAAAAAAGTAAGGGATTTTGAGGGGTTTTAAACTCTCCCTAAAACATCAATGATGTTCTTCATTTTGTTTTGAACATCATTGATGTTTTGCTTGATGTTTTCCAAGTCCCTATTACACCCCATGATCTCCCCGATCAGGATCTGGGCACTTTCACTGGTGAAATGACCTTCATCCACATCATCACGATCACCTAAAAATATATTTAAAAAAAACACCATGTTTTATAAATATGCAGGCATCCATCTCTTACCTGAGCCTGTGGTCGCAGACACTCACCTGTTGTGGTGACAATTTCCACCACGTCTCCCTCCTCCTCCTCTGCTTGGCTTTGGGGGATTTCCCCTTCTTCATGAGGTGGGGGGGTCTGTTGTCTCCTCTGATGAGTGGTGTCCTCCAAGTCTTTTATCCCCTATGTAAAAAAAATAAGTATACTTAGCAGACAGATATTTGATGGCAGAAATAGGAATATTAAACATTGCTTAGAAGTGGGGTACAATTGTCTGTTTTGGCAGAGTTCCAAGATGAAGAAATATTGTTTTCCTTTGTCAAGCTTGAATACTTACCTGTTTTGTACAAGCTTCACAGATGGAGACACCACTATAGTATACACTGGAGCACCTGTGTGGGATCCCCTAATAAAAAGGGTCCCACACTAGTGCTCCAGCGTCCAGATGTGTAAACAGCTGCTGAGTGTCCTCTCCTTACACAGAATCTAGTTTGCATTTCATTCTAGTTACTAACCCATCTAGACACCAAAATTATTTTAAGAGAAGTAGGCCAGAAAAATGTATTGAACTGCATCTGGACAAAACATGGTGTTTTATTGGCCGAACGAACAATGTTTCCTATGAACAAATAATGTGTCCATGAACATGAAAGTTGCCATTTTAAACTGTACAACAGTAAAGAAAAGCACATGGAGCAGCATGAATGTTATAAAAATAACGAATAGGAACACAGGACAACTACTTACTTTTTTTAAGGAATCTCTTGATCCTTCTATACTGATCGTGTTCCCCTAATTTGAGGTCCGACCACCGCTTCCTCAGTTGATCCTTGGATCGCCATACCCCAAAATTATGGTGCAGACTCTTCACTACTTTCGCCATGATCTTGGCCTTTCTCTGGGGTTAGGGTAAGGTCCATACTTCCCGTCATAGTCAGCCCTTTTCAATATGTCCACCATCTCCACCATCTTTACAAAGGCCATATTTGAGGCCTCAAATCATCTCCTCCGGGATCGTGACGTTTCTGGCTCTGGGCTTTCCTCCTCCTCCTCGTTGCTCTAATTAGCACGCACCTGTTGTGTCTCCGCCATGTGCTCTTCCCCACTGCGCCGAACGAGAAGGGGCGGAGAATAGACTAGAAAGAATGTCAGGGGCGGGAGGAGTTTCACGCATGCGCAGTGTATATAAAGCGTAACACATGTGCGTAGTACGTACAATCTGTGAGCGGAGGAAGGAGTATCGGAAGCGCCGATCGTGCTAAGGAAGGTAACATTTAAACTTGGGCCTATACTGCTTAGAGATTGAGGCCTATATTGGGACAAGATTAGGAGACTTTAGCCTGACATTAGGGTTTGTCTTGTGTATTGCAGATAAAATGGATGGCTTCAATGACCACAACTTCCTCCCCCTGTTCATAGAAGTACAGGGAGCTGCCCTGTCTATGGCAGGTCAAAAACCCGCATTATAATCATGAACAAAAGAGGCAGGCAGTGCCTGGAGAAACTGCTGGAGTTGGTGAAGCCAGTGGTCCCCACAGCAACCATCCCCTATTTAAAAGCCAAAATTGGTGACCTGA
This sequence comes from Lithobates septentrionalis, assembly GCA_037952835.1. NCBI lineage: Eukaryota > Metazoa > Chordata > Amphibia > Anura > Ranidae > Lithobates > Lithobates septentrionalis. The sequence goes on from JBBDGP010000260.1 coordinate 2,710,433, forward strand.
GGAGCACTTATCTTAGGGAGCGCAAGAAGGTCCAGGATTCCCAGAGATCCGGAGCTGCAGCAGATGCCGTTTATGTCCCCAGGCTGTGGTACTATGAGAGACTGCGATTTCTGGGAATCCCTCTCAACCCTTCCTTCCACTCTTCCTTCCACCCTATCTTCCACTCCAGCTGAGGCTTCCAATGTCCAACCTGGGACTTCCAGCCAGGAAGAAGTGGAGGAGCCCAGCTTGAGCCAGGTATAGCATTGGTCTACAGATTTCTGGGCAAAACATAAATGATGTTTACTAGATCTTATTATTGATCACTAATTGCTGATTTAACCACTAGGCGTCCGTGCTATAGCCGAAAGATGGCTACAGCGCGGACTCCAATTGCCGGGAGGGCGTCCCTGGACCTCCTCCCGTTCACTTCCGCGATGCGTGCTCCCGCGAGCGCGCATCGGGGAAATTCTGCTCTGGCTGTGTCCCTTGGACACAGCCAGTCACAGATCGCCGTAAACGGCCAATCACAGAGGCCGTTTACAGCGCGATTGGAGCTTCCAATGAGAGATGATCTCAAATGTAAACATATGAGATCATCTCTCATTGCCGGCTTTCTCTCCTCACACAGAGACCGTGTGTGAGGAGGGAGAGCGATCTGTGAAACTGTGAGTGCCAAGCTTTTAGTTGAAACACCCAACAGTGCCTATACAGTGCCACATCAGTGCCACAGTGCTCATTACTGTTGCTGCCATCTGTTATCAGTGCCATCTGTCAGTGCCATCTGTCGTCAGTGCCATCTGTCAGTGTCACCTGCCACATCAGTGCCACCTGTCAGTGTCACCTGCCACATCAGTGCCACCTGTCAGTGTCACCTGCCACATCAGTGCCACCTGTCAGTGTCACCTGCCACATCAGTGTCACCTGTCAGTGTCACCTGCCACATCAGTGCCACCTGTCAGTGTCACCTGCCACGTATCAGTGCCATGTATCAGTGCCATCTGTCAGTGCCATCTGTCGTCAGTGCCATCTGTCATCAGTGCCAACCGTCAGTGTCACCTACCACATCAGTGTCACGTATCAGTGCCATCTATCACCAGTGCAATCTGCCAGTGTCACGTGTCATCAGTGCCACATATCAGTGCCATTTTTCATCACTATGTCACAAAGAGTATATTCAGCTGAAGAGGCATATAATATTCTTGCGGCCGAGGAGAGCAACGGGGAGCTCTCCGCTTAGGATTCCTATTCAGATTCTGAGTCTGACATGGACTACGAGCCTGTCCTCAGCAGTGGTACACTGACAGACTCAGAGGAGGAGGATGAGAGTCCACCCGCCAGATGAAGACGTACTGGTGAGGATGCAGTGCCATCCACCAGCACCGCAATGCCATCCACCATCACCACAGTGCCATCCACCATCACCGTAATGCCATCCACCAGCACCGCTGTGCCATCCACCAGCACCGCAGTACCTCGACAAAGGCCACGTACCAGTGGGGTGTCACCTCAGGCCCAAAGGGTTAGGTCCCATGCCAGCCTTTCCTACTCCCTTGAGAACCCCTTATGGCTTCCTCCTAATTCAGGAGAAGCTATCATTCCCCCTTTCACTGCCCAGCCAGGAGTCCAGGTGGACACAGAAAATTTTTCACCAATAGATTTTTTCAACCTTATTTTTACTGAGGCCCAGTGCAACCTATATGCCCAACAATACATAGCAAGTAACCCAACGTCCTATTATGCCCGTCCCTACGAATGGAGAGCCCTAACAGTGGAGGAGTTTAGAATTTTTTTGGGCCTCACATTCTGTATGGGACTAACCAAAAAAAATGTATTACGTTCCTATTGGTCTACCCTCCCCATCCACCACATGCCCATCTTTTCCTCTGAAATGCCCAGGACCAGATATCTCATGATTATGAGATTCCTACACTACAATGACAATACCCAGTGCCCTCCCCGAAATGACCCCAATTTTGACAAGCTTTATAAAATTCGCCCACTACTAAAATATTTTTCTGATATCTTCCCCCAGTTATTTACCCCAGACCAGCACATTTGTGTGGATGAGTCCCTTGTCAAATTTAGTGGCAGGTTGGGCATAAAACAATTTATTCCCACCAAAAGGGCCCGCTATGGGGTGAAAATGTATAAATTATGCGACCGATCTACAGGGTATACCTATGCCTTCATGGTATACGAAGGGAAGGACACCCAGCTACATCCCCCTAATTGCCCAGAATTCATTGGATCGAGTGGGAAAGTCGTTTGGGAAGTCATAAACCCACTCCTGGAGAAAGACTACCATCTGTATGTGGACAATTTTTACACTAGTCTGCCCCTGTTCCGCAATCTTCACAGACAGAAGACTCCAGCATGTGGCACCGTAAGGAAGAACTGGAAGGGCTTTCCTCAAAGCCTCATGAACAAAAAGCTAAGAAGAGGGGAGATGGCAAGCTTACGAAATGAGGAAATTCTGGCTGTGAAGTGGAGGGACAGAAGGGACGTCTACGTGCTTTCATCAATCCACAATAATACCGTCGTGGAGATAACCAGGAGGAATGGGGTAATCCAAAAGCCAACATGTATCTACGAATACAACAAGTTTATGGGGGGTGTTGACTTCAACGACCAGATGCTCGAACCCTACCTTGCCACGAGACGAACATACCAGTGATAAAAAAAAAGGTTCAATTTATTTGTTCAATTTGGCCATATATAACAGCTACGTTATTTATCATAAATCCACTCCAAGCCCCAAATCCTTCCTTGGATACCAGGAGGAAATCACCACTGCCCTTGTATTCCCGAACGGCCCACCAGAAACCATTCGATCCGATGTAATTAGCAGACTCTCCGAGCGCCACTTTCCCCAAAAAATCCCCCCCAGACCAACAGGCCAAAAACGGCAGAAAAAATGATGGGTGTGCACCAAAGGAGGAGTGAGAAGAGACACTACTTTTTATTGTCCCCAATGTCCTTCCCAACCAGGCCTCTGTATAGTTGACTGTTTCCGCCGTTACCATACTTCACTAAATTATTAGTGAAGTATGGTAAACATAACCCTCACTTGCTGCCATTTACCTTCACACACCTTATGCCTCTGCTTGCTCTGTAACTGACCCCGGCTTGTTTTTCCACCACGCTTCTGCCTACCAATTCTGTTTATATCTCTGCCTGATCTGGAACTGACCCTGGCTTGTTATTCGACCATGCTTCTGCCTACCGATTCTGTTTATATCTCTGCCTGATCTGGAACTGACCCTGGCTTGTTATTCGACCACGCTTCTGCCTACCGATTCTGTTCATACCTCTGCCTGATCTGGAACTGACCCTGGACTGTTTGACCATCCTTTTTGCCTGCCTCTTGGACTGATCTTGTACCCTGCCACTGGACTAGTGGGATTCATAACACAGGGGTCTCACATATGTGAGGGGCTCCAGAATTGTTTTTCTGGATGAAGAAAACATTTTTTTGTTTTCTCATTCCTAGATTAGGGTCTCGAGACTCAGAGGCTTCAAAGAGATTTGGGTGGGAGAAGCCTTCATCCCTGTCCCCATTCTGTCCTGAACGAGGCCCTACTTTTGCCTGCTGCCTGTAGGACCTATGCCATCATGCCTCTGCCTGTCGCATGAACTGACCACACCACATGGATAAGACCATGTTCCTGCCTACTACCAGGATTAATATTTTGGCACTGCTGACAATCTCTGCCTGCACTGACCCTGGACTGTATATGGACAGTATCCCTGCCTGCTGCCTGTACTGACTATGGACAGTGTTCCTGCCTGTTGCCTGGACAATTGCGTTCGCTTTTGCTGACCAAGTCCCTTCAAAAGTGTAATAGGTAGTTAACAAGTTAGATGTGTCATTTATGCTCCTAGAACACTTGATGGTGCTCCCTGCATGTTGGGCCTTTCTATGTGGCTAGGCTGTGAAAAAGTCCCACACATGTGGTATCGCCATACTTAGGAGGAGTAGCAGAATGTATTTTTGGGTGTCATTTGTGGTATACACATGCCATGTGAGAGAAATAACCAATTACAATGACAATTTTGTTTGAGGAAAAAAAAAAAAATCTTCATTTTGCAAAGAATTGTGGGAAAAAATGACAGCATCAAAAACCTCACCATGCATCTTACTGAATACCTTGGAATGTCTACTTTCAAAAAAGGGGTCATTTGGGGGGTATTTGTACTGTCCTGACTTGTTCGGGTCACAAGAAATGAGATAGGCCACCAGTACATCAGGTGTGATCAATTTTTTATGATTTGCACCACAACTTGTAGACCCTATAACTTTCAGACAGACCAAATAATATCCACTAATTTTGGTTATTTTTACCAAAGATATGTAGCAGTATAAATTTTGGCCAAAATTTATGAAGAAAAATTAATAATTTGCAAAATTTTATCACAGAAACGAAGAAAAATGCGTTTTTTTCCTAAATTTTCGGTCTTTTTTCATTTATAGCGCAAAAAATAAAAAGCACAGAGGTGATCAAATACCACCAAAAGAAAGCTGTATTTGTATGAAAAAAAGGACACAAAATTCATTTGGGTACAGTATTACATGACTGAGTAATTGTCAAATTGTCATTCAAAGTGTGAGAGCGCTGACAGCTGAAAATTGGTCTGGTCACGAAGGGGGTTTAAGTGCCCAGTTGTCAAGTGGTTAATAAAGTGTTTTACATATCAATAGACAGTAGTGGGCAAAAATAATTGGGACAAGAATGAAAAATGCTGGGCTCAGAATGATAATCTGTTATATTTGTTAACATTCAATTTGCAACAGTCATGAGATGAAAATTGTGTGTGATTGATGAAGAAAAAAACCTATGTCCCTTTTTTATACACAGGAAGACCTCAGCCAGGGGGAGGCTTTGGAATGTGGCAGCCAGGAGGAGGTTGGGGTTAGCGGCAGCCCGGAGGAGGCCGGGCCCAGTAGGAGCCTCACAGAATTGCAGGTTCCTCCCCTCCGCCTTCCAAACAAAAGTCCCAGGAAGGGGAGTAACGTGGAGGATTCAGCACTGATTCAGGAGGCTTCTGCGTCCCTCAGAACCACCCCCACTCGTGAAGAGGCCTTTGCCTCTATGGCTGCCACAAAACTGCAGGACATGCAGGAGGGCCAACGCCTCATGTGTGAGGAAATCATTTAAAAAACATTAAGTAAGGGGTTAAGGGGTGAAATCACACCCAATACCCACCTGAGTGAGTTGGACCATCCTCCTCCTCCTCCTGCCACAACTCCACTACCACAGACACAGCGTGGAAGGAAGCGTGGAATGTAGACAAGAGAGTGAATGCCCTGGGTTCAGTCTGGTCTGACAAAAGATGCAGGCTCTTGTATGACTACAGCCTGGGGACATAGATGTCGTCTGCTGTTTTCATGATCTCTTGGACTTCTGGACCAGATTCTTTCAGAAACCTTACATAAATATTTTACAGCAAAATTGGTGGCATGAGGAGTCCATATATAAGGGAGTACAATCTGGTCCAGAAGTCCAAGAGATCATGAACAGCAGCAGATACATCACTCTTGGTTTCTATGTCATGGAAAGCAGTAACATGGTGTCTGTTAAGTCCTGGGGCTGGGGCACAGATTCCACAACTGGAGTGCAGAGTTCAGTATTTATGTAAGGTTCCTGAAAGAACAGGGCTTAACAGACACCATGTTAATGCTTCCCATGACATAGAAACCAAGAGTGATGTATCTGCTGCTGTTCATGATCTCTTGGACTTCTGGACCAGATTGTACTCCCTTATATATGGACTCCTCATGCCACCAATTTTGCTGTAAAATAATTGATGTGTGCCCTGGGGGCCAAAGGCTTTGCCAATTTCTGCTGTTTCTTCAGCTTTGCCTCCCTCTTTCTTTGGTTAGGACCCCTTGATACATTTTTGGTTTGATTTATTATACTCACTTATGTGTGTTTTCCTTCAGAAAGGACAGTTTGTTTGTGAGGAGGCAGGTAGATTTCAAAAATACAATGTGAAATTAACAAGAGACACCAACACCAAGCAAACTCCTTGAGATTAAATAATACAAGATATTAATGGTGTTGTGGTAACTTGACTCACAAAACCCACCAAAACTATTCTGGAGTAAAAAAAATAAAAAAATAAAAATAAAACACAAGATCAGGCTTTAAAAAAATCCAAAAAAAAAATTTAATATAAAAACATCAAAAAAATAATATTTTTTCGGTACATGTCACAAATAAAAATATTATATTGATGAAATCACAATAAATAATAAAGAAAGAAGTTTGTGAGAAGTCTGTGTGAATATGAGCAGCAAAACTACTTCATTCTTCTAGCATTATAAAGAAGAAGAGAGTGCGCTGCATTAAACATTTTAAAACATTGCAGCGTGACGAAAGTGCTATATCCATTCCGAATGCTAATTTTACCAGACCGAGCAGTTCCGTCTACAAAAGTCAATTAAGAGGGGTGAGAGGCCTGCAGAGATCTGACAGATCGACTTCATCGGTCCCCTTCCCCGGGGAAACAATGGACTGAGATATTGTTGCACTGCAGTGGACACCTATTCAGGACTTATGCTTGTTCATCCTTGCAAATGTGCAGATCAAGCCGCAACACTTCAACTGCTCCAGAAACTTGTCCTTGCTTATGGTTGTCCAAAACAAGTCCAAAGTGATAACGGCTCACACTTCACCGGATCAACAGTACAGCAGTGGGCCAAAGATTCTGGATTGTACTGGTTGTGCCACATCCCATACCATCCACAGGCAGCTGGTTTGATTGAAAAATACAACGGGCTATTGAAGGACCAGATACGCAAACTTACACCCACACATACACTAAGGGGGTAGAATCGGGTCCTCACACAGGCAGTCATGTTGTTAAATTCTAGGCCAATAGCCAAAAGCACACCATATGAGAGGATGGTAGGGGCTGGGGCACAGATTCTACAGCTGGAGTGCAGAGTTCAGTATTTATGTAAGGTCCTGAAAGAACAGGGCTTAACAGACATGTTACTGCTTCCCATGACATAGAAACCAAGAGTGATGTATCTGAATCTGAAGCCTATCTAGGAATGAGAGGGAATCTGGCAGGAAGGTTTGAAGTTACATTTGCATTGACAGATGAGCTTCAAGACAGTGGCTGGGACTCTGACTGGTTAGTGGATACTTCTCAGCAAGAGTGGAAAGTGAGGCTACATAACAGCAAACCTTCCAAAATAAACAGCAGTGATCTTCTGGGAAATATCAGTATATTTCCTCTACTCCCTATTGATATTCTTTGGGAGGGACAAAAGTGGGTACAGGCAGGGGGCAAAGTGTTAGTCAGATATCCAGGCAAGAAGCCACTTAGAGGAGAGATTTTAGCTGAAGGGCCTGGATCTACTGTTTGTGTATTATTAGAAGGAACAGATAATACGCTTTGTTTTCCACTCCACATGTTGACTCCGATTTGATCCATAGGACATGATGGAAAGAATGATGGAAGATCGCAAGAGCTGTGGAGAGCAAGGCCTAGGGCGGAATGTGTTGCGTTTGTTACAATATGATTTTTTTAAAGAGAGAAAATTTTTAACAATAAGTCATGTTACTTTTAAATACAGATAAGGCACTTAAGGTGAGATTACATAAACTGCAACCGTTGTACAAAAAGCTTAATTACTGCGAATAACAGCAAGCTACAATAGGAATACGAAAAACCTGTTCATGGAAGAAATTACTTGGGACTACAAGCTAGATCAGGGAGATCAGAAAGTAAACACCCGCTGTCAGGTTGCCGCGGGAAGTCAGACCTGTTCAGACGACTATAGGACGGAACAGCGACTGGAAAGGAGTTTAATCGATCATGGAAGGACGTCTCTCTACCCCAAGGGGAACTCACTGTGGAGGCGACAAACCTGACCAATCCCTCCAGTCAGTGCCCATAGTCGTCCGAAAGGGAGAAACGAGATTGTTCTGATTTATCCCTTGAGTTTCGATGCAGGGGACATGTGGAGTTATGCGGTCAAAGAAGCAAATAATCTCCTCATTACGATATAGAGTAGCCACTTCTGGGTATCTTATTTACTGGCCAAATCCAATACAGATTAAATGGAATAAAAGAAAAATGTCGGCCAGCCTTCATGTGAAAACAGCAGACAAGGAAGATGCATCCTCTCAACTTGAGGAGGTAAATAGAAGGGGAGGAAGGAGAGAAGGTAAAAGCGAGTAAGAATAGGATGTAAAGGGTCCTAAAGAAGGAAAGAAGGTCACCTAGAGAGTGTTGAAAAAGTCATGGTCAACTATGAGCCTGGAAGCAGTGATATACCTACATATTTCGCCCAAGGCTCCCAGATTAATTCAAATTTGTGGGTTTTGTCCATCAGTTTACTGACAATCTTCTCCTGGGCCATAATCCAGGAGATTTTACGTTTCATCGCGGCTAACGGTACAGAGTGCTTTTTCCAGCTCCTGGCTATAGTGATTTTAGCTCCTAAGAGCATATAATAGATAAAAGATTGTGTATGTTTGGATATTTTTTCTATCTGGACATTGAGAAGTGCCACTTCCAGGACCTGTGGAACCGTGACCCCTGTAATCTTTCGTAATATGCAGAAAAAGCTGTTCCAAAAGCTCCGGATTCGCGGGCATGTCCACCAAGTGTGGATTCGAGATCCAATGTGGCCACAACCCCTGAAACACAGTGGGGACGAATCAGGAAATATTTTAGCAAGGGTGGCCGGCACTCTGTACCAGCGCATGATAATCTTAACACTAGCTTCCATTAGGGAAATGTTCATGATGCCCTTAAAGGATCTTTGAAAGCATCTGTACCATTTGTTCAGGTCCCACTCAACTGCCAGGTCTTGTTCCCAATTGCGGGCATAAAGAGGTTTGGTAACATTACTGGCTAGCGAATTGTATATAATGGAGATACCCTCCCTCTGATCCTTTATAATTGAGCACCATTTCTCATAAGCGGTTAGGGCGGGGGGATTCAAATTATCAGGCCATTTGGATCGTAGAAAGTGAGTAATTTGGGTCAGTCTTTTTCTGAGTCAGGCATTTCTAATTCATTCAAACAGTATCCGACCGTGAGGGGCCCTCTGGGATTCAGGAAGTGTCCAATCCTGTAGAGGCCCTTATCTATCCACCATTTGAATGCAAGTACCGGTATGTTAAGACTGGGGGGAAATTCTGGGTTGTGAAATAAGTGAGCTAGTGGGCGCATGGAAGAAGTTAGGGAGGAGTTTTTTTGAAGTTTATCCCACAGGGCCATCGAGTGAGACAGGGTTGGAGCTAGTATTGCCAGTCTGAGGCGCGGTGGGGCACAAAGTAAATAGTCTATCGTATGGGGCGGTGTCGCTTGCCTTTCCATTAGCAGCCAGTCCGGTTTCAGACCTCTGGAATAGGCTATGGAAATCTGTGCGATTTGTGCCGCTTGGTAGTATAACCAAATATTGGGTAGGGCCAGTTCTCCTTGGGTTTTGAGTCTGTAGAGTATTTCTTTGGAGCATCGTCTGCCCTTGGATCCCCAGATAAATTTAATGATGGAGGATTGTAAACGCAGGAGTTGCGCTTTCTTAATCGGGATTAGGAGGGAAGGGAAAAGATATAGGAGTCGGGGAAGGAGGGTAATTTTTATAGAGTTAAATCTGCCCAGCCAGGATAGATCATGCTTAGACCATTTGGACATATCAGTTTCAAGTTTTTTGAAAAGCGGGGGATAGTTGGTGGCGTATAACTTATTAAAATTAGAGGTCAGATTGATGCCTAGATAGGGAATATGTGATGAACACCAGGTGAAAGGGAAGTGTGTCTGAAGACGTACAAGAAGGTCTGGGGGGTTGAGATGTTCATGGCTGTGGATTTGGACACGTTGACACGGAGACCTGAAACCTCCCCAAACTGTTCGAGGAGCTTAATAATGTTAGGGGTGGAGATGAGGGGCGAAGTGATAAAGAGGAGAAGGTCATCTGCGAATAAGGCACATTTATGCTCTTGCTGGCCGCATCTGACTCCTTTAATGTCTGGATGGCTACGAATGGCTACGGCGAGGGATTCTATGGTGATTGCAAAAATCAAGGGTGATAAAGGGGAAACTTGCCTGGTGCCTTTCTCTATATTAAATGTATCTGAATAGTTACTACGCAATCTTACTTGGGCACTTGGAGTAGAGTAGAGGGAGTGTAAAATGCCTAAGAAGCTGGGGCCTAGTCCCCACCTTTCCAGGACCTTGAAAATATACAGCCAAGTGACCATGCCAAATGCTTTCTGGAGATCAATGGAAAGCAGAAGACCCTCCTGAGGGGGACCTCCATCCCACTGAGATCTCAAAAAGGACACCACGTCAATAGCCCTTCTCACCTGGTCAGGACCCTGTCTCCCCGGGATAAATCCCGCCTGATCTTGGTGGACATATTGAGCTATGAATGAGGAAAGGCGATTAGCCAAAATTTTAGTTAGTAGCTTGAGATCATTATTGATTAGAGAGATCGGGCGATAGTTGCTAGTCAATGTGGAGTCTTTTCCTGGCTTGGGTATAACTGAAACATATGCTAGATTCAAGGATTTATCCAGGGGAGAGCCTATTTTGAGGGAGTTAAAGAATCTGACCAGGTAAGGTGCCAGGGTGTTGGAGAATTTTTTGTAATAGCCCACTGAAAAACCATCTGGACCGGGGGCTGATCCAAGCTTAAGGGATTTGATTGCCTCACTGATCTCCAAGGATGTAATGGGTCGTTCCAAAAGATCAATGTGATCCGTTGAAAGTTTGGGGAGAGAAATGGAGTTGAGGAACTCTTCAAGCCGGGAGTTGGGGCACGGTTTGTCTTCTTTATACAGGGAGGCATAGAAATCATGGAAACATTCCATGATATGTTGTGGGTTTTGTGTGATAGAGCCTGATGGTAAACAAATTTTGGGACATGCCAACAGGCGAGGTTTGGGGGAAAGTTTGGTGGCTAATTTGGACCCAATCTTATCCTTTTGAGAATAAAACCTGGCTCCCGACCAACGCAGGTGCTTCTCATTCTCCGTGGTGAGAGCCAGGTTAAGCTTTAACCTGTCTGATTCCAGTTGTTGTAGTGATGACTGAGAGTGTTCACGTTTGTTGCGCCTACAAGACTCCAGGTATGCTTTAATAAGGCTATCTATCTCGACTCGGTGTTCTTTCTTAAGACGGGCTGAAAGCTGAATAATGTTACCCCTCATGACTGCTTTATGGGCTGCCCATAAAGTGGCCGGAGAGATAGTCTCCGTGTCATTTGTGCGAAAATATTCTTTGAGGTCCTTCTCAAGTAGGATACAGTGAACTGGGTTAGTTAGGAGCGCTTCGTTGAGTCGCCATTTAAATTCTTTTTTTGTGTTATTGGCGTGTCGAAGGGAAAGAGTGACCATGGAGTGATCTGAAATAGGGGAGTCTCTGATAGTTGACTTTACTGCATGGGGTATGTGTGTCGCTTGAAGGAAAACATGATCTATCCTGGCGTAGGTCTGGTGCGGGGCAGAGTAATGGGTGTGGTCTTTGGTGCGGGGGTTGAGTTCCCTCCAAATGTCCACTAGACCTGAATCATAGAGGAGTTTGGCAATTTTTGTACTTTGTTTAGGGGGTTTCCTAGTGCGGGGCAGGCCTGTTCCCGATTTGTCGAGAGTAAGATCAAATGTTATGTTCGAATCCCCCCCAGAATGATGATTCCCTCTAACTGAGGTGTGCGTGAAATCATCATAGAAGTGAAAAATTTGTCTTCAGCCTTATTTAAAGCGTAGTATGAAACAAAGGCATATATCGTTCCATCTATGGTGCCCTTTACCAGGATATATCTACTTAACGGGTCTTTGGTGACATGCGTCTTAGCAAAATTTAGATGTTTAGAAAAACAGACTGCTACTCCTTTTGTTTTATTCTCTGCATTGGAGAGATAAAATTGGGGAAAGTGTTGATGGATAAACGATGGGTTGTAGGAATTGGGGAAGTGGGTCTCCTGTAGCAGGAGGACATCCGATCTTTGGGACTGATAAATCTTGAACAGTTTTCTCAGTTTTACTGGAGAATTAATGCCCTGTACATTATGTGATACTACATGTAAATCGGATGGTATTTTGTCATTTATGTGCATGGATCAGAGGAGGGGGTAGCTACCATGAATGAGTGGGACCTACCTTGTGCGAAGCTGCAGATGACCTCCGGAGCAGGAAGGATCAGAAGTCTAGGTGGCCTTCGAGGAGAAAAAGGAGGAGTGCAGATTGTAGGGGGAAGAGGTGGACCATCTAGGAGGAAGCATGAGAGAAATAACATGTTAATAAGGAGAAATGGACTGAAAAAATTACCCCAATTCCCAATGGTGTGTGGGAACCCATTCCCACACATCCACATCCCATTTCCCACTAACGACAAAGAACAAGCCCCCCCCCCAGATCAGGGGGAGCTAGAAGTCACCAACTGGAAAGAGACCAAAAAAACCTCTTCCTAGCTAGAGACAGATGGAGGCACAGAGCATCCACACCGGCCGCCTCCAGCAACCAAAACATTTTAGTGTTTGTGGGCAGAGCCCCTAATAGTATCAGTGTTTCCCGACGAGAGAGGTCACCCCTGACCAATGAGTCGGCCATGGTCCCTTTAGAGGGGGCCATATTGGAACGGCTCAAGGGCCATGGAGGAGCTTGCCTCACTCGGGAAAGGGAGGGCAGAAGGACAAATACATTGTCAGAGGTAGGGATGAGCTTCGTGTTCGAGTCGAACCCATGTTCGACTCGAACATCGGCTGTTCGGTCGTTCGCCGAATTGCGAACGATATGGGCCGTTCGCGCCAAATTTGTGTGGCGCGTCACGGCCCATAATTCACTGCGGCATCGCAGTGCATTGCTTGCTGATGATTGGCCAAGCATGCACTATGACCCGCATGCTTGGCCAATCACAGCGCCGCCTGAACAGAGAGCCGTAATTGGCCAAAGCCAAGGAGGCTTTGGCCAATTATGGCTCAGGGGATTTAGTACACGCCCCACACTATATAAGGCCGCCTGCACGGCGGCCCTGTGTAGTGTGTGTTCCAGCGTTCATTGAGAGAGAGAGTCAGACAGTGACATTTGATTTGAGTTAGCTAGATTAGGCAGGACAGTCAGTCAGTTAGCTGCACTTAAAGTGTATTGTGTATATATATGCATCCCAGGTGTTGCATATATATATATACACTGTATTCAGTTTAGCTAGATCCGTTCCTGTTATCTTCTAGACTATTTACATTTAGTGCAGTGCGTCCTGCTCACAGTGTTCAGCTAGATCCGTTCCTGTTATCTTCCTATTGACAGGCAGGCTTGTCTTGTTACAGTATATAAAGCTACCTAAAGAAAATTACTGGTGTTCTTTTGATCCTATTAGTACCACGGTCAGGCAGCTAGACTATTTGCATTTAGTACAGTGCGTCCTGCTCACAGTGTTCAGCTAGATCCGTTCCTGTTATCTTCCTACTGACAGGCAGGCTTGTCTTGTTACAGTATATAAAGCTACCTGAAGAAAATTACTGGTGTTCTTTTGATACTATTAGTACCACAGTCAGGCAGCTAGACTATTTACATTTAGTACAGTTCGTCCTGCTCACAGTGTTCAGCTAGATCCGTTCCTGTTATCTTCCTACTGACAGGCAGGCTTGTCTTGTTACAGTATTTACAGCTACCTAAAGAAAATTACTGGTTTTCTTTTGATACTATTAGTACCACGGTCAGGCAGCTAGACTATTTACATTTAGTACAGTGCGTCCTGCTCACAGTGTTCAGCTAGATCCGTTCCTTTTATCTTCCTACTGACAGGCAGGCTTGTCTTGTTACAGTATATAAAGCTACCTGAAGAAAATTACTGGTGTTCTTTTGATACTATTAGTACCACGGTCAGGCAGCTAGACTATTTACATTTAGTACAGTGCGTCCTGCTCACAGTGTTCAGCTAGATCCGTTCCTGTTATCTTCCTACTGACAGGCAGGCTTGTCTTGTTACAGTATTTACAGCTACCTAAAGAAAATTACTGGTGTTCTTTTGATACTATTAGTACCACGGTCAGGCAGCTAGACTATTTACATTTAGTACAGTGCGTCCTGCTCACAGTGTTCAGCTAGATCCGTTCCTGTTATCTTCCTACTGACAGGCAGGCTTGTCTTGTTACAGTATATAAAGCTACCTGAAGAAAATTACTGGTGTTCTTTTGATACTATTAGTACCACGGTCAGGCAGCTAGACTATTTACATTTAGTACAGTGCGTCCTGCTCACAGTGTTCAGCTAGATCCGTTCCTGTTATCGTCCTACTGACAGGCAGGCTTGTCTTGTTACAGTATATAAAGCTACCTGAAGAAAATTACTGGTGTTCTTTTGATCCTATTAATACCACGGTCAGGCAGCTAGACTATTTACATTTAGTGCAGTGCGTCCTGCTCACAGTGTTCAGCTAGATCCGTTCCTGTTATCTTCCTACTGACAGGCAGGCTTGTCTTGTTACAGTATATAAAGCTACCTGAAGAAAATTACTGGTGTTCTTTTGATCCTATTAGTACCACGGTCAGGCAGCTAGACTATTTACATTTAGTGCAGTGCGTCCTGCTCACAGTGTTCGGCTAAACCTACAAGTTAGTGGGGTGCGTCCACCTCACAGTGTTCAGCTAAAGCTACCTGTAGAAGGTTGGTGGTGTTCTCATACTACAGGCAGGCAGTTGATTTTGCTAGCTGCAGTATCAGTACATATATATATATATATATCCCAGCTTAGTGCAGCTACAGGCCATTAGTGTGTCTGGAAGGCCAAGAAGGAGAGGCAGACAGTCACAAGCCAATAAGAGAGGGCAAGCAGGCTCTGTGTCTAGTGCTGGTCATGGAGACGGTGCATCCTCATCAGCACGTGGCCATGGGACACGCTTGGCCTTTTTTTCGGCAGCTGGCCGTGTTGAGCCGCAACATGCAGAAGACTTGGTCGAGTGGATGACCAAGCCGTCCTCATCCTCCTCATCCTCTCTCACCCATGCCCAGGGTGCTTTGTCTGGCAAAGCAGCGGCCTCTTCCCTCGGCTCAATGTCATCAGTGACTCCTTCCCTAGCTCCACCATGTCCTCCTGAGGATTCCCTCGAACTGTTTGACCACAGTGTTGGGTACATGCTCCAGGAGGATGCCCAGCGTTTGGAAGGCTCTGATGATGATACTGAGCTCGATGAAGGCAGTAACATGAGCACGGACAGAGGGGGTGCCCAAGAAGGACAGCAATCTGGCAGTCAAGCTCCCCCTGCTGCAGCATACTGCCAGGTTTGCTCCAGTGATGAGGAGGGAGGGGATGATGAGGTCACTGACTCAACGTGGGTGCCTGATAGGAGAGAGGAGGAGGAGGAGGAGGAGGAGGCGGCACATCACCAACGAGGCAGGATGCCCTCCAGGGGCCAGCCTAAGGGCAGCACATTGACTGCATCACACCCCAAAGCTCCACATGTGCAGGGCACTGCAGTCTCTGCGCGTTATTCAAAAAGTTCTTTGGTGTGGGCCTTTTTTGAGACGAGTGCATCAGATCGCACCGCTGCTATTTGCAACATATGTCTCAAGCGTATCTCGCGTGGCCAAAACATCTCCCGCTTGGGTACCACATGCTTGACCAGACATATGTTGACCTGCCATGCAGTTCGTTGGCAAGCGTATCTAAAAGACCCACACCAAAGAACAAAGAGGACCTCTCCTTGCTCCTCATCAGCTGAGATTTTCAACCCCACTAGACCTCCAGTCCTCTCTGAGACCTGCACTGAGAGGAATGAAGGTGTAGAATTAGGTGTGTCACAGCCAAGTACTTGTGGGCAATCTGCTTTTGGTACACCGACGTCAGATTGTACCAGGCAAATTTCCCTGCCCCAGCTGCTGCACCGCCGGAAGGAGTTTGCTCCCAGTCATCCACATGCCCAGCGGTTGAATGCTAGCTTGGCAAAATTGCTAGCACTTCAACTGCTGCCTTTTCAGTTGGTAGACTCTGCCCATTTCCGTGAGTTTGTGGAATGTGCGGTTCTTCAGTGGCAGGTACCCAAACGCCACTTTTTCTCACGGAAGGCGATTCCGGCTCTCTACCGGCATGTGGAAGGCAATGTCCATGCCTCGCTGGACAGGGCGGTCAGCGGTAAGGTGCATATTACCGCTGACTCATGGTCCAGCAGGCATGGACAGGGACGTTACCTAAGTTTCACGGCGCATTGGGTGACTCTGCTGGCAGCTGGGAAGGATGCAGGACAAGGTGCAGTAGTGTTGGAGGTTGTTCCACCACCACGCCTCCAAAATGCTAATGATTGTGACACACCTCTCTCCTCCACGCCCTCCTCTTCTTCTTCCTCCATGGCCTCTTCCTCGGAACCAGCGGTACTCCGTAGTCGTTCAAGGGGCTACGCAAGTACGCAGGCCAAAAGATGCCATGCGGTGCTTGAGCCGGTGTGCTTGGGGGACAGGAGCCACACTGGGGCAGAGGTTCTGTCAGCTCTGCAGGGGCAGGTTCAGAGGTGGTTGATGCCACGCCAACTTAAGGCAGGAATGGTGGTTTGCAACAATGGCACCAACCTCCTCTCTGCCCTCCGACAGGGACAAATGACCCATGTGCCCTGTTTGGCTCACGTCCTTAACTTGGTGGTGCAGCGGTTCTTGGGCAGGTACCCGGGCTTACAGGATGTCCTGAGGCAGGCCAGGAAAGTCTGTGTGCATTTCCGCTGGTCATATAATGCCAGTGCTCGGCTGACGGACCTCCAAAAGGAGTTTAACCTGCCCAAGAACCGCCTAATCTGTGACATGCCCACCAGGTGGAACTCAACGTTGGCCATGCTGCAGCGGCTGCACACGCAGCAGAGGGCCATCAATGAGTACCTGTGCGACTATGGCACCAGGACAGGGTCAGGGGAGCTTGGTTTTTTTTCCCCACGCCAGTGGGCCATGATTAGGGATGCATGCACTGTCCTGTCACCATTCGAGGAGGCCACGAGGATGGTGAGCAGTGACAGTGCATGCATCAGTGACACTGTCCCCCTTGTCCACCTGTTGGAGCACACGCTGCGTGGAATAATGGACAGGGCACTTGAGGCAGAACAGAGGCAGGAAGAGGAGGACTTCCTTAGCTCTCAAAGCTCCCTTTATCCAGACAGTGTTCCTGCTTGCCCGCCAATCACACAGGAAGAGGAGGAGGAGGAAGATTGTGTCAGTATGGAGGTGGAGCCTGGCACTCAGCATCAGCAGCAGTCTTTAAGGGATCAGTCCCAAGAAACACATGGACTTGTACGTGGCTGGGAGGAGGTGGCTCCGGACGTTGTCGTCCTTAGTGACCCAGAGGACTCCGGACCGAATGCCTCAGCAAACCTACGCTGCATGGCCTCCCTGATCCTGCAAAGCCTGCGTAAGGATCCTCGTATTCATGGTATCAAGGAGAAGGACCAATACTGGCTGGCAACCCTCCTTGATCCACGTTACAAGGGTAAGGTTGCGGACCTTATCTTGCCATCGCAGTGGAGGGAGCAGAGGATGAAATATCTTCGGGAGACCTTGCAGAAAGGTCTGTGCAACACGTTCCCAGAGACTGGGAGGTTACAAACTCCTGTTTCTGGACAACGTGTTGCTGAGGCTTCGGTCAGTCAAAGAAGGAGCGGTGGGGAAGGTGGCCGTCTGACCGATGCGTTCAGACAATTTTTTGGTCCGCAGCCCCAAGGTATGATCGGTTCCAGCAACCATCGCCAGCGTCTGTTTTACATGGTGCAGGAATACCTAGGGGCAAGATCTGACTTGGACACCTTTCCCACCGAAAATCCTTTGGGTTACTGGGTCTTGATGGATCACTGGACAGAGCTTGCACAGTATGCAATTGAGCTACTGGCCTGTCCTGCATCCAGCGTTCTTTTGGAATGCACATTCAGTGCTGCCCTAGGCTTTGTAACCGATCACAGGGTGTGTCTGTCCACCGACTCGGTCGATCGACTGACCTTCATAAAAATGAATCAGTCTTGGATCACCACCAGCTACCGAGCACCTGATGCTGATGTAACCGAATATTTTTTTTGGAAATCTCAGATCCCTTCAAAGACTGCCTATGCTGATGCTGAGTGACTATCCCTGAGTAATTATCCTCTTCCTCCTCAATCATCACGCTGATAGCTTGTAAGAACATTTTTGGTTCTGGGCGCCACCACCAGTGCCTAAGGCACAATTTTTCAGCCCCTGTTTAACAGGGGCGTGTAAATACAATTTTTGCTGTAATACCTTGCAGCAGGTCTCGTTCCTGCATTCCAACTAGAGTGTCTGTGAGGGGTTGCAGTGTTGTGGCACCAGCACCAGTGCCTAAGGCCCAATTTTTCTGCCCCTGTTTAACAGGGGCGTGTAATTACAATTTTTGATGCAATACTTTGCAGCAGGGCTCGTTCCTGCGTTCCAACTAGAGTGTCTGTGAGGGGTTTCAGTGTTGTGGCACCAGCACCAGTGCCTAAGGCCCAATTTTTCAGCCCTTGTTTAACAGGGGCGTGTAATTACAATTTTTGATGCAATACTTTGCAGCAGGGCTCGTTCCTGTGTTCCAACTAGAGTGTCTGTGAGGGGTTGCAGTGTTGTGGCACCAGTGCCTAAGGCCCAATTTTTCTGCCCCTGTTTAACAGGGGCGTGTAATTACAATTTTTGATGCAATACTTTGCAGCAGGGCTCGTTCATGCATTCCAACTAGAGTGTCTGTGAGGGGTTGCAGTGTTGTGGCACCAGCACCAGTGCCTAAGGCCCAATTTTTCAGCCCTTGTTTAACAGGGGCGTGTAATTACAATTTTTGATGCAATACTTTGCAGCAGGGCTCGTTCCTGCGTTCCAACTAGAGTGTCTGTGAGGGGTTGCAGTGTTGTGGCACCAGCACCAGTGCCTAAGGCCCAATTTTTCTGCCCCTGTTTAACAGGGGCGTGTAATTACAATTTTTGATGCAATACTTTGCAGCAGGGCTCGTTCCTGCGTTCCAACTAGAGTGTCTGTGAGGGGTTGCAGTGTTGTGGCACCAGCACCAGTGCCTAAGGCCCAATTTTTCAGCCCTTGTTTAACAGGGGCGTGTAATTACAATTTTTGATGCAATACTTTGCAGCAGGGCTCGTTCCTGCGTTCCAACTAGAGTGTCTGTGAGGGGTTGCAGTGTTGTGGCACCAGCACCAGTGCCTAAGGCCCAATTTTTCTGCCCCTGTTTAACAGGGGCGTGTAATTACAATTTTTGATGCAATACTTTGCAGCAGGGCTCGTTCCTGCGTTCCAACTAGAGTGTCTGTGAGGGGTTGCAGTGTTGTGGCACCAGCACCAGTGCCTAAGGCCCAATTTTTCAGCCCTTGTTTAACAGGGGCGTGTAATTACAATTTTTGATGCAATACTTTGCAGCAGGGCTCGTTCCTGCGTTCCAACTAGAGTGTCTGTGAGGGGTTGCAGTGTTGTGGCACCAGCACCAGTGCCTAAGGCCCAATTTTTCTGCCCCTGTTTAACAGGGGCGTGTAATTACAATTTTTGATGCAATACTTTGCAGCAGGGCTCGTTCCTGCGTTCCAACTAGAGTGTCTGTGAGGGGTTGCAGTGTTGTGGCACCAGCACCAGTGCCTAAGGCCCAATATTTCTGCCCCTGTTTAACAGGGGCGTGTAATTACAATTTTTGATGCAATACTTTGCAGCAGGGCTCGTTCCTGCGTTCCAACTAGAGTGTCTGTGAGGGGTTGCAGTGTTGTGGCACCAGCACCAGTGCCTAAGGCCCAATTTTTCAGCCCTTGTTTAACAGGGGCGTGTAATTACAATTTTTGATGCAATACTTTGCAGCAGGGCTCGTTCCTGCGTTCCAACTAGAGTGTCTGTGAGGGGTTGCAGTGTTGTGGCACCAGCACCAGTGCCTAAGGCCTAATTTTTCAGCTCCTGTTCAACAGGGGCATGTAATTACAATTCTTGATCTAACATTTCACAGCAGGGCCCTGTGAGGGCTTACAGTGTTGTGGCCACAGCAACACCTAAGGCCCAAATTTCTGCTGAGTATATAGGGCAGGACCCTACTTTCAAACATCTAACTTACAAACGACTCCTACTTGCAAACGGAAGGAGACAACAGGAAGTGAGATGAAATCTACCCCTAGGAAGGGAAATTCTCTCCTGTAAGAGTTAATATGGGAAAAACATTTCTCCTTTCCACTGATGCTTTCCAATCCTTGTTCCACAAAAAACCCCAAATTTTCAAAAAACATTTTTCATTGGGACAAAAAGTGAGGTGAAATCTTCTGAAGAGGAGGAAAGACAGCAAAACAAATGTCACAGGGGTGATAACCCTTCCCTATGTTTTCCAAAAAGCTTAAAAAAGATTTTTTGGCTGGAGCTAAACACGTTAAAAATGTACC
The DNA here is from genome assembly GCA_037952835.1 of Lithobates septentrionalis. Classification (NCBI taxonomy): domain Eukaryota; kingdom Metazoa; phylum Chordata; class Amphibia; order Anura; family Ranidae; genus Lithobates; species Lithobates septentrionalis. The sequence continues at coordinate 2,730,747 of JBBDGP010000260.1, forward strand.
CGTTCAAAATTACAAAGAGATTCTACTTAACAACAAACCTACAGTCCCTGTCTTGTTTGCACCACCTGTATACTGCTGTTCAGAGTATATAGGGCCTGGTGGCCCCACACCTTTCCTTATTTTAATTTGGGTGCGGGGTTCCCCTTAATATCCATACAAGACCCAAAGGATCTGGTAATGGACTGGGGGGTACCCATGCCGTTTGTCTCACTGATTTTGATCCATATTGCCAGGACCCGACATTACATTAAACCCGCAAGCAGTTTTAAATGAGATTTTTTCCTTTGAAAATGACATTTGGTGCAGGGACTGTTCTAAACACGGGAAACACGCGTCACTTTACAGGCATACTATAGACACCCCCCAGGTACGATATTTAAAGGAATATTTCACTTTTTTTTTTTTACTTTAAGCATCATTAAAATCACTGCTCCCGAAAAAACGGCCGTTTTTAAAAGTTTTTTTTGCATTGATACATGTCCCCTGGGGTAGGACCCGGGTCCCCAAACCCTTTTTAGGACAATACCATGCAAATTAGCCTTTAAAATGAGCACTTTTGATTTTGAACGTTCGAGTCCCATAGACGTCAATGGGGTTCTAACGTTCGTGCAAACTTTCGGTCTGTTCGCAGGTTCTGGTGCGAACCGAACCGGGGGTGTTCGGCTCATCCCTAGTCAGAGGGTTAAGGCCTCCCCAAAGCTCTTCTTTGCGCTTTATTAGCTATTATAAGACACACCGTATAAAAACAAAACAAAAAAAACCCCTCCTTTCAACATAGAATAAGGTGTCTATATGTATGTCAACATGATAACGCAACCAAAATAATTAAAACATTTCTAAAGAAGTCAAACAGAACAGGAACAGTTCCTTGGACCTAAAATAACGAAGGAAGAGAAATATAGGACCAATAGAATCGTAAGAACTTGAGTGTTCCGTGCTTCCCAACTATGGAGTCGGGGTATAGGGTGCTACGACTGGAAAAGCAAGCATATCCAGGAGAGAAAGTGTTCCTCAGAGGATCTGGTCGGGTCGGATTGGATCAGAGTGGGTCTAGAATGAACCCAGGCCCCAATCCTTGGTTAGGGGGGCCTGGAGTCTTTAGATTTTTTGGAGAGGCGCTTCTCCCAGTTACGGGCAATGGGGCTGGAAGGAGCTGGTCTCTTGGAAGACGATTTGGGACCTCTGTCAGAAATTGTTGATTGCAGTTCCTGGGAGATGAGTCCCAGCTGGAACAGTAGCTTTTCTCCTTCCAAATACGATGAGAAGCCATATGGTTTGTTGTTGTAGGAGAATGTAAGGCGAAAAGGAAATGACCATCTGTAGGTGATCGATTTCTGGGTCAGCGCAAGGAGGAGTGGTTTCAGGGATCTCCTTCTCTGTATAGTAAAGGGGGAAAGGTCCGCAAAGACTTGTATGGGGTGACCCTGAAACGTTAGTGGACCTTCAGCACGCGAGCGTTGCATCACCTCCTCTTTTACTTTGTAGAAGTGATGTTTCACTATAACGTCTCTCGGGAGACCGTCTTGGCGGGGGGGTTGTAGAGCTCTGTGAGCGTGGTCTATCTCCAGGCGATGGTCTGGGATGTTGGGGATAAGTTCCTTAATAAATGTTCTTACAATGTGATCAGAGTCTTTGAAGGATTCTGGTACTCCCCAAATGCGGAAGTTATATCTCCTCGTACGGTTTGCGAGATCGTCAGTTTTGGAGAATGCATTTTCAAGCTGGTCCTGCAAATCTTGGATTCTGGCGGTGTTCTGGTTCACTCTAGATATCGTTTTGTCTGCGTTGATTTTGATCGTTTCAATTCTGGCACCTAAAAGCTGTAAGTCAGCCTGGATGGCAGTGGTGATTTGATTAGCAGTTTGTGAGAGACCCCTGGAGAGCATTGTGTCAAACATGGCCATCATGGAGGATAAATCCTGGGGTGTAGAGGGAAAGCCCTGTGTGTGTGAGGCCTGCAGGCTTCTGGGCTGGCCATGAGGTTTTCCACAGGGGAGAGGAGCATATCATCTAAGATCCTGCTAATTAGGGACTCCGTGGAAGTAGGAGACAAGCAGGCATGACTGTATGTACTCACTGTGGGGCCCGCCGGCCCTGAAGAGCAGCCATCCTGATCTGCTATGGATTCTCCCCTCTCCAGCTCCGTCTCCTGCCTTCCCCCTCATGTGTCGGCGTCCGGCGCCATCTTGGCTGAGACCGCGGGTCCCGATCCGGAGGCTAAAACTCAGGAAAGATCTCTCCTGGCTGTTCCCCCCGCCATCCTGGGGTTCCTTGAGCTGTCCCCTGTACGTGGGGTCTGATCATGTCCGGGGCTCTGCGCTGTGAGCGGTGCTGGAGGGATTAAGTGGCCGGTGCGGTGCAGAGCTCTCGGATCAGGCTTCCATTCGACGAGCTGCCGCGCTGCGCCTCCTTCAATATGATTTTTTTAAATTAATCAGACATAAGATACATGGGACATAACATTACAATAGTGGTTGGTCATAGAGATATTGTCAGTTTTTTGGTTTGAGTAGATTTCTCAAACAAATGTGGTTTCATACAATGGGGTTAGATACCATTGTTGTATTACAGTTTGAACAGGCTATTGTCTCTATAGCTACAGTACACAAGTAAGAGATTTACTTGTTTGAGGTTTTTTCAGCTCTCAAACCAAAAGAATGACTGTTAGATTACTGTCAGGTGTTGGCTAGATTAGACAATGGGTACATAGATACAGTTTTCAACAGTCCATTGTCTACACAGCTACAGTAAACAGGTATGTTTTCTGTTGTTTGGTAACTATGGTAAACAGCCTGGCACATAAAAGAGGGATTCAGGCATAAGCTAGGAACACACACACACACACACCACATCATGCTGTAACATCAGAAGCCACCCATGATAGAACAACAGTGCCTGATGCTCCCGAAAAATTGTTGCCAATGGAGATCACGAACATAGAGTAACAGAAGATAAGTAACATTTAAGTGTATTTGTACTATTATAGACCATAGGCTGTTCAGTTTGCTAGGCATTTTGCTTGTTATAGATATCTGTCAGTCTTGTATTGTATTCCTAATATTGTAATAGTTTTGTATGTACAGCATCTTTGTATAGTAAAAGCACATTTACACACTGCAGAAATCTCAGCTTCCTTGCTTATACCACAGAGTAACCTTGCTAGATAGACGCAAGCAAAACAATCTGTGCGTATTGTGGCCAGTGCGTTTTTGGAAATGGTCAAGGACTTTTTGCGGGTAACAGATTTCAATGGAACCAAACCAACTGTTGCATTGGTGATGTGATTTTTGATGTGTTTTGCGGTTATTATTTTAACAATGTATATAGCTGGTTGCAAACCGGGGGGCTGGGAAGCCAGCCAGCTGTCGCATCCTTAACAACCAATGAATCTTCAGCTGTCAGCGGCTTCCTCACTGAAAGTAAAAAAAAAAAATGCCAGCCAGAAATAATCGCAAAAAACCGCATGGGGTCCCCCAGGTCTATACCAGGCCCTTTGGGTCTACTATGGATTCGGAGGGGACCCCATGCCAAAATTTAACAAAGATGGTGTAGTATTCCCCCCCAGTCCATTACCAGGCCCTTCAGGTCTGGTGTGGATTTTAAGGGGAACCCCACATCAAAATAAAAAAAAGTGGTGTTGGGGTCCCCCTCAAAATCCATACCAGACCCTTATCCAAGCACACAACCTGGCAGGCCGCAGGAAAAGGGGGGGTGAGAGAGCGCCCCACCTCCTCCTGAACCGTACCAGGCCACATGCTCTCAACATGGGGAGGGTGCTTTGGGGTCCCCCCCAAAACACCTTGTCCCCAGGTTGATGGGGACAAGAGCCTCATCCCCACAACCCTTGCCCGGTGGTTGTGGGGGTCTGCGGGCGGGGGCTTATCGGAATCTGTTAGCCCCCTATGTGAATGGGTATCAGGTACATTGTACTACTACCCATTCACCAAAAAAAAGCAGTGAAATGTGACAAAAAACATTAGCCGGTTTGAATCCCACCAATGGTATCACCTCCTGAAAATGTACATTCTACTCAGCAGCATAATTACAGAATGCACATCAATTTGGTTTATTCCATCATTTTAACATTTCAAATGCATGCAATGGTATGTAATTATTCAAAAATATTATGGTGTGGATTTAAAAAAATCAGCTATTCAAAAATCAAGGAAAAAAATGGCGTAGGGTCCCCCCCTCCAGTGCATACCAGGCCCTTCGGATCTGGTATGGACTTTAAGGGGAATTCCAAGCTAAAATGTAAAAAAAAATGGCGTAGGGGTCCCCCCCAAGGTCCATACCAGAAGGGTCAGGTATGGATATTAAGGGGAACCCTGCCCCAAAATTTGAAAAAAAATGTCATGGGGTCCCCCTAAAATTCATACCAGACCCTTATCCGAGCACGCAACCTGGCAGTGAGCGAGAGCGCGGCCCTCCCCTCCTGAACCGTACCAGGCCACATACCCTCAACGTGGGGAGGGTGCTTTGAAGTAGCCCCCCAAAACACCTTGTCCCCATGTTGATGGGGAGAAGGGCCTCATCCCCACAACCCTTGCCCGATGGATGTGGGGGTCTGCAGGTGGGGGGTTTATCGGAATCTGGAAGCCCCTTTAACAAGAGGGCCCCCAGATCCCGCCCCCCATGCAAATGGGTATCGGGTACATTGTACCCCTACTCATTCACCAAAAAAAGCAGTGAAATGTGACAAAAGACAATAACCGTTTTTTGACAATTCCTTTATTTAACCACTTGACCACTTAATAACTAGACCAATTTTCAGCTTTCGGTGCTCTCACATTTTGAATGACAATGACTCAGTCATACAACACTGTACCTATATGAAATGTTTGTCCTTTTTTTCTCACAAATAGAGCTTTCTTTTGGTGGTATTTAATCACCACTGGGTTCTTTATTTTTTTGAGCTATAAAAGAAAAAAGACCGAAAATTCTGTAAAAAAATGCATTTTTCTTTGTTTCTGTTATAAAATTTTGCAAATTAGTAATTTTTCTTCATATATTTTGGCCAAAATTTATACCACTATATATCTTTTGTAAAAGTAAGTACAAATTGGTGTATATTATTTGGTCTTTGTGAAAGTTATAGAGTCCAAAAGCTATGGTGCCAATATCTGAAAATTGATCACACCTGAAGTACTGACTGCCTATCTAATTTTTTGAGACCCTAACATGCCAGAAAAGTACAAATACCCCCCAAATGACCCCTTTTTGGAAAGCAGACATTCCAAGGTATTTAGAAAGATGCATGATGAGTTTTTTGAAGTTTTTTTAAGTCATTTTTTCCCCACAATTCTTTGTAAATTTAAGATTTTTTTTCTTTTTTTTTTCACAAAATTGTCATATTAGCAGGGTATTTTTCACACACAGCATATGCATACCACAAATTACACCCCAAAACACATTCTACTATTACTCCCGAGTACTGCAATACCACATGTGTGAGACTTTTACACAGCGTGGCCACATACAGAGGCCCAACATGCACGGAGCACCTTCAGGCGTTCTGGAGTGCCCAGGCCAATTGTGACATTTCTCTCCCACATGTAAAAATCATCATTTATTTGCTAGAAAATTACATAGAACCCCAAAACATTATATATATGTTTTTTTAGAAAAGACCCTAGAGAATATAATGGCAGTCGTTGCAACTTTTTATCTCGCACGGTATTTGCGCAGCAATTTTTCAAGCGTGTTTTTTTTTAAAAAAAAAAACAGTTTTGTGCTAAAAAAAACAAACCAGTAAAGTTAGCCCAATGTTTTTGCATAATGTGAAAGATGAAGTTATGCCAAGTAAATAGATACCTAACATATCACCCTTCAAAATTGCACACTCTCGTGGAATGGCACCAAACTTCGCTACTTAAAAATCCCCATAGGCGACACTTTAAAATTTTTTACTGGCTACATGTTTTGAGTTACAGAGGAGGTCTAGGGCCAAAATTTTTGCCCTCACTCTACCGATCGCAGCGATACCTCACATTTGTGGTTTGAACACCATTTTCATATGTGGGCGAGACTTACATATATATAGTTACATAGTAGGTGAGGTTGAAAAAAGACACACGTCCATCAAGTCCAACCTATGTGTGTGATTATGTGTCAGTATTACCTTACATATCCCTGTATGTTGCGGTCATTCAGGTGATTATCTAATAGTTTCTTGAAGCTATCAATGCTCCCCGCTGAGACCACGGCCTGTGGAAGGGAATTCCACATCCTTACCGCTCTTACAGTAAAGAACCCTCTACGTAGTTTAAGGTTAAACCTCTTTTCTTCTAATTGTAATGAGTGTCCCCGAGTCTTATTAAACTCTCTTCTGCGAAAAAGTTTTATCCCTATTGTGGGGTCACCAGTACAGTATTTGTAAATTGAAATCATATCCCCTCTCAAGCGTCTCTTCTCCAGAGAGAATAAGTTCAACGCTCGCAACCTTTCCTCATAACTAAGATCCTCCAGACCCTTTATTAGCTTTGTTGCCCTTCTTTGTACTCGCTCCATTTCCAGTACATCCTTCCTGAGGACTGGTGCCCAGAACTGGACAGCATACTCCAGGTGCGGCCGGACCAGAGTCTTGTAGAGAATTATCGTTTTATCTCTGGAGTTGATCCCCTTTTAATACATGCCAATATTCTGTTTGCCTTATTAGCAGCAGCTTGGCATTGCATGCCATTGCTGAGCCTATCATCTACTAGGACCCCCAGGTCCTTTTCCATCCTAGATTCCCCCAGAGGTTCTCCCCCCAGTGTATAGATTGCATTCATATTTTTGCCAACCAAATGCATTATTTTACATTTTTCTACATTGAACCTCATTTGCCATGTAGTCGCCCACCCCATTAATTTGTTCAGGTCTTTTTGCAAGGTTTCCACATCCTGTGGAGAAGTTATTGCCCTGCTTAGCTTAGTATCGTCTGCAAATACAGAGATTGAACTGTTTATCCCATCCTCCAGATCGTTTATAAACAAATTAAATAGGATTGGTCCCAGCACAGAACCCTGGGGAACCCCACTACCCACCCCTGACCATTCTGAGTATTTCCCATTTATCACCACCCTCTGAACACGCCCTTGTAGCCAGTTTTCAATCCAGGTACTCACCCTATGGTCCATGCCAACGGACCCTATTGTGTACAGTAAACGTTTATAGGGAACTGTGTCAAATGCTTTTGCAAAATCCAGATACACCACGTCTACGGGCCTTCCTTTATCTAGATGGCAACTCACCTCCTCATAGAAGGTTAATAGATTGGTTTGGCAAGAACGATTCTTCATGAATCCATGCTGATTACTGCTAATGATATCGTTCTTATTACTAAAATCTTGTATATAGTCCCTTATCATCCCCTCCAAGATTTTACATACTATTGATGTTAGGCTAACTGGTCTGTAATTCCCAGGGATGTTTTTTGGGCCCTTTTTAAATATTGGTGCTACATTGGCTTTTCTCCAATCAGCTTGTACCTTTCCAGTCAATAGACTGTCTGTAAAAATTAGGAACAACGGTCTGGCAATCACCTGACTGAGTTCCCTAAGTACCCTCGGATGCAAGCCATCTGGTCCCGGTGATTTATTAATGTTAAGTTTCTCAAGTCTAATTTTAATTCCGTCCTCTGTTAACCATGGAGGTGCTTCCTGTGTTGTGTCATGAGGATAAACACTGCAGTTTTGGTTACTGAAGCCCCCCGATTGACTCGTGAAGACTGAGGAGAAGAATAAATTCAATACCTTTGCCATCTCCCCATCCTTTGTAACCAGATGTCCTTCCTCATTCTTTATGGGGCCAATATGGTCTGTCCTCCCTTTTTTACTGTTTACATACTTAAAGAATTTCTTGGGATTTTTTTTGCTCTCCTCCGCTATGTGTCTTTCATGTTCTATCTTAGCCGTCCTAATTGCACCCTTACATTTCTTATTGCATTCTTTATAAAGTCTGAATGCTGAGGATGATCCCTCAACCTTGTATTTTTTGAAGGCCTTCTCCTTTGCTTTTATATGCATTTTTACATTGGAGTTAAGCCATCCAGGATTTTTTATTACTCAATGGGATACATTGGCTAATGCCCTTATTTAATATGCTCTTAAAGCAAACCCATCTCTCCTCCGTATTCTTTGTTCCTAATATTTTATCCCAATTTATGCCTTTTAGCAAGGTTTGTAGTTTAGGGAAGTTGGCTCTTTTGAAATTCAGTGTCTTTGTATTCCCTTTATGTTTCCTATTTGTGTGATTTATACTGAAACTAATTGACCTGTGATCGCTGTTACCTAAATTGCCCCGTATTTCCACATCTGTGATCAGGTCTGTATTGTTGGTAAGCAGTAGATCCAGTAATGTTTTATTTCTAGTTGGTGCGTCTACCATCTGACCCATAAAATTGTCCTGCAAGACATTAAGGAACTGGCGAGCCTTAAATGAATGCGCGGTTCCCTCCGCCCAGTCTATGTCTGGATAATTAAAATCCCCCATTATGATAACACTATGCGCTTCTGCATGCGAGCACACGGGGACACGGGGAAAAAAAAAATATTGTTCATTTTACTTTATTTATTTTTATTTGATGCTTTTGTCCAAAAAATTATTTTTTTGATCACTTTTATTCCTATTACAAGGAATGTAAACATCCCTTGTAATAGGAATATGGCATGAGAGGTCCTCTTTACAGTGAGATATGGGGTCAATAAGACACCACATCTCACCTCTAGGCTGGGAAGCCTGAAAAAAAAAAAAACAATCCTGGCTTAGATGAGTCGGTAGAAGCACCTGAGGGCGGCGGGAGGGAGGGGACGTCCCCTCTCGCCTCCCGTAAGAATGATCAAGCAGTGGAACAGCCACTATGATCATTCTTATGGTGTAGGGAATCACCGGCTGAAAAAGCTGATATCTGAATGATGCCTGTAGCTGCAGGCATCATTCAGATATCCCCGCACAAAGTCAAGGACGTTGTATGGCGGCCGGTGGGTGGGAAGTGGTTAAAACACATTTTTTTTTTAACACAAAGTTGTCCATTTCTACAATATTTCTAACACATAACATGTACATACCAAAAATTACACCCCAAAATAGATTCTCCTACTCCTCCTGATTATGGCGATACCACATGTGTGAGACTTCCACAGCCTGGCCACATACAGAGGCCGAGTACAGCCGAGTATGGCTAAGCGTGGCAGAGTATGGCTGAGCATGGCTGAGCATGGCTGGGTATGGCTGGGTATGGCAAAGTATGGCTGGGTATCACCGAGTATTGCAGAGTATGGCTGGGTATTGCAGAGTATGGCTGGGTATGGCAGAGTATGGCTGGGTATTGCAGAGTATGGCTGGGTAAGGGAGAGTATGGCTGGGTATGGCAGAGTATGGCTGGGTTTTGCAGAGTATGGTTGGGTATGGCAGAGTATGGCAGGGTATGGCAGATTATTGCGGGGTATTGCAGGGTATTGCGGGGTATTGCGAGGTATTGCGGGGTATTGCAGAGTATTGCAGGGTATTGCAGGGTATTGCAGGGTATTGCGGAGTATTGCGGAGTATTGCGGGGTATTGCAGGGTATTGCAGGGTATTGCAGAGTATTGCAGGGCATTGCAGAGTATTGCATGGTATTGGAGGGTATTGCAGGGCATTGCAGAGTATTGCATGGTATTGGAGGGTATTGCAGGGCATTGCAGAGTATTGCGGGGTATTGTAGAGTATTGCGGGGTATTGCAGAGTATTGCAGGGCATTGCAGAGTATTGCATGGTATTGGAGGGTATTGCAGGGCATTGCAGAGTATTGCAGGGTATTGCAGAGTATTGCGGGGTATTGCAGAGTATTGCAGAGTATTGCGGGGTATTGCAGAGTATTGCAGGGTATTGCAGAATATTGCAGGGTATTGCAGAATATTGCAGGGTATTGCAGAGTATTGCGGGGCATTGCAGAGTATTGCAGGGTATTGCAAAGTATTGCAGAGTATTGCAGGGTATTGCAGAATATTGCAGGGCATTGCAGAGTATTGCAGGGCATTGCAGAGTAGTGCAGGGTATTGCTGAGCATGGAGGGATGGCTGAGCATGGATGTATGGATCCATGGATGTGACTACACATGTCACAGAGCAGCACTGTGGGCACTACACATCAAGCCCACAGCGCAGCTGCCATCTGATCCCTCCCCCTTTGTACCGATCGGTACAGAGAGGGGAGAGAGGAACCGGCGTCATATCATCATTTGACGGAGCGATCACATGGTAAACGGCCGTGATTAGCGGCCGTTTACCGTGATCCGTGATGCGCCGGGTCCAGATGTTCCCGTGTGCATGCCCCGGGGGGGGGGCGCCAGAGCGGTTTTCTGGGATCACGTCATAGTACGTCCTCCCAGAGTTATCCAACCGCCTTGTAGCCGTCATTTGGCTATGGGCTGGTTGGTAACTGGTTAAAATGTCTTCTTCTTTCCCCGCTCCTTCCTCCGGTCTTCCTCCAGCTTCTTCTTCCCCCCGCTCTTTCTTCAGTTTTCTCTTTTTTCCTCCAGCTTCTTTTTCCCCCACTTCGTCCTCCATCTTCCTCTGCTTCTTCCTCCCGTCTTCTCCATCTTCCTCCGACTCCGGTCTTTCTCCTCCGCTGCTCCCGCCACTGACCTGCTATGAAAACGAACCTCCTCCAATGCTTCGGCCAGCGGTATCTCAGAGCCATGTCATTCGCCCCATCAGAGCATCAGAGGAGGTTCGATTTTTGAATGTTCAGCGGGCGGGAGGAGAAAGACTGGAGGACAGACTGGGGGGAAGAAGAATCCAGAGCAATTTTGGGGGACCCCAAAAGCACCCTCCCCATGTTGAGAGCATGTGGCCTGGTACGGTTCAGGAGGGGGGCGCTCTCTCGTCCCCCCCTCTTTTCCTGCGGCCTGTCAGGTTGCGTGCTCGGATATTGGTCTGGTATGGATTTTTGGGGGGGACCCACGCCACTTTTTTTTCAAATTTTGGTGCAGGGTTCCCCTTAATATCCATACCAGACCTGAATATCCAAACACTGGCTCTGGATATCAAAACCACCCTATCAGCAGCAATTTCTGACTTGAACATGGACATCAAGGCTATTTTGTCATGCCTGGAAGCAGTGGTGGTTACTGCAGAGGTGCCTGAGATGGCCATCACGCAAGTGTAGCAGGTCTCGAGCTCTCACACCCAGCATCTCATTAATCTGCACTGCCATATTGAGAACCCGTACAACAGGGGACGGAGGCGCAATAAGCGCAATAAGGATCCCTAAGCCAGGGCCCCACCTTCAGCCTGCAGTCTGGACGATTTTCAACTCCCTACTGGGCAGACCGCCAAACTTGCCTATTGATATGGAGTGCTGCCACAGAATGCATAGATCCAGAAGCCAGAACACCGACCCTCCCCAGGATATAGTCTGTTGCCTGGTGACCTTCCAGCTAAAAGAAGATATTGCTCGCAACCACAGTCACCTACTCCATGATGGCTCTGAAATTTAGATTTATCAGGATCTGTCTGCCATTATGCTCCAGCATTGAAGGAAATTGTGTCCCCTGCTTAACATCTTGTGGGATTGGAGCATTGTATATTGCTGGAAATTCTGCCTTTTGGCAACAGTTGCTGGACACACAACTCTCCTGCAAAGGCTGACACCTTGGGCCTTCCAACACTGGCCAACACCTTCCTTACTGGATTGGTAAAGCTCCTTTCTCCAACCCCAGCCTTGGATCCCCACTCAGCCTGATTCCACTCCTCGTTCTCATCAACACAGGCTGCGTCACCTTAGATCCCCTTCTGCCTCTTCTGTGAGAGATTTGAACAGGGTGCCTCTGGATCACAGCCCAAAGCCTTCACCTTTAGCCTTGCAAAAACAGATGCATCACTGAGTGCCTCTTGGAAGATTGTGTGAGCTTATTCTGACCCTATTTGTTTCCAGTTTGTTGACTATACAGTCTGTGGCTTTCCCATAGATGGGTTGGCTGCCTTGCTTTCCTGTAGAGTGTATTGTTGCCCTGAGGAGATTTGTCCCTTGCTTGCTATGCAAAGGATTAACTTCGGAGTGATCTCTGCCTCTCTACTGCTCTCTTGTGTGGTAGGCTTTGTTATAGCTACGGGAAAATGACATCAGAGATCTAGTCTCCTTGGGCTATATATCTTTTGTCCACAGGGACTGAACTTGCCTGTTCATTTGCTTTGTTGAATCCCCTAACTTGAACTGCTTTTGACCTGTTTCTGCCACTTTCTTTAGGGATCCTCCATGCTATGGGGGTTTATGCAGACTCTCTGCTAATTCCTACTACTGCTTAATAATGTCACTGATATGGTCGTCTAGCTATACAAACATTGTTTTGATATGCTCTCATGTTTTATATATACACTATGCCTTTTGTTTTCCCTTGTATGTTTGAGCGGGGGCTGTCCCACTGAGGATACTTCACAGGGAGCTGTGTGGGCCTGAGCGGACCTCAAGGGGGTGTAGCTGGTTATGGTGGCCCTGGATCTTGGAGTAAGGGAGGCTTTTGCCTGGCCCCTATGCATACAGTGGAGTTGCCAAGGGGGTGCTTCTAGGCTGCAAGTATTCTCTACAGTTGCGTTTATGCACTCGCCTCCCTGGGACAATGTAATTCCTTGCTTTTTATTCCCAGGAAGGAGCTTCCATTTGCCTTTGGATAGCCTTATTCACTGTCTGGTAAGGTTTTTCTTATTGATGATTTTGAGCAGTGTTTATTTTATGTGCCTTTTATGATGGTTGTGCATGTGTCTCCTAACTGCCTTTGCATTGACTTGATGACGTGATTTGATCCCTACAATCCAGAGGCTAGTTCTTCTCTGCCTACGCTACTACTTTCACTTGCTAGGTCCCTCTTGCCCCCCCCCCCCGATCCCCCTCTACTGCTTTGCCTCTGTACTGGAATCCCTGGTACCATCCCTGGTACCACTTATTGTCCTAGACAATGGTCTATAGATCCACTTAATCTTCCTATTCATGTTTATTTATTTTACAAATCAGCTACTACTTGGTTGCATTAGCTGTACTATGTCTTACTCCAATTACTTTACCCCAATAGGAATGTCTCCATTATGTGGCAACCTTACTGTGGAATACAGTAGAAAGGGGATACTGGATGCGATTTTGGTTTTCCCTATGCCTAGTCTCCGCTTATTTAAAGTGGTTGTTAATCCACTATAATATGATCTTGCCATCTTCTCTGTTATATAACACTATGTGCCCCTGTGTCTGTGCTGTATGAAAAAGATGCCGATTATACTGTATATCAGAGTGGCTCCCAGCACTCACGTGACTCCTAGGCTCTTTCCGGGGAGGAGGGGATGAGAGAAATGAGATCCAAGGTCACGTGAGCGCCAGGAGCCTCTCTGATATACGGTATAATCTGCATCTTTTTTTATACAGCACAGGAGAACATAGTGTTATATAACAGAGGGGATGGCATGATCATAGTATAGATTAGATTGCATCAGGAGGGGAGGTTAGTGGAGTGGACAGAGCAGACAGGCAGGGAGAGGAGGGGGAGGAGGACACAGGAGAGGAGAGAGCAGGGCTGCGGATGATGGAGGCACGTAAATTGACCGCAGTGTCAGGGCTCAGAAGCCATGATATACCATGGTTAGTTTATGGGGGGAGGGTACAGCCAGGCAGGATCAGCCAGGTAGTTTAGGTGATACAGGGGGCCAAGTTAATAACATGCTTTAAGGGAACAGGATCCATTTTTTTTCTTAGGTTAACAAACACTTTAGTACCATATTCTTTTCATTGCAACTGTATGTTTTGTTTTTACCTGGTTCCGATGAGGGTTTTTTCTATGTGTTGTTTTTAGTAAATGAGAATGTGACTAAACTCCAATGGTTTTCAACATACCTTCATGCTTTGTGTTAAGGGGTCTCCTGAATCACTCATTGATTAAGTCTTGAACCCACAGACACATGGTAACTAAGTTGAAAATTCTCTCTTATAATATCCGTGGACTGCGTTTGCCTTAAAAATTTAGTAAAGCGTGGCAGAAACTCTGCCATCTTGCCCCACACATTGTGTTGTTTCATGAGACCCACTTCATTGGTCCAATCTACACCTAAACTTCCACAGTCTGCATTTACAAAATAGTTTCTTTGCCCATCCCCTATATCTAAAGCCAAGGGAGTAGCAATTTTTATTCATAAGACCTGTCACTTTGTTCAGTTATCACAACTCACCAAGTATGATGACAGGGCACTGTCAAAGGCAATATTTTTACCATAGTCAATATTTATGCCCCTAATACTGTTCCATTAACTTTTTTGTCCAGTACCCTGGGGAGGTTGACTGAGTTCCAGGAACGTCTCCTAATTTTTTTTTTGGGGGGGGGGGGGGGTCATTCTCCTCCAGACCCCCTATTGGATACATCCTCTGGGAAAACTTCCTTTTCTTTTAATGCTCTCAAAGACTTTAAGAAAATGCTTGCTACCCTATATCTGGTGGATTGCTGAGGAGCTAAACACTCTTCCAATAAGGACTACAGCTATTATTCTAGTGTACATGACTCCTACTCTAGACTAGACCTTATTTTTGTTGATCAGTATTACCTGCATAGCGTCCAGGATATGTCTGTTGATCACATTACCATATCTGACTATGCCCCGGTCTCTGTCACTTTTTCACTTACTGATATTAGCCGAAAAGACTGGACCTGGCTGCTCAATGATAACCTTTTAGACAATAGTACCGATCTAGCAGATCTGGAATCCACCTTTAACTCTTATTTAGAATTGAACACCATCAGCGAGGTCTCCATGCAGGCTGTATGGGAGGGACATAAGGCAAGTATCCGAGGAGTAAACAAAAAAGAAAAGAAAACAAGTCCTGTTAAATCAAAAATCAATGGTGAAAAATGATTTTTCAATGCCACTTACCAAAGTATGGTACTGTTGCCATAGCCAAACAAACTATGCATACAAAAGAAAACCCTGGTATTGCTACCAGGATCAAAAAGTGGCTACTTCTGCAACAGAGGGTCTTAGTCAAGATTTTGATTCTATAAAAATACAAAATTTAATAATTCCACTAGTGGCGCAATTTACATGAATCCATGGTGCGACTTTAACTATTGAAACAGCTTCGAAAAGAAAAAAACCCTGAAACGATGATTCTATAAAAACAGTCAAAAAATGTGGAAACACACACAACAATACACATATACAATCAAAAAACAAACACAAAAAGTCCGGACACCAGCATACCATTCACAGAGAAACTTACATGCGATTAAATCGCATTAAAGCGAAAATGCATATGAAAAAATGAATGAAGAAAATTCTCCCATTCAAATAAAAAATGTATTTACAGTTTCAAAAAATCCAAGATGAATAATTTGAGCAAACTGCTCATTGGCAATCAGGATGTTTCTTCAAAAGTCAGTCTTTTCCAAGAAGCATAATCTGGTATTTCAAGGAAAAGGCACACCCATACATTACCACCCTGTTGAATTCAATAGTCGTTATATCCCGTTCGATCCTTGCACGGACTGGAATTATATCACATTGATGTTTCTTTAGGCTCATAAGAGCTCCGCAATGAAAAAATCTGTCCTTCAAAGCAAGGTCGCTGGGTCCGCGATACTCGTGGCATTCGCCGTGCGAGATGTATGGTTAGGGTGGATGCTGAGCAGATGTCTCCTATCCCGCGGTTCAGTTTGAATGGGGTATATCATAGGCTGGCGTCACGTGACTGCTGTTACGTCAACGCGTCTCGCTAAAAAGGTAGCGTAGCTTCGTCTGGACTAGGTGGGGTTAGAGGCTGTGAGTCCCTTTTATCAGCAAGTCCAAGTTCCAACAGCACCGCCCTAAATCTTCTAACACATGTCGTTTTTCAGTTTTCTGAATGAAGTAATCCACACATAACCTGAACAAAGTTATTATTCCTGCAAGCTACCATTTCTTTCCAATTCAATGAGCCATCATATCATCTCACTTTGGATTTTCCACCAAACCTTCCTATGTATTTAAAACCGCATTAAAAAGAGAACCTAGCTGGGTACAATGACTCACATGTTCTGTCAATGCATTTACCACAATACTTCTTAGGACCACATTGATCCAAACAATGAAACAGACACAGAGTGTGGAATTAACACAAAGGGAGGAAGGATCAAGAAGACATAAAATCAGAAGAAAAAGGTAGGAGCAATAAGGGCTATTAATAAGCCCGCATATAAAGATAATAAATAATGCAAAAGGAATATTAGCTTAGGAGGAGAAAATTTGAATTTAAATTATTTACAAAAACCAAAGGAGAGTAGAGAGACAAGAGGGAATGAAAAAAGAGGGAGAGAGAAGAGAGGAGAACAAAAGGAGAGCACGAAAAGATGAGATGCAGGGAGATAGGGGGGAGGAGGGAAGGGAAGAGGAGGGGGAGGGAGAAAGGGGGGGGGAGAGGGATGAAAAGGGGGAGGGGGGAGGTGGGAGGGAAAGAAAGAAAAAAGGGGAGCAAGGAAGGGAGGAGGTTAAGAAGGGGGGAGGGGTAAAAGTTGGCAGGTGAGGGAAAAAGGGGAATGAAGGGAAAAGGGAAGAGGGGGGGAGGGAGAGAAGGAGGGAAGGGGGGGGGCTGGTGGAGGAGATCAAGTTTCAAGGAAAACCTGGATATTCAGTTCAGTGTTAAGTCCTTGAGGGGCAAGGGACCCCAACCAATAAATTCACCACTTCTCCTTCTGCAGAAGGATGCGGGTAATGTCCCCTCTCCTCGATGGTAGTTTAAGCACATAAATGCCTTTAACCCTCAGGTCATCAGGTTTTCCTTGATGACATAAGGCAAAATGTTTAGCCAATGGTTTCTCTTGAACCTTCTCTAGATCTCTCTCCTTTTCCCGCTTAATTTCCCACAAATGCTCACCAATCTGAATTTTATGGGGTCTTTTGGTCTTACCGATATAGATTTTTGGACAGGGGCAGGTAAGCATGTAAATTACCCTACTCGTAGAGCAATTGATGAGATCCCGAATCTCAAAAGATTGCTGTCCTTGTGCATCTTTGAAGGTGGCCATTCTGTCCACAAATGGACAGACTTGGCATCTGTTGCAAGGGTACATTCCTTTACTCCTGGGTAGGGATGAGCTTCGTGTTCGAGTCGAACCCATGTTCGACTCGAACATCGGCTGTTCGATCGTTCGCCGAATTGCGAATGATATGGGCTGTTCGCAACAAATTTGTGTGGCGCGTCACGGCCCATAATTCACTGCGGCATCGCAGTGCATTGCTGGATGATGATGGCGCTGTGATTAGCCAAGCATGCGGGTCATAGTGCATGCTTGGCCAATCACAGCATCATCGGTAGAGAGAGCTGTAATTGGCCAAAGCCGGGGTGGCTTTGGCCAATTATGGCTCAGGGGGTTTAGAACACGCCCCACACTATATAAGGCCGCCTGCACGGCGGCCCTGTGTAGTGTGTTCCGGCGTGCTTAGATAGAGAGAGAGAGAGAGAGAGAGAGAGAGAGAGAGAGAGAGAGACAGTGTCATTTCATTTGAGTTAGCCAGATTAGGCAGGACAGTCAGTGAGTTAGCTGCACTTACAGTGTATTGTGTATATATATATATGCATCCCAGGTGTTGCATATATATATATACACTGTATTCAGTTTAGCTAGAACCGTTCCTGTTATCTTCCTACTGACAGGCAGGCTTGTCTTGTTACAGTATTTACAGCTACCTGAAGAAAATTGCTGGTGTTCTTTTGATCCTATTAGTACCACAGTCAGGCAGCTAGACTATTTACAGTTAGTGTAGTGCGTCCTGCTCACAGTGTTCAGCTAAAACTACAAGTTAGTGTAGTGAGACCTCTGCACAGTGTTCATCTAAAGCTACAAGTTAGTGTAGTGCATCCTGCTCACAGTGTTCAGCTAAAACTACAAGTTAGTGTAGTGAGACCTCTGCACAGTGTTCAGCTAAAGCTACAAGTAAGTGTAGTGCGTCCTGCTCACAGTGTTCAGCTAAAACTACAAGTTAGTGTAGTGAGACCTCTGCACAGTGTTCAGCTAAAACTACAAGTTTGTGTAGTGAGACCTCTGCACAGTGTTCAGCTAAAGCTACAAGTTAGTGTAGTGCCTCCTGCTCACAGTGTTCAGCTAAAACTACAAGTTAGTGTAGTGAGACCTCTGCACAGTGTTCATCTAAAGCTACAAGTTAGTGTAGTGTGTCCTGCTCACAGTGTTCAGCTAAAACTACAAGTTAGTGTAGTGAGACCTCTGCACAGTGTTCAGCTAAAACTACAAGTTAGTGTAGTGAGACCTCTGCACAGTGATCATCTAAAGCTACAATTTAGTGTAGTGCATCCTGCTCACAGTGTTCAACTAAAACTACAAGTTAGTGTAGTGAGACCTCTGCACAGTGTTCATCTAAAGCTACAAGTTAGTGTAGTGCGTCCTGCTCACAGTGTTCAGCTAAAACTACAAGTTAGTGTAGTGAGTAGGGATGAGCCGAGCACCCCCCGGTTCGGTTCGCAAAAGAACCTGCGAACGGACTGAAAATTTGCACGAACGTTAGAACCCCATTGACGTCTATGGGACTCGAACGTTCGAAATCAAAAGTGCTCATTTTAAAGGCTAATTTGCATGGTATTGTCCTAAAAAGGGTTTGGGGACCCGGGTCTTGCCCCAGGGGACATGTATCAATGCAAAAAAAAACTTTTAAAAACGGCCGTTTTTTCGGGAGCAGTGATTTTAATGATGCTTAAAGTAAAAAAAAAAGGGAAATATTCCTTTAAATATCGTACCTGGGGGGGTGTCTATAGTATACCTGTAAAGTGGCGCGTGTTTTCCATGATTAGAACAGTCCCTGCACAAAATGTCATTTTTAAAGGAATAAAAGTCATTTAAAACTGCTTGCGGCTTTAATGTAATGTTGGGTCCTGGCAATATGGATGAAAATCAGTGAGACAAACGGCATGGGTACCCCCCAGTCCATTACCAGGCCCTTTGGGTCTTGTATGGATATTAAGGGGAACCCCGCACCCAAATTAAAGAAGGAAGCAGCAGTATACAGGCTCTGTACTCTGAACAGCAGTATACAGGCTCTGTACTCTGAACAGCAGTATACAGGCGGTGCAAACAAGACAGGGACTGTAGGTTTGTTGTTAAGTAGAATCTGTTTGTAATTTTGAACTGGTACATTTTTAACGTGTTTTTGGCTCTAGCCAAAAAATCTATTTTAAGCTTTTTGGAAAACATAGGGAAGGGTTATCACCCCTGTGACATTTGATTTGCTGTCTGTGCTCCTCTTCAGAAGATTTCACCTCCCAATGACAAATGTTTTTTGAAAATTTGGGTTTTTTTGTGGAACAAGGATTGGAAAGCATCAGTGGAAAGGAGAAATGTTTTTCCCATATTAACTCTTACAGGAGAGAATTTCCCTTCCTAGGGGTAGATTTCATCTCACTTCCTGTTGTCTCCATCAGTTTGCAAGTAGGAGTCGTTTGTAAGTTAGATGTTTGAAAGTAGGGGCCTGCCCTATATACTCAGCAGAAATTTGGGCCTTAGGTGTTGTTGTGGCCACAACACTGTAAGCCCTCACAGGGCCCTGCTGTGAAATATTAGATCAAGAATTGTAATTACATGCCCCTGTTGAACAGGGGCAGAAAAACTGGGCCTTTGGTGGTGGTGGTGGTGGTGCTGGTGCCACAACACTGTAAGTCCTCACTCGCTCTTGGTGGGTGCAGAAATGGGCCCTGCTGTGAAATATTAGATCAAGAATTGTAATTACATGCCCCTGTTGAACAGGGGCAGAAAAATTGGGCCTTTGGTGGTGGTGGTGGTGGTGCTGGTGCCACAACACTGTAAGTCCTCACTCGCTCTTGGTGGGTGCAGAAATGGGCCCTGCTGTGAAAATATTAGATCAAGAATTGTAATTACATGCCCCTGTTGAACTGGAGGTGAAAAATTAGGCCTTAGGCACTGGTGCTGGTGCCAGAACACTGCAACCCCTCACAGACACTCTAGTTGGTACGCAGGAACGAGCCCTGCTGCAAAGTATTGCATCAAAAATTGTAATTACACGCCCCTGTTAAACAGGGGCAGAAAAATTGGGCCTTAGGCACTGGTGCTGGTGCCACAACACTGCAACCCCTTACAGACACTCTAGTTGGAACGCAGGAACGAGCCCTGCTGCAAAGCATTGCATCAAAAATTGTAATTACACGCCCCTGTTGAACAGGGGCCGAAACATTGTGCCTTAGGCACTGGTGCTGGTGCCACAACACTGCAACCCCTCACAGACACTCTAGTTGGAACGCAGGAATGAGCCCTGCTGCAAAGTATTGCATCAAAAATTGTAATTACACGCCCCTGTTAAACAGGGGCAGAAAAATTGGGCCTTAGACACTGGTGCTGGTGCCACAACACTGCAACCCCTCACAGACACTCTAGTTGGAATGCAGGAACGAGACCTGCTGCAAAGTATTGCATAAAAAATTGTAATTACACGCCCCTGTTAAACAGGGGCTGAAAAATTGTGCCTTAGGCACTGGTGGTGGCGCCCAGAACCAAAAATGTTCTTACAAGCTATCAGCGTGATCATTGAGGAGGAAGAGGATAATTACTCAGGGATAGTCACTCAGCATCAGCATAGGCAGTCTTTGAAGGGATCTGAGATTTCCAAAAAAATTATTCGGTTACATCAGCATCAGGTGCTTGGTAGCTGGTGGTGATCCAAGACTGATTCATTTTTATGAAGGTCAGTCGATCGACCGAGTCGGTGGACAGACGCACCCTGTGATCGGTTACCATGCCTCCAGCAGCACTGAATGTGCGTTCCGAAAGAACGCTGGATGCAGGACAGGCCAGTAGCTCAATTGCATACTGTGCAAGCTCTGGCCAGTGATCCATCCTCAAGACCCAGTAACCCAGAGGATTTTCGGTGGGAAAGGTGTCCAAATCTGATCTTGCCCCTAGGTATTCCTGCACCATGTAAAACAGACGCTGGCGATGGTTGCTGGAACCGATCATACCTTGGGGCTGCGGACCAAAAAATTGTCTGAACGCATCGGTCAGACGGCCACCTTCTCCACCGCTCCTTCTTTGACTGACCGAAGCCTCAGCAACACGTTGTCCAGAAACAGGAGTTTGTAACCTCCCAGTCTCTGGGAACGCGTTGCACAGACCTTTCTGCAAGGACGCCCGAAGATGTTTCATCCTCTGCTCCCTCTGCGATGGCAAGATAAGGTCCGCAACCTTATCCTTGTAACGTGGATCAAGGAGGGTTGCCAGCCAGTATTGGTCCTTCTCCTTGATACCACAAATACGAGGATCCTTACGCAGGCTTTGCAGGATCAGGGAGGCCATGCAGCGTAGGTTTGCTGAGGCATTCGGTCCGGAGTCCTCTGGGTCACTAAGGACGACATGGTCCGCAGCCACCTCCTCCCAGCCACGTACAAGTCCATGTGTTTCTTGGGACTGATCCCTTAAAGACTGCTGCTGATGCTGAGTGCCAGGCTCCACCTCCATACTGACACAATCTTCCTCCTCCTCCTCCTCCTCCTCCTCCTCTTCCTGTGTGATCGGCGGGCACGCAGGAACACTGTCTGGATAAAGGGGGCCTTGAGAGCTAAGGAAGTCCTCCTCTTCCTGCCTCTGTTCTGCCTCAAGTGCCCTGTCCATTATTCCACGCAGCGTGTGCTCCAACAGGTGGACAAGGGGGACAGTGTCACTGATGCATGCAATGTCACTGCTCACCATCCTCGTGGCCTCCTCAAATGGTGACAGGACAGTGCATGCATCCCTGATCATGACCCACTGCCTTGGGGAAAAAAAACCAAGCTCCCCTGACCCTGTCCTGGTGCCATAGTCGCACAGGTACTCATTGATGGCCCTCTGCTGCGTGTGCAGCCGCTGCAGCATGGCCAACGTTGAGTTCCACCTGGTGGGCATGTCACAGATTAGGCGGTTCTTGGGCAGGTTAAACTCCTTTTGGAGGTCCGTCAGCCGAGCACTGGCATTATATGACCGGCGGAAATGCACACAGACTTTCCTGGCCTGCCTCAGGACATCCTGTAAGCCCGGGTACCTGCCCAAGAACCGCTGCACCACCAAGTTAAGGACGTGAGCCAAACAGGGCACATGGGTCATTTGTCCCTGTCGGAGGGCAGAGAGGAGGTTGGTGCCATTGTCGCAAACCACCATTCCTGCCTTAAGTTGGCGTGGCGTCAGCCACCTCTGAACCTGCCCCTGCAGAGTTGACAGAACCTCTGCCCCAGTGTGGCTCCTGTCCCCCAAGCACACCAGCTCAAGCACCGCATGTCATCTTTTGGCCCGCATACTTGGGTAGCCCCTTGAACGGCTACGGAGCACCGCTGGTTCCGAGGACAAAGCACAGGAAGAGGCCATGGAGGAAGAAGAAGAGGAGTGGGTGGAGGAGAGAGGTGTGTCACAATCATTAGTAGTGGCATTTTGGAGGCGTGGTGGCGGAACAACCTCCAACACTACTGCACCTTGTCCTGCATCCTTCCCAGCTGCCAGCAGAGTCACCCAATGCGCCGTGAAACTTAGGTAACGTCCCTGTCCATGCCTGCTGGACCAAGAGTCAGCGGTAATATGCACCTTACCACTGACCGCCCTGTCCAGCGAGGCATGGACATTGCCTTCCACATGCCGGTAGAGAGCCGGAATCGCCTTCCGTGAGAAAAAGTGGCGTTTGGGTACCTGCCACTGAGGAACCACACATTCCACAAACTCACGGAAGGGGGCAGAATCTACCAACTGAAAAGGCAGCAGTTGAAGTGCTAGCAATTTTGCCAAGCTAGCATTCAACCGCTAGGCATGTGGATGGCTGGGAGCAAATTTCTTTCGGCGGTGCAGCAGCTGGGGCAGGGAAATTTGCCTGGTACAATCTGACGTCGGTGTACCGAAAGCAGATTGCCCACAAGTACTTGGCTGTGACACACCTAATTCTTTTTTTTTTTTTTTTTTTCGTTTTCAAAAAAAGCTTTATTAAAGAGCAGTGCAGTACATTGAAGAACATAATATACAAAGGTATATTGAAAAATCCCTTGTAAATACGGGATAGATATTATGCATGTATAAAAAGCTAGTAAACATAGGTTCATATCCATTTACATTTGCCGTTGAAACAGTAGGTAAGACTATTGTTGATGTACCCTGTGTGGGTTGACAATCCCAACACCCCTAACGGGAACACACTGTGTTAGGATTCCACCCATCACAGGGAAAGTATTGAGGCTAACCCATAACCCCCACTGTCCCCACTCCCAGGGACCTGCCACCGCCCCAAAAGTGGGAATAGAAACCCCTAAGGAGGCCAATAGACCCCTCCATCAGAATCCCTTCAACTAGCATTAATCCGTTCTGAGTCTGGAACTTGAACTCATTAAAGACAATCTGATGGTGACAAGAGAGATTCTACCATTATGTAAATCAGAAATTAGAACATAACTGGTACACTGCTAAATTGGAATCAATTCGTTGTAAAAAACAGAGAGATAGGGTGAAGAAGAAGAAAAGAAGAGAAGAAGAAGAAAGAGATCGCTATCATGGGAGTTATAATTGTATCCAGTCCAAGGTGTTTTTTTTTTTTCCTTTTTTTTTTTTTAATTTAAATATTTATTTTTTATTATTAGACTCATCTTGGCTGAGTCATTTGAATACCTGGGATAAGGGAAATGCCTAAGTGACCAGCCCAGGGCTTCCAAGTCGCCTCAAATGACTTAGTGGTGTCCATCATAGAGCTGACCATTTTTTCTAGGGACATAATCCACAAAATCTTCCATTTGGCTGCCTGGAAAGACACTGTGGGTTGCTTCCAGGCTTTGGCTAAAGTAGTCTTAGCTCCTAATAGCATAAAGGAAATTAATTTTTGAGACA
This sequence comes from Lithobates septentrionalis, assembly GCA_037952835.1. Classification (NCBI taxonomy): domain Eukaryota; kingdom Metazoa; phylum Chordata; class Amphibia; order Anura; family Ranidae; genus Lithobates; species Lithobates septentrionalis. The sequence continues at coordinate 2,754,563 of JBBDGP010000260.1, forward strand.
CACCTAATTCTACACCTTCATTCCTCTCAGTGCAGGTCTCAGAGAGGACTGAAGGTATAGTGGGGTTGGAGATCTCAGCTGATGAGGAGCAAGGAGAGGTCCTCTTTGTTCTTTGGTGTGGTTCTTTTAGATACACTTGCCAACGAACTGCATGGCAGGTCAACATATGTCTGGTCAAGCATGTGGTACCCAAGCAGGAGATGTTTTGGCCACGCGAGATACGCTTGAGACATATGTTGCAAAGAGCAGCGGTGCGATCTGATGCACTCATCTCAAAAAAGGCCCACACCAAAGAACTTTTTGAATAATGCGCAGAGACTGCAGCGCCCTGCACATGTGGAGCTTTGGGATGTGATGCAGTTAGTGTGCTGCCCTTAGGCTGGCCCCTGGAGGGCATCATGCCTCGTTGGTGATGTGCCGCATCCTCCTCCACCTCCTCCTCCTCTCTGCTATCAGGCACCCACGTTGAGTCAGTGACCTCATCATCCCCTCCCTCCTCATCACTGGAGCAAACCTGGCAGTATGCTGCAGCAGGGGGAGCATGACTGCCAGATTGTTGTCCTTCTTGGGCACCCCCTCTGTCCGTGCTCACGTTACTGCCTTCATCTAGCTCAGTATCATCATCAGAGCCTTCCACACGCTGGGCATCCTCCTGGAGCATGTACCCAACACTGTGGTCAAACAGTTCGAGGGACTCCTCAGGAGGAAATGGTGGGGCTAGGGAAGGAGTCACTGATGACATTGAGCCGAGGGAAGAGGCCGCTGCTTTGCCAGACAAAGTACCCTGAGCATGGGTGAGAGAGGATGAGGAGGATGAGGACAGCTTGGTCATCCACTCGACCAAGTCTTCCGCATGTTGCGGCTCAACACGGCCAGCTGCTCAAAAAGGCCAAGCGTGTCCCACGGCCACGTACTAATGAGGATGCACCGTCTCCATGACCAACACTGGACACAGAGCCTGCTTGCCCTCTTTTATTGGCTTGTGACTGTCTGCCTCTCCTTCTTGGCCTTCCAGACATACTAATGGCCTGTAGCTGCACTAAGCTGGGATATATATATCTATATATATATATAGATATATATATGTACTGATACTGCAGCTAGCAAAATCAACTGCCTGCCTGTAGTATGAGAACACCACCAACCTTCTACAGGTAGCTTTAGCTGAACACTGTGCAGAGCTTGCAAAAAAATAACTTGCAGCTTATTTAGCTGCCTTCGGTAGTGATAGGATCAGGAAAACACCACCAACCTTCTACAGGTAGCTTTAGCTGAACACTGTGCAGAGCTCGCAAAAAAAAACTTGTAGCTTTTTTAGCTGCCTGCGGTAGTGATAGGATCAGGAAAACACCACCAACCTTCTACAGGTAGCTTTAGCTGAACACTGTGCAGAGCTCGCAAAAAAATAACTTGCAGCTTATTTAGCTGCCTGCGGTAGTGATAGGATCAGGAAAACACCACCAACCTTCTACAGGTAGCTTTAGCTGAACACTGTGCAGAGCTTGAAAAAAAAATAATTTGTAGGTTTAGCTGAACACTGTGAGGAGGACGCACCACACTAACTTGTAGTTTTAGCTGAACACTGTGTGCAGGACGCACTACACTAACTTGTAGCTTTAGATGAACACGGTGCAGAGGTCTCACTACACTAACTTGTAGTTTTAGCTGAGCACTGTGGGCAGGACGCACTACACTAACTGGTAGCTTTAGATGAACACGTTGCAGAGGTCTCACTACACTAACTTGTAGTTTTAGCTGAACACTGTGAGCAGGACGCACTACACTAGCTTGTAGCTGTAGCTGAACACTGTTCAGAGCTCGCAAAAAAATAACTTGTAGGTTTAGCTAAACACTGTGAGAAGGCCGCACCACACTAACTTGTAGTTTTAGCTGAGCACTGTGAGCAGGACACACTACACTAGCTTGTACCTGTAGATGAACACTGTGCAGAGCTCGCAAAAAAATAACTTGTAGGTTTAGCTGAACACTGTGAGGAGGACGCACCACACTAACTTGTAGTTTTAGCTGAACACTGTGAGCAGGACGCACTACACTAGCTGGTAGCTGTAGATGAACACTGTGCAGAGCTTGCAAAAAAATAACTTGTAGGTTTAGCTGAACACTATGAGGAGAACGCACCACACTAACTTGTAGTTTTAGCTGAACACTGTGAGCAGGACGCACTACACTAACTTACAGCTTTAGATGAACACTGTGCAGAGGTCTCACTACACTAACATGTAGTTTTAGCTGAACACTGTGAGCAGGATGCACTACACTAACTGTAAATAGTCTAGCTGCCTGACTGTGGTACTAATAGGATCAAAAGAACACCAGCAATTTTCTTCAGGTAGCTGTAAATACTGTAACAAGACAAGCCTGCCTGTCAGTAGGAAGATAATCATCATCCAGCAATGCACTGCGATGCCGCAGTGAATTATGGGCCGTGACGTGCCACACGAATTTGGCGCGAACGGCCCATAATGTTCGGAATTCGGCGAATGACCGAACAGCCGATGTTCGAGCCGAACATGGGTTCGACTCGAACACAAAGCTCATCCCTAGTAGTGAGATCTCTGCACAGTGTTCAGCTAAAACTACAAGTTAGTGTAGTGAGACCTCTGCACAGTGTTCAGCTAAAGCTACAAGTTAGTGTACTGCGTCCTGATCACAGTGTTCAGCTAAAACTACAAGTTAGTGTAGTGCGACCTGTGCACAGTGTTCACCTAAAGCTATCTGTAGAAGGTTGGTGGTGTTTTCCTGATCCTATCACTACCTCAGGCAGCTAAATAAGCTACAAGTTATCTTTTGGCGAGCTCTGCACAGTATTTACCTAAAGCTACATGTAGAAGGTTGGTGGTGTTTTCCTGATCCTACCACTACCACAGGCAGCTAAATAAGCTACAAGTTAGTGTAGTGCGAGCTCTGCACAGTGTTCACCTAAAGCTACCTGTAGAAGGTTGGTGGTGTTTTCCTGATCCTATCACTACCGCAGGCAGCTAAATAAGCTACAAGTTATTTTTTGGCGAGCTCTGCACAGTATTTACCTAAAGCTACATGTAGAAGGTTGGTGGTGTTTTCCTGATCCTATCACTACCGCATTCAGCTAAATAAGCTACAAGTTAGTTTTTTGCGAGCTCTGCACAGTGTTCAGCTAAAGCTACCTGTAGAAGGTTGGTGGTGTTCTCATACTACAGGCAGGCAGTTGATTTTGCTAGCTGCAGTATCAGTACAATAAAAGAGGGCAAGCAGGCTCTGTGTCTAGAGGCAACAGTGCTGGTCGTGGAGACGGTGCATCCTCATCAGCACGTGGCCGTGGGACACGCTTGGCCTTTTTTTCAGCAGCTGGCCGTGTTGAGCCGCAACATGCGGAAGACTTGGTCGAGTGGATGACCAAGCCGTCCTCATCCTCCTCATCCTCTCTCACCCATGCTCAGGGTACTTTTTCTGGCAAAGCAGCGGCCTCTTCCCTCGGCCTCTTCCCTCGGCCTCTTCCCTCGGCTCAATGTCATCAGTGACTCCTTCCCTAGCCCCACCATGTCCTCCTGAGGAGTCCCTCGAACTGTTTGACCACAGTGTTGGGTACATGCTCCATAGGATGTCCAGCGTTTGGAAGGCTCTGATGATGATACTGAGCTGGATGAAGGCAGTAACGTGAGCACGGACAGAGGGGGTGCCCAAGAAGGACAGCAATCTGGCAGTCATGCTCCCCCTGCTGCAGCATACTGCCAGGTTTGCTCCAGTGATGAGGAGGGAGGGGATGATGAGGTCACTGACTCAACGTGGGTGCCTGATTGCTTGATAGGAGAGAGGAGGAGGAGGAGGAGGAGGAGGAGGCGGCACATCACCAACTAGGCAGGATGCCCTCCAGGGGCCAGCCTAAGGACAGCACACTGACTGCATCACACCCCAAAGCTCCGCATGTGCAGGGAGCTGCAGTCTCTGCACGTTTTTCAAAAAGTTCTTTGGTGTGGGCCTTTTTTGAGACGAGTGCATCAGATTTGCAACATATGTCTCAAGCGTATCTCGCGTGGCCAAAACATCTCCCGCTTGGGCACCACATGCTTGACCAGACATATGTTGACCTGCCATGCAGTTCGTTGGTAAGCGTATTTAAAAGACCCACACCAAAGAACAAAGAGGACCTCTCCTTGCTCCTCATCAGCTGAGATCTCCAACCCCACTATACCTTCAGTCCTCTCTGAGAATTGCACTGAGAGGAATGAAGGTGTAGAATTAGGTGTGTCACAGACAAGTACTTGTGGGCAATCTGCTTTCGGTACGACGTCAGATTGTACCAGGCAAATTTCCCTGCCCCAGCTGCTGCACCGCCGAAGCAGTTCACCCCCAGCCATCCACATGCCCAGTGGTTGAATGCTAGCTTGGCAAAATTGCTAGCACTTCAACTGCTGCCTTTTCAGTTGGTATACTCTGTCCCCTTCTGTGAGTTTGTGGAATGTGCGGTTCCTCAGTGGCAGGTACCCAAATGCAACTTTTTCTCACGGAAGGCGATTCCGGCTCTCTACCGGCATGTGGAAGGCAATGTCCATGCCTCGCTGGACAGGGCAGTCAGCGGTAAGGTGCATATTACCGCTGACTCATGGTCCAGCAGGCATGGACAGGGACGTTACCTAAGTTTCACGGCGCATTGGGTGACTCTGCTGGCAGCTGGGAAGGATGCAGGACAAGGTGCAGTAGTGTTGGAGGTTGTTCCGCCACCACGCCTCCAAAATGCCACTACTAATGATTGTGACACACCTCTCTCCTCCACCCCCTCCTCTTCTTCTTCCTCCATGGCCTCTTCCTGTGCTTTGTCCTCGGAACCAGCGGTGCTCCGTAGCCGTTCAAGGGGCTACCCAAGTATGCGGGCCAAAAGATGCCATGTGGTGCTTGAGCTGGTGTGCTTGGGGGACAGGAGCCACACTGGGGCAGAGGTTCTGTCAGCTCTGCAGGGGCAGGTTCAGAGGTGGCTGACGCCACGCCAACTTAAGGCAGGAATGGTGGTTTGCGACAATGGCACCAACCTCCTCTCTGCCCTCTGACAGGGACAAATGACCCATGTGCCCTGTTTGGCTCACGTCCTTAACTTGGTGGTGCAGCGGTTCTGGGGCAGGTACCCGGGCTTACAGGATGTCCTGAGGCAGGCCAGGAAAGTCTGTGTGCATTTCCGCCGGTCATATAATGCCAGTGCTCGGCTGACAGACCTCCAAAAGGAGTTTAACCTGCCCAAGAACCGCCTAATCTGTGACATGCCCACCAGGTGGAACTCAACGTTGGCCATGCTGCAGCGGCTGCACACACAGCAGAGGGCCATCAATGAGTACCTGTGCGACTATGGCACCAGGACAGGGTCAGGGGAGCTTGGTTTTTTTCCCCACGGCAGTGGGCCATGATCAGGGATGCATGCACTGTCCTGTCACCATTTGAGGAGGCCACGAGGATGGTGAGCAGTGACAGTGCATGCATCAGTGACACTGTCCCCCTTGTCCACCTGTTGGAGCACACGCTGCGTGGAATAATGGACAGGGCACTTGAGGCAGAACAGAGGCAGGAAGAGGAGGACTTCCTTAGCTCTCAAGGCCCCCTTTTTCCAGACAGTGTTCCTGCGTGCCAGCCGATCACACAGGAAGAGGATGAGGAGGAGGAGGAAGATTGTGTCAGTATGGAGGTGGAGCCTGGTTCTCAGCATCAGCAGCAGTCTTTAAGGGATCAGTCACAAGAAACACATGGACTTGTACGTGGCTGGGAGGAGGTGGCTGCGGATCATGTCATCCTTAGTGACCCAGAGGACTCCGGACCGAATGCCTCAGCAAACCTATGCTGCATGGCCTCCCTGATCCTGCAAAGCCTGCGTAAGGATCCTCGTATTCATGGTATCAAGGAGAAGGACCAATACTGGCTGGCAACCCTCCTTGATCCACGTTACAAGGGTAAGGTTGCGGACCTTATCTTGCCATCGCAGTGGAGGGAGCAAAGGATGAAACATCTTCGGGAGACCTTGCAGAAAGGTCTGTGCAACGCGTTCCCAGAGACTGGGAGGTTACAAACTCCTGTTTCTGGACAACGTGTTGCTGAGGCTTCGGTCAGTCAAAGAAGGAGCGGTGGGGAAGGTGGCCGTCTGACCGATGCGTTCAGACAATTTTTTGGTCCGCAGCCCCAAGGTATGATCGGTTCCAGCAACCATCGCCAGCGTCTGTTTTACATGGTGCAGGAATACCTAGGGGCAAGATCTGACTTGGACACCTTTCCCACCAAAAATCCTTTGGGTTACTGGGTCTTGATGGATCACTGGACAGAGCTTGCACAGTATGCAATTGAGCTACTGGCCTGTCCTGCATCCAGCGTTCTTTTGGAATGCACATTCAGTGCTGCCCTAGGCTTTGTAACCGATCACAGGGTGCGTCTGTCCACCGACTCGGTCGATCGACTGACCTTCATAAAAATGAATCAGTCTTGGATCACCACCAGCTACCGAGCACCTGATGCTGATGTAACCGAATATTTTTTTTTGAAATCTCAGATCCCTTCAAAGACTGCCTATGCTGATGCTGAGTGACTATCCTGAGTAATTATCCTCTTCCTCCTCAATGATCACGCTGATAGCTTGTAAGAACATTTTTGGTTCTGGGCGCCACCACCAGTGCCTAAGGCCCAATTTTTCAGCCCCTGTTTAACAGAGGCGTGTAATTACAATTTTTGATGCAATACTTTGCAGCAGGGCTCGTTTCTACGTTCCAACTAGGGTATCTGAGAGGGGTTGCAGTGTTGTGGCACCAGCACCAGTGCCTAAGGCCCAATTTTTCTGCCCCTGTTTAACAGGGGAGTGTAATTACAATTTTTGATGCAATACTTTGCAGCAGGGCTCGTTTCTGCATTTCAACTAGGGTATCTGTGAGGGGTTGCAGTGTTGTGGCATCAGCACCAGTGCCTAAGGCCCAATTTTTCAGCCCCTGTTCAACAGGGGCATGTAATTACAATTCTTGATCTAATATTTCACAGCAGGGCTCGTTTCTGCGCCCACCAAGAGCGAGTGAGGACTTACAGTGTTGTGGCACTAGCACCACCACAAAAAGGCCCAATTTTTCTGCTGAGTATATAGGGCAGGCCCCTACTTTCAAACATCCAACTTACAAACGACTCCTACTTGCAAACGGAAGAAGACAACAGGAAGTGAGATGAAATCTACCCCTAGGAAGGGAAATTCTCTCCTGTAAGAGTTAATATGGGAAAAACGTTTCTCCTTTCCACTGATGCTTTATCACCAGTCCTTGTTTCACACAAAAAAACAAATTTTCAAAAAACATTTGTCATTGGGACCAAAAAGCTTAAAATAGATTTTTTGGCTGGAGCTAAACACGTTAAAAATGTACCAGTTCAAAATTACAAACAGATTCTACTTAACAACAAACCTACAGTCCCTGTCTTGTTTGCACCGCCTGTATACTGCTGTTCAGAATATATAGGGCCTGGTGGCCCCACGCCTTTCCTTTTTTTAATTTAGGTGCGGGGTTCCCCTTAATATCCATAGAAGACCCAAAGGGCCTGGTAATGGACTGGGGGGTATCCATGCTGTTTGTCTCACTGATTTTGATCCATATTGCCAGGACCCGACATTACATTAAAGCCGCAAGCAGTTTGAAATGACTATTTTTCCTTTAAAAATGACATTTTGTGCAGGGACTGTTCTAAGCACGGGAAACACGCGCCAAAAAGGGAAACACGCGCGCTCAAAAGACCGCTGCAGTTCAACTCCAAATGTCAGACTGCAGTGAACGTCCTAGGCTCCTCCTACGCATTGCGTCACCGTCACGTGACTTTCTCAAGGATAGGATGCTATCCTTGAGAAAGTCATGTGACGGTGACGCAATGCGTGGGAGGAGCCTAGGACGTTCACTGCAGTCTGACATTTGGAGTTGAACTGCAGCGGTCTTTTGAGCTAAGTCTCGTCCACAGCGGCTGACTGCAATCTGCATACTTATATGTTTTTACACAACGGGGCGCATGTGAGTGTATTTCTGAGTGGTTTGTTTGTGTCCTTTTATTCAGTTCACCACGCAATGATGCATTTCCCTGCTTGTTTTTCATACAATCGCCGGTGTTGAGAACCAGATGACCAACATGAATATGGCTGAAGCAGGATGTTAAAATAAGTAATGAACTACGATCTAACACTTCAATTAATTAATTGAGCTTATTAAGGAATGAACTGCTGGGACTATTTCATTCTGATACCGGAGTAATATATCTTCACTGAAAACTCTCTCCCTATAATCGCATATATTGGCAACATACATCAGAGTGGTCTTTTTAATTTTGTGCACATAAATTTTAGTATTGTGGCATTTTTAGTGTGGTTTTCACATATTAATTTCCCCATATTTCATTTTAGTTTTTTGGTGGGCTACAGCGCCAGTTTTTTGCTACACTCCACACTTATGAGTTATGTTTAAACATATTCACATATGTGCCTTAGTCCTCAGATCGGCATAATTTATCTGTTTTTCACAGGATCATTTAGCACTATAGTGGATTGGTGTGTATGGATTAGCACCAGTATTATTCAACTTATGATTTTATTACAAGCTTTGCACTGATTTATGTTAATTGTTTAGGTCCATTATATGCACATTTTTGCACATCACTTTATGCTGACTGATCATACAGTAGAGCGCTTCAATTTTATATATGCTTTTTAGGACGATACCATGCAAATTAGCCTTTAAAATGAGCACTTTTAAATTCGACTCCCATAGACGTCAATGGGGTTCTAACGTTCGTGCAAATTTTCGGTCCGTTCGCAGGTTCTGGTGCGAACCGAACAGGGGGGTGTTCGGCTCATCTCTACTCCTGGGGTATTCGAATAGCCAATTGGGGCTAGGTTCTTTTATGAACTCTGAGTGTATCAGAATATCACCCAAGTTCCTGGCCCTCCTGGCCACCAACTTGGGCGATGCTCCCACTATATCCGACAAACCAGGGCCATTCATCAAAATACCCCAGTGCTTTTCCATTATTCCACGGACCAAGTCCCACTGTGTTCCATAAGATGTAATTATTCTTACTGGTCCAGGGTCAGATTGTTTTTTAGTCTTCAAATTAGGTTCCAAAGAGAGAAGACTTTCTCTACATCGGCATGCTGCTTTGACCTTGGCCTTTTGGATTTGTCCATGGGAATACCCACGCTCTCAAAACCTGGTGTAGAGATCAGCACTTTCCTTTTTCAGATTCTGGATCTCATCAATTGCTCTACAAGTAGAGTAATTTACATGCTTACCTGTCCCTGTCCAAAAATCTATATCGGTAAGACCAAAAGATCCCTCAAAATTCGGATTGGTGAGCATTTGCGGGAACTTAAGGGGGAAAAGGAGAGAGATCCAGAGAGGGTTCAAGAGAAACCATTGGCTAAACATTTTGCCTTATGTCATCAAGGAAAGCCTGATGGCCTGAGGGTTAAAGGCATTAATGTGTTTAAACTACCATTGAGGAGAGGGGACTTCACCCGCATCCTTCTCCAGAAGGAGAAGTGGTGGATTTATCGGTTGGGGTCCCTTGCCCCTCAAGGACTTAACACTGAACTGGATCTCCAGGTTTTCCTTGAAACTTGATCTCCTCCACCAGAGCCCCCCTTCCCTCCTTCTGCTCTCCCTCTCCCCCTCTTCCCCTTTCCCTTCATTCCCCTTTTTCCCTCACCTGCCAACTTTTACCGCTCTCCTTTTTAACCTCCTCCCTTCCTTGCTCCCCTTTTTTTTCCCTCCCACCTCCCCCCCTTTTCATCCCTCTCCCCCCTCCCCTTTTACCACCCCTTTCTCCCTCCCCCTCCTCTCTCCCCCCCCCCATCTCCCTGCCTTTCATCTTTTCGTGTTCTCCTTTTCTTCTCTTCTCTTTTCTCTCCCTCTTTTTTCATTCCCTCTTGTCTCTCTACTCTCCTTTGTTTTTTGTAAATAATTTAAATTCAAATTTTCTCCTCCTAAGCTAATATTCCTTTTGCATTATTTATTATCTTCATATGTGGGCTTATTAATAGCCCTTACTGCTCCTACCTCTTTTTTCCTTTATTCTTCTGCTTTTTTGTCTTCTTGATCCTCCCTCCATTTGTGTTTATTCCACACTTGTGTCTGTTTCATTATTTGCATCAATGTGGTCCTAAGAAGTATTGTGGTAAACGCATTGACAGAACATGTGAGTCATTGTACTCAGCTAGGTTCTCTTTTTAATGCGGTTTTAAATACATAGGAAGGTTTGGTGAAAAGTGAGATGATATGATGGCGCATTGAATTGGAAAGAAATGGCAGCTTGCAGGAGTAAGGTTATGTTGGATTACTTCATTCAGAAAACTGGAAAACGACATGTGTGTATCCCCTTTAGAAGATTTAGGGCGGTGTTGTTGGAACTTGGACTTGCTGATAAAAGGGATTGACCACCCCTAGCCCCACCTAGTCCAGACGAAGCTACGCTACCTTTTTAGAGAAACGCGTTGACGTCTTAGCAGTCACGTGACGCCAGCATATCGTAGGGAGCGAGTATCGCAGACCCAGTGACCTTGCTTTGAAGGACAGGTTTTTCCATCGCCGAGCTCTTATGAGCCTAAAGAAACATCAATGTGATATAATTCCAGTCCGTGCAAGGATTGAACGGGATATAACGACTATTGAATTCAACAGGGTGGTAATGTATGGGCATGCCTTTTCCTTGAAATACCAGATTGTGCTTCTTGGAAAAGACTGACTTTTGAAGAAACATCCTGATTGCCAATGAGCACTTTGCTCCAATTATTCATCTTGGAGAAAAGTCGGTCATTTTGTGCACTGAAGCTGTTTTTGGATGTTCATTGCATTTTTGTTGGGTTATTTGCTGTGGATTTGGGCATACAACCCTGATTTATACATTATTTATAAGGCATTTATCAACCAGTTGGGACCTTATTGCAGATTCCAGTGTTGGTCTGGATAACATATTGGAGTGTATCTCTAAATGACCAATATCTCAAATGGGACTACACAGAGTCTAAAGGAGTGATGTTAAGTCAACTATTCAAAAAGTGTAATGATCCAAAACTTAAGGATACAACATCCCAACAAATTAGTGACAAGATTTGACCATAGGTCATCTAGTGATAGAAACATTATTCATTTTTAAACCAACCTGCAAGTTTCTGATTCAAGGTTATCATATCATGATCGAGATCCCCCGGGGGTCATTCAGGGTGAAACTGTAAATATATTTTTATTTGAAAGGGAGAATTTTCTTCATTCATTTTTTCATATGCATTTTCACATTAATGCGATTTAATTGCATGTCAGTGTCTCTGTGAATGGTATGCTAGTGTGCGGACTTTTTGTGTTTGTTTTTTGATTGTATATGTGTATTGTCGTGTGTGTGTTTCCACATTTTTTGACTGTTTTTATAGAATCATCTTTTCAGGGATTTTTTCTTTTCAGAAAAAACCTTTAACAGTACTGTGAATGAAGCTGCTTCAATATTCATAGTTGCACCTTAAAATAATGTAAATTGCGCCCCTAGTGGAATTAATAAATTTTGTATTTTTATAGAATCAAGTATCTGAGGAGTGCTGATAGCATATGGTTCTAGAATTATAAAGCTTAAATTACAGGAAATTGATGGTCTCCTAAAGGAAATAAAAAAATAATTGAGCATAGACACTAAACCATCCCAAGCTACAGGAGTTATGGTCTAGGCTCTCCGATTGTCTTGATCATAAAGCCAGAAATAAGCTAAGGTACTACGCTCATAAATGTTTTTGAGCATGGAAACAAATGCCCCCTTTTAGCACACACGTTGCAGAAAAGTCTGCACCATATGCATAGGCTGATGATACACAACAACTCCATCACGGACACGACTCACATCACTCAGGAGTAGGGATGAGCCGAACACCCCCCGGTTCGGTTCGCACCAGAACCCGCGAACGGACCGAAAGTTCGCACGAACGTTAGAACCCCATTGACGTCTATGGGACTCGAATGTTCGAAATCAAAAGCGCTCATTTTAAAGGCTAATTTGCATGGTATTGTCCGAAACAGGGTTTGGGGACCCGGGTCCTACCCCAGGGGACATGTATCAATGCAAAAAAAACTTTTAAAAACGGCCGTTTTTTCGGGAGCAGTGATTTTAATGATGCTTAAAGTAAAAAAAAAAAAGTGAAATATTCCTTTAAATATCGTACCTGGGGGGTGTCTATAGTATGCCTGTAAAGTGACGCGTGTTTCCCATGTTTAGAACAGTCCCTGCACCAAATGTCATTTTTAAAGGAAAAAATCTCATTTAAAACTGCTTGCGGGTTTAATGTCATGTCGGGTCATGGCAATATGGATGAAAATCAGTGAGACAAACGGCATGGGTACCCCCCCAGCCCATTACCAGGCCCTTTGGGTCCTGTATGGATATTAAGGGGAACCCCGCACCCAAATTAAAATAAGGAAAGGCCCTATATACTCTGAACAGCAGTATACAGGCGGTGCAAACAAGACAGGGACTGTAGGTTTGTTGTTAAGTAGAATCTCTTTGTAATTTTGAACGGGTACATTTTTAACGTGTTTAGCTCCAGCCAAAAAATCTTTTTTAAGCTTTTTGGAAAACATAGGGAAGGGTTATCACCCCTGTGACATTTGTTTTGCTGTCTTTCCTCCTCTTCAGAAGATTTCACCTCACTTTTTTGTCCCAATGAAAAATGTTTTTGGAAAATTTGGGTTTTTTTGTGGAACAAGGATTGGAAAGCATCAGTGGAAAGGAGAAATTGTTTTCCCATATTAACTCTTACAGGAGAGAATTTCCCTTCCTAGGGGTAGATTTCATCTCACTTCCTGTTGTCTCCTTCCGTTTGCAAGTAGGAGTCGTTTGTAAGTTAGATGTTTGAAAGTAGGGTCCTGCCCTATATACTCAGCAGAAATTTGGGCCTTAGGTGTTGCTGTGGCCACAACACTGTAAGCCCTCACAGGGCCCTGCTGTGAAATATTAGATCAAGAATTGTAATTACATGCCCCTGTTGAACAGGAGCTGAAAAATTAGGCCTTAGGCACTGGTGCTGGTGCCACAACACTGCAACCCCTCACAGACACTCTAGTTGGAACGCAGGAACGAGCCCTGCTGCAAAGTATTGCATCAAAAATTGTAATTACACGCCCCTGTTAGACAGGGGCAGAAAAATTGGGCCTTAGGCACTGGTGCTGGTGCCACAACACTGCAACCCCTCACAGACACTCTAGTTGGAATGCAGGAACGAGCCCTGCTGCAAAGTATTGCATCAAAAATTGTAATTACACGCCCCTGTTAGACAGGGGCAGAAAAATTGGGCCTTAGGCACTGGTGCTGGTGCCACAACACTGCAACCCCTCACAGACACTCTAGTTGGAATGCAGGAACGAGCCCTGCTGCAAAGTATTACATCAAAAATTGTAATTACACGCCCCTGTTAAACAGGGGCTGAAAAATTGTGCCTTAGGCACTGGTGGTGGCGCCCAGAACCAAAAATGTTCTTACAAGCTATCAGCGTCATGATTGAGGAGGAAGAGGATAATTACTCAGGGATAGTCACTCAGCATCAGCATAGGCAGTCTTTGAAGGGATCTGAAAAAAATTATTCAGTTACATCAGCATCAGGTGCTTGGTAGCTGGTGGTGATCCAAGAATGATTCATTTTTATGAAGGTCAGCCGATCGACCGAGTCAGTGGACAGACGCACCCTGTGATCGGTTACCACGCCTCCAGCAGCACTGAATGTGCGTTCCGAAAGAACGCTGGATGCAGGACAGGCCAGTAGCTCAATTGCATACTGTGCAAGCTCTGGCCAGTGATCCATCCTCAAGACCCAGTAACCCAGAGGATTTTCGGTGGGAAAGGTGTCCAAGTCTGATCTTGCCCCTAGGTATTCCTGCACCATGTAAAACAGACGCTGGCGATGGTTGCTGGAACCGATCATACCTTGGGGCTGCGGACCAAAAAATTGTCTGAACAAGATGTTTCATCCTCTGCTCCCTCTGCGATGGCAAGATAAGGTCCGCAACCTTACCCTTGTAACGTGGATCAAGGAGGGTTGCCAGCCAGTATTGGTCCTTCTCCTTGATACCACGAATACGAGGATCCTTACGCAGGCTTTGCAGGATCAGGGAGGCCATGCAGCGTAGGTTTGCTGAGGCATTCGGTCCGGAGTCCTCTGGGTCACTAAGGACAACAACGTCCGCAGCCACCTCCTCCCAGCCACGTACAAGTCCATGTGTTCCTTGGGACTGATCCCTTAAAGAATGCTGATGCTGAGTGCCAGGCTCCACCTCCATACTGACACAATCTTCCTCCTCCTCCTCCTCCTCCTCGTCCTCTTCCTGTGTGATCGGCGGGCATGCAGGAACACTGTCTGGATAAAGGGGGCCTTGAGAGCTAAGGAAGTCCTCCTCTTCCTGCCTCTGTTCTGCCTCAAGTGCCCTGTCCATTATTCCACGCAGCGTGTGCTCCAACAGGTGGACAAGGGGGACAGTATCACTGATGCATGCACTGTCAGTGCTCACCATCCTCGTGGCCTCCTCGAATGGTGACAGGACAGTGCATGCATCCCTGATCATGGCCCACTGGCGTGGGGAAAAAAAACCAAGGTCCCCTGACCCTGTCCTGGTGCCATAGTCGCACAGGTACTCATTGATGGCCCTCTGCTGCGTGTGCAGCCGCTGCAGCATGGCCAACGTTGAGTTCCACCTGGTGGGCATGTCACAGATTAGGCGGTTCTTGGGCAGGTTAAACTCCTTTTGGAGGTCCGTCAGCCGAGCACTGGCATTATATGACCGGCGGAAATGCACACAGACTTTCCTGGCCTGCCTCAGGACATCCTGTAAGCCCGGGTACCTGCCCAAGAACCGCTGCACCACCAAGTTAAGGACGTGAGCCAAACAGGGCACATGGGTCAGTTGTCCCTGTCGGAGGGCAGAGAGGAGGTTGGTGCCATTGTCGCAAACCACCATTCCTGCCTTAAGTTGGCGTGGCGTCAACCACCTCTGAACCTGCCCCTGCAGAGCTGACAGAACCTCTGCCCCAGTGTGGCTCCTGTCCCCCAAGCACACCAGCTCAAGCACCGCATGGCATCTTTTGGCCTGCGTACTTGCGTAGCCCCTTGAACGCCTACGGAGCACCGCTGGTTCCGAGGAAGAGGCCATGGAGGAAGAAGAAGAGGAGGGGGTGGAGGAGAGAGGTGTGTCACAATCAGCATTTTGGAGGCGTGGTGGCGGAACAACCTCCAACACTACTGCACCTTGTCCTGCATCCTTCCCAGCTGCCAGCAGAGTCACCCAATGCGCCGTGAAACTTAAGTAACGTCCCTGTCCATGCCTGCTGGACCATGAGTCAGCGGTAATATGCACCTTACCACTAACGGCCCTGTCCAGCGAGGCATGGACATTGCCTTCCACATGCCGGTAGAGAGCCGGAATCGCCTTCCGTGAGAAAAAGTGGCGTTTGGGTACCTGCCACTGAGGAACCGCACATTCCACAAACTCACGGAAGGGGGCAGAGTCTACCAACTGAAAAGGCAGCAGTTGAAGTGCTAGCAATTTTGCCAAGCTAGCATTCAACCGCTGGGCATGTGGATGGCTGGGAGCAAACTTCTTTCGGCGGTGCAGCAGCTGGGGCAGGGAAATTTGCCTGGTACAATCTGACGTCGGTGTACCAAAAGCAGATTGCCCACAAGTACTTGGCTGTGACACACCTAATTCTACACCTTCATTCCTCTCACTGCAGGTCTCAGAGAGGACTGAAGGTCTAGTGGGGTTGGAAATCTCAGCTGATGAGGAGCAAGGAGAGATCCTCTTTGTTCTTTGGTGTGGGTCTTTTAGATATGCTTGCCAACGAACTGCATGGCAGGTCAACATATGTCTGGTCAAGCATGTGGTACCCAAGCGGGAGATGTTTTGGCCACGCGAGATACGCTTGAGACATATGTTGCAAATAGCAGCGGTGCGATCTGATGCACTCGTCTCAAAAAAGGCCCACACCAAAGAACTTTTTGAATAACGCGCAGAGACTGCAGTGCCCTGCACATGTGGAGCTTTGGGGTGTGATGCAGTCAATGTGCTGCCCTTAGGCTGGCCCCTGGAGGGCATCCTGCCTCGTTGGTGATGTGCCGCCTCCTCCTCCTCCTCCTCCTCCTCTCTCCTATCAGGCACCCACGTTGAGTCAGTGACCTCATCATCCCCTCCCTCCTCATCACTGGAGCAAACCTGGCAGTATGCTGCAGCAGGGGGAGCATGACTGCCAGATTGCTGTCCTTCTTGGGCACCCCCTCTGTCCGTGCTCATGTTACTGCCTTCATCGAGCTCAGTATCATCATCAGAGCCTTCCAAACGCTGGGCATCCTCCTGGAGCATGTACCCAACACTGTGGTCAAACAGTTCGAGGGAATCCTCAGGAGGACATGGTGGAGCTAGGGAAGGAGTCACTGATGACATTGAGCTGAGGGAAGAGGCCGCTGCTTTGCCAGACAAAGCACCCTGGGCATGGGTGAGAGAGGATGAGGAGGATGAGGACGGCTTGGTCATCCACTCGACCAAGTCTTCCGCATGTTGCGGCTCAACACGGCCAGCTGCCGAAAAAAAGGCCAAGCGTGTCCCATGGCCACGTGCTGATGAGGATGCACCGTCTCCACGACCAGCACTAGACACAGAGCCTGCTTGCCCTCTCTTATTGGCTTGTGACTGTCTGCCTCTCCTTCTTGGCCTTCCAGACATACTAATGGCCTGTACCTGCACTAAGCTGGGATAGAACACCTGTAATTTTCTTCAGGTAGCTTTATATACTGTAACCAGACAAGCCTGCCTGTCAGTAGGAAGATAACAGGAACGGATCTAGCTGAACACTGTGAGCAGGACGCACTGCACTAAATGTAAATAGCAGGAACGGATCTAGCTGAACACTGTGAGCAGGACGCACTGACTGCACTAAATGTAAATAGCAGGAACGGATCTAGCTGAACACTGTGAGCAGGACGCACTGACTGCACTAAATGTAAATAGCAGGAACGGATCTAGCTGAACACTGTGAGCAGGACGCACTGCACTAAATGTAAATAGCAGGAACGGATCTAGCTGAACACTGTGAGCAGGACGCACTGACTGCACTAAATGTAAATAGCAGGAACAGATCTAGCTGAACACTGTGAGCAGGACGCACTGACTGCACTAAATGTAAATAGCAGGAACGGATCTAGCTGAACACTGTGAGCAGGACGCACTGACTGCACTAAATGTAAATAGCAGGAACAGATCTAGCTGAACACTGTGAGCAGGACGCACTGACTGCACTAAATGTAAATAGCAGGAACGAATCTAGCTGAACACTGTGAGCAGGACGCACTGATTGCACTAAATGTAAATAGCAGGAACGGATCTAGCTGAACACTGTGAGCAGGACGCACTGCACTAAATGTAAATAGCAGGAACAGATCTAGCTGAACACTGTGAGCAGGACGCACTGCACTAAATGTAAATAGCAGGAACGGATCTAGCTGAACACTGTGAGCAGGACGCACTGCACTAAATGTAAATAGCAGGAACAGATCTAGCTGAACACTGTGAGCAGAACGCACTGCACTAAATGTAAATAGCAGGAACAGATCTAGCTGAACACTGTGAGCAGGACGCACTGCACTAAATGTAAATAGCAGGAACGGATCTAGCTAAACACTGTGAGCAGGACGCACTGACTGCACTAAATGTAAATAGCAGGAACAGATCTAGCTGAACACTGTGAGCAGGACGCACTGACTGCACTAAATGTAAATAGCAGGAACGGATCTAGCTGAACACTGTGAGCAGGACGCACTGACTGCACTAAATGTAAATAGCAGGAACGGATCTAGCTGAACACTGTGAGCAGGACGCACTGCACTAAATGTAAATAGCAGGAACAGATCTAGCTGAACACTGTGAGCAGGACGCACTGCACTAAATGTAAATAGCAGGAACGGATCTAGCTGAACACTGTGAGCAGGACGCACTGCACTAAATGTAAATAGCAGGAACAGATCTAGCTGAACACTGTGAGCAGAACACACTGCACTAAATGTAAATAGCAGGAACAGATCTAGCTGAACACTGTGAGCAGGACGCACTGCACTAAATGTAAATAGCAGGAACGGATCTAGCTGAACACTGTGAGCAGGACGCACTGCACTAAATGTAAATAGCAGGAACAGATCTAGCTGAACACTGTGAGCAGGACGCACTGCACTAAATGTAAATAGCAGGAACAGATCTAGCTGAACACTGTGAGCAGGACGCACTGCACTAAATGTAAATAGCTGGAACGGATCTAGCTGAACACTGTGAGCAGGACGCACTGCATTAAATGTAAATAGCAGGAACAGATCTAGCTGAACACTGTGAGCAGGACGCACTGCACTAAATGTAAATAGCAGGAACGGATCTAGCTGAACACTGTGAGCAGGACGCACTGACTGCACTAAATGTAAATAGCAGGAACGGATCTAGCTGAACACTGTGAGCAGGACGCACTGCACTAAATGTAAATAGCAGGAACAGATCTAGCCTAATCTATCTAACTCAAATCAAATGACACTGTCTGTCTCTCTCTCTATCAGCACACCGGAACACACTACACAGGGCCGCCGTGCAGGCGGCCTTATATAGTGTGGGGCGTGTACTAAATCCCCTGAGCCATAATTGGCCAAAGCCACCCTGGCTTTGGCCAATTACAGCTCTCTCTACTGACGGCGCTGTGATTGGCCAAGCATGCGGGTCATAGTGCATGCTTGGCCAATCATCAGCCAGCAATGCACTGCGATGCCGCAGTGAATTATGGGCCGTGATGCGCCACACGAATTTGGCGCGAACGGCCCATAACGTTCGCAATTCGACGGACGGTCGAACAGCCGATGTTCGAGTCGAACATGGGTTCGACTCGAACACGAAGCTCATCCCTACTCAGGAGTTTTAGTCTTTTTATTAGTCTCTGTATAACCTTAAAGCAGAGTTCCCCACAAAAATGGAAATGTAGCTGCTGAATTTTATATGGGTGGAATTCCACTTTAACTCCCCTCTGCATCCTCAAAGTGAACATCAAAAATGCACCCTCATACAACGTTACCTACGGGAAGTTGATTATCTTAGTCTATCTCAAGAGATTGTTCAATATATGGAATGTCCATTCACCTCTCTAGAACTGGCTTCCATGATTTCAGAACTTCCCAAAGGAAAAAGCCTGGGCCCTGATGGTTTCCCTGACACTTATTATAAGAAACTGTCACACCTTCTGCTGGAACCCATCTGCAACAATTTTAATACTATATTTGTTGACAGCTCCTTCCCCAGAGAAAGCTTTAGCCACTTGACCTCAGGAAGGTTTTACCCCTTCCTGACCAGAGCATTTTTTGCTATTTGGCACTGTACTACGTTAACTGGTAATTGTGTGGTCATGTAACGCTGTACCCAAAATTATTACAAAATGATGTCCTTTTTTCCTACAAATAGAGCTTTCTTTTGGTTGTATTTGATCACCACTAGTATTTTTATATTTTGTGATATAAATCAAAAAAGACCAAGAAAATGCAAAACAATATTTTCTACTTTTTGTTATAAAAAAAATCCAATAAACTCAAATGTTGTCATACAGTTAGGCCAAAATGTATTCAACTACATGTCTTACCTCCTTTTTTACTTTCTGACTGCCTATCACGTTTCTTGAGGTGCTAAAATGCCAGGGCAATACAACTCCCCACCTCCCCCGCCCCCCCAAATTACACCTTTTTTGAAAGTAGACACTCCAAGGAATTTGCTGAGACATGCTGAGCCCATGGAGTATTTTATTTTTTGTCACAAGTTTTTTTAAAATGACAACAGAAAACATGTTTTTTATCTTTTACACAAAGTTGTCACCTAAATTATATATTGCTCACATATGCCATGGGTATATGTGGAATTACATCCCAAAATACATTCTGCTGCTTCTCTTGAGTATGGGGATACCACATGTGTGAGAGTGTTTTGGATCCATCTGTGTACAGGTGCCGAAAACCCAATCACCGCCTTCAGGATTTCAAAGGGTGTAGTTTGCTCATTTCACTTCCTCACTACCTATCACAGATTCGGAGGTCCTGAAATGCCAAGATAGCGCAAACCCCACCAAAATGACTGCTTTTTGGAAAGTAGAGAACCCAAGCTATTTGCTGAGAGGCATGTTGAGCCCATGGAATAATTTTGCCTCAAGTTTCTGGAAAACGACAAAAAAATTTTTTCTTTTTTTTCTACACAAAGTTGTCAGTTAAATGATATATTGCTGAGACATGCCATGGGTATATGTGGAATTACACCCCATCATACATTCTTCTGCTTCTCCTGAGTATGGGGGTACCACATGTGTGAGAGTTTTTTGGACACAAGTGTAAATTTGCTGTCCCCTCAAAATGACTCAACACACAGCCATTAATGTCCAAACCACTGGCAACAAAAGTGAGTACACTCCTAAGTGAAAATGTCCAAATTGGGCCCAATTAGACATTTTCCCTCCCCGGTGTCATGTGACTCATTAGTATTACAAGGTCTCAGGTGTGACCCAGGTAATTGTGCAGATGGGGGTGGTAATTGTGCAGACGGGGGTAATTGTGCAGACTGGGGGGTTGGTAATTGTGCAGACAGGGGTAATTGTGCATATGGGGGATGGTAATTGTGCAGACTGGGGGATGGTAATTGTGCAGATGGGGGTAATTGCGCAGATGGGGGTGGTAATTGTGCAGACGGGGGGTGGTAATTGGGCAGACTGGGGGGTGGTAATTGTGCAGAATGGGGGTGGTAATTGTGCAGATGGGAGTGGAAATTGTGCAGACGGGGGTAATTGTGAAGATGGGGGTGGTAATTGTGCAGATGGGGGGTGGTAATTGTGCAGATGGGGGGTGGTAATTGTGCAGACTGGGGGGTGGTAATTGTGCAGACGGGGTAATTGTGCAGATGGGGGCTGGTAATTGTGCAGACTGGGGGTTGGTAATTGTGCAGACTGGGGGGGGGGGGGTAATTGTGCAGACGGGGGGTGGTAATTGTGCAGACTGGGGGGTGGTAATTGTACAGACTGGGGGGTGGTAATTGAGCAGACTGGGGGGTGGTAATTGTGCAGACGGGGGTGGTAATTGTGCAGACGGGGGGGGGGGTAATTGTGCAGACTGGAGGGGGGTAGTTGTGCAGGATTTGTGAGAAATGCTATATACCAGGCTTTGTGAGAAATGCTATTACCAGGCTTTGTGAGACATGCTATATACCAGGATTGTGAGACATGCTATATACCAGGATTTGAGGTCTGATGGGGCAGGAATTGGGACTGATCTGAGGGGTTAAGGAACAGGAATTGGATTGATGGCACAGTGGCTGCAATTGATGTTTTTTTTTTTTTCAGAATTTTTCAGTTTGTTTGTGCCCCCCAAAAATTTTGAGCACCAGCCATCACTGGTGGCCGCACAAAATATTGACACTTTGGGCCCAATTTGGACATTTCCCTTAGGGGGTGTACTCACTTTTGTTGCCAGCGGTTTAGACATTAATGGCTGTGTGTTGAGTTATTTTGAGGGGACAGCAAATTTACACTGTTATACAAGCTGTACACTCACTACTTTACATTGTAGCAAAGTGTCATTTCTTCAGTGTTGTCACATGAAAAGAAAATATTTACAAAAATGTGAGGGGTGTACTCACTTTTGTGAGATACTGTATATATATATATATATATATATATATATATATATATATATATATATATATATATATATATATATATTTAGCAGACACCCTAGGGAATAAAATCCACAGTCATTGCGTGTGGGTGCAGGAGCATCCACTGGCAGCTACTTCTGACTGTCCAGCGGCAGCCTAGAGGGTGCTCTTCACACGTCCACACCAGATCCAACTGAGCTGAAGCGCACTGTTTCGCTGGCTTGCATTACCCCATGAGCAGGGCTCTACTGAGGCCTATCGTTGGGGTCCTACACCACTTTCCATTATCAAGAGTCATTGGGACTTGCCCATTCTGATACCACAGGAGACACTGAATTCAGATACCATTGTCTTTTTCTTTTTCCTAAGTCTGTAGGACCGGGTGCTACACTTATTCTTTGTGCCGCAGAAACAGCATTTCTCTTTACACAGGACACTACAAGTACACTTTTCTGTTGTAACTTCCTGTCTTATCTGATCTGTGGTGTTGAGGCACAGGATGGAGCGGTATAAGAAAGGTCATTCCTTTGCCCTCTTCCTGCCTGTTCACATAGGTTTCCAACTAAACAGAGTATTGTATGAGTAGTCTTTATATCCTGCAATCAGTTACTGTTTCTGTTCCACTGTCTCTGTGTCTCTAATTATCCTGATTATCACCAAAAATGTCTGAATCCAGGGTGTCAGAGGTGTCGGAGGACTTGCAAGGTCGGGGCAACCAGTGGGGTACAGATTCAGTAAGCATCTCTTACGGGGGTATCGCTACATAATGTTTAGTCTGTAGGAAAGTTATAGAGTCTTCAAACTATGGTATGTATATATATATATATATATATATATATATATATATATATATATATATATATTTATATATAATTTGAAAATTGACCAATCCTGATGTACTGTTTTGGCAGTGATCAGGGGGACCAACGGGAGACAGTATATATATATATATAAAGCATATATTTTTTTTAAATTTTCCAACTTTTTTCTTTTTTTTTACTTTTTTTTTTTTTTTTACACAATGTGACCAGAGCAGTGCAGTGTAACCACGTTGACACTGTACAACTCTGGAGAAGTGATCAGGATAACAGTGAACGTCATTGTTATAAGCAATCTTTTTTTTTAAATGGCATCCATTCATTGCCATTGTTTACTACTGTGATAGCTGTGATTTGCCACAGCTATTACTTGGTACAGATGCACTGTGATTGGTCCTGTCTGTACCATATGACCAATAAAATCAATCACAGAGATCATCACAATAGTACACAATGAATGGCTATAAATGAAAGCCAATCATTGTGGACAACTTACATGTGATCTATGCAATGGAAAAAATCTGGACAGCCGCACTCCGGATTGGAAAAGTGAAAATAAAATCTTCTTTATTGAAAAAATAATAACATGTTTTAAAATCCATACATGGCTCTGTTGGAATAATGCAGCATAACCGCTAACGCGTTTCACGCTCCCATAGAGCGCTTACTCATAGCTGTTTTGTACGAAAGTGATGACCACTTATATACACATTGTATATCTACCACATGCCCCCATATTAATTATCTAACTCTGAACAGCTGATCGTTGGTTTGTGTGGGGTCTTGACATTGATGTGATTGGATGTGCATCCTATAGTGGAATCATTATTGAAGACATGAATGTATAAACGAAATGTATTCATATGGACAATGCCAATATCTATAAATGATTAAAACATTTTTTAAAGGTTTTTGAAAAAACATTTTTTGCCTTTCAAAACCACAAAACCGAGGTGAGTGCTGGAGCTTGATGTTCAAACGTATAAAGTATCATGCGGATGGATGCAAGTGTGTGCAGACTGTGAATTGGTAGCCGCGGGATAGTGTAAATGGTGTTATATGTAAAAAAGGAAACAAAAAAGGAAACTAAAAATAGGAAGCTGCCATATTCGCAATAAAAAACGAAGAAGTTATGAAAAGACAATGCAATAAAGAGACTGTGTTTTAAGGAAGGCAAAACCCCATATATAAAGGCCTATAACAGTGTCTGTGTAGCTTTTTAAAATTTAAAGATTCGAAGTGAAATTTAAGTGCATATGCATGTAGTGTAAGAGTGCCCATTTAACTTCACTGTTAGTGTTTACAATGAAAGGGAAGAAATAATATATATATGTATGCGTGCATGCATATATGTGCGAAA
The DNA here is from genome assembly GCA_037952835.1 of Lithobates septentrionalis. NCBI lineage: Eukaryota > Metazoa > Chordata > Amphibia > Anura > Ranidae > Lithobates > Lithobates septentrionalis. The sequence continues at coordinate 2,778,451 of JBBDGP010000260.1, forward strand.
AATTGGCAAAAGTGAAAGTGAGAGACACTTCTTTATGTATGTATGTGTACACACACTTGTTAAATAGAAAACCCCCAAAAAACGTGAAGATGTATATAAACTAAAGGCTGGGCAGAATATCCGCATCTTATCTAAGAGATGCGATCAATTGTGTCCAGACTCATAACAATCTGTGTGTGAGTGGGTGCTCTCCATTCGATCCCTACATGTGTAGATATTAATCTTGCGGCACATAATCCGGGAACAAGGGGTAATGAAACATATCGTACACTAATAGTCCCGCCGCTCCAGCCCACAAAAGCACACTCTTAAAAACATGCATCACTCCGCATGGAATGCATTCATCTTAACTAGGCAACAAGGTTAACGTTACTGAACGTCCTTTTTTGAAGCAATCAAATCTCTTGATGAATCGTCTTCAAATATGAAAGCAGAACTATATGAGGTAGACGAGAATAGGACAAGATACAGTGTCTAAATACGTATCACTATTTTTTCTATGTGAAATGTGATGTTGATAGTGAGAATGTGATTATTTCATCAAGTGCATATGTCGATGGGTGAATGACACTCTCACTAAACGAATAACTGAATAAATGAATAGACAATCTACCTCTTTGCAGGCTATAACTCTCAACTCTACTTAATGTACATGGAGACCTTGTAAAGGTAATAATAAACCATGTTCATATATAATGAGAATAATTTCTGTAAAACTGGTGTTATAGCTTGCATACAGCTACCGTTAAACAATAATGTCTAGTTGGAAATAGAGTTTGGACAACAACAAGCCAGTAAAAATGACAAATGATTTCCTCTTGATGTGAATATATGTATATGTCACTAATCATTCACCCATATAAATAGGTGGATGCATGGCCTAATAAAATAAGTCAATTACTGGGGATGTGTGAAGAGAAGGAACTGAAATGTCAAAACAAGGCAATACGACACAAAGCTGTTTTATTGTGTCGATATGGACTCCTATATATTTTCTTAATCATCCACCAAAATTAAATATGTGGATGCATGGCCTAGAAAAGAGGTGAGAGGAGAGAGACACAGATATGCTACTGAAGGATGTATCTTCAAGGGTATTTTATTTATGGAAATGTGAAACATCCCACTCAAAATGTAACCCCCGTGGGATTCTAGTGTCTAATGAGAATATCCAAAGGACTTCTCGTTTGCACAATATCTGGAATCTGTCGCCTCCTCTCACCGGTGTCATGATTTTCTCAATACCCTGAATAACCAAACTGGAGGTATCTTTGTGGTGTGTGTGGATCCAGTGCTTTGATACATTGGTCAAATTCTCTTTCTCAATGTTGTACAGGTGATCATGTAGCCTGTCTCTAAGACGCCGTGTTGTGCGTCCAACATATTGTACCTGGCAGCTGGTGCATGTGATACAATTTATAAAAACGGGAATCAAAAATTGTTTTTGATTGCTACATGATTTTATATGTTGACCCGTTTTGATATACCCGCAGTAATTGCAAGTTCTTATTCCACATTTAAAATTGCCTGTGAAGTTGAGCCAATTCGATTTAGTTTGATTGGTTGAAAACAAACTGGGAGACAATGAGCGTCCTAACGTGGGTGCTCTGCGGGAAACAACCTTGATCCCTTTAGAGAGAATGTTGTTATATATTGGGTCGTTGTACAGAACAGGAAGATGTTTCATAATAATTTTCTTTATTGTGTTAAATTCTGAACTGTATGGGGTGGAAAAGACCGGGATTCTAGGGGACGTTTCCCTTTTGTGTTGAGTTTTTCTATGTGTTTTTTTCTTTAGAAGTGAGGGTCTTGGGATGGATCTTACTGTGTTGAGTGTCTTTTGTATTGATGCTTCTTTGTAACCTCGAGCTTTGAACCTGTATGCCATATTTTTGGCCTCAGCTTCCAAGACTTCAGGGGAGCTACATAGGCGTTTCAACCTCAAGAACTGGCTGTATGGTATCCCTCTGATAGTATGTTTAGGGTGTGCAGAATCTGCTCTGAGTAGGGTGTTGCCACTGAGGGGTTTTCTGTACAAACTGGATTGAATTGTATCACCGGACCCCGCCAATTTTATGTCAAGAAAATCTATGGAACTGGATTGCAGATTTCCCGTAAACTTTAAGTTAAATGGATTGTCATTGAAATATGCAAGCCAGGTATCCAAATCTGCCTCTCTATCTGATGTAATGAACAATAAGTCGTCTATAAAGCGACAAAAAAAGACGGTGTCTTTGCAGCGGGGACTATCTGGTCCAAAGATGCGGGACCTCTCCCACCAGCCCATATAAATATTGGCCAGTGAGGGGGAAAATTTTGCTCCCATAGAGGCCCCGCATTTTTGGAGAAAATAGTCCCCGTCGAACATAAAGAAATTGTGTGTTAAAAGATACTCCAGAGCTTGCACAATAAACTCTAGGAGAATCAGAGAGAGTTTACCCATTTTTCTGAGAAAATAAGCAACTGCCTGGATCCCCAGATGATGTGGGATGCTAGAGTATAAACTGGTCACATCACAGCTGATCCATCTAAAGCTGTCTTCCCATTTGATGTCTTGGAGTTTGTTCAACAAATCGTTTGTGTCTTTTATGTGACCAGGGAGGCTGGTGGCTATTGGTTGTAAATGGGAGTCTACCCACTCCCCTAAATGTTCATTTAAAGAGCCTATACCCGCCACTATAGGTCGTCCTGTAAGGGGATTTAACCCCTTATGGATCTTTGGTAAATGGTGAAACACTGGTGTTATGGGGCATTCTGGAATGAGAAATTCTTTCTCTCTAGGAGTGAATATACCAACTTGTATGGCTCTGTCTATGAGTGTGGAGAGCGTGTTTTTGAAAGGAATTGTGGGGTTGGAAGGCAGTTTCTGGTATGTGTCGCAGCTGTCTACAGACCCATTAAGCTCATCCGCTGCACAATCAAAAAAGTGTTTTCTGAGAGTTAGAATCCTTGAAAATTTATTAATGTCCAAAATAGTTTCAAAAAGGTTGAAATGTCTGCTAGGACAAAAATTCAAGCCTTTGGCCAAAAGGCTAACTTCTTCTGTATTCAGTTGTTTTTTGGACAAGTTGATCACACTGTGCTTTACTTCCTCGCCGTCTTCTCCCGCAACGTGTAGCGTGTGTTGTTCGTGGCGTTTGTGTTTCCTACCACCTCTTCTTGTCTTTTTGTGGAGGGTTTCTTTTTCTTGGTTTGTCTGGACCTGTGAGGGTTTCCAGAAGAATGGTTGTTGATGGATCTGGCGGGTTCCGGTGGGGTTAAGGATCTGTCAAGTGATGAGTTTGACATGGTACGTGCTAAAGTGTTGTCGGCCGACTCTCCTTCATGGTCAGAGAAGCTTACTCGTTTACCTCGGTTTTACGGGATTTGCTGGAATTGTAAAGTGGCTTGTTCCAGGTGTAGACCCTGTTTCCTTGATAATCATCCTTATCCCGGGCCATTTTGCCTTTCTTGGTGTCAATTACTGCTCTTTCCATTCGATCCAGTTTTTTATTTAGCCTTTCATCAAGTTCAGAGAAACCTTTAGATGTTTGAGAAGTGATGAGATCTTTTTGTATTGTGGATATGTCCAGTTGTAATTTCTCTGTTTCCCTTTTCTTTGAGGCAATCAAAATTTCCATAAGTTTAAAAGAACAGGTGTCCAGAGTGTCCGTCCACTGTTTTTTAAAAACTTCATCAAATAGATCCGAAGTAGGACATTTTTTAATCCTTAGTCCTCGAGGAATATGCAATATTGATATATATTCCGTAAGAAAAGTTATGTCCCAATAGGCTCTAATTTCTTTAGCCATTAGTTGTTCTAAATTCCTGAAGAGCCTTATCAATTGTATCTCATTGTCTTCTGACCACCAAGGAGAGACAAGCTTTCAAGAAGCTCTCCACAGATGACCAGATTGTTATTAGAAACACAGATAAGGGGGTATGGTGGCGGTTCTGGATGCAGAAGTTTATAAAAGAGAAGCTTTGCGCCAACTATCTGACACACATACATACCAGAAACTGCCTTCCAACCCCACAATTTCTTTCAAAAACACGCTCTCCACACTCATAGACAGAGCCATACAAGTTGGTATATTCACTCCTAGAGAGAAAGAATTTCTCATTCCAGAATGCCCCATAACACCAGTGTTCCACCATTTACCAAAGATCCATAAGGGGTTAAATCCCCTTACAGGACGACCTATAGTGGTGGGTATAGGCTCTTTATATGAACATTTAGGGGAGTGGGTAGACTCCCATTTACAACCAATAGCCACCAGCCTCCCTGGTCACATAAAAGACACAAACAATTTGTTGAACAAACTGCAAGACATCAAATGGGAAGACAGCTTTAGATGGATCAGCTGTGATGTGACCAGTTTATACTCTAGCATCCCGCATGATATGGGGATCCAGGCAGTTGCTTATTTTCTCAGAAAAACGGGTAAACTCTCACTGATTCTCCAAGAGTTTATTGTGCAAGCTCTGGAGTATCTTTTAACACACAATTTCTTTATGTTCGACGGGGACTATTTTCTCCAAAAATGCGGGGCCTCTATGGGAACAAAACTTTCCCCCTCACTGGCCAATATTTAAATGGGCTGGTGGGAGAGGTCCCGCATCTTTGGTCTAGATAGTCCCTGCCGCAAAGACACCGTCTTTTTTTGTCGCTTTATAGACGACTTATAGTTCATTACATCAGATAGAGGGGCAGATTTGGATACCTGGCTTGCATATTTCAATGACAATCCATTTAACATAAAGTTTACAGGAAATCTGCAATCCAGTTCCATAGATTTTCTTGACGTAAAATTGGCGGGGTCCGGTGATACAATTCAATCCAGCTTGTACAGAAAACCCCTCAGTGGCAACACCCTACTCAGACGCAGATTCTGCACACCCTAAACATACTATCAGAGGGATACCATACAGCCAGTACTTGAGGTTGAAACGCCTATGTAGCTCCCCTAAAGTCTTGGAAGCTGAGGCCAAAAATATGGCATACAGGTTCAAAGCTCGAGGTTACAAAGAAGCATCAATACAAAAGACACTCAACACAGTAAGATCCATCCCAAGACCCTCACTTCTAAAGAAAAAAACACATAGAAAAACTCAACACAAAAGGGAAACATCCCCTAGAATCCCAGTCTTTTCCACCCCATACAGTTCAGAATTTAACACAATAAAGAAAATTATCATGAAACATCTTCCTGTTCTGTACAACGACCCAATATATAACAACATTCTCTCTAAAGGGATCAAGGTTGTTTCCCGCAGAGCACCCACGTTGGGACGCTCATTGTCTCCCAGTTTGTTTTCAACCAATCGAACTAAATCAAATTGGTTCAACTTCACAGGCAATTTTAAATGTGGAATAAGAACTTGCAATTACTGCGGGTATATCAAAACGGGTCAACATATAAAATCATGTAACAATCAAAAAGAGTTTTTGATTCCCGTTTTTATAAAATGTAACACCAAATTTGTGGTATATGTTATCACATGCACCAGCTGCCAGGTACAATATGTTGGACGCACAACACGGCGTCTTAGAGACAGGCTACATGATCACCTGTACAACATCGAGAAAGAGAATTTGACCAATGTATCAAAGCACTGGATCCACACACACCACAAAGATACCTCCAGTTTGGTTAATCAGGGTATTGAGAAAATCATGACACCGGTGAGAGGAGGCGACAGATTCCAGATATTGTGCAAACGAGAAGTCCTTTGGATATTCTCATTAGACACTAGAATCTCACGGGGGTGGGGGGTCCCACTCTCACCTCTTTTCTAGGCCATGCATCCACATATTTAATTTTGGTGGATGATTAAGAAAATATATAGGAGTCCATATCGACACAATAAAACAGCTTTGTCTCGTATTGCCTTGTTTTGACATTTCAGTTCCTTCTCTTCACACGTCCCCAGTAATTGACTTATTTTATTAGGCCATGCATCCACCTATTTATATGGGTGAATGATTAGTGACATATACATATATTCACATCAAGAGGAAATCATTTGTCGTGTTTACTGGCTTGTTGTTGTCCAAACTCTGTTTCCAACTAGACATTATTGTTTAACGGTAGCTGTATGCAAGCTATAACACCAGTTTTACAGAAATGATCCTCATTATATATGAACATGGTTTATTATTACCTTTACAAGGTCTTTATGTACATTAAGTAGAGTTGAGAGTTATAGCCTGCAAAGAGGTAGATTGTCTATTCATTTATTCAGTTATTCGTTTAGTGAGAGTGTCATTCACCCATCGACATATGCACTTGATGAAATAATCACATTCTCACTATCAACATCATATTTCACATAGAAAAAATAGTGATACGTATTTAGACACTGTATCTTGTCCTATTCTCGTCTACCTCATATAGTTCTGCTTACATATTTGAAGACGATTCATCAAGAGATGTGATTGCTTCAAAAAAAGGACGTTCAGTAACGTTAACCTTGTTGCCTAGTTAAGATGAATGCATTCCATGCGGAGTGATGCATGTTTTTAAGAGTGTGCTTTTGTGGGCTGGAGCGGCGGGACTATTAGTGTACGATATGTTTCATTACCCCTTGTTCCCGGATTATGTGCCGCAAGATTAATATCTACACATGTAGGGATCGAATGGAGAGCACCCACTCACACACAGATTGTTATGAGTCTGGACACAATTGATCGCATCTCTTAGATAAGATGCGGATATTCTGCCCAGCCTTTAGTTTATATACATCTTCACGTTGTTTGTAGGTTTTCTATTAAACAAGTGTGTGTACACATACATACATAAAGAAGTGTCTCTCACTTTCACTTTTGCCAATTTTTCGCACATATACGCATGCACGCATACATATATATATTATTTCTTCCCTTTCATTGTAAACACTAACAGTGAAGTTAAATGGGCACTCTTACACTACATGCATATGCACTTAAATTTCACTTCTAATCTTTACATTTTGAAAGCTACACAGACACTGTTATAGGCTTTTATATATGGGGTTTTGCCTTCCTTAAAACACGGTCTCTTTATAGCATTGTCTTTTCATAACTTCGTTTTTTTATTGCGAATATGGCAGCTTCCTATTTTTAGTTTCCTTTTTTGTTTCCTTTTTTACATATAACACCATTTACACTATCCCGTGGCTACCAATTCACACAGTCTGCACACACTTGCATCCATCCGCATGATACTTTATACGTTTGAACGTCAAGCTCCAGCACTCATCTCGGTTTTGTGGTTTTGAAAGGCAAAAAATGTTTTTTCAAAAACCTTTAAAAAATGTTTTAATCATTTATAGATATTGGCATTGTCCATATGAATACATTTCGTTTATACATTCATGTCTTCAATAATGATTCCACTATAGGATACACATCCAATCACATCAATGTCAAGACCCCACACAAACCAACGATCAGCTGTTCAGAGTAAGATAATTAATATGGGGTCATGTGGTAGACATACAATGTGTATATAAGTGGTCATCACTTTCGTACAAACCAGCTATGAGTAAGCGCTCTATGGGAGCGTGAAACGCGTTAGCGGTTATGCTGCATTATTCCAACAGAGCCATGTACGGATTTTAAATCATGTTATTATTTTTTCAATAAAGAAGATTTTATTTTCACTTTTCCAATCCGGAGTGCGGCTGTCCAGATTTTTTTCCATTGCATATATACCATTGGAATAGCAATTGCCGGCACCTGGAGCTCTAACAATTATCCACAGAGCGGAGGACGGGAGATTTGAACCCGGTTACCTGGAGCAGTGGCAACCACCTTCTTTACATGTGATCTATGTGATTGGTCACAGCAATCACATGGTAGTGCGGCTGCTAGAGCACGCTGGAGGCGATCGCTTGGAAGACGTTATATGACATCCACCCAGAATTGCAGTGCTCTCGCTTGGCCATTTTGTTTACAATAGGTCAGGTGGGAGGTAATTAATGTTTAGGATTCGTCTGAGTGTCCATACAGCACATGTTCAATTTGAACTTAGGTTCCCAATTCATCCCTAGTGGAGGAAAAAGTTTGTATTTGAGGCTGGTGAACTTTATTGGTACAGTAACAATTAAGATATATAAAAAGAGTTTTATTGAATTGACATCAACAAATTTAAAACATACAAATTTCAGGGAGCAACTCTGTCTATCTAAACATAAGAGGTGCAACTGAAATAGATGGTAATACCAGTTCACCAAATCATAATTATGCTGACATGCTCGACATGTTTCGTAGAAATTCACTGCTTCTTCAAGAGCTTTCGTTTACATAATAATGTATTAAAGGAACAGAGATAGTGTATAGTACTATAGAATAGAAAAAGAAAAATACATTAATCCTAATAAACAGGATATAAAATCACAGAAAATGACAACATAATAACAAAGTAATGGTGAGCACAGTATTCCTCCCCAAAGGTGATCATGGCCCTTACCCGAAGTAGCAACGTGAGTCATGGTCCAAAATAGTAGGCCCGCTCTGGAGGGCGCGAAGCCCCCGCAGAAAAAGAGGGATGCAGCAAAGAAATCTGCCCAAACAATATAGTAAACATGATTTTAAATGCTAGAGTACTTTTTAAATGTATTTCCTATTGCTATCGCAATGTACATCATGAATAGTAAACATACCAGAATACATAGCTTGGATGGACATACGAAAATTATTTCAGCCCCATGGTCCTCACAGATCATGTATCATAACGAGTAGGTGTGCCGAGATATATAGCTAACATAGGTATATGGAGATCACTTCAGACTCACATCTATCGCCAGCTATAAGAAAAAAAAGGGGGATATATGTACCCCAATCTATACAGCATACATAGAGTAATAATACTCCTTTATAAAGAAAGGAGTATATAGAGCAGCTGCGGGCCTACTCTTTTGGACTGTAGCTCACGTTGCTGCTCCGGGTAAGGGCCATGATCACCTTTGGGGAGGGATATTGTGCTCACCATTACTTTGTGATGTTATATCCTGTTTATTATGATTAATGTATTTTTATTTTTCTATTCTATAGTACTATACACCATCTCTGTTCCTTTAATACATTACTATGCAAACGAAAGCTCCTGAAGAAGCAGTGAATTTCTACGAAACATGTCGAGCATGTCAGCATAATTAAGATTTGGTGAACTGGTATTACCATCAATTTCAGTTGCACCTCTTGTGTTTGGATAGACAGAGTTGCTCTCTTAAATTTGTATGTTTTAAGTTTATTGATGTCAATTCAATAAAACTTTATTTGTTTTATATACGTGTATCTTAATTTTTACGGTACCATTAAAGTCCATCAGCCTCAAATACAAACTTTTCCATCAGAGGCATATCACCCAGAGGAAGACACATCATATCCCTGTGTTGATATGCGTGGGGGAGGGGACAGGATGGTGTAGGAGTCAGCAGCTGGTCTGTTTGGAGTGAGGGGACACACAATCTCGACATTTTTATGCTTGTCACAGAGTGGTGCACTGGAACACCTGTACCATGTGAGTACCCCACATAAGGGCTTTTGTTTGAATATATATATATATATATATATATATATATATATATATATATATATATATATATATATAAACAGTATCACACTATCCAGTCCTCATTTCTATTATACATGTGGAGACTACGCCATTGGACAGCACAGGATATCACAGATCCATTTGCACAGAACCCAGAGTTGGTTCGCTGGCGTGTGTAGACCAATTGCGAGGTCACATGCCCTGAGGTGAGCATACTCACACAGGGGAGGAGCACAAGAGTTGTGTCACTTCAACACGTGTGGATTATCACTACAGATGTGGAGGAATTGTGGATGAAATTTGGTTATTGATTTTCACAAGCACTACAGCACTTTATAATCACAGCAAGATTTAAAGCATGTTATATGGACTTTAATGCAATTTTTGTTTATTGTACTAATTGATTATGTCACTTAGCACTTTGGCACTCTATTTTATATTGATTTGATCGATTTATGTCTCATTATTGATTTTTTTGGCACTATATTTAGGACAGTTCATTTATTTTTATTTGGTATTGCATATTGACACTAGATTAGCGCAGTATTTTCATATATTTAAATTGTTTAGCATGGATGTATGGGACGTGATCAATACCAGCAGCTGATTATCTAGTCTCAGATTTATTATTTTTTGGTAGCTCGCAAGATTATCAGTTTATACATGAGTACATTACAGTCCCAACCTGCCCGGCGGATTAATATAGAAGAGGCTGGGACTGTATTGTACTCGTCTGGCACAGGAGAGTACTACACCTGCACTCAAAAGTGAAGAAATAGTCCGCTTGTCTGGGGAAAGTGTTTTATTTTATTTTATTTGCCACAGCCTGCAGATCGCGGTGCCCAAAGTCACCTCTCTGTCTCCCCCCACCCCCCTTCTTTCCCTGCTGAATTGGCCGGGCTGTGGGGCCAGACCTGGAAAGTATCCCCGCACAGCAGCCAAAGCAGCCTGGGGGAGCTCCAGACATGGATGGGACCCGGGTGGCTGGGTTTCTTGGGAAAACCAGACCCCCTACATGTGTATGGGCTGTCCCCCTCTGATGGCAGCCCTGGCTACACTGCAAAGACAGCTTTTTCAGGTGTCACCAACAAATTCACACTGCTTTTACTTCTGTTGAGCCCATACAAAATACTAAATGCAAGGTCTTAACAAAATAAAAACTGATAAAATAGAGCTGAAGGATAAAACAAATAACAAAAAAAACAACAACACAGAAACACTACAAGCAAAATGTTACTAAACCCAGGACCCTGAATTCACTATATCTGGTCTCCCACAGTACACAGAACATGAAAATACTATTATTTTAGTAAATATAAACTGCTAAATACCTTTTCTCATCAGCAGTATATAGCAGTCTTGTGACTTCTATCAGTCTCTGGTTAAAGCTTATAGGAGAAGTTTTCAATCTCCTCTGACTATCCTATGAGGCTGCAGGACCCCTGACCCTCTGTTTGGACAGTGCTGATTGGCTCTGTGCTGATCACCTGCACCCTCCCAAGAAAAAAAAAAAAAACTCTGTAGCAATACACACCAAACTGAGCATGTGCAGAGTGACTAAAAAGTTGGCCTGAATTTAGGTTTGGACTAAACTCTTGGCTCATCCCTTCTGGAAAGCGATGAATTAGATTTCCACTCCCTTTTCATGGAGGGGAGTTATATTAGTAGCTCTTTTCTCTCACTTTGGTGTTGTTTTTTGCTAAGCAGATATCTGGATCAAGTGGCCTCTGAGATTCGCCTTGTAAGCTTCACATGGAAAAGCAATGATGAATCAAATGCAAATGAATAACCACTTCAGCCCCGGAAGTATTTACCCCTTCCTGACCAGAGCATTTTTTGCGATATGGCACTGCGTCGCTTTAGCTGACAATTGCACGGTCGGTTTTTATTTTTTGCGCTATAAACAAAAAAAGACCATCAATTTTGAAAAAAAGCAATATTTTTTCGTTTTTGCTATAATAAATATCCCCCAACAATATATAAAAAAACAGTTTAGGCCGATATGTATATGTATTTTTGGTAAACAAATCGCAATAAGTGTATATTGATTGGTTTGCGCAAAAAGTTAAAGCGTCTACAAAATAGGGGATAGATTTATGGCATTTTTATTATATATTTTTTTTTTTTTACTAGTAATGGCGGCGATCTGTGATTATTATCGGGACTGCGACATTATGGCGGACAGATTTGGACACGTTTGGGACCATTGACATTTATACAGCGATCAGAGCTACAAATAGCCACTGATTATTGTATAAATGACACTGGCAGGTAGCAGTAGATCTCTGTCATGTTGCTAGGCAGAACAGGGAAATGCCTTGTTTACATAGGCATCTCCCTGTTCTGATTCTCTCCTCACCGTAATTGCAGAATGCCGGCAAACATCGAGTTTGCGGGACCTGCGGGCACATTCCCGCACGTGCCCACTAGACAGCAAATTCAAAGGGATGTACAGGTACACCTTTGCCTGCCCATGCCATTCTGCTGATGTAAATCGGCGTGTGGCAGTCGGCAAGTGGTTAAAGAGGAAATTCTGTATGTGGTTTGGATGTGCAGGGATGTGCCCTGAATGGTGACCAGGGATTTATTCAATCTCCATTTAAAAGAGGGCTTGTCATGCAGGGACAGCTTTTAATGCAGAATAAGGGGGTTCTCATCTGGCCAGGGTCTGGAAAAGATGTCCACTTTAGAAACTAAAGATAATTGTTGGAGTAGCACAAAGATGTGGTCTATCTGATAGAAGTTTGAATGAGGGCTAGAATAATACATACAAGTCCCTAGTTTGGGGAGGGGAGGGGGGTGAACTTCCTGCCAGGTATCTGTTTTTATTATTATTTGTTTGTCTGTCTTCATAACAAAATGTATTAATTAATTAATATAGGCTGACTTTGTTCTTCAAAGCAAAGCCAAACTGTTAAACTTGACTGAATTAATTTGCCCAATCTTCAAGTGTGAGTCGGAATTCATTTTTACATGTTTGTTTATTGCTTATTGAACATAAATATTATTGCTGAATTTAAATTCGATCTCTAATATGTAAAAGTGTAAGACCACATTTAGATGAGTTCTGCTTCTCCCATGAAGACATTTTGCAACCTCTATTTCTTCCAGAGGAAAGTTAGTATCTTGCTAATTTCAATGGCACAAGGACAGGTACTATGCAAACGAGAAAATCCAGACAGCCGCACTCCAGGAAATAATAATCCAAATTTCTTTATTTTAAAATCAGGAACACATCAGATACAGGACATCATGGACAGAGTGTACAGAGTGTGCAGCTGTGCTATGAGTAAGCACTTGGATAAGTGCGAAACGCGTTAGCCTATGATCTGTACACTCTGTCCATGATGTCCTGTATCTGATGTGTTCCTGATTTTAAAATAAAGAAATTTGGATTAATGTTTCCTGAAGTGTGGCTGTCCGGATTTTCTCGTTTGCATATAGCCTCTATCAGCATTAGCCAGCACCTGGAACCTCTCATCTCTGGAGAGCAAGATCAGCTTTACACCTGGTGAGACTCAAACTAGTGCGGGGATAACTTTTGTAGCACAAGGACAGGTAAGTACCTGTCTTGTCAGGGGTGCAGAAGAGGCCAATTGAAGGTTACTAAATGTAAGATCAAAATAATTGTAATGGTAATTTCTAAATGTATCCTCCTCTGCCATAAATATTTTTGCCTTTACAGTTCAGGAGAACATTCACCTATAAATGTTTTGGCTTTTATTTCTGCTATCCACAATGTTAACCAGAATCCAGAAATTTTGCCCAATATTACACTGGGATTTCATGTGCTAGATTCATGTTTACATCCATGTTTGGCTGTAAAGGATGTTCTAAGCATTTTATCTGGACTACAGAAGACAGTCCCTAATTACTCATGTTCTGGAGAAGCTGAACTGGTAGGATTTATTGGAGATCAATACTCAGTTACAACAATTCCAATGGCACAAATACTGGGAATTTATGGATATACACAGGTAGGTCTTTCATCTTTGCCCTCAAGACCATCAAGTGCAAAATTCAAATAAAACGTAGCTACAATGAAACAAAAAAAAATGTTTTCAAATTCAACTTAAATTATTGTGAAGAATAATTTTTTTGTGCATGGAACTGCTCCCTGCTCCATATAAATGTTTATCTTATATAGGACACCCTCTAAGGAACTACAGACGAACTGGATCCCTCACTCCTGCACAGCCAGACACACCAAACCCCCCACAGGCACTCCAAAGTCAGAGAACAGTCCGTGACCCTGTTTTTGTTATTTTTGAGTGTTAACAAGTTGGATAGGTATGGGAGATCATGGGATGTCCACTTGACTTCAGCAACAACATTTAGGCAGCAGTTTTAGGGACATCTTCCTATACACAGTCTATATACAGTCTCCTTGACTCTCCTCCTGCACACACTTCATTTCTGGCTCCAGCTGAATCACTATTGGAAGATATGACAAGGTCTCAACCAGTTTTTTAGCAATGGCCCACAGGGGTGGAATGACAACTCATGGGGCCCCCGGTCAATAAGAGGTTATGGGGCCCCCTGTATCCACGCTGTTATGTATTATGCCCCGTACACACGGTCGGACATTGATCAGACATTCCGACAACAAAATCCTAGTATTTTTTTCCGACGGATGTTGGCTCAAACTTGTATTGCATACACACGGTCTCACAAAGTTGTCGGAAAATCCGATCATTCTGAACGCGGTGACGTAAAACACGTACGTTGGGACTATAAACGGGGCAGTAGCCAATAGCTTTCATTTCCGACAACAAGGTCCTATCACACATTTTCCGTCGGAAAATCCGACCGTGTGTACAGGACATTAGTGTGTTATACTGCTCTCCATCCAGTAGAGAGAAGCATTGTAAATATGTTCTTTTTATTGTTCTGGTAGAGCTATGTATTTTAGAGCATCTTTGGTTTCTGTATGTCTGTGTTGGATTAAGTAAAAGAGTTGTGTGAATGCCTATCCATGTCGATGGTTCAAATACATTTTAAAATACACAAAACTGGTGACGAGGATGGGATTTCAGTGAATGGACACTGCAGAAACACAGGTAATCAGCTTGAGTGAAGAATCAGAACTTGTGTTTTAGAGACACATCTATAAATATCTCCAGCATGGCTTCTCTGGGACACATGGAGGAATTTGATGTGGCTAATCCATCCTCATGGGACTCATATGCTGACAGGTTAGAGTTTTTCCTGGAAGCTGTGCAGGAAAGAGCTGTGTTACTGAGTTTTATTGGATATAAGACTTTTTTTTCAAATAACAGTTTTATTAGTTATCTCAGCAGGTAAAAGAACATAGACAGAACACATTAAGTTCCAGGCAATGCTAGAACAGGGATATAGCCACTACAGACATTGTGGAAGTAATTGGTGCAGGATCATTCAGAAAAGTAAGCTAAGAAAGAAGAGATGGGAAAGTAAGGTAGTATCTCAACCGTTGGCTCATGGCGCATCCTCTCGGCGATGCCACTCCTCCCAGACCTTATCGTGCATTTCCAACCTATCCTGTAATCTAGCTGTCATTTTGTCCATTAGCTCCACATCTTTTATTCTGGTGTACAGAGCTTCTTAGGAGGGTGGGGAGTGCCGCTTCCAGTTGAGGGTGACCAGACATTGTGCAGCTGTCAGGACATGTCTAAGTAGCTTCTTGGATGGTTTGGCAATTTGTAATGGTGACACACCAAATAGGAAAAATGTTGGCGTCATGGGGACCAAAGAGGCGGAACAACAAGTGTTGTGTCTCCGTCCATAAGGTCACTATCATGGGGCAACTCCAGTAAATGTGGTAGAGGTTGCCTTTGTCCCCCTGACAGCGCCAACACCGATCAGAGCTAGAGGGGTAGATAACATGGAGTACTTCCGGCCACAGGTACCAAAAGTAAAGAATTTTATAAGCGTTCTCTTTGTAGAGCGTACAGAAGGAGCTTTTAGCCGCCTGGGACCAGATCGTCTGCCATGTCATCTCAGGGATTTCTTCTCCCAATATCTTTTCCCAGCGGAGCATGTAGGCATGTTTACCCTGATTCAGTATAGAGTAGGAATTAGGTAGCCGGTATATGTAGAGGAGATCAGCCCCCGGCATGCAGATCCCTCTAATATTAAGCTCTCGGAGGGAAATGGCGCTGAGAATTGGAGATTTAGGGCAAAGGATTGACCATAGTGGCGTATTTTCAGATATTCATAAAACACCTGGCGAGGCATGTCATATTTTTCCTGGAGTTCAGTGAACGTTAGTGTCAGGGCTGGGCTCAGCCCTTCCTTCTCAAAGCTGGCCGCTCAGCTGTCGGCTAATTGCCAGATCCCATTGTCACAAGTCAATACTCACCGAGGCCGAGATGCCGAGAGCGGCTTGCCCTTACGACCACGCGCACCCGAACCCCCGAAAGTGAGACAGGGGATCGAGAGCACGCGGAGGCACGGGTCTCCGGTAAAGCTGATGGGAAGACTCCGGATGGCCTGGAAGGCAGGAAGTCTTCTGGAGGAGTGCCTGGAAGTGCAAGAACAAAGGTTAAGAGGGATCAGACTGGTGGTTAGGAAGTCCTTATGACTGAGGGGATCAGGAGAGGTGGCAGCCCCGTGAGGAGATTGGTTGGAGACACAGGCAGAAGCCAGGAGGTCCAGCAGGTCTGGAGAGATCCTTAAACAGGCAGAAGGTCAGGGTATCCGGCAGACAGAGAGTGGTCGTATTCAGGCAGAAGATCAGGGTATCCAGCAAACAGAGAGTGGTCGTTATTCAGGCAGAGGGTCAAGGTATCCAGCAAGCAAAGAGTGGTCGTGGTTCAGGCCGAAGGTCGGGGTATCCAGCAAGCAGAGAGTGGTCGTAGGTACAGGCAGGAGGTCGGTTTCACAAGAGACAGGAAGCAGAAGTTCAAACACAGGCAGGGTAGACTGACGACAAACCAGCAACCCGACTGGGTGCTGGTGACGTCTAAAGTAGCCTCCCAGTGGGCGCGTCAGCATGACGCGCTACCGGGCACCCGCACGGGCGACGACGCGCACACGTGGGCCGCCGTGCACACGCGCGCGCCGCACCATCAGGCCGCGAACGGGTGCACGTCTCAACAGCAACCCCCTGCGCATGCGCCCCGCAGCCCGGCGAACGGAGGCGACTTGTCCTTCGTGACACCCATCTCTCCACAGTAACTCACCTGTTGATGATATCCGGCTCATCAGTCCTGCCTACATAAGCCGTCCAGCCCAGATGATCTCTGCCTTCGCCTTGGTCACATCTCTAGAGCCGCTCTTCTGTGTTCCTGTTAAAGACTTGCTTGGCTGACATTCCTTCTGGCTCCAGATCCTGCTTGCTGTTCTACTACGCTCATCTCTGGTTCCCTGACGTTTTGGCTTGTCTGACTATCTGTTCTGGTTCCTGAACTCTGGCTATGTTTTGACTACATTTACTCTGTTTACCTTTTTTTATTATTATTAAACAAGTGTGATTTACAGTAGGTGACCGCGATATTGTGTCAATCTCACCGCTTTTCTCGGCGAGATTTGACACCTGCGAGCCCCGTCACGGGAGCCAGCGCCGAGATGGCTCACTCATCGGGAAATGAAAACTTTTTTTTCCTTTTGCCATGAGGGACAGGCAGTGCTGACAGCTGTCTGGTATGAATCCTGAGGGGGAACGCCGCGCCAAATTTTAAATGAAAAAACTGGCGTGGGTTCCCCCCCAGGGGCATACCAGGCCCTTAGGTCTGGTATGGATTGTAAGGGGAACACCCAACGCCGAAAAATCACGCCCCCTTATGACGCCAGAGTCCCTGCGCATGCTGGGACTGTGATGTCACAAGGGGGCGGGGTCACCGCCTATATAAATGGCTCCGAAGCTCGGACACACTATTCCAGCAGGAGAGAGCGTCGTGTCAACATCAGAAGAAGAGAAGAAGAGAAGAGGGGACAAGACAGCGCAGCAAACCGGGTCCCCCGCTAGCAAAAGAGCTGGAAGCAGATAGCGGAGGGGCCCGGGAGAAGAAGTCGGAAGAAGACCCCCGAAGTCGGAAGAAACCCCCCCTGGAGCTGCCTAATAAATTACTTTTAAAAGTAATTTAATTTTTGTAGTGTGTTTTTTTCATTAACACTTTTTTTCCCTAGGTGAATGGAAAGGGGTACCATGTACCCCATACTCATTCACATAGGGTGGGGGGCTGGGATCTGGGGGCCCCCTTATTAAAGGGGGCTCCCGGATTCTGATAAGCCCCCTGCCCGCAGACCCCGACAACCAATGGCCTCCCCCAAAGCACCCACCCCCCCATGTTGAGGGCATGTGGCCTGGCACGGTTCAGGAGGGGGGGCGCTCGCTCGTTTCCACCTCTTTTCCTGACTGGCTGGGCTGCATGCTTGGATAAGGGTCTGGTATGGATTTTGGGGGGACCCCCGTGCTGATTTTTCGGGCGTAAGGGGTTCCCCTTACAATCCATACCAGACCTAAGGGCCTGGTATGCCCCTGGGGGGGAACCCATGCCAGTTTTTCATTTAAAATTTGGCGTAGCGTTCCCCCTCAGGATTCATACCAGACAGCTCTCAGCACTGCCTGTCGCTCATCACGAAAGGAAAAAAAGTTTTCCTTTCCCGATGAGTGAGCGAGCGCGACATGCACAGTGCCCTGTCGCCGAGAACAAGCGCAATGGGATCGTGCTGGAAACACAATCTCGCGGTCAGGTACTGTAACTGTACTTCTGTCTCAGTCTGATTCATGGTTTCTGACAGTTAGTAATTTGCGTGATCTAGGGTCTACCAAGTGGCCAAAGTGGAATAAGTTCCGTGTTGCCCAGGGTGAAGACATCTGGTGACTGAGACCAGCAGGCATCTTGGGGTTGCAGAGGAAAGATGATAGCAGTAACTTTTCTGAACTGAGCTCATATGCACTCATTTTGCACCAGAGCAAAGAGCAGAGCAGAGTTGAAACATAGACCCCAAAAACCTACCAGGGTCCACCTCCGCGTTCGCACTCCAGAGTAAACTGTTTGGGTCGGGTGTATAGGTGCGAGCCATGTCTTTTCAGTCTCTGTCCATTTATTATAGGATTGTTGAGGGAACCAGGGGATCAAGGGGATGCAGCCAAGGGTTCAACACAGAGTGCATACAATAGAGGTGAGAGTGGGCACCCCTGGCGGGTCCTATTAGCAATCAGAAACGAGGGAGACAGAGCAAAAGGAGTTTTGACAGAAACCGCTATGACAGAAACACGCTATGACAGAATCGCTATGATGGAAAATGATGTGAGGCATGAATCATGAAAAGACCATGGAAGTGGAGCTACCCCGCGAATCAGCCCCCCATCTGCTGGACTGCACCCCCCTCCCTGGATCAGTGACCCCAAGGGGTATTGATACAGACAAAACTGAACCTATTTTTTTTTCTCCACTTTATTAACACAGCTATCAACAATGGGACTTTTTTTTTGTGTGGACAGTGTGTGCTAACAGCGAGCCCTCAGTACTCAGCAGTCACTGGGCTGTCACTGGGAGAACATGTCACAGGGGAGGAGACAGGCCACACTGAGGAAGATGCTCCTTCAGCCAATCAGTGCTCAGCTTACATGACACTGCACAGCTGGAAGTAAGCGATGTGTGTGCGGTGTGCCTGGTGTCAGCCGATCGCCTCCATCCCGCCCCCGATCACACCTGGTGATGGTGCTGTGCCCGGAGAGTAGCCAGGGAAAACACACACCCAACCCCCCTGCACCAGCATCCGGCCTCCGATCCCTGCTGACAAGGGTGAGCTAATGTTGCAACATGCGACACCCCCCTCCGCTGCCTTTGCAGCATGAGGGTGAGCGATTGGCGCAGTTAAAAAGCACAAAGCAACCTCTAGGGCGACCCCCCGAGCCGTCATACCTCTACGATCGGGCCCCCCCGACTGAGCTCGGGCCAGCACCTGAGCGGGCACCTGAGTGGGATGGGTGGAATCCGATGATACCACCTACCGGAACCGAGACCACTGGGAGAGGGAACCGACGATTCCTGCTGCTGACCGTGCTACTGCTCTCCTAGCCAAAACCGGAAGTGACCGAACTGCCCTGAACCCGGAAATGACATGTCGGCTGACCCAGAAATGAGCCGACAAGGATCTGAAAGAGGAGGAGGAGGAGGGATATATAGCCCTCAGACTCCTCCTACAAATTCAGGACGCGGCCAGCCTTCTAACTTATTGTGAATTTGCCCAAAATGATGAAAATTCATCGAAAATTCATCAACAGGCAAATTCCAATTCCATGTCTACCGTGGGGTTTTTAAAACCAATATATGTAAATGATAGAAATAAATATAGTTTTTAACCAGTTCACTACTGCCCTATAGCAAATTTTCAGAATCACATACAGTATCTCACAAAAGTGAGTACACCCCTCACATTTTTGTAAATATTTTATTATATCTTTTCATGTGACAACACTGAAGAAATGACACTTTGCTATATTGTAAAGTAGTGAGTGTACAGCTTTTATAACAGTGTAAATTTGCTGTCCCCTCAAAATAACTCAACACACAGCCATTAATGTCTAAACCGCTGGCAACAAAAGTGAGTACACCCCTAAGTTAAATTGTCCAAATTGGGCCCATTTAGCCATTTTCCCTCCTGTCATGTGACTGTTATTGTTACAAGGTCTCAGGTGTGAATGGGGAGCAGGTGTGTTAAATTTGGTGTTATCGCTCTCACGATCTCATACTGGTCAAGTTCAACATGGCACCTCATGGCAAAGAACTCTCTGAGGATCTAAAAAAAAGAATTGTTGCTCTACATAAAGATGGCCTAGGCTATAAGAAGATTGCTAAGACCCTGAAACTGAGCTTCAACACGGTGGCCAAGACCATACAGCGGTTTAACAGGAGAGGTTATACTCAAAACAGGCCTCGCCATGGTCGACCAAAGAAGTTGAGTGCACGTGCTCAGCGTCATATCCAGAGGTTGTCTTTGGGAAATAGACATATGAGTGCTGCAAGTAGTGCTGCAGAGGTTGAAGGGGTGGGGGGTCAGCCTGTCGGTGCTCAGACCATGCTCCGCACACTGCATCAAATTGGTCTGCATGGCTGTTGTCCTAGAAGGAAGCCTCTTCTAAAGATGATGCACAAGAAAGCCCACAAACAGTTTGCTGAAGTCAAGCAGACAAAGGACATGGATACTTGGAACCATGTCCTGTGCTCTGATGAGACTAAGATAAGCGTATTTGGTTCAGATGGTGTCAAGCGTGTGTGGCGGCAACCAGGTGAGGAGTCCAAAGAGAAGTGTGTCTTTCCTACAGTCAAGCATGGTGGTGGGAGTGTCATGGTCTGCAGCTACATGAGTGCTGCCGCCACTGGGGAGCTACAGTTCATTGAGGAAACCATAAATGCCAACATGTACTGTGTCATAGTGAAGCAGAGCTTGATCCCCTCCCTTTGGAGACTGGACCGCAGGGCAGTAATTCATGATACATGATAACAACCCTAAACACAACTCCAAAACAACCAGAATCTGAGGGTAAAGGTGATGGACTGGCCAACCATGTCTCCAGACCTAAACCCTATTGAGCATGTGTGGGGCATCCCCAAACGGAAGGTGGAAGAGTGCAAGGTCTCTAGCATCCACCAGTTCTGTGATGTCATCATGGAGAAGTGGATGAGGATTCCAGAGGCAACCTGTGAAGCTCTGGTGAACTCCATGCCCAAGAGGGTTAAGGCAGTGCTGGAAAATAATGGTGGCCACACAAAATATTGACACTTTGGGCCCAATTTGGACATTTTCACTTAGGGGTGTACTCACTTTTGTTGCCAGCGGTTTAGACATTAATGGCTGTGTGTTGAGTTATTTTGAGGGGACAGCAAATTTACACTGTTATGCCCCGTACACACGGTCGGACTTTGTTCGGACATTCCGACAACAAAATCCTAGGATTTTTTCCGACGGATGTTGGCTCAAACTTGTCTTGCATACACACGGTCACACAAAGTTGTCGTAAAATCCGATCATTCTAAACGCGGTGACGTAAAACACGTACGTCGGGACTATAAACGGGGCAGTGGCCAATAGCTTTCATCTCTTTATTTATTCTGAGCATGCGTGGCACTTTGTCCGTCGGATTTGTGTACACACGATCGGAATTTCCGACAACGGATTTTGTTGTCGGAAAATTTTATCTCCTGCTCTCCAACTTTGTGTGTCGGAAAATCCGATGGAAAATGTCTGATGGAGCCCACACACAGTCGGAATTTCTGACAACACGCTCCGATCGGACATTTTCCATCGGAAAATCCGACCGTGTGTATGGGGCATTATACAAGCTGTACACTCACTAATTTACATTGTAGCAAAGTGTCATTTCTTCAGTGTTGTCACATGAAAAGATATAATAAAATATCTACAAAAATGTGACGGGTGTACTTACTTTTGTGAGATACTGTATATTTATGTGATCTGCACTTCCACATAGGGAGCACTTGCACATGCTGCTGGTGCACTGCTTCCCAATCAGCGGGTGCCAGCCAATGGGTGTCCACCGACATCCGCTGATCAGCAAGGAGAGACACAGGACGGAGCTCTAAACAATGCAGAGCTCTGTTCTGTCTGCAGGGATGTGGTGGATTTTGTTTCCCTTTCAAAGCAGAGAATAAAATCCATCACATCCCTTAATAAAAACACCACACTGTGTACACATACACACTGGCTAGGTACACATTTAACCCTTTGATCGCCCTAGATATTTAACCCCTTCCCAGCCATTGTCGTTAGTACAGTGACAGTGTATATTTTATTACTGGATTAGTGTCACTGGTTCCCACAAAGTGTCAAAAGTGTCATATTGTCCACCACAATATCGTAGTCCTGCTATAAGTCACTGATCACCACCATTACAAGTATAAAAATGTATTAATTAGAATTCCAGTATATACAACAGTTTGTAGAAGCTATAATTTTTGCCAAACCAATCAATATACGCTTATTGGGATTAATTTTTACCAAAAATATGTAGCAGAAAACATATCGGCCTAAATCTTTTTTTGTATTGGATATGTTTTATAGGAGAAAGTAAAAAATATTGGGGTTTTTTTTGCAAAAATTTTAGGCCTTTTTTGTTTATTGTGCAAAAAATAAAAACCTAGTGGTGATCAAATACCACCAAAAGAAAGCTCTATTTGTGGGGAAAATGACATAAATTTCATTTATAGACAGCATTGTATGACCGCGCAATTAAAGTAACACAGTGCTGTATAGCAAAAAATGGTCTGGTCATGAAGGGTGGTAAATCTTCCGGTGGTCAAATGGTACATATAACTAATAAATATTAAATAAGTATAAACAATTATATGTCTAGATTTTAGTCAGATTTCCCAATTCATTTTACCTTTTGGAAATATTTCCGAATTTTGTCCACAAACATTGAAAATAATGACTGTTTTTCTGTTTTGAAGATCAGTTATGGAGCTACGGACTATTCTCTAACAAATAGGCTTCTCTATCCTCGTGTATTCCGGACAGTTCAGAATGACCATGTTCATTATATGGCTGTTATTAAGTTGTTGAAACATTTTAGCTGGACGTGGGTTGGAATATTTGCATCACAAGATGATGCCGGAGTCAAAGATAAGGAGATATTAATAACGTACATGAAAAGTAATGGTATTTGTGTTGAATATTCAGTTTCATTTTTGTCTAGTTTGAATGATAACTTTAATGTAGAACAAATTGCAAATAATGTAATTTTTGTTATTAAAAACTCCAGTGCTAAAGTAATTGTATTGTGTGGATCTTTTATCAGTAACTATTCATTTTATTATCATTTCTATGATAATAATGCCATTGATGATAAAACATTTATTGTCCCTCCTCTGAGATCTCTCAGCTCTACAGCATTTAATCCATACACATACTTTAATGGTAGCTTGGTTCTGGATTTATATCCTTTATTCGTTCCAAATGAAGAACATTTTTTTGATAGAATTGACAAGACTTATACCTTAAATAATTCATCAGGTTCCATCTATTATTTATCAATTGCAAAGTGTATGTCTGAAAACAAAGAAAATAGAAACAATACCATATTATGTCTATTTAGCTATAATGGGTCTCTGGAAGAAGTGATGTATCCAAATTTATTTAATATTCTGGATCAAGGACTCTCTCCACGAATTTATTATGCGGTAGAAGCTATGGCCAAAGCACTGCATGATATCAATCTGTTCTATAAAGGAAAATTGTATAATAAGCATCCTCATTATTACAGACATAAGGTACAGTATACAGCCTTTTCAAGGAGTTTCAGGAAATTAAAAAAAAATATATACTTTTCTGGTATTGGTGATGATTAGAAATGTAGCCTAAAAATTGATACAGTAAAATACTAAATATCCAAACCCCCGCCCTTCTCTAAAAAAATATAGTTTGGCCTGATGGACAAACACAACCAATTGACCCTTTAATCAGGGGTGGTGTCAGGTTGGTGGACCCTCAGCCCCATAGCACCCCATTAGCAGCCATCTTGGGTGCCTTGGGAAGAGATTCACAGTTTAGAGTCTGGGTCCCCTGCTTGTCATGATGACTGCAGGGAGACCCGGCTGCTGATACTATCAGCACTGTCAGCCCCCCTATGTACACACAGCAGGGTTTCTAATATCTTTCAGAACATTAGTCAGATACAAGATGATGTAATTCTAGTGCCACGGCCAGCATAGGGAGGAATCTATGGAATCATTTACTAAGTCTTAGCCAATCATCATCTGTCCATGCTGCGACCTCTCCCTCTTCCCCGCCACCAGATTTTGACTTCAGGCAGTTCCAGAGCAAGAGGAAGAAGCTACAGAGCAGCTACAGAGCCGCCCCCATTTACTTGACTGGGTAGTGTTTGGTGGGCGCTAGCACCTGGCAAAAGCAACGGGGTGTATAATTCCTGCTGTGAAGCAAAGCATCATGACTGCAGCCCCCCCCCCCCCCCCCAGCCACCGCTTATACAAAGGGGTAGCAGGTGGGGTGGTAAAAACCCTGCTTAACTGCATGGTTTTACCACCCTCTAACCAGTAGTGTGAATGAGCCCTAACATTGTGGGTGTTTCACAATAAATCTCACTAAAGCAAAAAATGAGCTTTCCTTCTAACCATGCCCTCCCTCCTGTTACTGTAAAGTTTATTTTTCTAACCTGATAAAAATATATGCCACCAATCAATGTAAGGGCTCATTTACATTTGCAATAAGGGAGCTACACTAACAGGGATTTTACTGCCACCCTCCAACCAACACCACCCTGCAACCATGTGTAATGCATACAGTGCAGTGCTGAAGGCTTTAAAGGGTTAAAAGAGAAATGTGGTTTAAAAAAAAAAAACATTCATACTTACCTATGTGGTGATGTGGTGGTCAGATCCTGCAGCTGTCTTCCACCACCTCTCACATGACTGCTGATCGCTCAGTTCTTGGTCTTCAGTGAGCAGAGTGATGACTGTCAGTCACCGGCTCTCTGCTATTCCCTCCAGTGCTCACTGGAGTGTCGGGCTGTGGAGGGGGTGAAAGCGGCTGGCTCAGTCTGTCAGTGGCACAATGAAGATCTGAAACAGCTGCTGATTAGGCATCTAGGCAGGCCTGGACGGGCTCTGTGGTGTCAGCTGACATCAGCCTTAAGCCTGCTATCTGCTGAATCTGAGTCACAGGAGTGCAGAACAAAGTGCAGTCCTGTGACCCACATGAGAAATATGGCTGACATAACTTTGGCCATACTTCTCCTTTAACCTCCCTAGCAGTAATCCCGAGTGTGGCTCGGGGGGGGGATTTTCATTACCAAAAGCGGTAACCCCGAGCCACACTCAGGATTGCATCGCAGGATCCAGGCAAAGTTACTTACCTTGTCCCCAGGATCCTGCGATGTCTCCCCCCGCTGTGTGTGTGGGCTGTGTCCTCCGCTCAATCTATCACTGTGCTGGGCTCCGTTCCCTGTGAGTGTCGCAACGCATGGGGCGGAGCCCGGCGCCAGATTCAGAAAGTGAAAAAAGCATAATACATACACTACACTGTAATCTTACAGGTTACATTACTGTAATAAATCATTTCACATCCCTTTTGTCCGTAATGCTTTGTCCAGTGCCCTGCATGCAGTTTTATATTATATATATATATATATATATATATATATATATATATATATATATATATATATATATATATATATATACTATATTCTCCATGGCATGCAAAAAGTGTCCCTTTACATCACAAGCAGTTTTAGACCAGCTAGAAAACAGCGATAGTAAATTAGAATCACTTGCAGAATTGAGCGATAGTGATTTGTGGGGAAATTAGTCATCAGACACTGAAAGTAACAACGGTGACAATTCTGCAACTGAGAAAATTTCAGTGTTTTTGATTACATTATTGAATACATTTTATTATTATTTGTTATAATTATTTATAGTTATTTATTATAATATAGTTTATGATTTCGTGCTTCAAACTTTATCATACCTGGGGTGACTACTAGCCTCTTGTTTGGACAGATTTAAGTGAGTTATTCCTAAGAATTACAGGCCTACAATATAAAATGCCAAATTTACATGCAAAACAATGTACCGCTTTGAGACGCAAAAATCTGACATAATCATACCGCCAGGGACGTTAAAACAGGCAGTGAGGAGGCATCATATAACCTCTCAGTCACCTTGTCAAGTGTCTATGAAAAGCAATCCTTCGAGAATAGTTTTTCGCAGGAATGACATTGGCAGCTAAAAATGTAAACAAGTCCCAACAGAGCAATTTTCACTGACCGCCAATATAACTGGGGCATTACACTAGCCAAAATGTCACTGGGGGCATTGTTGCTCAGTGACATTAACTAGATCAGTGTTTCTCAACACCAGCCCTCAAGGCGCCCCAACAGGTCATGTTTTCAGGCTTTCCATTTTTTTGCACAGGTGATTTTATTAGTTTCACTGCCTTAGTAATTACCACAGCTGTTTCATCTGAGGAAAATACTGAAAACATGACCTGTTGGTGCACCTTGAGGACTGGAGTTGAGAAACAATGATCTAGATGATCAGTGGAAATTAGACACCTGCTATTCGTTCTGGTCCGAATACAAATTCTGACAAATTTTGGGTTATTCAGAGATTGGGATGTATCCCAATTTCTGAATGAAATAGTAACAAATAGTAACAAATTTAATTTAAATAAGTTAAAATTTGTTCTGTTTATTCTTTTTCAAATGAATTGCACATTTTCAGAATGATTAGAATTTGGATTGGTTGAAAAATGATCGACCGATTAGAATTCTGAGTGAAGAATAGCTGGTTGTTAAGCAGCGGGTCGGGATGCCGGCCGTCGTGTCCTTAACAACCATTGACTGATCAGCTGCATAGATGTGAACCTAGGGTAAAGGTTAGATTCACTGGTCAGGAAATTGCATCTTGCAAGATGAGCAATTAATGACTGGATCCTCTGATCTAAAGGCCGATATCAGATTGGACGCAAACCACAAAGTTCCATCCCTCTAAAAAAGCAGCTCCAGATGATATCCTTCCTGTCCTGCAAAGTCTCACCTGGTCACTGGAAATTATATTTTTCTTCTGGCTTTAATGACTCGAAGCATCATTTAGCTAATTTACCATGAGCCCAGGGTGGCAAGACATCCCTGCCCTTGAGTGAAAGGAGAATGCAGATGAGTTCAGCACCAAGTCTTTACATGACACTCCTCTCTGCGGAATTAAGGTTCAACCCAAGTGGAGGGTGGGACCAGAGGGGGGATATCAGGAGTGAGTTGGACTTTAAATATACATTTTTATTTGACAAATTTCTATTCCTTATTTAACACACTTTTCTCTTTCTATTTTCATGGTGAAGTTGCATCACTATTTAAAAGAAATTAAATATGCGTTTGGCTTAAATGAGCCAGCACCTTTTTTTAATGAATACAGAGAATTTGTTTATCACTACAAAATAACAAATTTGATATATAAGGATAATATCACTGTGATTTATAATGATGTGGGGAATTTTACATCCTGGGCTCCAGAAGATCAGCAATTTCAAATTAATACTGAAGCCATAACTTGGAAGCTTGGCAGTGAGGTAGGCTGTATTTGGTCAATGATATCACCACTATCGCTGCCTCTTCCCTTATATAATGATGGCAGCTCAGCCAGGTCATCGCATATCATTTGGTGGTAGACATTGTGACTGATTTACAACAAGGGACATTTTTGTTTTTTTTATTTTGTTTTTATTAGGAACTTGTCAAATGTCTGGGTGTCTATTTCTAAGTTACATTTTTTTTTGTAAATGAGTAGGGGTACTATGTACCCCATACTCATTCACATGGGGGGCAGTATCTGGACGCCCCCTAATTTTTAAATGGGGCTTCCAGATTCTGATAAACCTCCTACCTGCAGACTCCCACAACCACTAGGCAAGCGTTTAACCACTAGACATCCGCCGAATGACGACCACAGCACGGACCTGCATTCCCGGGAGGCCATCATATGATGGCCTCCCCTGTGCACGCTCCCTGCGCGCGCCCTGCAGGGCACGCGCCGGGCGCGCTGTGATCACCGAGTCTATGAGACTCGGCTGATCACTGATCTGCGTAAGGGGCCAGTCCTGGCCCTTTACCATGTGATCAGCTGTCAGCCAATGACAGCTGATGACATGATGTAAACAAAACATCGGTAATCGTTTTTTCTTCTACTCACGCTGACAGCGCGAGTAGAAAAAAAAGCCGATCACCGGCTCACATTTCAGGGACATTGGTCCCGAAGTGGAAGAGGCACATCTGCCTCATCAGTGCCCACTAAAAGTGGCACCTAACACTGCCCACAAGTGCCACCTATCAATGCAAACAAGTGCCACCTATCAATGCCCACAAGTACCACCTATCAATGCCCACCTGTAGTGCCAATCAGTGCCACCTGCCAGTGCTGCCCATCACTGCCACCCATCAGTGCCCATCACTGCCGCCTATCAGTGCCCATCACTGCCGCCTCATCAGCGTACATCAATGAAGGAGAAAAATTACCTGTTTTACATTTTTTATAACAAAATATAAAAAAATAAAAAAATACATTTTTTAAAAATTCAGTTTTTTAAATTTTTTTAACAAAAAGTAAAAACCGCAGAGGTGAATAAATACCACCAAAAGAAAGCTCTATTTGTGGTGAAAAAATGATAAAAATTTAATTTGGGTACAGTGTTGTATGACCGCGCAATTGTCATTCAAAGTGCGTCAGCGCTGAAAGCTGAAAATTGGTCTGGATAGGAGGGGGGTTTAAGTGCCCTGTAAGAAAGTGGTTAAGTGAAGAGGCCCTTGTCTTTATCAACATGGAGACAAGGTGCTTTGTCTAAGGGGTTCCCTCTAGCAAGGTACTTTCCTCATGCCCGCCCCACCTTTTTCCTAGCCAGCCAGGCTAAATGCTCAGGTTAAGGGTGTGGAATGAATTTTTAGTGGGACCTCACATGATATTTTTAAAACCTGTACCAGACTCAAAGGGTTTGATATGTATGGGGGGAGGGCAGGGTACTACACTTTTTTCATTTTTGCTGTAGAAAAAAAACTGTGTAAATTGGCAGCAAATTACATTCAGTGCAACCCCATGTTTTGTTTTTGTTTTTTTACTCCCCCCCCCCCCTTTTATCTACTAGACAAGAAAATTGGTATTTTTAATTTGACAGATCTGTCTCTATTGATTTTTATGGGGTTTGGGTTCGGCATCCAAACTCTTTTCGGCTGGGTTCACACTATTGCATGTGGCTCACAGCAGGGGTCCGGTGCGTTCACGTTCACCGTTTCAGGTCCAATTTCAGCCTGAATTTTTGGGCTGAATTCAGACCTGAAATGGACCAAAAGACGCACAGGACCCCTGTGCAAATTTGCATCGGAGCCACAGCGAAGATATGTAAACCAGCTCCATAGAGAGCCAGTCACAATCTCCTACCATGCAAATTAGATGCAGGGAAACCGCATGCAATTCGCATAGGTGTGAACCTAGCCTTAAGGATCACAGAACCCCTGCCTAACAGAACCCAGAGCAGTTCAGCTCATCCCTACTTCTTATGAACCAAAGAAGGGGCGTAACTACCACCATAGCGACCCATGCGGGCGCTATGGGGCCCGCAGCCGAGTGGGGCCCAGTGAGGATAAGAGCACCGCCAGCACAGTCTCCCAGCCAGGGGAAGAGAGAGGAGAGGAAGAGGCGAGCTGTCCGTATAAGCAGAGAGCTGAATTGCCCGATGTAAGAGCTTTCATTAGAACTTCCAGTGTTTCGGGGCTCACGTCACATAGCTCCACCTTTTGGCCCAGTGCCTTTGATAGACAGAACGCCGATCCAATGCGGGACATGTGACGTCATTAAAGGCGTCGGGCCAAGAGGTGGGGCTATGTGACGATGAGCCCCGGGAAGACGGGAAATTCAAATGAAAGCTATTACAGCGGGCAATCCCGCTCTCTACTGACCTGGGTGGCTTGCCTCTTCCTCTGCATAGGTGGGGCTGTATTGGGCACAGGTCACGCTGTATTGGGCACAGGTCACGCTGCATTGGGCACAGGTCACGCTGCATTGACACTAGGGCAGCTGTGGGGGGGGCTGTTTGCAGGGGGGCCCCATACAACATTTTGCTATGGGACCCTGCTATTTCTAGTTACGCCCCTGAACCAAAGCAATGTCACTATTTCTTCTGTGGGCCTGTTTATTCAGTGATAACATTGCATTATTTCAGAGAACAAAATAATACATGAATTGGGATGATTTACTAAAACTGGAGAATGCAAAATCTGGTGCAGCTGTACATGGTAGCCAATCAGCTTCTAACTTCAGCTTGTTCAATTAAGCATTGACAAAAAAAAAACTGGAAGCTGATTGGTTTCTATGCACAGTTGCACCAGATTTTGCACTCTCCAGTTATAACCCCTTGCCAACCACTGCACAATGATGTACGTCGGCACAATGGCACGGCTGGGCAAATGGGAGTACCCGTACGTCCCTCCATTGAAGCCAGGCAGTGGGCCAGCGCATGCCGCAGGAGTGCAAAATGGCATAAATCTATTGATTTTTTTTTACCAAAAATATGTAAAAGAATATATATCGGCCTAAACTGAGGAAGAAATGTTTTTTATATATTTTTTGGGGATATTTATTATAGCAAAAAGTAAAAAATATTTTTTTTTCCAAAATTGTCGGTCTTTTTTTGTTTATAGCGCAAAAAATAAAAACCGCAGAGGTGATAAAATACCACCAAAAGAAAGCTCTATTTGTGTGGAAAAAGGACATACATTTTGTTTGGGTACAACATCGCATGACCGTGCATTCATGTTTTACTCTAAAGGCCCGTAAACACGATCAGACTTTTTGACAACAAACATGCAAATTAGCTGTTTTAAAGCAACATCCGACCGTGTGTACGCTCCATCGGACAAACTTTTTCAGTTTTCATCACTTTTGTTGGCTATGCGAACAGACAAACTTTCCGGCAAGCAAAATCAGATCATGTGTACACAAAACCATCGGACTTTTGTACAAACTACAAACACGCATGCTCAGAACCAATGCAAAAGATCAGAAAACAATACAGAAGTTGACCAAAGGGTGGCCCCGGAGAATTTAACTTCCTCTTTTTGAAGTGTCGTCAGTACGTTGAAACGTCACTACGTTTGTGTTTGTTGCCGAAAAAGTCCTGCTGTGTGTATGCTTAATTAGTTTGCGGCCAATGCCCTTTGTACAAAAATCCACAGGAAAGTTTGTACAAAGTCTGATCGTGTGTATGAGGCTTAACTTATTACTTTTGTTAAGATACTAAAATTACAGTTCTGGTACAAATGAAATGTAGGATTTTTTTTTATTTGACTAATTTTTAATGTAACACAAAAAAAGCTTAACCCAAAAAAACAAGCAGACATTGAAAAAGTTTATTAGTGAGTTAAAAAGTAGAAATTAAAAAAACATCAGAAAATAATAGAAGGGCAATAGGGGATGAAGGGGATGTATTGAAAAAAAGAAAAACACATCAAAATTAAACAAATTTAATACAAAGAAACAGTAATATTGCATTGTATTTCTGAATTACACTTCTCCATTTTTGACAACAGACACTGTAGCAGCTTTTGTTGTGTTATTAAGCAAATCTGGGCTGTCATTGTAATTGCTGGTTAGAGCAGCAGAAAGCTACTTAAGTGAAGTTATTTTTTTTTCATGTATCATGCCAGATGGTTAACAGTGCACTCCTGGTTAGAGATCTAAAAAAAGTATGACTGATACTACTTTTATGTTTCCTGTTGCAACATGCTGTACTTAACCACTATGTATGTAAACAAGAATGCACTTTATGGCTTTTGAACTGTTGCCAGGCGGCAAAGAATTCTTGGGGGATGTCATAACACTCTACGTGGTGTTACAGAACAGTACGATTTTCACAGGCAAACTTAGCGACAGCATACACTGGCATCGCTGACAAGCTTACATAGTTAAGTTAAAAAAAAAAAAATCTATGGTAGTTTTAGCAGCAAGACATGGTTTTTCATAAAGCTGTAATAGGCCCTGCTATTACTGGCAGATAGAAATTGGCCAGTAGTTCACTGAGGTTGTCCTTGTTCCTACTGATTAGATTGTTGTCCTCTCTGTGACTCTGATACTCTGCTTGCTTGGCTTTTCCAGTGGCATGGTGCACACTCACCAGAGAAGGTCCAGATTCCACAGGTAGCGCTGTGTGTGGTGGCAGTGACAGCACAGTCTCTACTCCTTGTCTTCCTGCAGTCTCTTTGGTCTGTTTACTGGATGTAGAGAAGGGGCAGGCTCTCTGTCATAGTTCCTCTGAGGGCAATCAAGTGGAGCATTCTCAGAGACTCCACATTATTATGTTAAATTTTGAGCTGATCATCGACCACATCCACAGGCTGCCAAAACCTACATTTCTCTCTGCCAAAGTCCTTTGGATTCACTTCTTTCACGTCAAAGAGCAATGCAAAAAATGAGAGCACTAGGCACCCTACCTGACCCATATGGCCAACTGCAAATATTTGGGGACTTATCCCAGCATACCCTGAGCTGCCGCAGACAGCTCAACAAGATCACCAAGATGCTGCGTAACAACCAGATCCAGTACCAGTGGATAGCACCAGCCAAAATCTCCATCACCTATAATGGATCAAAGCACACAGTGTCCTTGGTTAAAAATGGAATGAGCCTCCTGCAGGAATGCAGCATTATTCCTGATACATCTGATACAACCCCCATGGATCAGAGTACCATCAGGAACCTGCAAGCTCATCCGTTACCGCAAAGAGCCAAAAAACCCGTTAAATAACTAGCAAAAGCAGGATCACCCACACAAAGCGGTCCGGCGTGATGCTCGCCCACAATCGGTCTTGCAAACTTTTTGTCCCCACTCTTACATTCCTTGGCATCGGTTGTGCCTACCCACAGGAAGTAATTTCTAGGCAGTGCCCTAGAGTTGTGTTATCTTTTTCTTTTCATTCTTTTACTCTACAAGTTAACTTCAGAGACTACTTAAGGTTGCCTAGTGTTACCTTTTGATGACTTGCATCTAAGAGAACACCCACTGCTCAAACATCAACTCCTCCTCTTGGCATAACATTGATCTGAGATATGCCCTCTGATCAAGGAACAAGAACAGCAAACCACAAACCTTCCTCTTCAGATACGTTATCACTACTACTGCTACATGACCATCATGATTCTATCAATTAATGGAAACGGTCTTAATCACCCTGCAAGTCTCTCTGGAAGCTAGCATAGTGTTCAAGAAACGCACTTCTGGGAATCCAATCCTCCATCATGTAGGAACAGAGAATTTAATACCATCATTACAGCCAATGCCCCACATAAAAATAAAGGCACTTTGATAGCCATCAAGAGCTCTACACCCTTTCAACTGCAAAGGATCTGGATGGACGCTACCTTAAAGTAGTAGAAACCATCAACAACTATCATCTCAGTCTACGCTCCCAATGTCCACCAGCTGAGATTTATCCGCAAATTACACAAGAAAGTTCTTGCTGTTCAACAAGGTGCTGTTGTATGGTGTGGCGACTTCAATATCACCCCAGACCCTCACATTGACACTACATCTATTCCTAAATGAGGAAAACCAGGTTTAAACCCACTGATATCTAACCTGCGCCTATACGATGTATGGAGATGCCAGCACGCAGAAGAAAAGGATTATATATATTCTTTCACCTCGCCACAACACATATTCCTGCATTGATCTCTTTCTTTTGGACCAATGGACTTTGCAAAAAGGTTCATCCTCATCTATACTTCCTGCTACTTGGTCGGATCATTCCCCAATATGTATTACTATAGAGGATAACCTTAAAACATCATCAACCTTCCTTTGGAGGATGAACACGCGCATTCTTCAGTCTAAGCTATTCTCAGTGTGAAAAATAAGAAAAAAATACCACGCTAACCTAATAAAAACAATAATAAATAAAAAGCTGCAGCTAAAATTTGTGAGATACACACAAAACAGTGAATACAAAGGGAAAAGAAAAAGCTGTGCAAATATACTAAAATTTAACAGTGAGTGAATACCCATGGTAAATGAAAAACAATCTTGGTACCATTGAAAAATAAATATATATAATCCTCAATAAGTGATTAAACAATCTAATGATAAGAGTCAAGTGATATCAGTGAAGGTAATTTAAACTCCTTGATATAAAGACACCACCCTCTGATGTGATCCACCACCACATAAAATGCACGCTTACCGGAGGGCGAGCTTTGGCAAGCCTGTAATATTGGTAATGACCGGACATCAATCCAGCAGCAGCAACTCTCTGTGGTTACACCGAAGGCTAGCCAGGAGACCTCAAATAAACGAGTATACAGGGCAAGGCATCGATCAGAAACCCAAGAAAATGGAGAGAAGCTCAGCATAGTGTGAATCAGTATATTAAAATATTATTAAAAATAAAGGTTGCACTTACACAGGACTGAAGTTAAAAACATCCATAGAAAAATTGCCGGCCGGCTTGCAGACACCCGTCCGCATATAAGGTACACTGCGATGATGTCAGCACGTCAACATCCCAATATTGTTCCCCAGACAACATCATTTTGAGACGAAACGTACTTCGGGAGGTTGACGTGCTGACGTCAACGCGGTGTACCTTGTATGTGGGCGGGTGTCTGCAGGCCAGCCGGAAAGTTTTCTATGTATGTTTATAACTTCAGTTCCGTGCAAAGTACAACCTTTATTTTTAATAAACTTTTAATATACTGATTCATGTAAAGTGTTTTCTTCTGTGACGTATAAAATTGGATAAAACGTGAAAAAAACAGTGGCGCTATCTAAAAACTAATATTTTCACCCTTAAAGTGAACCCTTAACTAAATGGACATACAAATGTAAAATGCAAATCTATATATATATAGTGGACACCAAGTGACAAGTGAAAAATATACAAAAAATGCACTACAACTGATTAAATTACAAAAAATGTTGTCCTTTGCATAGAAAATGAAGTATAAAAAACTGAAATAAAGTCTTTAGAAAGTGATGTCTTCTTTACAGCTTCCACCACACCCAGGTGCTGAGTGAGCCCACTCCCTATAGAAACTCACTCACCAACTCCAATTGCGCACACTCTCGTGTAAGGCTACAGTGCTTTTTGTACCCAAACAGGAAGGGTCACAGCGGCAAACCAAACATCCAAATGTAAGTGCAGGAATCGTTCCACATGTAAATGAAAAAAGTGCTCCAATAGTGTAAACTGCATAACCAGTTTACTTTCAAAATTCAAATAACGCAGAGTAAACTTCCACAGCACACTGAACTCCAATGCACAGCACAGCAAACAATTGGATATCAACGTTAGGGGTTGCGGTCACGGCGGACCCGAGGTGTGCAGGCGTCTAATCGCTTCTCTCACCTACTCCTCGCTGGACAACCGCTCTGACAGATCCCCCCTTCCTGGTAAGCTAGAACGCGTCACTCGTCTCTGGTGCTCACCATCACACGGCCACGCCCCGACATGTTTTGTCACAACAGTGACTTACTCATGGGATTGGCCGCACGGGATGACAATCATCCCTTATATTCCCTCCTATCATCAGCTGATAGGTAATCGTCCGGCGCGCCTGTGCACTACTCGTGTCCCCGCGATCGCAATATCCCCATCTCTGGGAAACAGTATTCATTTAGACACGTGTAGTACATTGTAGGTATCTAATAGTTTTCAAACTAAAGGTACAATTATGCAACCTATATTATGCACCGGCTCTATTTAGACTACTTTCAATTTCCTATATAAGTCCTATATTCCCGTATATTTATTTATTAGATCCTGCATATTAAATATATGACATTTAATTGCCTCAAAAAACGGTTTAAACATTGCTCTAAAATTATCTCTTGATTAAGACAATGAACCAAATACCATTAATTACAAACTAAAAATTATATAAAATATATATATTTAAAAATAAATAATCTATATGTATATGGATGGCTGGAACCTCTCTAACCAATAAAATCTCGGTCATTAACTACTTAGACTGGCGGTCTCTCATATAAAAATCTATATTATAAATATATGAAAATATATTGTAAAATTGTACTCAGACATATTTAATCATAAAAAACACACCATACCTAATCATTACTGCGTGAGGGTGTATATAACCAGGGGTATAGAATTAGCTTAGGCATACTTTAAAACAACCACTGGCAGGTGCTAACCACAGCCCAATCATTATCTCCCCCTCTATTTAAGACTACTTCTGTCAGTCATTTCGGTTACATCATTAAATTTCCCTCCGTCACTTGCAACTCATATATATATATATAAAAACATACAATCCACAGTTGATAAGGTCATAATAGTTAAAACTCACCGCAAAATAGTTTTTTTTTTTGTTTTTTTTTACTGTTTACCACTCACTATGTCCAGACCCTGTAATAAGGACATCAAGGGTACACTCCACAGGGGATAAAAGAAGTGTCTGAATCTGCAAATATGTGCATTGATCAGACAATCTACAGTGGAGTGTAAAGCACCCCCTATTAAAGTGACAGTGCTATATAATCAAACAACACTTAATTACCTAATATATAAAACGGAGCCAGAGTCTATATCATGTGGGTAGAACGGAGTCAAATAAAGAGACTGTCACCCCCTAATTACTGTTAAAAGCAATTCACTTGTTTAAAAATCATTGATGAAGCAATTCAAATCCAGTTCAATGTTCAGCCCCCTAGGGGCCAAACACTTGAAACGTAAGATCCATTCAGTTTTCCTCCGTGACAAGTCCCTAATCCTTTTGGATCCTCTCCAGGATGGATGTACAACATCAATGCCACAGAACTGTAGCAAGGAGGGATCCTGCTGATGTTTTTCCCTGAAATGTAGTGAGACACTGTGGTATTTATATCCATTTTTTATATTAGCCAGATGTTCTCCTATACGAACCTTCAATAGCTTCTTGGTTCTTCCCACATAGAATAGGCCACAGGGGCACCACATCAGATACACCACATGAGAAGAATTGCAAGTACTGAATTCCCTTATTTCAAATGTTTCTCCATCCCTGTTGGTGACACTTGTCACTCCTCTATTGCTGATTTTTACTGTTCTGCAGCAAATGCATTTCCTACAGCAATAGAAGCCCCTAAGGTCTATTTTAAGAGTCCTTTGATCTGGTGGATCCAAGATTTTTTTGACTATCTGGTCACCGAAACTCGGTGCCCTCCTATAGATGAATTTCGGTTGTTCTGGTAATATTTCCCCTAAGTGTCTATCTTTACAAAGAATATGCCAGTATTTACTATATATACTCTCAATTTCCCTATACTGGCAGTGAAAACCTGAAATAAAACTCAGTTGATGTTGATTGTCGCGTATTTGAGGTTCTTTTTTCTTGAGGCATTGGTCCCTAGGGATCTCCGCCACCTCCTGAATTATTTCCGTGAGGTTATTGTTACTGTAACCTTTCTGTATAAATTTTTCTTTAAGGACGTTAGCTTGTATGAAATAGTCCTCCATCTGTGTACAATTCTGTCGGATCCGCAATATCTGTCCCTTCGGGATGTTCCTTATACATGCCGGATGATGACCACTTCTAATGGACAGGTAACTATTGCGGTCCGTCGGTTTAAAGTACACTTTAGTACTAAGTACATTACATTCCTTTTCTATGGTGACATCAAAAAAATGTATGGTCTTCTCACTGATCTGGTATTCTAATTTAAAGTTGTTTGTGTTCTTGTTTAAATCATCTAGGAATTCCACTGCAGATTCTCTCGACCCCTCCCAAATGAACAGAATGTCATCTATAAACCTGCGGTAGAACCTTAACTGGGGCCTGTTTTTATTAAAAACCTGCCTATCCTCCCATTCTGCCATAACCAGGTTGGCGAGGCTGGGGGCATACTTCGCCCCCATCGCCACGCCAACCTGCTGGGAGAAAAACTGCCCATTAAACCAAAAGTAATTATGGGACATACAGAACTCCAATGTATGTCCCAAAAACCTCTTCTGTGCATCTGGGATGTATTCCCGTCTACTTAATGCCCAATTAAGGGCCAAGGACGCATCATCATGCTGTATGACTGTATATAAAGAGGCAACATCGGCCATTACCAGATATGATTCAGATGACAAATTTAATTGTACTTGTTCCAATAGATGTAGTAAATCCGAGGTATCCTTTAGATAGGCTTTAGTCTCCTTTACGCTAGGTTGGAGAAACTTATCTAAGTACTCTCCCAACCTTGAGGGCACAGATCCGATACCATTGGTCGAGAGGGCGGGCACTGTATGTTCTTATGTACCTTAGGTAACGTATAAATTACAGGTATTCAACAGGCACTCGGCACAAGATATCTTTTTTCCTTGGGATTCAAAGCGTTTATTTTAAACCCCCAATCTACCAGTGATGCCAACAAAATTATATACGCATCTGTGGGGTCAGATTTTAATATTTTATAGGTGGACTGGTCACTAACCAATTCCACCAACTGGTCATGGTAGAATGATTTATCCATGACCACTACCCCCCCCCTCCCTTATCAGAAGGCCAAATCATTATGTTTTTTCTATTTTCTAGAGATTTTATACCTTCTCTAATGTAATGAGGGTTGACCCCTTTCCTTGGGGTCAATTCCTCAATATCATTTAGTACTAGTTTTTTAAAAACCTCTATAAAGTGATTGCTTGGGTTCTGAGGATTAAAAATTGATTTATTTCTTAAGCCACTGTCTATTTTACTAGATGATATGGTGGCTTTTGACGCTGACTCCACCGGGTGGCTTAGGAAATATTTTTTTATGTTCATAGATCTAATGAACTTATGTGTGTCAATGTAAACCTCGAACTTGTTCATCATCTTCTTTGGTGCACACTTTAAACCCAAGTTAAGTATATTCAGCTCTTTGTGATCCAGTTCAATCCCACTTAGATTGTAAATGCCTGTATTTATTTCTCATTCGTTTTTTTGCGTTGTTTGGATTTTCCTGCCCTGCATCCCCTTCTTCTCTTGGTGGGGGCATGGTATCTTTGTTTTGGACATATGCGGGTCCATTCCTCCCCCCACCTTTCTGATACACTGTCCGGGGGTTCCCGCTCGGTGTACCCCCCTTCCCTCCCCTCCCCCATTGCCCTAAAAAAGGTGTATTATATGGTTGTTGAACATAATAGTCCTCATTCTCTAATGCTGAGTATCTGTTATATAAGGGGACTCCATTCCCCATCTCAGGATATCGATTGGGCGGGGGATAGTGCCTCCACTGTTGGTAGTCCTGTGGGGGATTGTAATATGTGGGGTGTTCCCTCTATACAGTCTAGGTGATTGGTAATTATACCCTCCCCTTCCTTGTTGAACTGGTCTAGGAGAATATTAGTTCCCACAACTCAGATTTTTTTCCTTTTCTCTGATTCTCACCATTACGCATTATATCCACCGATCCCTGTTCGCCTTTATAAATCAAGTTCTTTTGTCCTGATTTCTTTTGGTCATGTTTGGGGGGGGGGGTCCTGCTAGTTAATTCTGTATCATGACCAGGGTTCCCATTAGGATTATCCTGCATAACTAAACCAGTGCTTTGCCAAGCATAGATATTATTGGTTTTAAAGTCATTAGAATCTCTATTAAACTTCTTAACCTTCTTCTTCTGCGTTTCATGGTCAATTTTTTCCAACTTCTTCTTCATATTACTGTTAAAATCTTTCATCTGATTGGATTCTTTAATTGGCTCCAACTTCTCTTGTAGTACCCTAATTTTCTCATTAATTATTCCTAATTTAATCTGTTTTCTATTTAAAACAAGACCTTGTAGCTCCCTTCCGACATTATAAAAAAACCCAGCCATTCATCCATATACTTTGGATCATTCAAACCATCCTGAGGGGACACCTCCCATCTCAGGCTTCTAAAAATCAAATTTTCCTTTTGGTAGTGCTCAAATGTAAACACATCCCACCAGGCTTTAATTTGCTTCTCCAGGAGATTATCTAACATTTTAAACATTCCTGAGAAGTCTTCCTCACAATCGATCATTTCCTGATTGTTTGAAAAAACACATTCAGGGTCCATTTGTCTATTTGACAAATTATTGAATGGATCCATGGCCGCTAGTGGTTAAAAAATAAATGTCACACCAAAAATTAGTATTCAAAGTATCACTGCCCACCTATACCTTGTTTACCACCACTGTGCCTCGGAGTGCACAAATAAATTATTAATCAAACTAACTAAAGCTGCCACCTTAAACGTAAAGGCATATGTAAAGTGTTTTCTTCTGTGATGTATAAAATTGGATAAAACGTGAAAAAAACAGTGGCGCTATCTAAAAACTAATATTTTCACCCTTAAAGTGAACCCTTAACTAAATGGACATACAAATGTAAAATGCAAATCTATCTATCTATCTATCTATCTATCTATCTATCTATATATATATATATATATATATATATATATATATATATATATATATATATATATATATATATATATATATATGTATATATATAGTGGACACAACTGACAAGTGAAAAATATACAAAAAATGCACTACAAATGATTAAATTACAAAAAAACGTCCTTAGCATAGAAAATAAAATATAAAGAACTGAAATAAAGTCTTTAGAAAGTGATGTCTTCTTTACAGCTTCCACCACACCCAGGTGCTGAGTGAGCCAACTCCCTATAGAAACTTACTCCCCAACTCCAATTGCCCACACTCTAGTGTAAGGCTACAGTGCTTTTTGTACCCAAACAGGAAGGGTCCTAAGCCACCCGGTGGAGTCAGCGTCAAAAGCCACCGTATCATCTAGTAAAATAGACAGTGGCTTAAGAAATAAATCAATTTTTAATCCTCAGAACCCAAGCAATCACTTTATAGAGGTTTTTAAAAAAACTAGTACTAAATGA
Organism: Lithobates septentrionalis; assembly: GCA_037952835.1. Taxonomy (NCBI): domain Eukaryota; kingdom Metazoa; phylum Chordata; class Amphibia; order Anura; family Ranidae; genus Lithobates; species Lithobates septentrionalis. The sequence goes on from JBBDGP010000260.1 coordinate 2,819,324, forward strand.
TATTGAGGAATTGACCCCAAGGAAAGTGGTCAACCCTCATTACATTAGAGAAGGTAAAAAATCTCTAGAAAATAGAAAAAACATAATAATTCGGCCTGCTGATAAGGGAGGGGGGGTAGTGGTCATGGATCCCAAGGAAAAAAGATATCTTGTGCCGAGTGCCTGTCGAATACCTGTAATTTATACGTTACCTAAGGTACATAAGAACATACAGTGCCCGCCCCTTGACCAATAGTTAATGGTATCGGATCTGTGACCTCAAGGTTGGGAGAGTACTTAGATAAGTTTCTCCAACCTAGCGTAAAGGAGACTAAAGCCTATCTAAAGGATACCTCAGGTTTACTACATCTATTGGAACAGGTACAATTAAATTTGTCATCTGAATCATATCTGGTAACGGCCGATGTTTCCTCTTTATATACAGTCATACAGCATGATGATGCGTCCATGGCCCTTAATTGGGCATTAAGTAGACGGGAAGACATCCCAGACGCACAGAAGAGGTTTTTGGGACATACATTGGAGTTCTGTATGTCCCATAATTACTTTTGGTTTAATGGGTAGTTTTTCTCCCAGCAGGTTGGCGTGGCGATGGGGGCGAAGTATGCCCCCAGCCTCGCCAACCTGGTTATGGCAGAATGGGAGGATAGGCAGCTTTTTAATAAAAACAGGCCCCAGTTAAGGTTCTACCGCAGGTTTATAGATGACATCCTGTTCATTTGGGAGGGGTAGAGAGAATCTGCAGTGGAATTCCTAGATGATTTAAACAAGAACACAAATAACATTAGATTAGAATACCAGATCAGTGAGAAAACCATACATTTTTTCAATGTCACCATAGAAAAGGAATGTAATGTACTTAGTACTAAAGTGTACTTTAAACCGACGGACCGCAATAGTTACCTGTCCATTAGAAGTGGTCATCATCTGGCATGGATAAGGAACATCCCGAAAGGACAGATATTGCGGATCCGACGGAATTGTACACAGATGGAGGACACAGATGGAGGACTATTTCGTACAAGCTAACGTCCTTAAAGAAAAATTTATACAGAAAGGTTACGGTAACAATAACCTCACGGAAATAATTCAGGAGGTGGCGGAGATCCCTAGGGACCAATGCCTCAAGAAAAAAGATCCTCAAATACGCGACAGTCAACATCAACTGAATTTCATTTCAGGTTTTCACTGCCAGTATAGGGAAATTGAAAGTATATATAGGAAATACTGGCATATTCTTTGTAAAGATAGACACTTAGGGGAAATTTTACCAGAACAACCAAAATTCATCTATAGGAGGGCACTGAGTTTCGTCAAATAAATCTTGGATCCACCAGATCAAAGGATTCTTAAAATAGACCTTAGGGGCTTCTATTGCTGTATTGAATGCATTTGCTGCAGAACAGTAAAAATAGAGGAGTGACAAGTGTCACCAACAGGGATGGAGAAACATTTGAAATAAGGGAATTCAGTACTTGCAATTCTTCTCATGTGGTGTATCTGATGTGGTGCCCCTGTGGCCTATTCTATGTGGGAAGAACTAAGAGGCTATTGAAGGTTTGTATAGGAGAACATCTGGCTAATATAAAAAATGGATATAAATACCACAGTGTCTCACTACATTTCAAGGAAAAACATCAGCAGGATCCCTCCTTGCTACAGTTCTGTGGCATTGATGTTGTACATCCATCCTGGAGAGGATCCAATAGGATTAGGGACTTGTCATGGAGGGAAACTGAATGGATTTTCCTTTTCAAGTGTTTGGCCCCTAGGGGGCTGAACATTGAACTGGATTTGAATTGCTTCATCAATGATTTTTAAAACAAGTGAATTGCTTTTAACAGTAATTAGGGGGTGACAGTCTCTTTATTTGACTCTGTTCTACCCACATGATATAGACTTTAGCCTCTTTTTATATATTAGGTAATTAAGTGTTGTTTGATTATATAGCACTGTCACTTTAATAGGGGGTGCTTTACACTCCACTGGAGATTGTCTGATCAATGCACATATTTGCAGATTCAGACACTTCTTTTATCCCCTGTGGAGTGTACCCTTGATGTCCTTATTACAGGGTATGGACATAGTGAGTGGTAAACAGTAACAAAAAAATATATATATTTTGCGGTGAGTTTTAACTAATTATTATGACCTTATCAACAATAGATTGCATGTTTTTAAATATAAATATATGAGTTGCAAGTGAAGGAGGAAAATTTAATGATGTAACCGAAATGACTGACAGAAGTAGTCTTAAATAGAGGGGGAGATAATGATTGGGCTGTGGTTCGCACCTGCCAGTGGTTGTTTTAAAGTATGCCTAAGCTAATTCTATACCCCTGGTTATATACACCCTCACACAGTAATGATTAGGTATGGTGTGTTTTTTATGATTAAATATGTCTGAGTACAATTTTACAATATATTTTCATATATTTATAATATAGATTTTTATATGAGAGACCGCCAGTCTAAGTAGTTAATGACCGAGATTTTATTGGTTAGAGAGGTTCCAGCCATCCATATACATATAGATTATTTATTTTTAAATATATATATTTTATATAATTTTTAATTTGTTAAATTTAGAGCAATGTTTAAACCGTTTTTTGAGGCAATTAAATGTCGTATATTTAATATGCAGGGTCTAATAAATAAATATACGGGACTATAGGACTTATGTAGGAAATTGAAAGTAGTCTAAATAGAGCCGGTGCATAATATAGGTTGCATAATTGTACCTTTAGTTTGAAAACTATTAGATACCTACAATGTACTACACGTGTCTAAATGAATACTGTTTCCCAGAGATGGGGATATTGCGATCGCGGGGACACGAGTAGTGCGCAAGCGCGCCGGACGATTACCTATCAGCTGATGATAGGAGGGTATATAAGGGATGATTGTCGTCCCCTGCGGCCAATCCCATGAGTAAGTCACTGTTGTGACAAAACATGTCGGGGCGTGGCCGTGTGATGGTGAGCACCAGACACGAGTGATGCGTTCTAGCTTACCAGGAAGGGGGGATCCGTCAGAGCAGTTGTCCAGCAAGGAGTAGGTGAGAAAAGCAATTTGACGCCTGCACACCTCGGCTCCTCCGTGACCGCAACCCCTAACGTTGATATCCAATTGTTTGCTGTGCTGTGCATTGGAGTTCAGTGTGCTGTGGAAGTTTACTCTGCGTTTTTTGAATTTTGAAAGTATGAGTTTAAACATTAAAGATTTTTGTGTGTTTTTCATTAAACTGGTTATGCGATTTACACTATTGGAGCACTTTTTTCATTTACATGTGGAACGATTCCTGCACTTACATTTGTATGTTTGGTTTGCCGCTGTGACCCTTCCTGTTTGGGTAAATAAAGCACTGTAGCCTTACACAAGAGTGTGGGCAATTAGAGTTGGTGAGTGAGTTTCTATAGGGAGTGGGCTCACTCAGCACCTGTGTGTGGTGGAAGCTGTAAAGAAGACATCACTTTCTAAAGACTTTATTTCAGTTCTTTATATTTTATTTTCTATGCAAAGGACAACGTTTTTTGTAATTTAATCAGTTGTAGTGCATTTTTTGTATATTTTTCACTTGTCACTTGGTGTCCACTATATATATATAGATTTGCATTTTACATTTGTATGTCCATTTAGTTAAGGGTTCACTTTAAGGGTGAAAATATTAGTTTTTAGATAGCGCCACTGTTTTTTTCACGTTTTATCCAATTTTATATGTCACAGAAGAAAGCACTTTACATATACCTTTACGTTTAAGGTGGCAGCTTTAGTTAGTTTGATTAATAATTTATTTGTGCACTCCGAGGCGCAGTGGTGGTAAACAAGGTATAGGTGGGCAGTGATACTTTGAATATCAATTTTTAATATACTGATTCATACTATGCTGAGCTTCTCTCCATTTTCTTGGGTTTCTGATCGATGCCTTGTGCTGTATACCCATTGATTTGAGGTCTCCTGGCTAGTCTTCGGTGTAACCACAGACAGTTGCTGCTGCTGGATTGATGTCTGGACATTGACCAATTATACAGGCTTGCCAAAGCTTGGCCTCCGGTAAGCGTGCATTTCATGTGGTGGTGGATCACATCAGAGGGTGGTGTCTTTATATCAAGGAGTTTAAATTACCTTCACTGATATCACTGGACTCTTATCACTAGATTGTTTAAGCTATTCTCAGACTCCCTACCTACACAGTCAAGTGAAGGAATTTTTTGCACAAAACTCGGGATCAGTAAGAGGCCCTCACACTGTCTGGGCTGCGCACAAAGCATTTGTGTGTGGTCTCTTCATACAAATGGAGGCTCGGGATAAGAGGATGAGAAGGCAACATGTGAACGGAATCTTAGCTGATATTCAGAACACAGATTCCCTTAATAAACAATACCCCTCTACGGTGCTTAAAACCAACATTTTTAAACTGAGGCTTGAACTCCATTCTCTCCTATTAGAAAACTTTGACAAGACCCAAAAGCGCTTTAAAATGCAAACATATGCCTGGGGAAATAAACCAGGGAAACTTCTAGCTCAACAAATTAAAGGTTACCAAACCAAACCTCATATCCCTTTCCTCTACCACCCTACCACTAAACAAAAATTAACTGACCCGCAAACTGTAGAAAATGCTTTCAGTGAGTTTTACAAAAACCTTTACAATCTGAAAGACGACAAATCAGCAATTCAACCAAATTACTCCTCTGTTTTGGGGAGAAGTGGGACTTTATATGAGGCCTCTGAAGATCAGGGGTGCCTCCATCCCGGTTTTTGCACAGCAAAGAAAAAAAGGAAGAGTTTGGGACTTTGTGTGAAGCATGCAGCTGGAGAGCAAGGAGACACTTGGGATATTGTACTATAAAATTATTTAATGTTTACAACATACAATAAGAAATGTCAATGGCACAGATAGACATTGCAACCTGCAAATCTTCTAGAGTAAATTACATAATAGATCATAATATATATGTAAACATAAAATACAATTCATGTAGGACATCCCATATATAAAGGTAAAATGGTCACTGACTGTAAACATAATGTAGCAGCATAATTAGTTCAAACAACTGGATGTGTATCCATAATTGTTGCGTCTATAGCTCGACGCGTTTTGTGACTATTTGGTCACTCTTCAGGAGCAGACGCTGTAGGGATGTCTATAAGATTGAAATTGAAAGGTGAGCAATAATTGTGTAGATCATACCAAAAGAAGGAGACGGGGAAATAATACATATTCACCCATACTTACAGGTTCTGCATGGGTGTGGGGTGCAGCGGTGGATGCCTAGGCAAAGCTGTGGACAAATTGTCTCCCCCTGGAGCAGAGGCGGAAAAACAGTGAATTGACGGTGGGAAACCCTGAAGGATGCGGTGTGACTGGGGAGGTGAACCCCACCAAAATCCAAGTGTGTGCATGGTTCATAAGATTATCTGTGAATAAATGTGAAAATGTGTGTAAAAAATGTGTGAAAGTTGTGTGAGACTGATGATAAATTTAACTGGTGAGGCAAAGGTTCCAATCTTTGTAAGTATAGGTGACTGGTGTAATGAAAAGTGATAAGTGAAAAAGGACATGGAAAACACTACACTGAAAAAGAAAAAACAATAATGTAAAAGTGCCTAAACGCTGGGGAAAAAAGAGTGCAAAGGTAAAGAAGAGAAATTAATAATGCAAAAAAGAAAGGAAGAAATCATGAAATAATGTGAATTGAGGATTACCTTGTATGTGCATATGCAAGTATGTGTGATGACCAGGTCTGCTACCCAGAGAGCGCCGGTCCATCCAGAGAGTAACCGTTCGTGCAATGGGGAGTGTAAGTATACCCCCATAACCACTGTTTGCCACCAACGTCACGCTGGCAAATACGGGAGAGAGGGAAGGCGTCTACCCGAGCGATAACCGCCCGGCGAATGGCGCCAAACAACCTCCCTCATCTACAATGCCGGATGTATATCCCAGAGCGCCCGCGCGCCGGCGCAGGTCGGATCAACATCACGCGTCCAGAGACCAGAGGCGTGGCGCTGGCGTGCAGGGGAACACCCAAGGCTCCTCCAATAGTATAGGGAGGAGGAGAAGGGGGCCCACATAGCACATCACAGCGTCACATTGGTAGGCATGGAGAAGAGGGGAGGCGTCAACCTGAGTGATAACCGGCCAGCGAATGACGCCAACCACGCTCACTTGTCCATGACAGCCAACACCCAAGACTCCGGCACCATGGCGCTAACCGGATCCGCGCCATGCGCCCGGGACTGGGGGCGTGGCATCGATGCGCAGCGAAACATCCACCCGACCCCCCATTCTGGGGAGCATGGAGGGAAAGGGGGGACCCACGGTGCACGTCGCAGCTCCCGGGGCATGACTAGCCACAGCAGTACCCAGCAGTCCACTGTGCCCACTCACCAAACTACTGGACCATGGATGCATAATTGTGTGCTGCATACAAGTGTGTATGCAGCATATTAGGACTAAACTGCCCTAATATCTTTACCCATGAATGCACAAGGGGAAAGAATACAAGTGTCAAAAAATTGCTGTCCATACGTGCATGCTTCCATCCCTATTGGTATGTTTTGGGGAGAAGTGGGACTTTATATGAGGCCTCTGAAGATCAGGGGTGCCTCCATCCCGGTTTGGCACTTTTACATTATTGTTTTTTCTTTTTCAGTGTAGTGTTTTCCATGTCCTTTTTCACTTATCACTTTTCATTACACCAGTCACCTATACTTACATAGATTGGAACCTTTGCCTCACCAGTTAAATTTATCATCAGTCTCACACAACTTTCACACATTTTTTACACACATTTTCACATTTATTCACAGATAATCTTATGAACCATGCACACACTTGGATTTTGGTGGGGTTCACCTCCCCAGTCACACCGCATCCTTCAGGGTTTCCCGCCGTCCATCCACTGTTTTTCCGCCTCTGCTCCCGGGGGAGACAATTTGTCCGCAGCTTTGCCTAGGCATCCACTGCTGCACCCCACACCCATGCAGAACCTGTAAGTATGGGTGAATATGTATTATTTCCCCGTCTCCTTCTTTTGGTATGATCTACACAATTATTGCTCACCTTTCAATTCCAATTTTATAGACATCCCTACAGCGTCTGCTCCTGAAGAGTGACCAAATAGTCACGAAACGCGTTGAGCTATAGACGCAACAATTATGGATACACATCCAGTTGTTTGAACTAATTATGCTGCTACATTATGTTTACAGTCAGTGACCATTTTACCTTTATATATGGGATGTCCTACATGAATTGTATTTTATGTTTACATATATAATATGATCTATTATGTAATTTACTCTAGAAGATTTGCAGGTTGCAATGTCTATCTGTGCCATTGACATTTCTTATTGTATGTTGTAATCATGAAATAATTTTATAGTACAATATCCCAAGTGTCTCCTTGCTCTCCAGCTGCATGCTTCACACAAAGTCCCAAACTCTTCCTTTTTTTCTTTGCTGCGCAAAAACCGGGATGGAGGCACCCCTGATCTTCAGAGGCCTCATATAAAGTCCCATTTCTCCCCAAAACATACCAATAGGGATGGAAGCATGCACGTATGGACAGCAATTTTTTGACACTTGTATTCTTTCCCCTTGTGCATTCATGGGTAAAGATATTAGGGCAGTTTAGTCCTAATATGCTGCATACACACTTGTATGCAGCACACAATTATGCATCCATGGTGCAGTAGTTTGGTGAGTGGGCACAGTGGACTGCTGGGTACTGCTGTGGCTAGTCATGCCCTGGGACCTGCGACACGCACCGTGGGTCCCCCCTTTCCCTCCATGCTCCCCAGAATGGGGGGGTCGGGTGGATGTTTCGCTGCGCATCGATGCCACGCCCCCAGTCCCGGGCGCATGGCGCGGATCCGGTTAGCGCCATGGTGCCGGAGTCTTGGGTGTTGGCTGTCATGGACAAGTGAGCGTGGTTGGCGTCATTCGCTGGGCGGTTATCGCTCAGGTTGACGCCTCCCCTCTTCTCCATGCCTACCAATGTGACGCTGTGATGTGCTATGTGGGCCCCCTTCTCCTCCTCCCTATACTATTGGAGGAGCCTTGGGTGTTCCCCTGCACGCCAGCGCCACGCCCCTGGTCTCTGGACGCGTGACGTTGATCCGGCCTGCGCCGGCGCGCGGGCACTCTGGGATATACATCCGGCATTGTAGATGAGGGAGGTTGTTTGGCGCCATTCGCCAGGCGGTTATCGCTCGGGTAGACGCCTTCCCTCTCTCCCGTATTTGCCGGCGTGACGTTGGTGGCAAACAGTGGTTATGGGGGTATACTTACACTCCCCATTGCACGAACGGTTACTCTCTGGATGGACCGGCGCTCTCTGGGTAGCAGACCTGGTCATCACACATACTTGCATATGCACATACAAGGTAATCCTCAATTCACATTATTTCATGATTTCTTCCTTTTTTTGCATTATTCATTTCTCTTCTTTACCTTTGCACTCTTTTTTCCCCAACGTTTAGGCACTTCTACATTATTGTTTTTTCTTTTTCAGTGTAGTGTTTTCCATGTCCTTTTTCACTTATCACTTTTCATTACATCAGTCACCTATACTTACATAGATTGGAACCTTTGCCTCACCAGTTAAATTTATCATCAGTCTCACACAACTTTCACACATTTTTTACACACATTTTCACATTTATTCACAGATAATCTTATGAACCATGCACACACTTGGATTTTGGTGGGGTTCACCTCCCCAGTCACACCGCATCCTTCAGGGTTTCCCGCCGTCCATCCACTGTTTTTCCGCCTCTGCTCCCGGGGGAGACAATTTGTCCGCAGCTTTGCCTAGGCATCCACTGCTGCACCCCACACCCATGCAGAACCTGTAAGTATGGGTGAATATGTATTATTTCCCCGTCTCCTTCTTTTGGTATGATCTACACACTTATTGTTCACCTTTCAATTTCAATTTTATAGACATCCCTACAGCGTCTGCTCCTGAAGAGTGACCAAATAGTCACGAAACGCGTTGAGCTATAGACGCAACAATTATGGATACACATCCAGTTGTTTGAACTAATTATGCTGCTACATTATGTTTACAGTCAGTGACCATTTTACCTTTATATATGGGATGTCCAACATGAATTGTATTTTATGTTTACATATATATTATGATCTATTATGTAATTTACTCTAGAAGATTTGCAGGTTGCAATGTCTATCTGTGCCATTGACATTTCTTATTGTATGTTGTAATCATGAAATAATTTTATAGTACAATATCTCAAGTGTCTCCTTGCTCACCAAATTACTCCTCTAATCCGACATTTCCAGACTCTGTTCATCTTCCTAAACTAACCAAGGCCCAACTAGCTATTCTCAACGTTCCATTCACAACAACAGAAATAGGGAAAGCCATTGATTCCTTACCTAACAACAAAGCTCCTGGACCTGATGGCTTTGTTGGGGAATACTAAAAGCAGTTTAAAGACCTACTAACTGAGCATATAGTCCCTGTGTTCAATGATGCTGCCTCCTCAGCCTCGTTCCCCCAGGAGATGTTAAAAGCATTGGTTATCACTCCATCGAAAAAACAGGCAAAGAACCTAATACTCCCCAAAACGTCCACCCAATTTCTCTCCTTAACCACAACGCTAAGTTGTATGCCAAGGCAATAGCCTATAGACTATTAGATATACTTCCAAACCTGATACATCCTAATCAATCAGGATTCACAAAAGGACGTCAAACTTCTGAGCTACCCGCAGAATGATCAATATTATCCACCACGCAGAATCCTGTGGAGTGCCTTCTCTGCTTCTCTGCAATTGGATCACAAGAACACAAGATAAATCTGTTTGCTGATGATGTAATTCTCATTCTGCCCAACCCCACATCTTCCCTGGCTTCGGTAAGAGATACTCTTGAAACTTTTGGCCAAATGTCTTATTATAAGGTTAATGCTTCTAAATCATTTATACTTCCCTTGGGAATTTCACCTGAACGACAATCTTTTTTTAAGTAAGCAATATCCATACACATGGGCTGAAAACTCAATATCCTACCTAGGGATCAACTTAACCAAACAAGTATCATCCCTATCCCTATGTCTCCTTCCTGAACAATCTCCCTAAGGACCTTGGAAATCTGTCAAAATATAACTTTATATAGTCAGGCAGACTTGCAGCTTTTATGATGGTTAAACTACCACAAATTCTCTACATTTTTAGATCCCTCTCTATCCCTGTACCAGCGTCTTTCTTTGCATCCTTACAAAGCATACTTGGTAAATTTATCTGGAAAATGTCCACAGCCAGGAGCTCCCGCTCCAACCTAATAAAACACAGATTAGTGGGGGTGCAGGATACATAAATCTAAGAGCCTATTATTATGCAGAAAAATATATGGTTTGGGGGATCGGTTACAGACTCTGAAAGCTGTAAAGGAAAAATAAAAAAGCAATAGAAAAATTGCAAAAATGGTCCGGCCAGCTGAGGTATTATTTTCTATTATTTTTATCATTACACACGATTTATATAGCGCCAGCAGTTTGTGCAGTGCTTTACAACTTGAAGGCAGACAGTACAGTTGCAATACAATTCAATACAGGAGGAATCAGAGGGGCTTGCTCATCAGAGCTTACAATCTAGAAGGAAGGGGCAAGTGATAGAAAAGGTAATAACTGTGGGGGATGAGCTGATGGAGAAAAGGAAAATACAGTTGTTAGGTGTGGGCAGGATAGGCTTTTTTCAAGAGGAGGTTTGAAGGACCCCATACTCCTGATGAGTATGTCCGCTGTATAAGCTTCCCTTGCCTAGTACCAGCACGATCCAAGATCCCTTAGCCCACCCAGTCACTTGTCGAGACTCCAGTGTAGGGTGAATAAAAGCATAATGCCGCGTACACACGAGCGGACTTTACGGCGGACTTTGCCCGGCGGACTTTTCTACGTACTTTCCGACTGACTTTCTGAATGAACGGACTTGCCTACACACAATCCACCAAAGTCCGTCAAATTCGTACGTGATGACGTACGACCGGACTAAAACAAGGAAGTTCATAGCCAGTAGCCAATAGCTGCCCTAGCGTGGCTTTTTGTCCGTCGAACTAGCATACAGACGGCGGACTTTTCGACCGGACTCGATTTCAACGGATAAATTTTAAACAAGTTTCAAATCTAAGTCCGTCCAACTTTTGAGCAAACAAAGTCCGCTGGAGCCCACACACATCGAATTGTCCGACGAAATCCAGTCCGCCGGGCAAAGTCCGCCGTAAAGTCCGCTCGTGTGTACGCGGCATAAGACTTTTAGTGAAGGACAGACACAAGTATATATCTCTGGAGACAACCCCCCTCCTTGTTGGCAAAGAGAAACAGGGTGGGGTAAACGTTACATCCAATCACATGAGGCACAGGTACATTCAAACATTTCAACACATCTTATAAACAGTAACTGGGCTCGCAGACCACTTGTTTCATGGAGAAACCTGTTAAAGGAGCTTCTCCTGTCCTATTACTTGAGCATGTGTGCCTGCACACAGTTCAAATGTCCACCGTGAGCCAAGAGTAATGGGTACTTAAGAGCAATAGCAGGGTTGAGACAGACCTGAAGGGAGTGGGCTGCCACAGGAGGGTTTTCAGGGATCATCGAAAAAGCTAACAGAGCAGGAGATAATCAGACAGATTGGGGTAAGGAGTTCCATAGAATGGGAAAGGCTCTTGAAAAGTCCTGGAGGCGAGCATGGTGTCAGGGATGGGCTCAGCCATTCCTTCTCTAAGCTGGCAGCTCAGCTGTCGGCTAATTGCCAGCTCCTGTCTCTCCACAGTGAGTCACCTGTTGATGATATCCTCCTCGTCAGTCCTGCCTACTTAAGCCGCCAGCCCAGATGATCTCTGCCTTCGCCTTGGTCACATCTCTAGAGATGCTCTCCTGTGTTCCTGTTAAAGACTTGCTTGGCTGACAATCCTTCTGGCTTCAGATCCTGCTTGCTGTTTTACTACGCTCATCTCTGGCTCCCTGACATTTTGGCTTGTCTGACTATCCGTTTCCGGTTCCTAAACTCTGGCTATGTTTTGACTACGTTTACTCTGTTTACCTTTTTTTATTATTATTAAGCAAGTGTGATTTAACTGTACTTCTGTCTCAGTTTGATTCATGGTTTCTGACAGTAGGTGAAGGCCATGAATTCAGAAGATGCAGTCAATCCACATGTTGGTAATATTTTTTCCAGATTGGATGAGCAGGATCACGGTATAAATCAGTTTGCTATGGCGTTACAAATGCTCCTGAGTTACACGGCTCACCTGGAATCTCCCACTGTGGCTGCTCCAGTACAACCTGTCTTGCAGGTCATCCCTGCTGCTGCTCCAGTCTCTGTGCAGGCACCCGCCTCGAGTATTACCTCTATAAGAGGTATGTCTGGCTCTGCTACGCTTCCCCAGGTATTTGGGGGTGATTGTTTCGTCCCCAGTTATCCAGAAGGATAAGCCCCTGGTTTTGGTTACCCTTTCTTGGGCTGAGTTGTCCGTTGAGATACAGGCTCTAATCGACTCTGAGGCTGCAGGCCTGTTCATTGATGCTGCCTTTGTATCGAAGCACTCGATTCTGCTGCAGCTGCGTGACACTCCACTTGCCATTGAGGCTTATGACGGGAGACCTCTACAGCCTACCCATGTGACTCATGAGACTGTTCCATTGTCCATGGCCGTAGGGGCTCTTCACCATGAGATAATCCAAATCCAAGTTATTTCCTCTCCTAAGTTTCCGATGATTATTAGTTATCCTTGGTTACAGAGGCACAACCCCTCTTTTGACTGGCTCTGTACTGAGGTTCTCTCCTGGTCGCCACAATACAGTAAGACATGCTTCCAAAAGGTAGCCAAGGTCCTGTGCACCTCTTCACTCTCCTCTCTGCCGGAGAAGTACCGCGATTTTAGCGATGTCTTTGATAAAGGTCAAGCCGGTAGGTTGCCTCCACACTGTTCATATGATTGCACAATTGACCTTCAACCTGGTGCCCTACCCCCTCGTGGCTGGGTTTACCCTTTGTCGGTCTTGGAGGATAAGGCCATGGAGGAGTATGTTGCAGATGCACTCTCTCTAGGTTTCATCCACAAATCCTCGTCTCCTGCTGGTGCTGGTTTCTTCTTTGTGAAGAAGAAGAGTGGTAAACTGAGACCTTGTATTGATTATAGGGGTCGCAGTCGTTTCACAATTAAGAATGCCTATCCAATTCCGTTGATTACGGAGTTATTTGACCGCCTTAAGGGAGCAACAGTTTTTACAAAGTTTGATTTGAGAGGGGCATACAATCTCATGAGGGTTAAGGAGGGTGATGAGTGGAAAACTGCGTTTAATACAAGATCAGACCATTATGAGTACCTCATAAGGCCTTTTGGCCTTTGTAACGCACTGGCAGTTTTCCAGGAATTTATTAACGATGTCCAGCAAGATTTGTTGCAGTTATGTGTGGTGGTTTATCTCGACGATATCCTCATATTTTCCAAGTCCCTGGAGAGCCACCACACAGATGTCTGTCATGTGCTTCAGAAAATAAGAGAGAACAATCTCTATTGTAAATTGGACAAGTGCGAATTCCATGGTGAACAGGTTCAATTCCTGGATTATGTCTTTTCCACTGCTGGTTTTTCGGTGGACCCAGAGAAACTTTGAGCAGTCCTACAGTGGCCCCAACCCATGGGTTTACGTCCTCTGCAGCGTTTTCTTGGCTTTGCCAAATATTAACAGAAGTTTATTTGTAACTTCTCTTCTCTGGCCAAGCCCCTGACTGATATGACCAGAAAGAACGGTAACCCATAGAGTTGGTCTCCGGAGTCCATTAAGGCCTTTGAGAGTCTCAAGGCTGCCTTTGTTTCTGCTCCTGTGTTGGCACATCCTGATCCTACTTTACCTTTTATCCTTGAGGTTGATGCTTCTGAGACTGGAGTTGGCACCCTTCTGTCTCAACGTCCTACCTCTGAGAGCGCTGTGCATCCTTGTGGTCCACTTGCTCTGGTCAGTGGTTGCTCTTGCTGCCTTTCGGTCCCCCCTTTGCTTCCTGGTTGCTTCGTGATTCCGCCACACATTATTGGGGATCCCATTGAGGCTCCACACTGTCCATCCGGCTCTTCACATGCTGGCTTCCCTCTTCCTAGTGACATCCAGGAACACATGAAGGTTTTGCCATTGCAGCACTGCCCCACCAAGTCAGTCCACCACTGACTGTTACTAAATAAATAAATATAATACCGCGCCTAACTAGTGTGTGAAAACAGCTGCCAACACTAACAGACGACTAGAATCATATAAACAATATAAGAAAAAAGTGTAGCGCTAAAGTGAATAAATGAATAAAGGGTTTTTAGAAACAAGGGGAGGTAAGGCTCAAATTTACAAATGGCCTATGACCTCGGCTTGGTCCAAAACCAGATAACTGTATACACAAATAGTGTGATAATAACTCTGAAGTATTAACAGAGTACAATACTCTATAAGAAGTGCAAATGTGCAAAAGAAATGTGCAAATGTGCATAAAAATATATGGAGTAGGAGAATAAACAAATAAACTCAAAAGTCCATATTTTGCTGGTAATGAAATGCAACGAAATTGTCCAACATATTAATGAGGAAGTGTTAATCCCATATAGGTAATGAAGACTCAATCATACAGTCCATATGTTGCCTGATGTAGTAGACACAAGAGGGCCCAAGGCAAAATATCCTTATAATAAAGCTACTCCAACTCAGAGGGGGCCAAAGCAGGTATCCTTGCAACATAAAGACTCAAGAGAATGTAAGGTAGAATACTCTTACCAACTTCGGTGGACTCACAGGCCGTGGGCGGTGAGTCATACGAGCTTGCACTGTCCCATGGTAGGTGACAGTAGGGAAGTGGATGATACACCTGGAGACGTCCTCCTTGGATAGGAAGCCTGGAGCTTGTCCTGTAGGTCTGATGCCGAGTAGGTGTCTTAGGAATAGCCTGGATCCGTCCACTTTAGGATGCTCACTGCCCACACTCTGTGTCCATCTGTTTACGGATGCTCACTGCCCACACTCTGTGTCCATCTGTAAACAGATGGACACAGAGTGTGGGCAGTGAGCATCCTAAAGTGGTCGGATCCAGGCTATTCCTAAGACACCTACTCGGCATCAGACCTACAGGACAAGCTCCAGGCTTCCTATCCAAGGAGGACGTCTCCAGGTGTATCATCCACTTCCCTACTGTCACCTACCATGGGACAGTGCAAGCTCGTATGACTCACCGCCCACGGCCTGTGAGTCCACCGAAGTTGGTAAGAGTATTCTACCTTACATTCTCTTGAGTCTTTATGTTGCAAGGATACCTGCTTTGGCCCCCTCTGAGTTGGAGTAGCTTTATTATAAGGATATTTTGCCTTGGGCCCTCTTGTGTCTACTACATCAGGCAACATATGGACTGTATGATTGAGTCTTCATTACCTATATGGGATTAACACTTCCTCATTAATATGTTGGACAATTTCGTTGCATTTCATTACCAGCAAAATATGGACTTTTGAGTTTATTTGTTTATTCTCCTACTCCATATATTTTTATGCACATTTGCACATTTCTTTTGCACATTTGCACTTCTTATAGAGTATTGTACTCTGTTAATACTTCAGAGTTATTATCACACTATTTGTGTATACAGTTATCTGGTTTTGGACCAAGCCGAGGTCATAGGCCATTTGTAAATTTGAGCCTTACCTCCCCTTGTTTTTAAAAACCCTTTATTCATTTATTCACTTTAGCGCTACACTTTTTTCACCACTGACTGTTGCTTAAGGTACTGTCACAGTGAGGAGCATGCTTTGCAGTAGTTCCATCTATGCAAGGAGATGTCTAAATAATTTTTTACCCAATCACATGTTATTATTAAATCGACACAATTTTTTATCTCATTGAACGTTTTTATTATTTGACTGCTTGTCCTTTCAAGACTGTCCCGATCAGCGCTTTCAATTGTGGTTGCCCCTGAATGTTTTTACAGTTATGCTTATGGCGGTTGATCACATCTCGAAAATGTCCCATTGTATTCCACTTAAGAAGTTGCCCACTTCTAAGGAACTGGCTTCCATTTTTTCTCGGCAGATCTTTCGCTTACATATCTACCCACGGTGATTGTCTCGGACAGGGGTAGTCAGTTTGTGTCTCGGTACTGGGGAGCCTTTTGTGCATAGTTGGTAATTCAGCTTGCTTTCTCCTCTGTGTATAATCCACAGTCTAATGGGGCCGCAGAACGAGCCAATTCAACAGCTTTACTACCTCAGTGCCTCGCCTTTACCCTGTACAGGTTGAGAACCATGAGGAGTAGGGATGAGCCGAACACCCCCCGGTTCGGTTCGCACCAGAACCCGCGAACGGACCGCAAGTTCGCATGAACGTTAGAACCCCATTGACATCTATGGGACTCGAACGTTCGAAATCAAAAGTGCTCATTTTAAAGGCTAATTTGCATGGTATTGTCCTAAAAAGGGTGTGGGGACCCGGGTCCTACCCCAGGGGACATGTATCAATGCAAAAAAAACTTTTAAAAACGGCCGTTTTTTTCGGGAGCAGTGATTTTAATGATGCTTAAAGTAAAAAAAAAAAAAGTGAAATATTCCTTTAAATATCGTACCTGGGGGGTGTCTATAGTATGCCTGTAAAGTGACGCGTGTTTGCCATGTTTAGAACAGTCCCTGCACCAAATGTCATTTTTAAAGGAAAAAATCTCATTTAAAACTGCTTGCGGGTTTAATGTCATGTCGGGTCCTGGCAATATGGATGAAAATCAGTGAGACAAACGGCATGGGTACCCCCCAGTCCATTACCAGGCCCTTTGGGTCTTGTATGGATATTAAGGGGAACCCCGCACCCAAATTAAAATAAGGAAAGGTCCCTATATACTCTGAACAGCAGTATACAGGCGGTGCAAACAAGACAGGGACTGTAGGTTTGTTGTTAAGTAGAATCTTTTTGTAATTTTGAACATTTTTAACGTGTTTAGCTCCAGCCAAAAAATCTTTTCTAAGCTTTTTGGAAAACATAGGGAAGGGTTATCACCCCTGTGACATTTGTTTTGCGTCTTTCCTCCTCTTCAGAAGATTTCACCTCACTTTTTTGTCCCAATGAAAAATGTTTTTTGAAAATTTGGGTTTTTTTGTGGAACAAGGATTGGAAAGCATCAGTGGAAAGGAGAAATTGTTTTCCCATATTAACTCTTACATGAGAGAATTTCCCTTCCTAGGGGTAGATTTCATCTCACTTCCTGTTGTCCTTCCGTTTGCAAGTAGGAGTCGTTTGTAAGTTAGATGTTTGAAAGTAGGGTCCTGCCCTATATACTCAGCAGAAATTTGGGCCTTAGGTGTTGCTGTGGCCAAAACACTGTAAGCCCTCACAGGGCCCTGCTGTGAAATATTAGATCAAGAATTGTAATTACATGCCCCTGTTGAACAGGAGCTGAAAAATTAGGCCTTAGGCACTGGTGCTGGTGCCACAACACTGCAACCCCTCACAGACACTCTAGTTGGAACGCAGGAACGAGCCCTGCTGCAAAGTATTGCATCAAAAATTGTAATTACACACCCCTGTTAGACAGGGGCAGAACAATTGGGCCTTAGGCACTGGTGCTGGTGCCACAACACTGCAACCCCTCACAGACACTCTAGTTGGAATGCAGGAACGAGCCCTGCTGCAAAGTATTACATCAAAAATTGTAATTACACGCCCCTGTTAAACAGGGGCTGAAAAATTGTGCCTTAGGCACTGGTGGTGGCGCCCAGAACCAAAAATGTTCTTACAAGCTATCAGCGTGATGATTGAGGAGGAAGAGGATAATTACTCAGGGATAGTCACTCAGCATCAGCATAGGCAGTCTTTGAAGGGATCTGAAAAAAATTATTCAGTTACATCAGCATCAGGTGCTTGGTAGCTGGTGGTGATCCAAGACTGATTCATTTTTATGAAGGTCAGCCGATCGACCGAGTCAGTGGACAGACGCACCCTGTGTTCGGTTACCACGCCTCCAGCAGCACTGAATGTGCGTTCCGAAAGAACGCTGGATGCAGGACAGGCCAGTAGCTCAATTGCATACTGTGCAAGCTCTGGCCAGTGATCCATCCTCAAGACCCAGTAACCCAGAGGATTTTCGGTGGGAAAGGTGTCCAAGTCTGATCTTGCCCCTAGGTATTCCTGCACCATGTAAAACAGACGCTGGCGATGGTTGCTGGAACCGATCATACCTTGGGGCTGCGGACCAAAAAATTGTCTGAACGCATCGGTCAGACGGCCACCTTCTCCACCGCTCCTTCTTTGACTGACCGAAGCCTCAGCAACACGTTGTCCAGAAACAGGAGTTTGTAACCTCCCAGTCTCTGGGAACGCGTTGCACAGACCTTTCTGCAAGGCCTCCCGAAGATGTTTCATCCTCTGCTCCCTCTGCGATGGCAAGATAAGGTCCGCAACCTTACCCTTGTAACGTGGATCAAGGAGGGTTGCCAGCCAGTATTGGTCCTTCTCCTTGATACCACGAATACGAGGATCCTTACGCAGGCTTTGCAGGATCAGGGAGGCCATGCAGCGTAGGTTTGCTGAGGCATTCGGTCCGGAGTCCTCTGGGTCACTAAGGACAACAACGTCCGCAGCCACCTCCTCCCAGCCACGTACAAGTCCATGTGTTCCTTGGGACTGATCCCTTAAAGACTGCTGATGCTGAGTGCCAGGCTCCACCTCCATACTGACACAATCTTCCTCCTCCTCCTCCTCCTCGTCCTCTTCCTGTGTGATCGGCGGGCACGCAGGAACACTGTCTGGATAAAGGGGGCCTTGAGAGCTAAGGAAGTCCTCCTCTTCCTGCCTCTGTTCTGCCTCAAGTGCCCTGTCCATTATTCCACGCAGCGTGTGCTCCAACAGGTGGACAAGGGGGACAGTGTCACTGATGCATGCACTGTCAGTGCTCACCATCCTCGTGGCCTCCTCGAATGGTGACAGGACAGTGCATGCATCCCTGATCATGGCCCACTGGCGTGGGGAAAAAAAACCAAGGTCCCCTGACCCTGTCCTGGTGCCATAGTCGCACAGGTACTCATTGATGGCCCTCTGCTGCGTGTGCAGCCGCTGCAGCATGGCCAATGTCGAGTTCCACCTGGTGGGCATGTCACAGATTAGGCGGTTCTTGGGCAGGTTAAACTCCTTTTGGAGGTCCGTCAGCCGAGCACTGGCATTATATGACCGGCGGAAATGCACACAGACTTTCCTGGCCTGCCTCAGGACATCCTGTAAGCCCGGGTACCTGCCCAAGAACCACTGCACCACCAAGTTAAGGACGTGAGCCAAACAGGGCACATGGGTCAGTTGTCCCTGTCGGAGGGCAGAGAGGAGGTTGGTGCCATTGTCGCAAACCACCATTCCTGCCTTAAGTTGGCGTGGCGTCAACCACCTCTGAACCTGCCCCTGCAGAGCTGACAGAACCTCTGCCCCAGTGTGGCTCCTGTCCCCCAAGCACACCAGCTCAAGCGCCGCATGGCATCTTTTGGCCTGCGTACTTGCGTAGCCCCTTGAACGCCTACGGAGCACCGCTGGTTCCGAGGAAGAGGCCATGGAGGAAGAAGAAGAGGAGGGGGTGGAGGAGAGAGGTGTGTCACAATCAGCATTTTGGAGGCGTGGTGGCGGAACAACCTCCAACACTACTGCACCTTGTCCTGCATCCTTCCCAGCTGCCAGCAGAGTCACCCAATGCGCCGTGAAACTTAAGTAACGTCCCTGTCCATGCCTGCTGGACCATGAGTCAGCGGTAATATGCACCTTACCGCTGACCGCCCTGTCCAGCGAGGCATGGACATTGCCTTCCACATGCCGGTAGAGAGCCGGAATCGCCTTCCGTGAGAAAAAGTGGCGTTTGGGTACCTGCCACTGAGGAACCGCACATTCCACAAACTCACGGAAGGGGGCAGAGTCTACCAACTGAAAAGGCAGCAGTTGAAGTGCTAGCAATTTTGCCAAGCTAGCATTCAACCGCTGGGCATGTGGATGGCTGGGAGCAAACTTCTTTCGGCGGTGCAGCAGCTGGGGCAGGGAAATTTGCCTGGTACAATCTGACGTCGGTGTACCAAAAGCAGATTGCCCACAAGTACTTGGCTGTGACACACCTAATTCTACACCTTCATTCCTCTCACTGCAGGTCTCAGAGAGGACTGAAGGTCTAGTGGGGTTGGAAATCTCAGCTGATGAGGAGCAAGGAGAGATCCTCTTTGTTCTTTGGTGTGGGTCTTTTAGATATGCTTGCCAACGAACTGCATGGCAGGTCAACATATGTCTGGTCAAGCATGTGGTACCCAAGCGGGAGATGTTTTGGCCACGCGAGATACGCTTGAGACATATGTTGCAAATAGCAGCGGTGCGATCTGATGCACTCGTCTCAAAAAAGGCCCACACCAAAGAACTTTTTGAATAACGCGCAGAGACTGCAGCGCCCTGCACATGTGGAGCTTTGGGGTGTGATGCAGTCAATGTGCTGCCCTTAGGCTGGCCCCTGGAGGGCATCCTGCCTCATTGGTGATGTGCCGCCTCCTCCTCCTCCTCCTCCTCCTCTCTCCTATCAGGCACCCACGTTGAGTCAGTGACCTCATCATCCCCTCCCTCCTCATCACTGGAGCAAACCTGGCAGTATGCTGCACCAGGGGGAGCATGACTGCCAGATTGCTGTCCTTCTTGGGCACCCCCTCTGTCCGTGCTCATGTTACTGCCTTCATCGAGCTCAGTATCATCATCAGAGCCTTCCAAACGCTGGGCATCCTCCTGGAGCATGTACCCAACACTGTGGTCAAACAGTTCGAGGGAATCCTCATGAGGACATGGTGGAGCTAGGGAAGGAGTCACTGATGACATTGAGCTGAGGGAAGAGGCCGCTGCTTTGCCAGACAAAGCACCCTGGGCATGGGTGAGAGAGGATGAGGAGGATGAGGACGGCTTGGTCATCCACTCGACCAAGTTTTCTGCATGTTGCGGCTCAACACGGCCAGCTGCCGAAAAAAAGGCCAAGCGTGTCCCATGGCCACGGGCTGATGAGGATGCACCGTCTCCACGACCAGCACTAGACACAGAGCCTGCTTGCCCTCTCTTATTGGCTTGTGACTGTCTGCCTCTCCTTCTTGGCCTTCCAGACATACTAATGGCCTGTAGCTGCACTAAGCTGGGATAGAACACCTGTAATTTTCTTCAGGTAGCTTTATATACTGTAACCAGACAAGCCTGCCTGTCAGTAGGAAGATAACAGGAAAGGATCTAGCTGAACACTGTGAGCAGGACGCACTGCACTAAATGTAAATAGCAGGAACGGATCTAGCTGAACACTGTGAGCAGGACGCACTGACTGCACTAAATGTAAATAGCAGGAACGGATCTAGCTGAACACTGTGAGCAGGACGCACTGACTGCACTAAATGTAAATAGCAGGAACGGATCTAGCTGAACACTGTGAGCAGGACGCACTGCACTAAATGTAAATAGCAGGAACAGATCTAGCTGAACACTGTGAGCAGGACGCACTGCACTAAATGTAAATAGCAGGAACGGATCTAGCTGAACACTGTGAGCAGGACACACTGACTGCACTAAATGTAAATAGCAGGAACAGATCTAGCTGAACACTGTGAGCAGGACGCACTGCACTAAATGTAAATAGCAGGAACGGATCTAGCTGAACACTGTGAGCAGGACGCACTGCACTAAATGTAAATAGCAGGAACGGATCTAGCTGAACACTGTGAGCGGGACGCACTGCACTAAATGTAAATAGCAGGAACAGATCTAGCTGAACACTGTGAGCAGGACGCACTGCACTAAATGTAAATAGCAGGAACGGATCTAGCTGAACACTGTGAGCAGGACGCACTGCACTAAATGTAAATAGCAGGAACGGATCTAGCTGAACACTGTGAGCAGGACGCACTGCACTAAATGTAAATAGCAGGAACGGATCTAGCTGAACACTGTGAGCAGGACGCACTGCACTAAATGTAAATAGCAGGAACAGATCTAGCTGAACACTGTGAGCAGGACGCACTGCACTAAATGTAAATAGCAGGAACAGATCTAGCTGAACACTGTCAGCAGGACGCACTGACTGCACTAAATGTAAATAGCAGGAACAGATCTAGCTGAACACTGTGAGCAGGACGCACTGACTGCACTAAATGTAAATAGCAGGAACGGATCTAGCTGAACACTGTGAGCAGGACGCACTGACTGCACTAAATGTAAATAGCAGGAACGGATCTAGCTGAACACTGTGAGCAGGACGCACTGCACTAAATGTAAATAGCAGGAACAGATCTAGCTGAACACTGTGAGCAGGACGCACTGCACTAAATGTAAATAGCAGGAACGGATCTAGCTGAACACTGTGAGCAGGACGCACTGACTGCCCTAAATGTAAATAGCAGGAACGGATCTAGCTGAACACTGTGAGCAGGACGCACTGCACTAAATGTAAATAGCAGGAACGGATCTAGCTGAACACTGTGAGCAGGACGCACTGCACTAAATGTAAATAGCAGGAACAGATCTAGCTGAACACTGTGAGCAGGACGCACTGCACTAAATGTAAATAGCAGGAACAGATCTAGCTGAACACTGTGAGCAGGACGCAGTGCACTAAATGTAAATAGCAGGAACGGATCTAGCTGAACACTGTGAGCAGGACGCACTGCACTAAATGTAAATAGCAGGAACAGATCTAGCTGAACACTGTGAGCAGGACGCACTGACTGCACTAAATGTAAATAGCAGGAACAGATCTAGCTGAACACTGTGAGCAGGACGCACTGACTGCACTAAATGTAAATAGCAGGAACGGATCTAGCTGAACACTGTGAGCAGGACGCACTGACTGCACTAAATGTAAATAGCAGGAACGGATCTAGCTGAACACTGTGAGCAGGACGCACTGCACTAAATGTAAATAGCAGGAACGGATCTAGCTGAACACTGTGAGCAGGACGCACTGACTGCACTAAATGTAAATAGCAGGAACGGATCTAGCTGAACACTGTGAGCAGGACGCACTGCACTAAATGTAAATAGCAGGAACGGATCTAGCTGAACACTGTGAGCGGGACGCACTGCACTAAATGTAAATAGCAGGAACAGATCTAGCTGAACACTGTGAGCAGGACGCACTGCACTAAATGTAAATAGCAGGAACGGATCTAGCTGAACACTGTGAGCAGGACGCACTGCACTAAATGTAAATAGCAGGAACAGATCTAGCTGAACACTGTGAGCAGGACGCACTGCACTAAATGTAAATAGCAGGAACAGATCTAGCTGAACACTGTGAGCAGGACGCACTGCACTAAATGTAAATAGCAGGAACGGATCTAGCTGAACACTGTGAGCAGGACGCACTGACTGCACTAAATGTAAATAGCAGGAACAGATCTAGCTGAACACTGTGAGCAGGACGCACTGACTGCACTAAATGTAAATAGCAGGAACAGATCTAGCTGAACACTGTGAGCAGGACGCACTGCACTAAATGTAAATAGCAGGAACGGATCTAGCTGAACACTGTGAGCAGGACGCACTGCACTAAATGTAAATAGCAGGAACAGATCTAGCCTAATCTAGCTAACTCAAATCAAATGACACTGTCTGTCTCTCTCTCTATCAGCACACCGGAACACACTACACAGGGCCACCGTGCAGGCGGCCTTATATAGTGTGGGGCGTGTACTAAATCCCCTGAGCCATAATTGGCCAAAGCCACCCTGGCTTTGGCCAATTACAGCTCTCTCTACTGACGGCGCTGTGATTGGCCAAGCATGCGGGTCATAGTGCATGCTTGGCCAATCATCAGCCAGCAATGCACTGCGATGCCGCAGTGAATTATGGGCCGTGACGCGCTACACGAATTTGGCGCGAACGGCCCATAACGTTCGCAATTCGACGGACGGTCGAACAGCCGATGTTCGAGTCGAACATGGGTTCGACTCGAACACGAAGCTCATCCCTAATGAGGAGTATGAAGTACAGTTCATTGTTGACTCCCGTAGGTTCAGTAAGTGCATACAGTACCTGGTGCATTGGAAAGGCTATGGGCCGGAGGAATGCTCTTGGGTCTCATCCTCAGACGTGCATGCCCCTGTCCTCCTCCGTGATTTCCATAGATGTTTTCCCCTCCAGCCTGGTAGTCCTCCAAAGGGGAAGGGTCATTGAGGAGGGGGTACTGTCAGGGCTGGGCTCAGCCCTTCCTTCTCTAAGCTGGCCACTCAGCTGTTGGCTAATTGCCAGCTCCTGTCTCTCCACAGTGACTCACCTGTTGATGATATCCTGCTCGTCAGTCCTGCCTACTTAAGCTGTCCAGCCCAGATGATCTCTGCCTTCGCCTTGGTCACATCTCTAGAGACGCTTTCCTGTGTTCCTGTTAAAGACTTGCTTAGCTGACATTCCTTCTGGCTCCAGATCCTGCTTGCTGTTCTACTACGCTCATCTCTGGCTCCCTGACGTTTTGGCTTGCCTGAATACCAGTTCCAGTTCCAGTTCCTGAACTCTGCCTATGTTTTGACAATGTTTACTCTGTTTACCTTTTTTTATTGTTATTGAACAAATGTGATTTAACTGTACTTGTGTCTCAGTCTGATTCATGGTTTCTGACACATGGGAGGAGGTGACGAGGGAGCTAGAGAGCAGGAGGTCTTAGGAGGGACAAAGAGAACAATTAGGTTGGTATTTTGAAACTAGGCTGGTGATGTAGCTTGAGGCCGAGCTGTGGATGGCTTTGTAAATTGTTGTTAGTATTTTGAATTTAATTCATTGAGTGAGCCGAGGCCAGTGGAGGTATTGACAGAGAGGAGTAGCAGACACAGAGCGATTGGTAAGGTGGATGAGTCTGGCAGCAGCATTCATGATGGACAGAAGGGGGGATAGCCTATGTAAAGGTAAGATACTACAAGAATTAAGAGACAGCAGATGTCACAACAGGGTAAAATTGGCCAACAACCGGAAAATTTTAAGTAGCATGGTCAGGCCTAAAATTACCAGAGACAAAGACCACAGCCTGGAATTTTACAACAACAATAAAGATACTGCAGAAGATACAGTAGTTAAAGAGTTAAAGTGACCAGTAGTCATATAGTTGTATTCAGGAATAAGGCCTAACTGGTGTATTCCTAATCTTTTTTAATCTATGGAAATAAGGGAGAGGACCCTGTGAATTTTGAGTGATATAACATGAGGTGGTTTAGCAGTACATTGTTCTTACACTTTTTTCTTTCAAAAGGTAGATCCAAGAACAGATGGGCAGTAAGCAGGGAATGCTGCACTTAAAGAACCCCAGACTTACAAAAAACCCTATTAACACAAAATAAAAAATAAAAAAAGCCCTTAGCCCTCTTTCTTGCCCGGCTAATAGCCTGTATCCTCTGTGGACCCAATTTCTTCTCTACGCTTCGCCTGTTAAAGCAATTGTAAACCTTCAATTTTTTTTCAATAAAATAACATAAGATAACAATCGTTATCTTATACTTCTTGTACTCTGAGAACCCCCCAGTCCCACGTCATCTCCACACTCTACCCATCGCTGTTCGAGGAGCCATCTGCACTCCTACATACGTTCCTACTGGGAATCAGGCCTGGGTTTGGAGATAGACGGGGAGGACTGGGACAACGTACACCTCTACATTCACAAAGGGTCCCTGAATGTTTCAGTTCAAGAGAACGGATATAAACTTAAAACCCGATGGTATAGAACACCGGACCTGGTGCACAGGTACTTCCCCTCTGTTCCTGATCTCTGCTGGCGGTGTGGTATGGAGACGGGCACATTTCTCCATATTTGGTGGGATTGCCCGGTACTCCAGCCGTTCTGGTGCAGGGTTCATGACCTGACAAAACAAGTGTCGTTACTCCCCCTGGAATTCTGATGTCTCCTACATCTAACTAAACTTCCTAAAAAACAATATCACAAGTCGGTTGCCATGCACTTGATTAATGCTGCTAAGATGTGTGTACTGACCCATTGGAGGTCCACATCTCACCCTTCTGTCTCCGAGTGGTTTTACAGAATAAATTGTGTAGCCGAGATGGAAGAACTGATATATACTGCATTGGATAATATCTCAAAATTCACGAACACCTGGGAATCCTGGATTGCTTTCAGAAGTTCCCAATCATATCAAGAATTCAAGTTGATACTGAAATAACTCCTAACCGGAGTGACATCGCCTCTGCTATCAAAGCCTACTTTAAACATTCAAACTCAACTGTGATATCTTTAAGGGTAGTGAGCCCTATAAGCTGAAGAGGGTAGCTGGTGAAGACCTCACCCCTTCTCATCATCTGCACTCCCCCCTGTATTTAAACCCCCCCAGTTTTTTTTATTTCTTCCCCCCTCTCATCTCCCCCTTTGCTTGCTTCATATTATCTTTTGCTGAGAATGCGCACTCATAAGCTTCATAGCCACATTTGACTCTTTGTTCGCAGCTTAGAAATACAGAATCTTACTTTAATATAACTCTATGTTGTAAACTGTATATGCAGCTGTGTATTATCTTTACAGGCTCGCTGAGCCATAACTGTATATGTCAAGATTGTATTTGGCATTTTTTTGTTCTCAATAAAATCTTTATGCAAAAATAAAAAAAATAATGAACAAGGCCCTAACAAACTACAAAATAAACCAATATACCCCAAATTTAAAGAAAACCCCATAATAGTACGCCCTTAAACAAGAGTTCAAATATACCCCCAAAATGATCCCCAAAATACCAACTTCATGAAACAACTGCACATTTATTTTTAGGGAAGCTTTACACCAAAACATGAAAAAGAAGGTTCACTATATATAGCACAGCAGCTAAAAGTGACTGAAGCACCCACACAAGATAATTAAGAACAAAAAAAAAAAACCCTAGTAAAAGGAAAACAAAACAAAAAGGAGTTTATGGCCCAAGAGCTAGCAATAAGAATTAAAGTACAATTTCCTAACTGACTCTAATCTCTCCCTTTGTAGTTTCAATAGAAATGAATGGTAAAACATTTGTGTATAAAAATAAAAAACATTATAAATACCTTTTCCCCTGTTTTTTGATTAATAATCACATACAGTACCCTCTGTTTCCAGCTGCATAGGGAGGTGAGAGTGGAGAAACATCAGGCACTGGTCTTCCCAGTGAGTGGCTGTGCAAGGGGAGGCATGCGAGGACAAGTCTGGTCATTGAAGGAGTTCCCAGCACAGCTAGAGAACAGACCACTGTGTGTTCTCCTCCTTAGTGTGGTCAGTTTTTAATAGGAAAGCAGAGGGACTAGCAGGAACACCAGGGATTTCACATAAAGGAAGCAATACAAAGACAAAGAGAACTAGGCACAAGTACATGGTACAGCAGGCACATATCAGGTATATGAAGTGTTGAATTTATATATGCTGTTGTTCTTAGTTTGTATAATGTAGCTTCATTGCACCTGATGGACCTCTACAAAATAATAATAATATCTGATTTTTAGGTTCCAGTATCTCGATGCTCAGATCCCTGTTTACCTGGCAGCAGAAAAATGTTTGGATCTTCAATTCATGAATGTTGCTATGGGTGTGTCCCATGTCCAGAAGGAGAGATCTCCAACATTTCTGGTAGAATTTGTACTTGTTAATAAGCTGCTTTTGGACTATGTAGAAGTTGTCATTATAGTTAAAGTGTACAGTGCTCATGCATACAATACTGTGCTACAGTATTCATAACCCTTGACATTTTCCACATTTTGTCATGTTACAACCAAAAACGTAAATTTATTTTATTGGGATTTTATTTGATAGACCAACACAAATTAGCACATAATTGTGATTCAAGGGCCTGGTATGGAATTTAGGGGGACCCCCACGTATTTTTTTTTTCAAATTTTGGTTCGGGGTTCCCCTGTGGGGAATTTCCATGCCGTTTTTATCAATGAACTTTTATGTGTATTGTCAGACCGGCAATTCATTATTAGCCGCGAGTAGTTTTAAATGACTTTTTTTCCTTTGAAATGTAATTTTGCTGTCAGACATTATTAAAATCACTGCTCCCGAAAAAACGGTCATTTTTAAAACTTTTTTCTGCATTGATCCATGTCCCCTGGGGCAGGACCCAGGTCCCCAAACACTTTTTATGACAATAACTTGCATATAAGCCTTTAAAATTACCACTTTTGATTATTCATGTTCGTGTCCCATAGACTTCAACGGTGTTCGCGTGTTCGAGCAAATTATTTGCCTGTTCCCATGTTCTGGTGCAAACCGAACAGGGGGGTGTTCGGCTCATCACTAATTGTGAAGTAGAAGGAAAAAGATAAATGGTTTTCAATTTTTTTTACAAATAAACATGTGAAAAGTGTGGTGTGCATTTATATTCAGCCCCCCCCCCCCCCCCCCGAGTCAATACTTTGTAGAACCACCTTTCGCTGCAATTACAGCTGCAAGTCTTTTTGAGGATGTCTCTACCATCTTTGCACATCTAGAAAGTGACATTTTTGCCCATTCTTCTTTGCAAAATATCTCAAGCTCTGTCAGATTGGATGGAGAGTGTTTGTGAAAGGCAATTTTCAAGTCTTGCCACAGGTTCTCAATTGGATTTAGGTCTGGACTGTGACTGGGCCATTCTAATACATGAATATGCTTTGATCTAAACCATTCCGTTGTAGCTTTGGCTGTATGTTTAGGGTTGTTGTCCTGCTGGAAGGTGAACCCCTGCCCCAGTCTCAAGTCTTTTGCAGACTCTAAAGCTACTTTCACACTGGAGCGTGTATAGGAGCGTGTAATACACCGCTCCTACAGCGCCTCAAAGATGCGGGTGCGGGACTTTTTTTGGCATCCTGCCAGTGCACCATTTCAGTGTAAAAGCACTCAGGCTTTTACACTGGAGTGAGAGGAGAGGCTCTTTACAGCTGTAAAGCACCTCAGTGTGAAAACAGCCTAACAGGTTTTCTTTTAAGATTGCCCTGTATTTGGCTCCATCCATCTTCCCATCAACTCTGACCAACTTCCCTGTCCCTGCTGAAGAAAAGATTTCCCACAACATGATGCTGCCACCATTATGTTTCATGGTGCATATGGTGTGTACATAGCGTTTTGCTTTTAGGCCAAAAAGTTCAATTTTGGTCTCATCTGACCAGAGCACCTTCTTCCACATGTTTGCTGTGTCCTCCACATGACTTCTCGCAGACTGCAAATGGGACTTCTTATAGCTTTCTTTCAACAATGGCTTTCTTCTTGCCAATCTTCCATAAAGGGCAGATTTGTGGAGAGCACGACTAATAGTTGTCCTGTGGGCAGATTCTCCTACCTGAGCTGTGGATCTCTGCAGCTCCTCCAGAGTTACCATGGGCCTCTTGGCTGCTTCTCTGATTAATGCTCTCCCTGCACAGGCTGTCAGTTTAGGTGGATGGCCATGTCTTGGTAGGTTTGCAGTTGTTCAAAGCTTGGGATACTTTTTTATAACCTAACCCTGCTTTAAACTTCTCCACAACTTTATCCCAGACCTGTCTGGTGTGTTCCTTGGCCTTCATGATGCTGTTTGTTCACTAAGGTTATCTTACAAACCTCTGAGGGCTTAACAGAACAGCTGTATTTATACGGAGATTAAATTACACACAGGTTCCACTAGATCTTAGTTAGGGGTATCAGAGTAAAGGGGGCTAAATACAAATGTACCTCACACTCTTTACATATTTATTTGTAAAAAAAAAAAATGAAAACCATTTATCATTTTCCTTCCACTTCACAATTATGTACCACTTTGTGTTGGTTTATCACATAAAATCCCAATAAAAGACATTTACGTTTTTGGTTGTAACAAAATGTGGACAATTTCAAGGGGTATGAATACTTTTTCAAGGCACTGTATATTTGGAAAAAAAAATATGCATTAGATCTCTGCAA
Source organism: Lithobates septentrionalis (assembly GCA_037952835.1). Classification (NCBI taxonomy): domain Eukaryota; kingdom Metazoa; phylum Chordata; class Amphibia; order Anura; family Ranidae; genus Lithobates; species Lithobates septentrionalis. The sequence goes on from JBBDGP010000260.1 coordinate 2,849,214, forward strand.
TGTATGCACTTCCCTGTGTTTTATCTCTTTAACCACTAGCCAACCAGTCCCCGTCCTTATGCAGCAGCAGGTTGGCTCTCCTGCGCAAATCGCTGTAGCTGTACAACGTCTTGCGCAGGCGTGATAGCGGGCAAGCACTCACCGCCGGCGGCAGGTGCTCGCACCCCCTGCACACTTCGGGAGCGTGCCTGCAGGTTGGGTGGACTCAATGTCCGCCGGCGACCCGCAATCCCCTAGTACAGAGGCAGAACAGGGATCTACCAGTGTAAACAAGCAGATCCCCGTTCTGACAGGGGACATGTCAGAGATCTACTGTTCCCAGTGATCGGGAGCAGTGATCTCTGTCATGTCCCTGCTAGCCCACCCCCCCCCCACAGTTAGAACACACCCAGGGAACACACGTAACCCCTTGATTGCCCCCTACTTTTTTTAGTTAGTTAGTTAGTCAGGTTGAAAAAAGACACAAGTCTATCCAGTTCAATCATAAAAAAAAAAAAAAAAAATTGTACAATCCAATATACCCAATTCTATACCCACAGTTGATCCAGACCAGAGGAAGGCAAACGAAACCTAGCAGAGTATGCTCCAATTTGCTACAGCAGGGGAAAAAATTCCTTCCTGATCCCCCAAGAGGCAATCAGATTTTCCCTGGATCAACTTTACCTATAAATGCTAGTACCCAGTTATATTATGTACATTTAGGAAAGTATTCAGGCCTTTCTTAAAGCAATCTACTGTGCTGGCCAGAACCACCTCTGCAAAGAACAGAGAGAAGCACACCGCTCCAGGCAAACTCAGGTGCAGGATGGATCTCAGGTGCAGACCTCGGCTCACCACTGTGGAAGACGAACAAAACAAGGAATTGGTCGCACACTGGAACTCCAAATTATCTTGATGTCATCTTTATTGTCAAAAAAGAGTCAGACAGATACAGGCAATGGTAGACGTTTCACAAGCGATAGCTTGCTTGCTTACAACCAATGTAACACTAAACAGGCAGGTCTTTTAAGGGAGTGCACCCAAATTGGGATACACCCAAAAACACACCTGGCTCTAATAGTGCCACATACAAACAACATTTCAACCAACATTTTAAAAACATTGCAACGTTTGAAACGCATACATATGTCTAAACAAATGCACACAAAAACAATAACAGTCATAATAAAAATATATATAAGTAAGCTTGCGGTCATGTATCCAAAGTTAAATCACAAGCAAATCATGAAAAAGGAGAAAAAGTAAAGAAAAGGACAATAAAGCCTAGAAAAAAAAGACACAAAAAGTGTCCAAATCCAGGCTTGTAAATGCCCAAAAAGGGTTAACCAAAAACACCCCTGTTCATTGAATATATGAAATGCAAAATATCTATGCACACATTATGAACATTCATAGGTGTGTATGTAAATAGATGTATATAGCAAAATCTCATTGGGTATTAAAAGTTCAGAACCAAAACTTTGTTCAGCTAAACTGAACCTCAGTGTAATTGGACTATTGATGTGAAAAATGCATAGAGCTGACTGGTGATGAAAAAATAGCCATCAAAAGTCAAATCTATGAAGGACATAAGGACAAAAAGGAGCATTGTACCAAAAAACTTTGAATTCCGCTGTAAAAGATAAACATCAGAATGTGCAAATCGCATCAGTGACAAAATAGGAAAAGATGTGGATATGGAATTAATATACATATATATGTACACACACATGCACATATATACACATACATATACACATATACCTCTAGCGGGAGTCTATTGCACGTTTTCACAGCTCTTACTGTGAAGAAACCTTTTTGTATTTGGAGATGAAATCTCTTTTCCTCTAGGCATAAAGAGTGCCCCCCTGTCCTCTGTGTTGACCGTAAAGTTAATAACTCAACACCAAGTTCATTATATGGACCCCTTATATATTTGAACATGTTGATCATATCCCCCCTTTTCTCCTCTTCTCAAGAGTGAATAAATTCAGTTCCTTTAATCTTTCCTCATAGCTGATCTCCTCCATGCCTCTTATCAGTTTGGTTGCCCTTCTCTGCACTTTCTCCAGTTCCCCGATATCCTTTTTGAGAACTGGTGCTCAAAACTAAACTGCATATTCCAGATGAGGTCTTACTAATAATTTGAACAGGGGCAAAATGATATCTCTCTCTCTGGAGTCCATACCTCTCTTAATACAAGAAAGGACTTTGCTCGCTTTGGAAACCGCAGCCTGGCATTGCATGCTATTATTGAGCTTATGATCTACCAAAACCCCCAGATCCTTCTCCACTACGGATTCCCCCAGTTGTACTCCCCCTAGCATGTATGATGCATGCATATTCCTAGCCCCCAAGTGCATAACTTTACATTTCTCAACATTAAACCTCATCTGCCACATAGACGCCCAATTAAACAGTGCATTGAGGTCAGCTTGTAAATTGGAGACATCCTGTAAGGACGTTATTCCACTGCATAGTTTGGTGTCATCTGCAAAGACAGAAATGTTACTTTTGATCCCAGACCCAATATCATTTATAAAGATATTAAAGAGTAAGGGTCCCAGCACTGAACCTTGAGGTACACCACTGATAACCCTAGACCATTCAGAGTAAGAATCATTAACCACTACTCTCTGAATTCGGTCTTTTAGCCGGTTTTCTATCCATTTACAAACTGATATTTCCAACCCTGTAGACTTTACTTTACACATGAGCCGTGTGTGCGGAACTGTATCGAACGCTTTTGCAAAATCCAAGTATACCACATCCACAGCCACCCCTCTGTTCAAGGTTTTACTTACCTCTTCATAAAAAGAAATCAGGTTTGTCTGACAACTTCTGTCTTTCATGAATCCATGCTGTCTGTTGTTTAAAATGTTTTTTTTCCAGCAAGAACTCGTCTATGTGGTCTTTTATTAAACGCTCCAGTATCTTCCCGACTATAGTTAAACTAACAGGTCTATAGTTACTTGGTAAAGACTTTGATCCCTTTTTAAATATAGGCACCATGTTTGCCCTGCGCCAATCCAGTGGTACTATTCCCGTCATTAATGAGTCCCTAAAAATTAGATACAATGGCTTTGAGATTACAGAGCTCAATTCTTTTAGGATCAGTGGGTGGATGCCATCAGGTCCAGGTGTTTTATCCACCTTTATTCTATCTAAATATTTCTGGACCATATCACTTTTGAGCCATTGTGGATCATTCGGGCTGTGTCAATACCACCCCCATTATGGACATGAGCTCCCCCATGCTCTCTTGTATACATAGAGCTGAAGAAAGTATTTAATAAATTAACATTCTCCTTGTCCCCAGTCACCCACTCTAGATTATTTTGTAAAGGGCCTACATGCTCAGACCTGACCTTTTTACTATTAATATATTTGAAGAATGTTTTGGGGTTTGTCCTACTATCTTTTGCAATCTGTTGTTCATTTTGAATTTTTGCATGCTTGATTTACTTTTTACATATTCTGTTAAATTCTTTGTAACATTTAAACGACACTAGTGTTCCTTTATTTTTATATTTTTTAAAAGCTTTTTTCCTATTGTTTATAGCTTTTTTAACTTTGACCGTGAGCCACATAGGTTTTATTTTTAGCCTTTTAAATTTATTGCCCATGGGAATATACTTTGCAGTGAGGTCCCAAACAGGCTTTTTGAAGAATTCCCATTTCTGTTCTGTGTTTATCGATGCCAATATTCCCTCCCAGTCTAAATCCTGGAGAGCAGCCCTCATCCTTGGAAAATTTGCTCTCTTGAAGTTAAGTGTTTTTATGTTTCCCGTATGTATCTCTTGTTTACAGCTAACTTCAAATAAAATCATATTATGATCACTGCTACCCAGCCATTCCTTTATCTGAACATTAGTAATAAGCTCTGCATGGTTTGAGATTACCAGGTCCAACAGAGCTTCATTCCTAGTTGGGGCCTCAATAAACTGGACCATAAAATTGTCCTGTACTAGGTTTTTTAAATCTTTGCCCTTTAACTGTCCCAGCAGTGCCATTACTCCAGTCAATTTCTGGGTAGTTAAAATCCCCCATTATTATCACCGTCCCAGCCCTTGCAGCCCTTTCCATCTGTGCAAGGAGCTAAGTCTCCACCTCCTCGTTAACATTGGGTGGTCTATAACAAACTCCAATGATTAACTTTGAACTACGCACATCTATATGCAGTTCCACCCATAATGCTTCAGACTCTTCACACTCTCCATCAATCAGGTCCTCTTTCACACTTGCTTTGAGATCACTTCTCACATAGAGACAGACCCCGCCACCTTTCCTTTTTACCCTGTCTCTCCGAAAGAGTGCATAGCCAGGAATATTAATAGCCCAGTCCTGTGAGGATTGAAACCAAGAAATACCATAGCTCTCCTCATGCACCAGAGCTTCCAACTCACCTATTTTGCTTGGCAGACTTCTGGCATTGGTGAATAAACACTTTAATGCATTATTACATTTTGCTCTGGTGTTTTTCATATCATTTTTAGTAGTATAAATGGCACTATAGTTTCCAATGGCTGTTTGCAACATGGGAACTTTCTTGTCACCTGCCATAACCCTCCCCCCTTCTATCCCCATTCCACCCTCCATTAATGTCTGACCCCTAACTGACCTGTCTTCCCGATGTAATTCTAGTTCACCCTCCCCCCTCAATCCTAGTTTAAATACTCCTCCAGCCTTCCCATAAACCTCTCCCCCAGCACAGCAGACCCCCTCCATTCAAGTGCAAACCGTCTTTAGCATATAGGTTGCACCCCAATGAAAAGTCAGCCCAGTGCTCTAGAAATCCAAATCCCTCCTCCCTACACCAGGTCTTTAGCCATGCATTCAGCTCTCTAATCACCCCCTGCCTTTGCTGTGTTGGGCATGGCACAGGCAATAATTCAGAGAATATCACCTTGGAGGTCCTTCCCTTCAACTTGCAGCCTAGTTCTTTAAATTGATTCTTAAGGAGCCTCCAGTTTCCATGTATACTTTCATTGGTTCCAACATGGACCAAGACAGCTGGGTCATGCCCAGCCCCTCCCAGTAATTTATCCACCCGGTCGACCACATGCCGAACCCTAGCACCAGGGAGACAGCAAACCATTTGGTTGAGGTGATCCTGGCGACAAATTATCAGTCCTTCTGATTATAGAATCCCCTATTACCACCAACTGACTAGGCCTACCTGCACTCCCCTCACCACCTCTACTAGATGGGCTGCTCTCCCGGCTGTTAGGGGTAGCAGTGACATCTAGGGCTGCCACCTCTGTGTTTGCTCCACATATTCACCCAACTTGGCAAATTTGTTTTGATGCACAAACACAGGACTGGCCTTCCTATTCTGCTAGCCCCTTCCACTCCCTCTAACTACATTTACCCATCTTCCTATCTGATAATCCTGACTTGCCCCTCCACCCTCCACATCAACCCTACTGACCACTGCTCAGCGAGCAAAGGACCCCCTTCAAGGTTGTCCTTTCTGCCCAGTGTTGCAACTTGCTCCTCCAGATCTCTAATGCGAGCTTCCAGAAGGGCAACCTGCTCACATCTGTCACAGCGGTATGCATCCTGGAGCTGTTGCACCAATTTTGAATACATGTGGCACACTGTGCACTGAGCAAAACCTTCAATCCTGCTAGCACTCATTTCCCAGTTACAATACAATTACTTAAGGGAAGTTTAAGATGTTACTTACAGATTAGAAGACTCCTGTTTTAACTCCTGTTTTCAACTCCTTGTTATTAACTCTCCACTTTAGGAATGTGTGGACAATGAAAAACCCACCTCTGCCTCACATCAATCCGCGCCTTAGAATCACTCCGCAATCAGATGCAGCAGACCCAAGCAGCTGCCTTAAAAATTGAACATGTAATGAACAATAAGTCTAAAAATCCTAAAAAATGTGCGTATCAAGTCCTTGATTTGTTATACTTATTGAGGCAGCGCTAAGTGTCCGATGTTATAAAACACTGTATATAGAACAAATGTTTGAAGAGACAGGAAAGTTCAAAAATAAAGATGCAGTCTGTGGATGTGAAGGTAAACGTGGAAATCCTTTCACCAATAGCGATCACCGCGTGAGGGGGTCACCCCCCGTGAGATTGCACTCACCACAATATCAGTAATCACAGGCCTTTGATTAATAATCTTTAAAACTTTTCCGTCTCCTTAATTCAACCACCAGGTGGTGCAAGACCCTCTCGGTATGTATAACATGGGGAGAAAATGAAATGCCATATAGCGTAATATTGCTTGAGACCGTTTATTAAACAATACACAAAACCAAATTCCCCTTTTAAAATATGCGTACCAGATATTAAAGGTTTAAAACGAGCATTGAAAAGTGCACTGTGCCTGTATAAGCGTCCCCCGGGAGGAGTTCCTGGATGCGAGCTGTACACGGCTAATCCGTTCGCTTCCTGGTTACCTTCCGTGGAGCGCAAACGTCACTTCCGGTAGATTACGACCCTGACGCGTTTCGTCACTTCCGGACGTCATCTGAGGGCCCTCAGATGACGTCCGGAAGTGACGAAACGCGCCAGGGTCGTAATCTACCGGAAGTGACGTTTGCGCTCCACGGAAGGTAACCAGGAAGCGAACGGATTAGCCGTGTACAGCTCGCATCCAGGAACTCCTCCCGGGGGACGCTTATACAGGCACAGTGCACTTTTCAATGCTCGTTTTAAACCTTTAATATCTGGTACGCATATTTTAAAAGAGGAATTTGGTTTTGTGTATTGTTTAATAAACGGTCTCAAGCAATATTACGCTATATGGCATTTCATTTTCTCCCCATGTTATACATACCGAGAGGGTCTTGCACCACCTGGTGGTTGAATTAAGGAGACGGAAAAGTTTTAAAGATTATTATTCAAAGGCCTGTGATTACTGATATTGTGGTGAGTGCAATCTCACGGGGGGTGACCCCCTCACGCGGTGATCGCTATTGGTGAAAGGATTTCCACGTTTACCTTCACATCCACAGACTGCATCTTTATTTTTGAACTTTCCTGTCTCTTCAAACATTTGTTCTATATACAGTGTTTTATAACATCGGACACTTAGCGCTGCCTCAATAAGTATAACAAATCAAGGACTTGATACGCACATTTTTTAGGATTTTTAGACTTATTGTTCATTACAACTCTCCACTTTAGTTCAAAATTCCACTTGTGTTCACAAAATCCACATGCAAGCCACCATCAGCTGGGAGCAAGCTACTGTTAACCCCTTCCCTGCCAGTGTCATTTTTACATTGATCAGTGCATTTTTATAGCACTGATCAATGTAATAATGTCACTGGTCTCCAAAAAGTGTCATTTGGGGTCACATTTGTGGCCCGCAATGTTGCAGTCCCACTAAAAATGGCAGATCGCCACCATTACCAGTAAAAACAATACAAAAAAAAAAGTCCCTAAATCTATCCCAAGTTTTGCGCAAAGCAATCAATACACGCCTATTGCCATTTTTTTTTTACCAAAAATACGTAGAAGAATATATATCGGCCTAAACTGATGAATAAATGTCTTTTTTTTATATATATATTTTTTTTTTATAAAAAATGTCGCTCTTTGTTGGTTTATAGCACAGAAAAAAAAAAAAAGCAGAGATGATCAAATACCACCAAAAGAAAGCTCTAATTGTGGGAAAAAAAGGACACTAATTTTGTTTGGGTACAGCGTAGCACAACCGCGCAATTGTCAGTTAAAGCGACACAGTGCCGTATCGCAAAAAGTGGCCTGGTCATTAGGGGGCAAATCCTTCCGGGGCTGAAGTTGTTAAAGCAGAGTTTCACACAAAACTGGAACTTCCGCTTTAAGTACTCATAACCCCCTGACATGCCACATTTGGAATGTCATTATTCTTTGGGGGGGAGTGGGTACCTAGTTTTGACAGGTACCCAGATCCCACTTCCGCCTAGACGATTAGACTGGAAATTCTCCTCTCCCCCTCCTTCCCTGCAATCTTCCGGGACACGTCACAGGTCTCAGAAGATTGGCCGGCCATTGAGAAAGTGCAGTGCGCACCCGGCTGTGAAGCTACAAGCTATCACAGCCAGGTGCCCACAATTGTGATGCCGGCGCCGGAGAGAACCAAGGGAGAGAACCAATGGTTCTGGCCGCTGCATTGCTGGATCGTGGGAGAGGTGACAGTGTGTTTATTAAAAGTCAGCAGCCACACTTTTTGTAGCTGCTGACTTTTAATAAAACACAAATCCGCTTTAAAGAACCTGCAAGTACAGAAAGAATTCCAAGTATGGATATTTTTACATACAGTAGTTAGGACCGGGTCAGTTCGAACCAATGTAACATTGCATATACCATACCTGGTTGGTCCCTGTGGAAGCTGGAAATCACTGTAGTAGACACCACTAATCCAATAATCTCCACAAGCTTCTAGGTCCCATGCTGAGCAGCTGCCCTGCAACTTACTGAACATAGGAGTTCACCTGCTCAGCAAAGGTGTCATTCAGAAATTGTATGGATGAGACAGAGATTGTGATGTCGCTGCCCCACCGCTCAACCTCACTCAGTCAGAGAACACATTGCATTCATTGAGAAGATGCAAAGCTATCTTGGAATGGTGGCTGTCCTGAGTGGGAGACCTCCTGCACAGGGCCATCTTTAATATTGATTGGACCCTGGGCAAAATTTTTCTTGCCCCCCTCCATGCAGTTTCCCTCTCCACCTGCTCTGAGACATACAATAAATAGCAGCTAGACTGAAATTCTTTTTACTTTATCAGATCAGGCAGCGATTGTGATTGGTTGCCAGAGGTTACAGTGTATCATTACCACTCACTGACTGGTTGCTAGAGGCCACAGCACACATTACGGCTCACTGATTAGTTGCTAGAGGTTACAGCTCATGGTTTCTGCTGGTTGATTGGTTGCTAGAGATTACTGTACATCAATACTGCTCATTGATTGGTTACTAGAGGTTACTGCACATCATTACTGCTTACTGATTGGTTGCTAGAGGTTACAGCACATCATCTCCTCACTGCCTGCACACCATGGACTGGGGAGGTGAAAGACCCATTAATAGACAGAAAACTCCTAGGGATCCTAGACTCCTGGGATCAGTGGCAGTGCTGGGGGGAGGCGAGGGTGTGATCAATGGCATTGCTGATTTTTTTTTTTAACCGACTACCAATATAAAGAGGAATTTCAACACTGGCCACCAAAGTAATAGGGGTTTACACTGACCACTAATGTAATAGAAGCATTCACAGTAACCACCAATGTAAGGAGGGATTTACACTGACCACCAATGTAAGGGGAACATTCACAATTGCCACTAATGTGAATGAAAGGATTCTACACCAAGCACCAATGTAATAAGAGGATTTACACTGACCACCAATGTAACTGAGACATTTAGCCTGCGTTCACATTTGTGTGTGTTGGGAACGCATGCAGAATCGCTTTCCTGACACCACAGAATCGCGCTGCCCTTTAGCAGATACACAGCAGTGCCTTAATGACATGTGCCTTGGCACCGTGTAATTTTGAAAAAGGGTTTGGGACTTTCTTCCACATTTGTAGTACATAGAGCAGCCCATTGAAATTAATGGGCTGCCCTACACGTGACCTACATCTTTAGCCACCCTGTCAGTACACCTTTACATCCTAAAACCCCTGTTAACCTCTGCACCCCAAAACTTTCCAATCCCCCTCCCCTTTAACTCTACCTGCCTCCTCTGCTCATCTTTGCACCCACCTTCTTTACCTCCATACATCCCCTCCTTGCTCACCTGTGCACCCAAAACTGCAATTCCTTCTCTGCCTACCTCTGCAAACCCCACACTTCCCCCCTACACTAATTTGCTTACCTTTGCAGAACAGGCTGATGGTAGGCTTGATGACCACAGTTGTAGGCAGGACTTTCAAGCATGCCCCGTCACCTCCCCAGTGGGCAGCATTCAGTATAGGTGATGGTGGATATGACCTCGTGGGGGCATGATATACATATGAATACTGCCTCTATTTACATATGAATGCAGCTGCTATTTACATATGAATGCCAGTATTTACATGTAAACACAGGGTCTGCAGGTGAGTCATCTGTACACAACAATAAGGCAGAGCTGGGCAGCATTAGTAACAGAACTTCATACTGAGATATCAGGACACAGCACAGGAAAAAAAACCTCAAGGGATGAAGGAATTTAAACTGGGATAGTTGGCAAGTATGAGGCAGCTGCTCTGGGCCCCACAACAATGACAGGGCCCAGGGCAGCTGTCCCTTTTGCCCTGCCTTAAAGAAGACCCTGCTCCTGCAGCAGGGCAGCTGCTCAGCACAGGATCCAGAAGCTAATGGAGATCACTGGAGTAGAGGTGTCTAGACAGTATGCAGAACTAAAAAAATGTTTTGTTTTGTTTTGGTTCGTTATTTACAAAGAACGTGTTTAGTTAAATGTGTTGTATTTGTTTAATTCGTTTTCGGAATTTGTTTTGTTTATTTGAATTAAAATTGATTAGAATTTTCTGAATTCGATGGAATTGAAATCAATTCGACCAAATTTGGAAAATTTGAATGGATTCAAAATCCATTCAAATTGCATTCAAGTTCGAATCTTATTCCATTCAAATTCCATTGGAAACCAAATTTATTCTATTTGAAATTAGATTTTTGGAAGATGGTTACTGTATATCCTTTCTATTCCATTATATTCTAATGTTTTTTCTATTCTATTCTATTCAATATTTTTTCCATTCTATTCTTTACTTCTTATTCGAATTCAACTTTATTCTATTTGAAATTCAAAATTTGGAAAACGGCTATGTTGCTATATTTATTCTATTCTATTTTATTCCTTTTAAGTCTATTCTCCACTTTTTTTATTCTATTATTTAATTTTCCTATCTATTCTTTTCTATTTTATACTATTCTATTCTTTTCTATTCAAATTCAAATTTATTCTATTTGAAATCCGACATTTCAAAAAATGGTTCATATTATGGGAAATGATTCTATTCTTTTCTATTCTATTGTTTTTTCAATTTTATTCAATTCTTTTATATTTTATTCTATTATTTTCTATTCTTTTCTATTCTATTCAAATTTGAATTCACTCTATTCAAAATTCTTTTTTGAAGGAAACTATTATTTTATTTTATTTTCTATTATTTTCTATTCTATTATTTTCTATTCTATTCAAACTTGAATTTATTCGGGGGGGGGGGGGGGGGGGGGCGTGGCGACCCAGCTCCAATATGAAAGCTTAAGCAGTGAGCTCCGCTCGGCCGCCAGAGAGAATCTTACCCCATCCGCATTCACCGGCACCATCCACTCCGCACAGAGCCTCCACAGACTCACCGGGACCCGCTGCACCTGATACGATGGCCCGACACAGAAAGAATCCGCAAAATCCCCAGAAGATGCAGGACTTCTTCAAAGCGCGCAAGCTCCAACAAAATGGCGCCGGCGCTTCAGGGAGACAGACAGAGCAGCAGGCCGCGATCGCAGACAACGGCCGCTCCGGTTCTAAAAAACAGTACCAGGGCACCCATCTCCATAGCGGATCCTCCTCTGGGACCTCAAGCCCTTCTACAAGGAGCCCAGCCAAACAAAAAAAGTAGATTGCCTCCCCGGAAAGGCCGCTGAGAGACCCTGAGATGGAGGTGAGCAGGCCTCAGAATGCTGTGGAACCAGCGGTGCAAAATACACAGGACCCTATTGCAGCATTCCCCACTTCTGACAGGCCAGTATCAGACACAGTTCTCAAAGACATGTTGTTATCCCTAAAGATATCAATACATGCTGACATGACTGCAGGGATTAATCACTGTCAGAGGGAAGTACAGGCCTTAGGCAGCAGAGTTGATCATATTGAGCAGCGTATGAGTGACTTTACCTCATCATTTAATACAATGGTGGATGCCCACAGCAACCATGATGAGGAAATCGCATGGTTAAAAAACAAAGTCGCAGATTTGGAAGACCGTTCCAGAAGGAACAATATTAAAATTAGGGGGATCCCAGAAACCATACCTGCCACGCAACTACTGTCATATACGCAAGCGCTATTCTCAATGCTGCTACCATCTCTGTCGCCACAAGATCTCATTGTGGATCGCATCCATCACATACCCAAACCTGCCTTTCTTCCTGAAAACACTCCTAGAGACATGTTACTCAGGGTGCATTACTACCATGTCAAGGAACAAATCCTAACAACATTCCGCAGAGCCGACAATAGGCATCTGCAGTACGCAGAACTACAACTGCTCCCGGACCTGTCTAGACATATGCTCCAACAACGTCGCAACCTAGCGACAATAACTAAGGCCCTGAGGAACCACAATATTCTCCACAAATGGAAGTACCCCGCCAAGCTTTCGGTTACTCACAATGGTGTATCAGTACTGATATCCACACTGGAAGAAGGTATCGCAGCATGTGGTCTCCCGCAAACGTTCCTTAAAAGAAAAATAACGGTGGAAGCGTTTAAGTATAACACGTAATTATCATTCAATTCTCTCCGGACAACAGGGGTTACATGTTACAATCCCTGTTTTTCACCTCCAGTTTTCTTATAGCAGTTACGCCTGCACTTGGATCAGTTCATGGATCCTTTTATTATTGAGATTTTTTAAACTGTTTCTTAACCCTGTTCTTTTTTCCACCAATTTTGTTTTACCTGCTATATATTTGAGGCACGCCGCCCAGCTGTGAACTTCCCTTCTACCCTGGATAAAGCCAGATTCAACACCTCCTACCTGACCATCTACTACAGCCACAGTGAGTATATGCACCACATAACGCTGCAGACTCCACAGAACCTTCCTTATGCCCATTAACTGCCTGTCCATAAATGCTAGGGGACTGAACCACCCCGCAAAAAGACTCTCCATGTGGAATAAGGCCAAGACGCACAGGGCGGATATCCTGTGTGTACAGGAGACCCACTTTCAGGAAGCCAAAGTCCCTAAATCTTCACATAAGGACTATCCACATATATTCATGGCATGTACGCCAGGCCATAAAAAAGGAGGAGTATTGATAGCGCTGAGGAACACTGTGTCCTTTCAACATAAAGACACTATCCTTGAAACCAACGGCAGATACATCATCCTGACAGGAGACATCAACTCAAAACCGTATACATTAGTAGCCTTATATTTCCCAAGCTCATATCAGATCCGTTTTCTCAGCAGGCTACTCAGGAAAATTAAGAATTACTTGTACGGCAATCTCATTGTTTGCAGGGACTTTATTCTTATTGTGGATCCTAAAATAGATACCTCTGCTCCAAAGGCGAACGGCTCCTCATATTTGAGCAAAACAATACACCATGCGGAGCTGTTTGATGTTTGGAGATGCTTAAACGCAAATGCAAGGCACTATACTTTCTTTTCACACAGGCGTTGCTCCTATTCGCGCATCGACCTATTCCTAACAGATAAGTGGTTACTGCAGAAAATCCTGTCTGCGCAGATACATGACATCACATGGTCTGACCATGCTGCTATTACTATTACCATTAATTACCAGGTTGTCTCCTCCTCCTCACCCATCTGGCGTAGCAATGTAAGATTAATACAGGAACCCCGAACCTCCACAAAGATCTCCCAACATATTAGCAAATTCTTTCTAAGTAACGCGGATTCCATTGAGAACCCTTTCACCCGGTGGAATGCCCATAAGGCATACATGAGGGGCATACTAATACAACTAGGAGCCAGAGAAAAGAAATGGCATACAGCCCGTATTAATTCTATTCTTACCGATATCCATACCATAGAAACACGAAATAAACAAACACCTAACGCTACTCTTACCCAAAAACTCTCAAATCTGAGAGAGGAACTTAGAAATCTCCTATCTCAACAATACGATTACCATCTTAGACGTTTGAAACTGCAATCATATGCCAATGCCAATAGAGCAGGCTAATATTTAGCCAACAGAATAAAAGCAGCAAAAATTAAAACGAGAATTGCCCATTTGCTACATCCCACTCTCAAACATAAAATCACAAACCCACAAGATATCGCTAACCAGTTCGCTGATTACTACAGTAATCTATACAACATTAAAGATGACCCCTCCACATGCCAACCTACACACGAAAACATTCAAAACTTCCTTCAAAATATAAACTTGCCAGCGTTATCAGAGCCCCAACTTCTCTCGTTAAACTCCCCGTTCACTATACCTGAAATAGAAGCTGCCATAGAAACATTACCGAATGGCAAATCACCCGGTCCTGACGGGTTTTCAAATGAATATTTCAAAACATTCAGATCTCACCTTGCTCCACACTTACAAACTGTCTTTACAAAAGCCATAAACACAGCAACATATCCCCCAGAGATGCTACAAGCATATATAGCCACCTTACCCAAACCAGGTAAAGAACCTAATACACCACCCAACTTTTGTCCAATCTCTCTCCTAAATACCGACATCAAAATCTACGCTAAACTAATCGCCAAACGGCTAGCAGACTATATTGCATTTCTAATTCAAAAAGACCAGATGGGCTTCGTCAGGGGGAGACAAACCTCAGATGCTACAAGAAGAATAATCAACATTATTCCCCATGTTGAAAAAACAAAAACACCTTCTCTGCTGCTCTCCATAGACGCAGAGAAGGCGTTTGATAGAGTAAACTGGAATTACATGTTAATGACTTTGTCTAAATTTGGTCTATGTGGCCATATATTGAATGCAGTTCTAGCATTATACTCTTGTCCTTCGGCACAGGTGTATACGTCCAGCATGCTCTCCATTACATTTCAAATAACGAATGGAACTCATCAGGGTTGCCCTTTATCTCTGACGATTTTTAATCTCATGATCAAACCCCTGGCAGAAGCCATTAGATCACATGCAAAAAATAACTGGTTTCCATTTCAGAGCTACTTCGCATGTTATAAATTTATTTGCAGATGACGTGATATTGTTATTGACTAACCCACTTACCTCACTCCCTATGGCACATGAAACATTGAAATCCTTTGGTAATGTCTCATATTATAAGGTGAACTGCTCTAAATCCCTCATCCTTGATTTAGGTATACCTGCCAATGACCGTATTAAATTACAACAATCGCTCCCGTATACTTGGAGCTCAAAAGGAATACCATACCTAGGCATTACCCTGACTAACAACACCAGCTCCCTAACAGACACTAACTTGAAACCCCTTCTAGCCAAAATAGTGACCCAAACCAAGAACATAGCCAAACATGAGTTATTCTGGATGGGCAGATTAGCATCATTTAAAATGTTAATTCTCCCGCAAATTTTATATATTTTTAAAGTACTCCCGATCACCATCCCGGCACACTATCTTAAATCCCTCTCTAGTCGTCAATGGAAACTACTGTGGGGTAAAAAGAAAGTAAGATTCTCACAATCCACTCTAATACCTCATAAACAAGCAGGGGGGGCAGGACTAATAGATGTCCACAATTACATGTGGGCAACTAGACTGGACTAACTCAAATACTGGTTTTACTCCACTGAGGTACCGCTGTGGGTGGAGATTGAACAATCCTTAGCTCCTTTACCAGACCTATCATCGGTCCTAATGGGCGATAGTTGGATACCCTGGAATGTTAAGAATCTACCCCCCACCATCATCATATTAATTAAAGCTTGGAGATTTCTCCTATCTCGCCAAATTAAAAATAGCAGAGCAATAGACTTCACTCTTCCATTAAGCGTAGTAGAAGCCAATACACCAATGATATCCTTGCAAGCTTTCCCCTCTAAAGGGATTAATAGTGTACAAGACTTACTCCACAATAACAGACCAAAATCTGCAGAATGTTCAATGAAAGAACACAATATGCCACAAAACATGCTTTTTACCTGCATACGAGTGGCTCACTTTATACACTCACACCCGTGGAACAATACCCATCTTCCACTCCCAGTATGGCAACACCTTACCCGAGGTTCATTGCAAAACAAAGGCATATCCATATATTATAATCTACTACAGAACAAAAAAGAGTTTAAAAAATCAAGAACACATTTGAAATAGGATATACAGTCAGGACCATAAATATTGGGACATCGACACAATTCTAATCTTTTTGGCTCTAGACACCACCACAATGGAGTTGAAATGAAATAAACAAGATGTGCTTTAACTGCAGACTTTCAGCTTTAATTGAGGGTATTTACTTCCAAATCAGGAATTACAACAGTTTGTATATGTGCCTCCCACTTTTTAAGGGACCAAAAGTAATGGGACAATTGGCTGTTCAGCTGTTCCATGGCCAGGTGTGTGTTATTCCCTCATTATCCCAATTACAAAGAGCAGATAAAAGGTCCAGAGTTAATTTCAAGTGTTCTATTTGCATTTGGAATCTGTTGCTGTCAACTCTCAATATGAGATCCAAAGAGCTGTCACTATCAGTGAAGCAAGCCATCTTTAGGCTGAAAAAATAAAACAAACCCTTCAGAGAGATAGCAAAAAACATTAGGTGTGGCCAAATCAACTGTTTGGAACAAATCCTTAAAAAGAAAGAACGCACTGGTGAGCTCAGCAACACCAAAAGACCCGGAAGACCACGGAAAACAACTATGGTGGATGACCGAAGAATTCTTTCCCTGGTGAAGAAAACACCCTTCACAACAGTTGGCCAGATCAAGAACACTCTCCAGGAGGTAGGTGTATGTGTGTCAAAGTCAACAATCAAGAGAAGACTTCACCAGAGGGAATACAGAGGGTTCACCACAAGATGTAAACCATTGCTGAGTCTCAAAAACAGGAAGGCCAGATTAGAGTTTGCCAAACAACATCTAAAAAAGCCTTCACAGTTCTGGAACAACATCCTATGGACAGATGAGACCAAGATCAACTTGTACCAGAGTGATGGGAAGAGAAGAGTATGGAGAAGTAAAGGAACTTCTCATGATCCAAAGCATACCACCTCATCAGTGAAGCATGGTGGTGGTAGTGTCATGGTGTGGGCATGTATGGCTGCCAATGGAACTGGTTCTCTTGTATTTATTGATGATGTGACTGCTGACAAAAGCAGCAGGATGAATTCTGAAGTGTTTAGGGCATTATCTGCTCATATTCAGCAAAATGCTTCAGAACTCATTGGACGGCGCTTCACAGTGCAGATGGACAATGACCCGAAGCATACTGCGAAAGCAACCAAAGAGTTTTTTAAGGGAAAGAAGTGGAATGTTATGCAATGGCCAAGTCAATCACCTGACCTAAATCCGATTGAGCATGCATTTCACTTGCTGAAGACAAAACTGAAGGGAAAATGCTCCAAAAACAAGCAGGAACTGAAGACAGTTGCAGTAGAGGCCTGGCAGAGCATCACCAGGGATGAAACCCAGTGTCTGGTGATGTCTATGCGTTCCAGACTTCAGGCTGTAATTGAATGCAAAGGAGTTGCAACCAAGTATTAAAAAGTGAAAGTTTGATGGATAATTGTTAATCTGTCCCATTACTTTTGGTCCCTTAAAAAGTGGGAGGCACATATACAAACCGTTGTAATTCCTAGACCGTTCACCTGATTTGGATGTAGATACCCACAAATTAAAGCTGAAAGTCTGCAGTTAAAGCTCATCTTGTTCGTTTCATTTCAAATCCACTGTGGTGGTGTATAGAGCCAAAAAAGATTAGAATTGTGTTGATGTCCCAATATTTATGGACCTGACTGTAGATATAGGAACAACGATCACAGACAAACAATGGCAGTTCGCGTTTAAAACCATACAAACTGTATCACACTGTACTAACCACTGGGAAACATCACTCAAGATAATACACGGCTGGCAGTATACCCCATGTAGAATTTCAAAAATGTTTCCTGACACCTCACCTCTATGTTGGAGAGCATGCGGACATAAAGGCCATCATCTCCACAAGTTCTGGGAATGCCCCAGCGTAACTAGCTTCTGGAACCAAACCTTTAAACTCATTTCATCCCTCACAGGAATAATTACACCCCCAAACCCAAAGCTGGCTATACTATTAATTGGACTAGAACACTTCCCATATCCTATGAGGCATGTAGTGTCTCACATCCTGTTGGTTGCTAGGTCCTTGATACTCCACAACTGGAAAAACTTCTCAACAATTAACATAACTGATGTAATTAGGAAGGTCCAGCAAAACTACACATTTGAACGACTTATAGCAATTAACTCGCAAATTGTGGACAATATGGACTGATAAATACCATTCTGCATAATTAACTGTATGTATAACCTGTAGAGTTCATCATAAGTCTGGATATACGCATATGATTGCTCTGGCTATGTGCTTCTTTTTGTTCTTTGTTCTTTTTTATTTTTATCTTCTTTTATATTTTTGTGTATATCTCATGTTTCCATCATTTTTCTGTAACGTACTGAAAAATCAATAAACATCTTTTCAATGAAAAAAAAACAACAAAAAAACAAAACTTTAATTTATTCTATTCAACAATCGTTTTTCGGAGGAACGTTATATTGTTTCTATTTTATTCTAGTCTATTCTTTTTTTGTATTCTAATCTATTTTTTTCTATTCTATTCTTTCCTCTCAAATTTATTCTTTTTGAAATTCAAATTTCAGAAGATGGTTATCTTCTTTCTATTTTATTATTTTTATTTTATTTATTTTTTATTCTATTCTATTCCATTCTGTTCTTTTATTTTCTATTCTATCCCTTTCTTTTCTTTATTTCTTTTGTTTAATTGAAATTCCAAATTTGATGAAATTGAACTCAATTCGACCAAATTTGGACAATTCTAATTGATTCGAATTACATTCAAATTGCATTCAAGTTCAAATCAAATTCCATTAAAATTCCATTGGAAATCAAATGTATTCTATTTGAAATTTGATGTTTGGAAGATGGTTACTGTGTATCCTTTCTTTTCCATTATATTCTATTTTTTTTTCTATTCTATTTTTTTATTTTATTTTCTAATTAATTATTTTCTTCTTATTCAAATTCAAATTTAATCTATTTAAAATTCAAAATTTGGAAACCTGTTATATTGTTATATTTATTCTATGCTATTTTTTCCTTTTTATTCCATTCTACTCTTTTATATTCTATTATTTTTTTTTCCTATCTATTATTTTCTATTTTATTCTATTCTTTTCTATTCTATTCAAATTCAAATTTATTCTATTTGAAAATTGAATTTTGGAAAATGGTTCAAATTGTGGGAAACGGTTCTATTCTATTTTATTCTATTGTTTTTTTTTTAAATTCTTTTCAATTCTTTTATTTTACATAGTTACATTTCTATTCTAATATTTTCTATTCTATTATTTTCTATTCTATTCAAATTTTAATTCATTCTATTCATTTTTTGTAGGATTGTTATTGTTTCCATTTTTTCTATTCTTTTTTTTTTTCTATTCTAATCTATTCTTTTTTTTCTATTCTATTATTTTCTCTCAAATGTATTCTATTTGAAATTCAAATTTCAAAAGATGGTTATATTTTTTATATTTTATTATTTTTTTATTTAATTTTTTTATTGTATTCTATTCCTTTATTTTCTATTCTATTCTATTCTATTATTTTATTTTATATTATATCCCTTTTTATTCTTTTATTTTCAATTCTGTTCTGTTTTACTCTATTATATTCTATTCCTTCACTTTTTATTACATTTTTTTCTATTCTATCATATTATTTTCTTTTATATTCCTTTATTTTCTATGCTATTTTATTCTCTTTGGTAATTTGAATTTGAATTTGATTTGAAAACTATTCAAAAACAATTCAAATTCATATTTGGTCCAAAATCTTGTTTCATTATTTGGGATTCATTTAAATTCACTACTATTTTAATTCAGGAATTCGGATACATCTGAAATTACAAATAACAACAAATGTGTCCGAATTTCAATTGGGATTCGGATGGGTCGGATAGGCTTAGGTGGTGAGTGGCTGGGGATGGCCCAGGAAGGCGATGGTGGTGGATGGACCCACGCGTTGCTGTATCTCTCAAGGCGATGCGGGAACCCAGAGGAATGTGTGGACCAGACCACACATTGTAATCTCAATGTAAATCGATATAAAAACAGCGCTGAGAATAAGATGTGGCGACAGTGGGGTCCTGCCCAGAGAATAAGATGTGGGGACAGTGGGCAGGACCCCACTGTCGCCACATCTTATTCTCAGCGCTGTTTTTATATCGATTTACATTGAGATTACAATGTGTGGTCTGGTCCACACATTCCTCTGGGTTCCCGCATCGCCTTGAGAGATACAGCAACGCGTGGGTCCATCCACCACCATCGCCTTCCTGGGCCATCCCCAGCCACTCACCACCTAAGCCTATCCGACCCATCCGGCGTATGCCCGTTTGGGTCCACTCCATCTGGTAAGCCTCTTCATATTTGGTGGTGGTGTGTCTGTTTTCATCTCAGATGATATACATCTTTGCTTGAAGTGTTTTTCTGAAGATTTTCCATCCATGCATATATTGATGACTCCTCCACAACATTTATACTTGGAACTGTTTTAACGTTTTCCATACCGGACGTTTTTTCATTTTTAATAGCGCTACACTTATAGTTATGTACACCCCTTGTCTTAAGCAGGGACTACCAGCAAATTTAGCTGCACTAGGTTGTAGTTAACCTGCCTGATTTGTAGTCTTTGTGATCCTTTGGGTTTTCTCCTAAGCCTGGTGTTGCTGTGGTTCCTCCCATTTGTCAGTATGTGGCAATGTTACCTTTAGAATTAGTATGAAGAACTACAGTAAATCTAGGTTATGAATATGCATACTTCACTCTGCCAATCAGTAGGAGTTTCATGGCCACTGACGCATGCTGGTAAAGTGTATATATGCAATATATGGAGGTCAAGTGATCAGGGTCCTCCCATCCAGACCTTGGTCTGGTGTGGATTAGTGATAAACAGTTGCATTGGGTAGGCCTGAAGCCTAAGGCCTGGCCATCTGCTCTTGGCTCTGCAAGAGAGAGCCTGTTTGTTGCCTGGAGGCATGAGATGTAGTACCAGAGGTTACTCTTCCATGAGCTGGGGGCTGTGTAGAACCTGGAAAAGTGTCAAGACAGACTCATCTAAAGAATCTATACATGGCGCTGTGGTTTTTTTTGGTTGCTATAGGAGACAGCTGTTGCTACATAGGTACAGAACATTGGATGCACCCCCAAGGCCCTTGTTCTGTATTGCTGTCTACCTGTCTGTTTCTGTCTTTGGAGTCTGCTGGTCTGTTTGCCTATTGTCCTAGGGTCTCCTGTGCCCTTATACTCTCTCCCTACATATTGCTCAGCCTAAAAGTGACCGGCATCTATTTTCTGCAATTGTCCATGCACACAATGCACACAATGCCTAGGAACCAGCACCCTGTGGTAAAATGTCAGCTAGAGTTGGGCAAACAGTTCGGGCCGAGCAAAAGTTTGTCTGTTCGGCCAACACGCAAATTTGCAGGGCGCTCGGCAGGATGTTCACCTGCAGAGTGCCCCACAATGCACTGCACGCTGCATAGTTCATTCTAATCTCTGATGCCCAATCAGGGCACAGAGAATAGCTGGTTGTTAAGGAGTGGTCTGCCGCATCCTTAACAATGGATGAATAATCAGCTGTCAACAGGCTTCCTTCCACATATATATAGAGCATCAACATACTTTTTAATATTTTACCACTTGTCATGAGCGGTCCCTACATATAAGAGTCTAACTATATGCAGAAGATAATGCTTTTGGCATCTTGCTATCTAACTTATCAGCAGACTTGGAAGGAAAGCAGTGCATACAGACAAGTCAAACAGTCCTATTTTTATGCTATAGAACAAAGAAACAAGTAAAAACTCAAAACTTATGCTATCTATCCAGGCATGTACTGGCCATCGGGACTACTGGGAAATTCCTGGTGGGCCGATGGCTCAGTGGACCAATTTCAGTGACAGCCTGTCAAAGTAATGGCTGTGCGGCTCGCGCCAGCCATTAATTTGAGCACTGCTGTACTGCCTATAAGACAGGCATCACTAAATGGCAGACCGCGGTCCGGCCCCAGTAGCCATTCTGCCCAAACCGCATCCCTCACCCAGTAGTTTCCTGTGTGTCCTCTCCCCGTTGCCGGCTAGCCTGCCTGCCTGCCTGCCTCTGCCGATGCCACTATGTTCACAGCATGGCAAGTGTGGCAGGTCCATCTCTTCCATAATATTGCTACACTGACCCCTCCCCACACTGCCTTTCTTAGTCACACAAAACATGAAGCGTGGCGCTCTGGACAAAGGGCGGGACTTTTTAAGTTAAGAAGTGAGGGTTGGTTGCTAGCCAGCAGGGCGGACCCAGCAATCAATCACCCACCTTTAACGTGAAAAGTCCTGCCCTTTGTCCAGAGCTTCATGTTTTGTGTGAATAAGATAGGGCCCTGTGGGGAGGGGGCAGTGCTGTGCTGTTAGGTTATGAAAAGGACAGAGGGTTTGATATCGAAAGAGGACTGTGATGGGGTCAGTCTGTGATGGGGGTCTGTGATTGGGGGGGTCAGTCTGTGATGGGGGTCTGTGATGGGGGGTCAGTCTGTGATGAGGGTCTGTGATTGGGGGGGTCAGTCTGTGATGAGGGGTCAGTCTGTGATGAGGGTCTGCGATTGGGGGGGTCAGTCTGTGATGGGGGTCTGTGATTGGGGGTGTCAGTCTGTGATGGGGTCAGTCTGTGATGGGGGCTCTGTCTGTGATGGGGGGTCAGTCTGTAAATTGGGGGGGTCAGTCTGTGATGGGGGTCTGTGATTTTTGGGGGTGAGTCTGTGATGGGGGGGTCTGTGATGGGGATCTGTGATGGGTCAGGTCAGTCTGTGATGGGGGAGTCAGTCTGTGATGGGTCAGTCTGTAATGGGGGTCTGTGATTTGGGGGTCAGTCTGTGATGGTGGGGGTCTGTGATGGGGGGTCTGTGATGGTTCAGGTCAGTCTGTGATGGGGGTCTGTAATGGGTCAGGTCAGTCTGTGATGGGGGTCTGTGATGGGGGGGTCAGTCTGTGATGGGTCAGTCTGTAATTGAGGGTCTGTGATGGGGGTTGTGATGAGGCAGCCTGTGATATAAAATGGGGGGAGATGTGAAGGAAGGGACTGAGGACAAAAAAGGGGGTCTGTGATTTCTGCACTAGCAAAACAGGTCTCTGCAAGGGCAATAGAAAACAATTGTGTCCTGTTCACACTGCAACAGTGCCCCTGAGTGCTGAGCAGTGCAGTGTAAAATGCATACTGTTTCTATGCACCAAAGTACAAAGTGTGATGTGTGTGAGCCCTAAAGGTGTGTGCATGTGTGTGTGTGTGTGTGTGGGGGGGATGCTGTGATGTGGAGGATATCATGTGGAGTCATAGCACCAATATGACACTCGGACCTCCGCTGGAAGAAAATTTTTCCGACCGGACCCCCATGAATTTTAATTCAGTACCCCTGATATAAAGTAGAACGGCCAGTGAAGAGGGGGGGTTTGGGTGGCCATCGGGGTTGGCCGGCCGGGGGGGAGACCTGTCATCCGCACTGCCCATCACCTCACTTCATAGTGCGCAACCCGGCTCAGCCTCAGCACCGCTGCATTGCTGAAAGGTAGTCAATGGCTGTGCAGCAATGTCAGTTCCTGAAATTCCAGCCAATGAGGCAGTAGCAATGTTCCTGCATGATGTTAGCCCTCCCACTTCACTTTTTCACTTGTTTTGTTGTGCATGTTCACAAAATTAAGGTGGGCCGGTCTGGATGAAGTCTATCTATCTATCTATCTATCTATCTATCTATCTATCTATCTATCTATCTATCTATCTATCTATCTATCTATCTATCTATCTATCTATCTATCTATCTACTGTATCTGTCTATCTAATTTGAAATACATTTCTACAATATAAGGGCATTAGTATATTTTATTTTACTCTAACACAATGCAGTTATGAAAATCCAGCTGCTAGATGTAAGGCAAGGATAGACAGATGCTCATTGTGTTTGTATTTTCCTTCCTGCAGACAGTGAAAACTGCATGAAATGTCCTGATGATGAATGGCCAAATGAGAAGAAGGATCAATGTGTTCCCAAATTGTTGGAATTTCTTTCCTACACTGATGATACAATTGTTGCAGTATTTTCATCTGTCTCCATCCTCTGTTGTCTTCTGACTGGTTTAATATTGGGGATATTTATACATTACCAGGACACCCCCATTGTTAAAGCTAATAACCGGAACCTGAGCTATCTTCTCCTGGTCTCCATCATGCTGAGCTTCCTCTGTGTCTTCTTGTTCCTCGGACGTCCAGTAGATGTAACCTGCATGCTGCGTGTGACATCTTTTGGTGTCATCTTCTCAGTTGCTGTCTCTTCTCTACTTGCCAAAAGTATCATGGTGTGTATTGCTTTTAAAGCCACCAAACCTGGGAGTCCCTGGAGGAAATGGATGGGAGCCAAGCTGCCCAAATTTATCATTTCCATGTTTTCACTGCTTCAAGTAATAATCTGTGTTTCTTGGTTATCCATTTCTCCTCCATTCCAGGATAAAGACACTCACTCTTACCAGGGAAAGATCATCATTCAGTGTAATGAGGGTTTGGTTATCGGCTTCTACTCTGTCCTCGGATATATGGGGCTTCTGGCAGCTGTGAGTTTCATTATAGCTTTTTTAGCCAAAACATTGCCAGACAGTTTTAATGAGGCCAAGTACATCACCTTCAGCATGCTGGTGTTCTGCAGTGTCTGGATTGCCATGATCCCGGCTTATCTGAGCACTAAAGGGAAAGACATGGTGTCTGTGGAGATTTTTGCTATATTGGCATCAAGTGTTGTACTTCTTGGCTGTATATTTTTCCCAAAATGCTACTTAATTCTGTTCAAGCCTGACCTGAATACAAAAACAGGTTTGCTTGAAAATAAAGGATAATTATTATTATTTTTTATGTATGATGACCCTTGGTAATAAAAATATTTTCTATGATATATAGAGCTAACATTATAGTTATATCTATATCATTGTATTTTACTAATGTATTAGGAAGAGAATGAATACTGTTAAAGTTTAAAGTTTAATTATTAATACTTACTCTTCCAATGGGCAGTTAGTATAATTTTTTGCTTTCTTGAAGAGCTTTGGACACCACTGGTATCCAACACTGTGGATTTGTTGCAGATCTTGTCCCCTCCTTGGTGTAATGGTACCTACCACTGGCCTACTACAGAACAAAGTAATCACTTAGCAGGGAGGAACCACTGTGATCAGAGGGCAGCATAGTTTCCAAATGATCCTAAAGTAGGACACCAGCGCCACCCATATCTTCAAGAGAGAAAAGATTTCACTCACTGCATTCCAGAACCTTCCATTAAACATATTCTTTTATAAACTGTAAAGTATTTTTGACAGGGTTGCTTCAAATATATTGCATGTAGATGGCTATATTAACAAGTACATTTTGCTTGGTGCATTCTAAAATATTTCTCTAATACTAATTAAACTTGATGAGAGCATGTTTACAGTATGTTCACATTATAATTGATACGTTTACTTCATTTTAAATAATATTTCCTTTATGGGATAAAAACATTTCCTCCTTATATGAATTTCCTTAAAAGCTGCTGCTATAAGGGAATATTCAGTTTCTCCATACAATCCAAGAGGGAAGTTTGTATATAACAATCTGGTACCAACACAAAAAAAATAGGTTCCAGGTACTCACTGTCAATTGTGATGTGAAAAACAAGTTGCGCTGACCCCAAAAATAAATGTGAACAGGTAGTAAATAGCTGCTGGCACACAAACAAACCAAGTCTCGTTAACCACTTGAGCCCCGGACCTTTATGCTGCCTAAGGACCAGAGGTCTTTTTCCAATTTGGCACTGCGTCGCTTTAACTGCTAATTGCGCGGTCATGCAATGCTGTACCCAAACGAAATTTGCGTCCTTTTCTTCCCACAAATAGAGCTTTCTTTTGATGGTATTTGATCACCTCTGCGGTTTTTATTTTTTGCGCTATAAACGGAAAAAGACCGAAAATTTTGAAAAAAAATGATATTTTCTACTTTTTGTTCTAAAAAAAATCCAATAAACTAAATTTTAGTCATACATTTAGGCCAAAATGTATTCGGCCACATGTCTTTGGTAAAAAAAATGTCAATAAGCGTATATTTATTGGTTTGCGCAAAAGTTATAGCGTCTACAAACTAGGGTACATTTTCTGGAATTTACACAGCTTTTAGTTTATGACTGCCTATGTCATTTCTTGAGGTGCTAAAATGGCAGGGCAGTACAAAACCCCCCCAAATGACCCCATTTTGGAAAGTAGACACCCCAAGGAAATTGCTGAGAGGCATGTTGAACCCATTGAATATTTATTTTTTTTGTCCCAAGTGATTGAAAAATGACAAAAAAAAAAAAAAAAAAAAATATTTACAAAAAGTGGTCACTAAATGATATATTGCTCACACAGGCCATGGGCCTATGTGGAATTGCACCCCAAAATACATTTAGCTGCTTCTCCTGAGTATGGGGATACCACATGTGTGGGACTTTTTGGGAGCCTAGCCGCGTACGGGGCCCCGAAAACCAATCACCGCCTTCAGGATTTCTAAGGGTGTAAATTTTTGCTTTCACTCTTCACTGCCTATCACAGTTTCGGAGGCCATGGAATGCCAAGATGGCACAAAACCCCCCAAAATGACCCCATTTTGGAAAGTAGACACCCCAAGCTATTTGCTGAGAGGCATATTGAGTCCATGGAATATTTTATATTTTGACACAAGTTGCGGGAAAGTGACACTTTTATTTTATTTTTTTTTTTTTTTTTCATAAAGTTGTCACTAAATGATATATTGCTCACACAGGCCATGGGCATATGTGGAATTGCACCCCAAAATACATTTAGCTGCTTCTCCTGAGTATGGGGATACCACATGTGTGGGACTTTTTGGGAGCCTAGCCGCGTACTGGACCCCGAAAACCAATCACTGCCTTCAGGATTTCTAAGGGTGAAAATTTTTGATTTCACTCTTTACTGCCTATCACAGTTTCGGAGGCCATGGAATGCCCAGGTGGCACAAAACCCCCCCAAATGACCCCATTTTGGAAAGTAGACACCCCAAGCTATTTGCTGAAAGGCATGGTGAGTATTTTGCAGCTCTCATTTGTTTTTGAAAATGAAGAAAGACAAGAAAAAACATTTTTTTTTTTCTTTTTTCAATTTTCAAAACTTTGTGACAAAAAGTGAGGTCTGCAAAATACTCACTATACCTCTCGGCAAATAGCTTGGGGTGTCTACTTTCCAAAATGGGGTCATTTGGGGGGGTTTTGTGCCACCTGGGCATTCCATGGCCTCCGAAACTGTGATAGGCAGTGAAGAGTGAAATCAAAAATTCACGCCCTTAGAAAGCCTGAAGGCGGTGCTTGGTTTTCGGGGTCCCGTACGCGGCTAGGCTCCCAAAAAGTCTCACGCATGTGGTATCCCCGTACTCAGGAGAAGCAGCAGAATGTATTTTGGGGTGTAATTTCACATATTTCCATGGCATGTTTGAGCAATATATCATTTAGTGACAACTTTGTGCAAAAAAAAAAAAAAAAAAAAAAATTTGTCTCTTTCCCGCAACTTGTGTCGCAATATAAAATATTCCATGGACTCGACATGCCTCTCAGCAAATAGCTTGGGGTGTCTACTTTCCAAAATGGGGTCATTTGGGGGGGTTTTGAACTGTCCTGGCATTTTATGCACAACATTTAGAAGCTTATGTCACACATCACCCACTCTTCTAACCACTTGAAGACAAAGCCCTTTCTGACACTTATTGTTTACATGAAAAAGTTTTTTTTTTTTGCAAAAAAATTACTTTGAACCCCCAAACATTATATATTTTTTTAAAGCAAATGCCCTACAGATTAAAATGGTGGGTGTTTCATTTTTTTTTTCACACAGTAATTGCGCAGCGATTTTTCAAACGCATTTTTTGGGGAAAAAACACACTTTTTTTAATTTTAATGCACTAAAACACGCTATATTGCCCAAATGTTTGATGAAATAAAAAAGATGATCTTAGGCCGAGTACATGGATACCAAACATGACATGCTTTAAAATTGCGCACAAACGTGCAGTGGCAACAAAATAAATACATGTTTAAAAGCCTTCAAAAGCCTTTACAGGTTACCACTTTAGATTTACAGAGGAGGTCTACTGGAAAAATTACTGCACTCGATCTGGCCTTCGCGGTGATACCTCACATGCATGGTGCAATTGCTGTTTACGTTTGACGACAGACCGCCGCTTGCGTTCGCCTTAGCGCGAGAGCAGGGGGCGACAGGGGTGTTTTTTTTTTTTTTTTTTTTTTTCTTTATTATTTTTTTGCTTTTTTAATCTTACTTTTAAACTGTTCCTTTCATATTTTTTTTTTTAATCATTTTTATTGTTATCTCGGGGAATGTAAATATCCCCTATGATAGCAATAGGTAGTGACAGGCACTCTTTTTTGAAAAAATTGTGGTCTATTAGACCCTAGATCTCTCCTCTGCCCTCAAAGCATCTGACCACACCAAGATCGGTGTGATAAAATGCTTCCCCAATTTCCCAATGGCGCTATTTACATCCGGCGAAATCTAAGTCATGAAATACTCGTAGCTTCCGGTTTCTTAGGCCATAGAGATGTTTGGAGCCACTCTGGTCTCTGATCAGCTCTATGGTCAGCTGGCTGAATCACCGGCTGCATTCTCAGGTTCCCTGTTGAGACAGGAGAGCCAGAGAAAAACACGGAAGACGGTGGGGGGGGGGGGGGCTTGTAAAGCAGGGGGGGGGGGCTTGTAAAAGCAGTCTAGAGGCTAATTAGCCGCTAGGATTGCTTTTACATGAAAGCCGACCGCTGGCTGAAAAGAATGATACCAAGATGATACCTAAACCTGCAGGCATCATTCTGGTATAACCACTCAAAGTCGTGAATGGCGTACCTGAAGACAAAAAAATGGTTAACAATGGTTAACAATAAAGCACAGTAAAGTGTAAATAATTACACACCTGAAAAACAAACATGATAAAACATAATAACAATAACAATAACAATAAAACATTGCAGAATAGAATACAGTAAAAAAGAGCAGAACAATAGAGAGAGAGAATAGAGAGAGAGAGAACAATAAAACAACTATTTTTTTTTATTTCATATTTTTTTTTTTTTTTACACTTTTTTTGTAACTAACTTTTATAACGGTAACCGGTTCCAGGTTCGGGTCTCTCAAAATGCGATGGCATTTTGGGAGACCCTGTGAAAGTGTGCCTAGTCTGTGCAATGCTGTACCCTACGCTAATACTCAACTAGTGAATGGTAGCGTTCAAAACATTCACCAATGCAAAGACCAGGATTGTCAGGACAGGAGGGACAATAATAGCGGGCGTCACGCCTATATCCGCGCTTGCTGCAGACACGACATCTTTTTTGGGGGGTTCGTTGGGTAGGGGTACTCGGGAGGACATAAAAATGCCTCTCATGCAGCCGACTGCATTTGGTTGGGGATGTGAATGGGGGAAGTACGGGCGCTGCAGAAGCGGTGGGTTCCCAATTAGGATTGGCGAATGCAGCAGGAAGGGCATTATGGGCACGACGGGCCTGTGTTTGTCTTTCTGGTGGCAGCGGGACACTACTTGTGCTTGCCATCTCGCCAGCTTGAACTGCACTTATGGGACTCGCCACGTCACCACGTGTTACTGCAGTGCGGGTTTGACTACGACCGGGGTGTACTAGGCCGCTGGCGCTTGCCAGTTCACCAAAACGCTACCAAAAAACTGTTAGCGATCGCAGGGATCAGGCCTGACTCTGCGAACGCTGCAGTTATGCTTTTAGTGTTTTGTAAGTGACAGTGATCGATCGATACTGCACTTGGGTGGGCTGGGCCGGGCGGAGGGGCAAAACGCAGGTGCTAGCAGGTATCTGGGCTGATCCCGCTAACACTGCGTTTTTGGGAACCCTAAACTGCTGGTGACGCTAGTATAGATCTGATCGGATCAGATATTGATGCGATCAGATACTATACCACTAAGGGTGGTGTACGGTGCGTGCGTGGGTGTTAGCGGTACTGGCGCTAACCTGACGCTGCCTGGGGCTGGTGCTTGCCAGTTCACCAAAATACTACCAAAAAAACTGTT
The DNA here is from genome assembly GCA_037952835.1 of Lithobates septentrionalis. Lineage (NCBI taxonomy): Eukaryota > Metazoa > Chordata > Amphibia > Anura > Ranidae > Lithobates > Lithobates septentrionalis. Next base: position 2,879,240 of record JBBDGP010000260.1, read on the forward strand.
AGCGATCGCAGGGATCAGGCATGACTCTGTGAACGCTGCAGTTATGCGTTTAGTGTTTTGTAAGTGTCAGTGATCGATCGATACTGCACTTGGGTGGGCTGGGCCGGGCGGAGGCGCAAAACGCAGGTGCTAGCAGGTATCTGGGCTGATCCCGCTAACACTGCGTTTTTGGGAACCCTAAACTGCTGGGGACGCTAGTATAGATCTGATCGGATCAGATATTGATCCGTTCAGATACTATACCACTAAGGGAGGCGTATGCTGCGTGCGTGGGTGTTAGCGGTACTGGCGCTAACCTGACGCCTGGGGCTGGTGCTTGCCAGTTCACCAAAATGCTACCAAAAAAACTGTTAGCGATCGCAGGGATCAGGCCTGACTCTGCGAACGCTGCAGTTATGCGTTTAGTGTTTTGTAAGTGACAGTGATCGATCGATACTGCACTTGGGTGGGCTGGGCGGAGGCGCAAAACGCAGGTGCTAGCAGGTATCTGGGCTGATCCCGCTAACACTGCGTTTTTGGGAACCCTAAACTGCTGGGGACGCTAGTATAGTATCTGATCGGATCAGATATTGATCCGATCAGATACTATACCACTAAGGGAGGCGCATGCTGCGTGCGTGGGTGTTAGCGGTACTGGCGCTAATCTGACGCTGCCTGGGGCGACGCATATCACCGCCGGGCGATCGGGGGGCTAAACCTTTATTCGGTAATAAACGGCGGGTGCCCTGACACTATAAAAAATAAACAAACTAACCAGCGTCAACCGTAACGGTTATACGGTGATCAGTGGTGAAAGGGTTAACTAGGGGGCAATCAAGGGGTTAAAACATTTATCAGATAGTATAGGGGGGTCCCTGACGCTATAAAACGCTGACGGCGAACCTAAATATTTACCTCACTAACTAGCGTCACCAGCGACACTAATACAGCGATCAGAAAAATGATCGCTTAGTGACACTGGTGACAGGGGGTGATCAAGGGGTTAAAACTTTATTAGGGGGGGTTAGGGGGGTACCCTAGACCTACAGGGGGGTAACAGTATCTGTCCCAACACTGTAACTGTCACAAACTGACACTATGCAGTAATCAGAAAAAAAAAAAAAAAAAAAAAAACTGCTGGTGTCAGTTTGTGACGGGGGGGGGGGGGGGTGATTGGGGGGGGATCGGGGGGCGATCGGGGGGGGGGATCGGGGTGTTTTGTGTGCCTGGCATGTTCTACTGTGTGTGTGTGTGTTGTGCACTCACATTGATGTCTTCTCTCCTCGGGCCGGAACGGAAAATACCGACCCGAGGGGAGATGACATCATTTCCTTTGCTGCTGTTTAGCATACAGCAGCAAAGGAAGATTCTCATTGGCCGGCGGCGATCGCGAGGGGGGGGCCACGAACGGATGGTCTCCCCCTCATCACCGATCGCCGCTGGACAAAAGACGACCGCCTCGGGCACCGGGGGGGGGTCCGATCGGACCCCCCACCCGCGGAAGGCAAATCACGTACCCTGTACGTGATTTTGCCTGTCCGTGCCACTTTGCCGACGTACATCGGCGTGAGGCGGTCGTCAAGTGGTTAAGTATAAACAAAATAAGTGCAGCGCTAAAAAGTGAATGGATCAAATATATGATTGGTGAATAAAACCAAATGTAATATAATATTACTCTACATAAAAATAGACACTGGTGAAGTGTAAATAAAGGTCCAAAAACCACTATGAAATGCAAAATGTCCAATAACACTGTATAAAGCTCCACAGACTGCAATCAAGGACTGGAGTCAGTACGTAAGGGAGTCTTCTCAGACAGCTGGAGTACATAAACCCATGATGTTGACTGGAAACTGAAAAGCACATCAATCATGGACAGCACGACAAAACATCTAGAGTAAGGTACTCTTACCAGAGTAAGTGGGACGTACCAGCCATATAGCTGTGCGTCTATCGGAGCTTGTGGAGGTAACCTCCCATACACTCTCTCCAAGGGTTCTCCCTTCGATCGCGATCTCCAATCGGCCAAGTTGTCTTTTGGGTCGCAGTCACCGATAGCCAAACGGTCGACGGTGGAAGTGGACGGCTCTCTCGGACGCTCTCAGGTTCCAGGCAGGTTCAAAGGGACCAGTCAAGGATAAAAACATGGAGGAAAAAAACAAAAAAAAACAAAGGGGCTCCACATGGCGCAAGTCAAAAAAATAAGGGATTTATTGGATAAAAAACCTTACAAAGTAAAAGTGATCACAAGATAAAAATTGGAGGCAATGTGGAAAGCTGAACGCCCTGGAAGTCGCACATCCGCCACAGATAGATGATGCACATGAGGAAACAAACTGATCAAGGCGAGCGTGCATTAACTAAAAATAACCAAACTTCACAACAAACAGCAGGTTGGCGCCGACCACCAACCCCAAGTGCCAAATAATATATATAACGTCCTACAAAGAGCCACATAAGAGGTCTCAGAAGAAAGAGGGACGTCCAAACCACAGCCAAGTTCAATCAGAAACATGGAATGGGACAAGCAAAAAAAAAAACCCAACCCAAAAATGAGTATAAAGGACTAACAAAATAATAAAAAAATAATAATATCCACCGGCTTCTTGTTCATTAAGACCTGGCGTATTGCATGATTTTAAATAATAGATCCATCTGCATTCTTTTTGTAAACTAATTTTATCAAATTCCCCCTTCTAGAATGTGGGTGAATCCATTCCAATGCTACAAACTTTAAGACCTCAGATATATACTAATGAACAAAGGGAAAATGGTGGGCCGCAGAGTTTTCTAAATGACTACCTGTGTAACATTGACATGATCTTGGATGCTTTTCCAAAATTTACATTTTGTTTTACCCACATAAAATGCATTAACCACTTAACAACTGCGCTATAGCCGAATGATGGCTACAGCGCAGCTCGATAACTCTGGGAGGGCGTACATTGAAGACCTCCCAGAATCACGCTCCCTGGGGCACACACACATGAGCATCCATGACCGCCGGGTCCAGAGGACCTGGCACATCACAGATCACATTAAATGGCCTCTGACAGCAGCCGTGTACCATGTGATCACTCCATCAAATGACAGAGCGATCACTTGAAAACAAACCGATCGGTACAGTGTGAGCGGAGAGGGGAGAGATCAGTTGCAGCAGTGCTGTGGGCTGTGCGCTGCTCTGTGCCCATTGCAGCCTCATCCATCCATCCATGCTCAGCCATCCCTCTGTCATACTCATCCATGCATCCATGATTAGCCATCCATACTCAGCAATACTCATCCATCCATCCATGCTCAGCCATCCATACTCAGCAATACTCATCAATCAATCCATGCTCAGCCATCCATACTCAGCAATACTCATCCATTCATCCATGCTCAGCCATCCCATCCACCCCCATCCATACTCAGCCATACCCAGCAATACTCAGCAATACTCAGCCATACCCAGCCATACTCAGCCATACGCAGCAATACCCAGCAATAACCATCCATACTCAGCCATACTCAGCCATACCCAGCCATACTCAGCCGTACCCAGCCATACCCAGCCATACCCAGCCATACCCAGCCTTACCCAGCCTTACCTAGCCGTACCCAGCCTTAGGAGACAAATGCTGCTCACCAAGCCTCCGGACCTCATACAGTTGCTCACACCCTACTAGATGAGATTCAGGTGCTGGCTCTGCGCAAGTCTATGGAAAGGAAGAAATCCTGGACTGCCGCACTCCGAAGAAAAAAGACATTTTTATTGTAAACCGTAAAAATCCAACATACAGTCACCTTTCAGGAAACACAGAGCACAGTATCTAACGCGTTTCACATCAATGGATGCTTACTCATAGCTAAAGTGGTTAAGGAAACAATGTGCATATAAATAGGAAAGTAAGGTAGAAAAACCACCAATCAGAACTTAGCAATTAGACAACACCCTTAACACAAATTAAACCTGAGATCCCAAGGATAGAGAACACCTGTGAATCAAGGGCATTCGAAATGACACACTGACATATTAGATAGTATAATGTCAACAGATAACAAAAAATGTTAGCCATAATGTTACCTGGTCGCGGTGTTCATATCACAATGGGATAATTAATGTAACGATAACAAAAAAAAAAAAAAAGAAAGAAGAATCGCAGAATGCAAATAGAATAAAAAGAAATACATACAAGGATATTAGAGCACCTACATAAATAAAAGGATATGAATATGATAAGCATGAAATGGGTCATGTAGAAAGTTGACCAAACGGCCATAACTAGCAGATCACATACATGTCACATAAGCAAAAGATTTAAAAATATCTTGTCCATGTTATAGTAAAAACTCCAATGATATACAAAAATGTATATCCATTTGGAAATGTTGTTATGCATTGCAAAAATGGGAACACTATTACCAGAAATTAGTAATTTGATAATAATTGACATAAACCCTAATAGTATATTATATCTCATCAAATGGAAAATTATTTTACTAAATCCACCCAAAAGAATATAATTAATCTCTTACAAAAGAAGAGGGGGGGAGGAAGGGTTTATATGTCTGGTATAAGTGTAAAAAGAGGAATAATATAATGTAATATAGCCGGAACACAAACTTATTAAATGTAAAAAAATACTGAAAATCAAACTCCAGCTGAGGATGAATTAAGTGAGACTTTGTATTCCCATGCAGCGGATTGAGTGAGACTCCATGTCTCCGTCCATGCTGTTTCATAGCACATCCAGTCCATTCTGGTCCCTTATCATATTTGCCTTCCGTTCAAGTCGGAAAGACTTATCCGCAGCTGGAGTTTGATTTTCAGTACTTTTTTACATTTAATAAGTTTGGGTTCCGGCTATATTACATTATATTATTCCTCTTTTTACACTTATAACAGACATATAAACCCTCCCCCCCCTCTTCTTTTGTAAGAGATTAATTATATTCTTTTGGGTGGATTTAGTAAAATAATTTTTCATTTGATGAGATATAATATACTATTAGGGTTTTTGTCAATTATTATCAAATTACTAATTTCTGGTAACAGTGTTCCCATTTTTGCAATGTATAACAACATTTTTAAATGGATATACATTTTTGTATATCATTGGATTTTTTACTAACTGGACCTGCAGTTGGCGAAATGCTTTGGATAGAATTTTTTTCCGTTTGGAAGAATGGGATTCTTCTGTGTAAGCATATTTCTACAGTAACGATATGATCCACAGATGAAGGTACCCTTATATTTGCAGTGTGTTCTCGTAAATTCATTTTTGAACTCACTGTTGACAATTCTGTCACTAATGGAGGTTACTCTTCTAAATGTGAATTGTGTTTTTTCTGGTACTAGGTGGCCCAAAGATGGGTCCAAAGTTAACATATGCCAGTATTTTTGAATAATTTTTTTAACTTGAAGATGTTGCTGATTATAGGTTGTAATGATGCGTAATTGATTGGTATCTTTTTGTTTCTGGGTTTGAAAAAGTGTATCCCTAGGTTTTTGTGATACTTTTTTGAAAGCTCTTTTTAAGGTTTTATGGGTATAGCCTCTTGCTAGTAGTCTATCTTGCAAAAGGCCTGCTTCTCTTATGAACGTGTCATTGTCTGTGCAATTACGCTTGATTCTCAGATATTGTGAATAGGGTATTGAGTTGATAAGAGGTTGGGGATGAAAACTAGTAGCATGGAGGATTGTATTTCCTGCTGTAGTTTTTCTAAATAGTTTGCTTCCTAGTTTACCCTGTTCACTTTTATAGATCTCTAAGTCTAAGAAAGTTATCCGATGTTCATCGGAATTTACTATGTCTTCCGATAAACATCGGATAACTAAGGCATCTAAGGAGGTCAGGTGGGCGTTAACATCATCGCCCACGTCCTTCATCTTGCTACTCCGGCAGACATGCGCAGTCTGCCGGCATGGCTCTTCCGTGTCGGTGGGATGAGTGTGCGTGACGCTGCCCCAACGTAAGTGCGTTCGCGCATGCGCGGTAGGGGTGGCGCTGCGCACACACCTCCCAGGGGGCGTACATGAGGTCTTCCCCACTCAGAACTGCACAGATCAGCTGAGCGCAATCATCAGCGCCAGCTGACTGTGAGTTCACTAACATATAAAGCCAGATCCTCCCATTCCCAGCTCAGGCATTACACAAGCTTGATGCTGGGATGCGTGGCTGGCATATCTTTAACTGCACACAAACAGGTAAAAAAATCACCTTGGAATATGTACTATAATCTACCCAGTACCACTCAAATGATTTTTTAATGATTTTTCTGCTAGCTATCTTATGATTACTTATCTTCAGATGCCATTAGACACTGCTTTAATATTAAACTTATATAGTTTATTTGAATATATAGAACCTTTACTCATGAGATCTTTTTACAACGAGCTAATTTATCAGAAACTTCCCCTCATTGTTTCTCACATACCTACACCATTATCATTAACCAATTATACTCGGGTTAAATATAAAGCTCACATAACTAAATAATTTATAACCATCTGTAATAATAACACAAAATGTGCTACAGTATTATTTTGTCGCACATAAATTTAAATTTAAATTCAGAGAATAGCTATGCATTTCTCTCATATAATTATATTAAACACACACAAAAAATACATAAATAAAATGTTCAGCGACCCTTCAGGTTCCCACTGAACTGTCTACATGCAGTAATCAAAGTATTTAGATTCAATCATGCTTTCTTTATCCTTTTTCTTATTCTTATGTTATTTATTTAGTACTCTTCTTATTATATAGGATACTGGATATGTTCAATTTCCATACTCATGTTCATTAAATACTTACCCTCCTGTTACACACTCTTTGATTTTTAGGGGTTCCCTCACTTTCAGCCTCAGTATATCGCTCTGGCCTGCACGCATCCGGGAGGGACGGGGGTAGGTGAGACACCGTGCCCCATACAATGGGACCATTATTAAGTAAATGTGCTTAGTATTAACCACGATTATTCCAATACAAACAACCTCACCAGCAATAACGCCCTACGCTTTTCCAATTTTGGAGTTTTAAAATATTTCAACGAACCATGTTATAAGTGAGTGATTTATTGTTTAACTATATATTGGATCATTATATCCACATGCATATTTTATGATAACCCACTCATGTGTATATATTATAATTATTCTAGATGAATTGCTCTTTTCTACTATATCCCTGAAGAAGGACATAAAAACATTGTTTATTTCGAAATGCGTCAGTTGTGAGAAAAAGAGCCTTAGTATAATTCATGTTCAATATCAACAAAAAACTATTAATTTTGTAATATGCTCCGTTGAATGTATGATATAGCATGTTTTTAATCTATACTTTGTTGAAATAAAAATTTGTTTACTCTTTATGTTCTGTCATACATACTTGGTACCTAAATACTTGTGAGCAAGTGCCTTTAAAGTCCATTCAGGGGAAATCTCTTTTTTGTATATTCTAGTAACAAAGCCGTCTACACAACCAAATTCGTTTCAGACAAGTAGGGCATAAAAATGGTGGCCAAATGCATATGGCCTAAACAATGGTGTTTTGTAGGCCGAAAGAAAAATGTTTGATACGAACGAATAATGTGCCCATGAACATGAAAGTTGCCATTTAAAAATGTACACTTGTAAGAAAAGCACATGGAGCAGCACGAACGTCATAAACAGAAAAAGAATAGGAACACAGGACAACTACTTACCTTTTTGCAGCACTCTCCGGATCTTTCTGTACTGCTCATGTTCTCGTAAATTTGAGCTTCCTGAGCTGATCTTTCGATCGTCGTACCCCGAATCTCCGGTGCAGACTCTTGACCACTTTCGCAATTATCTTAGCCTTTCTGACATTGGGGTTGGGGTAAGGTCCATACTTTCCATCATAGTCGGCCTTCTTCAGGATGTCCACCATCTCCAACATCTCCCCAAAGGACATATTTGAGGCCTTAAATCTTCTCCTTCTGGATTGGGACGTTTCTGGCTCCAGGCTTTCCTCCTCCTCCTCCTCGTTGCTACAATTAGCAGAAGAGTTCCAAGGTTTGAGCCCAGGTCCTGACACCTTCCATGGGGGTGGAGTACTAAGTTTTTTTCTGTTTTTCAGGTCCATCGTGCGGCATGATTGCAGATGGATGACCATTGCGGGACACTTTTTTTTTTAACCACTTGCTTACAGGGCACTTAAACCTCCCTCCTATCCAGACCAATTTTCAGCTTTCAGTGCTGACGCACTTTGAATGACAATTGCGCGGTCATACAACACTGTACCAAAATGAAATTTTTATCATTTTTTCACCACAAATAGAGTTTTCTTTTGGTGGTATTTGATCACCTCTGCAGTTTTTACTTTTTGTTAAAAAAATGTAAAAATCTGAATTTTTAAAAAAAAAAAAAATTATTTTTTTATATTTTGTTATAAAAAATTAAAAACGGGTATTTTTTCTCCTTCATTGATATACGCTGATGAGGCGGCAGTGATGGGCACCGATAGGCGGCAGTGATGGGCACTGATGGGTGGCAGTGATGGGCAGCACTGCCAGGTGGCACTGATTGGCACTACAGGTGGGCATTGATAGGTGGCACTTGTGGGCACTGTTAGGTGGCACTGTGGGCACTGATATTTGGCACTGTGGGCACTGTTAGGTAGCACTGTGGGCAGTGTTAGGTGGCACTATTAGGTGGCACTGATGAGGCAGGTGTGCCTCTTCCACTTGGGGACCGATGTCCCTGACATCCGAGCCGGTGATCGGCTTTTTTTTCTACTTACGCTGTCAGCGTGAGTAAAAAAAAAAACGATTACCGATCTTTTGTTTACATCATGTGATCAGCTGTCATTAGCTGACAGCTGATCACATGGTAAGGGGCATGGTAAGGGGCAAAAATGGCCTGGCCATGAAAGGGGTAAACCTTCCGGAGCTGAAGTGGATAAACCCATGTGAATTATGCTGGTGTAAATGGATGATGCCAAGAAAACATTATAAAACCAACATTAGATTAACCTGTTGCCACAAAATGCTTATATTTTATTTTTAATGCCCATACACCACAGATATCCATGTCCATGGGCAATAAAGGCTTCCGTGCAGAGAGCGCACTCACTGCACACTCACAGCACAGTGACTGAGCTGAGAAAGACAGATCTGAGAAAATGGTGGCTATTTGCCACGTGGCATTTTTGAAATTCACATGTTATGTAATTTAGTTTCACAAGTCAGCCCTGATGAAGCCTCAGTTTTTGAGGTAAAACATGGTGGATTTTTGGGTTGAGGAATTTTTTGAGCACTTCTATGTTGTCATTATTTGGTTGGAGCATTACATTTATTGAGGTGCAACCTATGAAAGTGGGAGTGAGCTCAGTGTAGGATTAAATAATTATATCAGAGACTGCATCTGTGTGAACAAAGTGAGCTCTCCCTGTTGATATTGAGACACTTTTCTAATTAACTTTTTGAAAATTTAAAACAAAAGCATTTTAAATTAATCTTATAAGAAAAGTTATATTTTAGGCTCAAGTGGGTGAGATGTTAGGTGTCATAAACATAAACATGTTATACTTACCTGCTTTGTGCAGTGGTTTAGCGCAGAGCAGACCTGATCCTCCTTCTTCTCAGGTCCTTTGACAGTGCTCCTGGCCCCTCCCTCCTGTTGAGTGCCCCCGCAGCAAACAGCTTCCTATGCTGGCACCCAAGCCGAGCCGAAGCTCCCTGTGTCCATTCAGACACGGAGCTGGGGCACCGGCCCCGCCTCCTCATTCTCCCCATTGGTTCAATGACTTTAACTGACAGTAGTAGGAGCCAATGGCGCTTCAATGCTATCTCAGCCAATGAGGAGGGAGAGTCCCAGACAGCGTAGTCTCTTGTGCAATATTGCTGGATCGCGATGGAGCTCAGGAAAATATTGTGGGGGGGGCGGCTGAGGGGTGCTGCACACAGAAGGCTTTTTATCCTAATAAATAGAATGCATTAAGATGAAAAGCCTTCTGCCTTTACAACCACTTTAAGCTTTGCAGTTTACAGCCTGTTGGCAAATAAATTTTGATGTACGTTATAAACTCTGAAAAGTCTTAAGAAAGTAATGCCGTGTACACACGGTCGGACTTACCGGCAAAAAAAGTCCAACGGAATCATTTCATTGGATATTCTGATCATGTGTGGGCTTTATCAGACTTTTTTTTTTTCAAAAATTCTGACGGACTTAGAAATAGAACATGTTTTAAATCTTTCCGTCGGAATCAATTCCTATCGGGAAAACCGTTCTTCTGTATGCTATTCCGATGGACCAAAAACGATGCTAGGGCAGCTATTGGCTACTGGCTATTGAACTTCTCTTTTCTAGTCCCGTCATATGTCATCGCATTCTAAATGAATGGACTTTGGTGTGATCGTGTGTAGGCAAGTCCGTTTCAGTGGAACTCTGTCGGAACTCCGTCGAAAAGACCATCAGAGTTTATTCTGACGGAAAAACAGGTCGTGTGTACACGGCATAAGGATACTCTGGTCAGCTTTGCCTTTTTTGCATTCTTTCCACTTCCATTAACTTTATCTTTATTAATACTCAAATTTATAACACATACCCCCCTTATTGTTTAATTTCCATGTTATGGCTTTATGGTTGACATGAAGCTTCTGACCTTCTGGAGACCAGGGTGTAAAGTTTCCCACCTCCTTATAAGCTGCAGTACCATCTTTTCCCAGTATCCAGTTAGTTTTTCTGTAGTGATAAACAAATTCTCCATATTCATTAAAGAATGGCACTGGCTCAACCGAATCAAAGGAATATTTCATTTCTTTTAGGAGGCAATACAGCTTGAAAATAAATATAGAAAGGTAAAAAGTGCATGCTGGTATAATAGAATCTGTGAGAAGGAACAAATCATTTTCAGAGCATCCAGACATTTTTTGACTCCCCTCACAGGATATAAGCTATGTCAAATACATACTTCTGTTTTACTGCAAGTCATCTGACTCATAACCAGTTGCAGACTCTGGGCGTACTAGACACGCCCAAAAAAAGTAATCATTGTACACAGGGCATCCCTGCTACGTTCAGTCCTTCTGCCCTGCTGCTGGGATCCCCCTGTCCTGGTACACGGCAATTCAGCTCTGATTAATCACAGCTGCATTGCGAGTATACAGAGGGGGTCCTGGCAGAAGGAGCTGTAAAAAAAAAAACAGTCGGGGAATGTTTATCAACAACATTGCTCAGCCGCATATACAGGAAGCTACAATGAAACATTGTTTCATTTTGTATCTTTCTGTTTATTCATCTACAAATCAAAGGAATGTACTTCAATCTGGAGATGAAGTCAGTTAAAGAAACATGACAAGTAATAAAAAGTTTAGTTTTGTCTTTTTTAATAAATGCTCCTCTGTTGAACTCATTATTAACCCTTTGTTTACTCTAATCAGCCCTAATTAACTCCTTATTCTCCTTCTCCATTCAATTATAATTTTCCTGGTGATTTGTTTTTTTTTATATACCTTTTAAATATATTTATACCTATAACACTGAAGTATATGTCAGATGGAGGAGCAGGCAGTTGGCGGGGAGCCTTTGACGCCAGAGGTTTTTTCTTTTTTTAGATTTGGCGTTGCGGTGTTCGGAGCGATTGACAAAGGATCTACACTGAGGAACATTGTTTTTTATTTTTTAATAAAGGAATTGTCAAAAACTTGTGTAGTGTATTTAATCCCTTTTTAAACTTTTTTGATGATTGGGTAGGGTACCCCATACTCATTCACATAGGGGGGGTCAGAATCTGGGGGCCCCCTTGCTAAGGGCATGGGGTCTGGTATGGTTTCAAAAGCCTGTTGTAGTTTTCTAGAGCATTGTGGAGATGGGCTGGGAGAATCTGATCCTGGTCTTGATATGTAATTCCTAATTGTTTTCCCAATATGGCTGAATTAGTGGCCAGTACCATATGTTGCAGGAGGCTGAAGTCATTCTTGCAATGCATATATCCATGGTTGTTGAGTAGGTTTTGCTTAGGGTTTCTGGGGTTTGGTACCAATGGAAAACTATTTTATATTGATATTTTATATTTTATTTGCAAAATGTTATACAGAAACTAAGTAAAACATTTTTCAAAATTTTCGGTCTATTTTTGTTTGCAAAAAGTAAAAAAACCCAGTGAGGGATTAAATACCACCAAAAGAAAGCTCTGTCTCAAAAAAATATAAAAAAATAATATGGGTACAGTGTGCATGACCCTGCAATTGTCAATTAACGTGCGACAGCGCTGAAAGCTGAAATTTGGCCTGGGCAGGAAGGGGGTGAAAGTGCCCGGTATTGAAGTGGTTAAGTATAATTGATGACTGGCACCTTAATAAGAACTTAAGAATTATTAATAATTCCTAAAGTTCATATTAAGTAAGTATACTCGACAGAGTGTACCCAACGCGTTTCAAGTTACAGCATTGATCCTCTTCATCGGGGTGAGTGTTTATGGAAAACGCGTTTATGTCTATAATCGACCAAAACAAATAATATAAGAGCTCTTCCTAAATAAATTCACAATCAAATAGACATTCAACAACAGTATTGATATACACTGACCATGTGGTTTGTGTAAAATATTATGGGTATTGCATCATATTAAAAACCAAGGAATATTTGCTGCCATGAGCCATTCAGAGAAGTCCAAAGGGTGGAAGCGCATGATGGATCAGGCCGAGACCACCCACAGAGGACACTCAGCTCAGGCCCCAGTGGAATCACCACACCATAGACTGGTACAATAGATGTCTCGACAGAAAAAAAATGTCTATTAGAATAGATGGATGAAGCAGATAGCAAACATGCCAACTATACTCTGTATTATGTGGTTATTAGTCCGCCATTATATTAGATAATAATATCCAGTGTTTCCCACCAACAAGATGGCCACCGCGTCCCAGCATACACCAGCGTCACGTCACCGACTCCTCCTAGGGATGGATTAACCTATGGTGGTCATTGCTGGAGTATCTGGAGAAGGAAAGCCGAGACCGGGGTTGTTAAATCTGTGTTCCTATGCACTGGTCCTGATTGAGACGCATGGAGATTGAACCACCTTTGATGTGAAGTGTGCTAAACACCGTCTTTGGATTTATTTCTTATGGACTTATTTGGATTTATTTCTTATGGACTTATTGATTTGCTAAGCGCTGCACCACCTTTACAACTGTATAAACATATCTAGAGATATTAGCAAAATATTATACACAAAATGACAATGCCCTTCAAACAACCTCAAACAACCCTAAATATGAAATGAAAAAAGAAAACACAAATCCCATGAAGTGCAAATACATAACATGTGGTGTTTAAACCATATTATTTACATACAGTGGCTTGCTAAAGTATTCGGCCCCCTTGAACTTTTCAACCTTTTGCCACATTTCAGGCTTCAAACATAAAGATATAAAACTTTTATTTTTTATTATTTCAATAATTCTCTATTAAAATTTTTCAAAAAAAAAAAAAGAAAAACATGAACAAAGAGGAAAATGCAGTTGTTACAGCACGTCAGATGTTCCGACTGGAGTAAATGAGTCCATAACGGAGAAAGAAGTTGTAAGTATAGCATAGGTAGTTATACAAATGAGACTAAACAGTGGTGGATCATGCTTATTAATGCAAACAAAGAAACAGAGTAGCTCCAGACGGGGGGGGTGGGGGGTGGGGAGGGGAGGTGAAGGGTGGGGAGGAGCACCAACCAGTTTAATGAGTTATTAATGTATAGTATGAGTGTGGATAAGAGAATAAAGAAGACAAAGCAAGCTAAGGGGAAGTTGGGAAATAGTGAGTACATTATAATGATACGGAGCATTTTGGATGTGTAAGCCAGGTAGACCAGTTATACAAAAATTTTTCCATAGTTAGATTCTTCCTAGCTACTAATTTCTCCATTTCACACTGAAGGTTCAGATCAGTAATTGTATCGGCAATGGAAGGAGAGTCTGTAGATTTCCAGAGTTTGGCAATATTTAGTTTTGCTGCGAGTAGAAGATGCACTATTACTACTCGTGACCTGGTAGGAAATTTTTCAATGCCCAGATGTAGTAATGCTAACGAGGGATTAGGAGGCGTTGTTACCTGAGATATGTTAGAGATCATGGTAAATATTTGTTTCCAGAACGAACTTATAGATCTGCAAAACCATAGGATGTGTGTTAGAGTACCTGTGCTTCCACATGTTCTCCAGCATGTAGAGGGATGTCCTGGAAAGAATTTGGAGAGACGGTAGGGTGTGAGATACCATCTATGTATCGTTTTTTGATATGATTCCCAGTGGTTAGAGCAGTGGGAAGCTGAGAAGGTATGTTTAAAGGCACGTGTCCACATATTGGGGGTAATAGCAATGTTTAGTTCTTCTGACCATTTTGAGAGAGATGGTATTTGGGAGTAGGGCCGATCGTCATTCAGTGCAGAGTACATTGTGGAGATACCATGTTTTGGGTAAGTCGTGTGTGTATAGAAGTTGTGTATCGGTTCAGGTATTTTGGTCATAGTGGGAAGTTTAGAAGATTGAAGGAAGTGGGAGATCCTCAGGAATGTAAAGGCTTCTGTGTGGGGAAGCTTGTAGTTGGTTTGGAGATTTGTAAAAGTTTTTAGGGAACTGTTTGTGTGGTAGAGGTCTGAGATAGTATTGATCTTGTGTTTCTGCCAATTTTGTAGGTTTAGGTTAGGTAGCAGCAACATTAACGATCTGATAGGGATTGGTACTGTATGTGACGGGTGACCTGTAGAGGTCGTCTGGGTAAATTTCTTCCATACTGTCAACGAGGCCGTGATTGACGGGGGATCCGTCCTTGTGTTTAGTAGAGAGCCTACTGACATGAGAAGGAGTACCTCACGTAGGGTGTTTGGTTTGAAGGAAGATGATTCCATGATCGACCAGGACTTATTGGGGTTTGGGTGCCACCAGTAGTAGAGCTGGTCCAGGATGGAAGCGTAGTAATAAGTTTGTACGTGGGGAAGGCCTACCCCTCCTTTTTTATGGTGTCTGGTTAGGATGTAGTGAGCGCATCTTGGTGGTTTGGTTTCCCAAATATATCTGGAAAGTTGTTTTTGTATGGATGTGAAGAAGGAGTGGGGTATAGGTAGAATCACTGTACGAAATAGGTAAAGCAGTTTAGGGAGGATAAGCATTTTAAAGGAGGCAATCCTTCCTAATTTAGAGAGTCCTGTTGTGCGTATTTGGTTAAGAAGTTGTGGAAATAATTTTTGGAAAGCACGATAGTTTAGGTCATAGAGTTGGGGAAGAGAGGGGGCTAATTTAATACCTAAATATGAGATGGATTGTTTCGTCCAGGAATAGGGGAGAGTCCTCTCCAGGAGGGATTGTTGACTGCTTGTGAGATTAAGTGGGAGGATCAGGGACTTAGAGGAGTTAACTTTATAGAAGGAGGCAGAGCTAAATTGAGCAATGATGTCTTGGATTGCTGGGATAGAATGGGCTGGATTTGTGATCAGTAGTATGACATCGTCGGCAAAGAGGCTTATTTTGTGTTCCTTGTCGCTCTGCATGATGCCTGAAATGTGCTCATCTTCTCTAATCCTTGCTGCTAGAGGTTCCATAAGTAGAGCAAAGACGAGAGGGGAGAGTGGGCAACCCTGGCGAGTGCCGTTAGTGATCGCGAATGGTGTAGATAGGGATCCGTCTGTTAGTACTCTGGCGGATGGATTTGAATAAAGTGAGAGTATGGCAGTTTGAAACCTGCCGGTGATACCAAATTTGGATAGTACTGCTCTTAAAAATCCCCAGTGCACCCTATCGAACGCCTTCTCTGTGTCCAATGAAAGTAGCAGAGAAGGCGTTCGAGACCGGGTGACCTGATGAATTAGATTGATGACCCTTCTTGTTGCATCCGGGGCCTGTCTGTCTGGCATAAAGCCTACTTGATCTGGGTGCACCAGAGAAGGAAGACAGGTCATCAATCTGTATGCCATGACTTTTGCAAATATTTTGACATCCGTGTTAAGAAGCGAGATCGGTCTGTAATTAGATGTGGAGGTGGGGTCTTTTTCTGGTTTGGGAATAGTAGTGATAATTGATCGTAACATGTCAAGTGGTAGAGAACCAGAGGTGGCAGCAGAGTTGAAGAGGTCAGTTAGGTGGGGGGCAATGGGTTTTGCAAATGTTTTGTAAAATTCGTTGGTGAAGCCATCCTCACCAGGTGATTTGTGGAGAGGTAGAGTGTTGATGGCTTCAGGACTTCTTCATCTGAAAAGGGTCGAGAGAGCTCCTCAGACTGAGTAGGGGATATAGTCGGGAGATCAATACTAAATACTAATACTAAATACTAAATTGTGTATGCTTTGGTCTGTAGGTTGAGGGGTAGCTGTGTCACTTGCAAGGTTATAGAGGGATGAGTAATAGTCGCTAAAGGCGTTAGCTATATCCTGTGGGTTTGTTAATAGTTGTCTGGTGGTGGGATGGTGAAGGGAAGCTATTTTATTTTTAACCCGTTGAGCCTTGACTTGTCGGGCTAGTAAGGCTCCAGCTTTGTTTCCTAAAGCATAATATTTGGCCTTAGTGAATTTGAGATTTTTTTCAAATTTAAAGAGTAAAAGTGAACGGAGTTTTTGCCGCTGCTCTAGAAGGGCACTGGCTAGTTGTGGAGATGGAGCAAGTTTATTTTGGTTTTCTAACCGGGTGATTTGGGAAAGGACCTCGTCAATCTGCTTAGACCTCTGGTTTTTAACATTGCTATGAAGCTTAATTAAAACACCACGCATGTAGGCTTTATATGCTGACCAAAGTACAAACCTATCAATATCCGGTTGATCGTTCATTTCAAAGTAGGAGCAGTGTTCAGTAGCAATTGTTTGGACAATATTTGGATCAGAGATGAGGGAAGAGTCAAGTCTCCATATTCTGGTAGTCCTTCGACTACAGTTTCCCACAGTAAGGGAGATGGGTGCATGGTCCGACCATGTGATGGATCCATTGTCGGAGTGTGTCACGTCTTGAAGGGTGAGTTTATCAACAAGGAAGAAGTCAATGCGGGAGTATGAAAGTTGAGAAGAGGAGAAGTAGGAAAAGTCACGTTCGTTACTGTGTTGGCATCTCCATGGATTATAAAGATCGTTTGCTTGAAGAAAGGGGTTCAGAGCAGATCGATGGTTTCTAGTCGTGGATGTAGTGTCCAAGCTGGGATCTCCAATTATGTTGAAGTCGCCTCCTATAAGAAGTCTCCCTTTACGAAGTCGTGTTATTTTCTTGTATATTCGGTTGTGGAAGCTCAGTTGTCGTTTGTTCGGTCCATAAATGTTGACCAATGTATAGGTGATTTGATTTACATCGCATATGAGGATCAGAAAGCGGCCACGGGGGTCCGCGATTAATTGATGCAGTTTGAATTGTAGTGTGTTTCGTATGGCGGTGAGGACTCCACCTTTCTTCTTCTGATCTGAGGCCAAAAAAACCTGATCAAAATTTTTTAGAGTGAATCTGGGAGTTTTGGCAATTGCAAAATGAGTCTCTTGTACTAAAAGTATATCAGCTTTTTGGGTATTGGCTTCTCTGAGGAGTGTGGATCTCTTCTGTGGGGAGTTTAGGCCCCTGGCATTAATAGAGACAATTTTAAAAGCCATTCTAGAATAGTAAAGACAGGGAGGATTGTCCCCAGGTCTGGGTGGTGCTTGATCGGCGTAATTCGAGTCGCTAAGCTCACTTAATGTGCTGTGAATGAGATGGGTTGTCTGATGTTTAAGGGGGTAGCGACCCGGGTATAGCTAGGTAGGAAAGTGGGTAGAGAGTGGCTGGTGTAGGGAGTGGGTAGAGGGTCTGTGATTAAAAAGGGCGAGCCCAGTAACAAAAGAGATCTGGGCTCAATGTGCAGAAACTACTGCAAACAATCAGCAGGGGGGAGAGAACTGATGTCCACAACGTGGGACAGGGATCTCTGAAAAGGCAGGCAAGTACTGGATAGAGGCATTACAGTTTCCCAGCTATTTAGTGGGTATGTAGAAGGGTACGGATCGTATATGTCAGGGATTTGGAGCGTCTCCTCCGGTCTCCATGTGAATTGGAGGGTGAACAGAAGGGCATGGCCGTTCCTCCGGGATGATGTGCCAGTTTCTCAGGAGTGTAAGACCCATAGAGAGGGTGCGAACTACATGCGTTTTGTTTTGATGAGTAATGAGTAGTTTAGTAGGGAAACCCCATTTGTAGGGTATCTTATGATTCTGAAGTGCTTTGGTTATAGTCGACAGCTGTCTACGATTTTCCATTGTTGCTTTGGATAAATCAGCATACAGAGCGATGTTGGCGAAAGGGTCAGGGAGTCTCACGGTTCGTTTAGCTGCGTGCATGACTTTTTCCTTGACAGTGAAAAAGTGGATACGTGCTAAAACATCCCTGGGTGTGGAAGCAGGAAGGTGAGATGGCTTTGGTAGTCTATGTGCCCTATCAATTTCCATGTCTCGGGCAGATAGGTCAGGCGAAAGGGCACGCATTAGGGATTGCAGAAATTGTACCAGATCCGATTGTTGGATCGACTCTGGAATATTACGGAATTTAATATTATTTCGCCTGGAGCGGTCTTCGAGGTCTGCGAGCTTCAGATTAATTATTTGAAGTTCATCTTCATGGTCTGCAAAGCCATCCACTAGCTCATTATGAGCAGAGAATAAATCTCCCATCTTGGCATCCATTTGTGTTATGGCTTGATCATGCTGATTAACAGTTAGTGAGAGTGAGGAGACAGCTGTGGAAAGATCAGTATAAAGTGTTTGTCTTAGTGAGAGCAGCATGTTTTTCATGGTGTTCTCAGATAGTGGCTGATCTGAGGCAGGGAATGCATCTAGCACTGATGATTTTTGAGGAGGAGGGAGAGTGAACAGGCATGCAGCTGTGACAGGCTGTGTCTGCTGAGGCTCATCCGTTCTGAGCCGAGTTTTGGCAGGGCTGGAAGTTGTGGGTGAGTTAGGAGGAGAGCACTCACCCTGTATGCCTGAGGATCGGTGGAGCTCCGGAGTCAGTGTGAGGCTCTGATTTATATGTGAGGAGGAGAGCCGCTCTGTCATGTCACGGCCGCCGCCGGCGCCATCTTGGCCGCTCGTCAGGTCTGACAGGGCATAATAGTCTGTCAGTTTCCTGGGGAGTGTGGATGATTTTCTCCTCTTCAGCATGTCTGTCCGCTGTGCTGGAGTGTTTGGGCAGCTGATGAGTATGTTTCCCCTTCACAGGAGCCGCTATTTAGGTCGCTTTAGCTGGATAAACTGTGGAGCTGGTAATCTAGGCAGCCATCCACACAAGCCGGCAAGCCACGCCCCAAAATTTTTATTTTTTGTGAAGAATCACCAACAAGTGGGACACAATTGTGAAGTGGAACGAAATCTTTTGGATTTTTGAAACTTTATTAACTAATAAAAAAATGAAAAGTGGGGCGTACAAAATTGTTCGGCCCCCTTGCGTTAATACTTTGTAGAGCCACCTTTTGCTGCGATTACAGCTGCAAGTCGCTTGGGGTATGTCTCTATCAGTTTTGCACATCGAGAGACTGAAATTCTTGCCCATTCTTCCTTGCAAAACAGCTCGAGCTCAGTGAGGTTGGATGGAGAGCGTTTGTGAACAGCAGTTTTCAGCTCTTTCCACAGATTCTCGATTGGATTCAGGTCTGGACTTTGACTTGGCCATTCAAACACCTGGATACGTTTATTTGTGAACCATTCCTTTGTAGATTTTGCTATATGTTTGGGATCATTGTCTTGTTGGAAGATAAATCTCCGTTCCAGTTTCAGGTCTTTTGCAGACTCCAACAGGTTTTCATCCAGAATGGTCCTGTATTTGGCTGCATCCATCTTTCCCTCAATTTTAACCATCTTCCCTGTCCCTGCTGAAGAAAAGCAGGCCCAAACCATGATGCTGCCACCACCATGTTTGACAGTGGGGATGGTGTGTTGAGTGTGATGAGCTGTGTTGCTTTTACGCCAAACATATCGTTTTGCATTGTGGCCAAAAAGTTGGATTTTGGTTTCATCGGACCAGAGCACCTTCTTCCACGTTTGGTGTGTCTCCCAGGTGGCTTGTGGCAAACTTTAGACGAGACTTTTTATGGATATCTTTGAGAAATGGCTTTCTTCTTGCCACTCTTCCATAAAGGCCAGATTTGTGCAGTGTACGACTGATTGTTGTCCTATGGACAGACTCTCGCACCTCAGCTGTAGTTCTCTGCAGTTCATCCAGAGTGATCATGGGCCTCTTGGCTGCATCTCTGATCAGTCTTCTCCTTGTCTGAGCTGAAAGTTTAGAGGGACAGCCAGGTCTTGGTAGATTTGCAGTGGTCTGATACTCCTTCCATTTCTAAATGATCGCTTGCACAGTGCTCCTTGGGATGTTTAAAGCTTGGGAAATCTTTTTGTATCCAAATCCGGCTTTAAACTTCTCCACAACAGTATTACGGACCTGCCTGGTGTGTTCCTTGGTCTTCATGATGCTCTCTGCGCTTTCAACAGAACCCTGAGACTATCACAGAGCAGGTGCATTTATACAGAGACCTGATTACACACAGGTGGATTCTATTTATCACCATCAGTCATTTAGGACAACATTGGATCATTCAGAGATCCTCGCTGAACTTCTGGAGTGAGTTTTCTGCACTGAAAGTAAAGGGGCCGAATAATTTTGCACGCACCACTTTTCAGTTTTTTAATTGCTAAAAAAGTTTAAAATATCCAATAGATTTCGTTCCACTTCACAATTGTGTCCCACTTGTTGGTGATTCTTCACAAAAAATTAAAATTTTATATCTTTATGTTTGAAGCCTAAAATGTGGCAAAAGGTTGAAAAGTTCAAGGGGGCCGAATACTTTCGCAAGCCACTGTATATAAAGCACACTTATATAATATAACACCAAACATGACACCAAAATGGTTTAACTAGTTGCAAATCCATCCACTGTATCAGTGTCCATATAATAAATTCTACAGCTGGACAAGTGAATAGACTTCCACTTTCAGGGAAAATAAAGTGCTTGTGCTTCACAGCCTTCCAGATGCACCCCAGTGGCTCAAAACACTCAACGGATTTATTTGACCACTTTTTTCAAAGATGCACGCAGTAGCAAATGCCCAATATTCAGAGGACAGTTGGGTCCTTAAATGCTTCCACATACCCATATTAAAGGGGTTGTAAACCCTCGTGTTTTTTCACCTTAATCCATCCCATGCATTAAGGTGAAAAAACTTCTGTCAGTGACCAGCCCCCCATTTTACTCACATGAGCCCCGTAACTCCCACGCTGGAGACACGCTCACCTTCTCTGTCTGTTGTCTCAGCTCTTGATTGGATAGATTGATAGCAGCACAGCCATTGGCTCCCGCTGCTGTCAATCAAATCCAATGACATGGGCCCCGGGGGGCGGGGCAGAGTCTGGCATTCTGTGTCTATGGACGCAAATGCTGGACTCGGGAGCACGCCCGCACGGGGACCCCAAAGGCGAGCGTTTCTCCTAGGTGGTTTCCCAATGTGGGGAGGAGCTACGAGCACTGTTGGGGGACCCCAGAAGATGAGGATTGGGGCCACTCTGCAAAATAAACTGCACAGTTGAGGTAAGTATGATATATTTGTTAATTAAAAAAACAAAAAATGAGGGCTTAGTAACCCTTTAAGGAAAGCACAGAGAAAGAAAGGCACGTATACTGTATACCAGGGATCCTCAAACTATGGCCCTCCAGCTGTTCCCATGAGGCATTGTAAAACTCTGACATTCACAGACATGGCTAGGCATGATGGGAATGGTAGTTCTTGAACAACTGGAGGGCCGTAGTTTGGAGACCCTTGCTGTATACTGTAACTTTATTAAAGCCATCAATGATAAAAAACAATCCAGTTTACCTGGTATTGTCATTCATTCCCATGACTGGCAAATAGCGCTTATGCTTATACTAAAAACGCCAGAACACTCCAGTCACCATTCAGATGGCATGAAGATATCCACATGTAGAGGAAAATAGAGACAATGCCTCCAATAGTGTAAAAACCTTAAGGTAGCCACTTTTTTTAAAATGAATGCACTTTACATCAAGACTCCAAAAAAAAAACATGCCCATAATTGAAATCAGTGTCCGGCGTCACAGTACTGCGATCTCAGCAATCCCTCATGGATCAGAGCGGACGTTCGCACTTCCTGAATCAATGTCCTGACGTCACATGTGGTTTCCACGTAGCCACGCCCCATGCACAAAAAAAAAAGATGTGAGCCCCCCCAATGCTATACTAGACCATTTGAAAAAAGCAAAGAGTGAGGCCCTCCCAAAAATCTACACTAGACCCTTTTCCGAGCATGCATCCTAGCAGACCAGGAAAGGAGGAGATTATTTTTATTATCAGAGCATGCGTAGAAATACAGTATAGTAGAGAGTTGTCTTTTTAGAATAAACATTTTTTTTACATTTTTTTTTTTCTTGTTCAAATATTGTATTGGGTAACAAATATGCCACCACATATGTATATAGGGCAGAAAAACAAAAAAACTTGCACACAGGGAGAAGTCTCATTAGAATTCACAATTTACAGTGCATAATGTCATAAAAATCCCCTCTGAGGACTGTAGGCAGGTCAAGGTCAATTGGAGTCTGCAAAGTGATGGCCTATGTAAGCAAGGCAGACCGCCGTTCTGTGAGAGAGGAATGTGCTGATCCTGTGTTCCTGCTAAGCAGGAACACGGATCTTTACATATCCCCAGTCAAAGCACCTCCCAAACACAGTTAGAAAGCACTCCTAGGGAACACATTTAACCCTTTGATCGCCCCTGATGTTAACCCCTTCTCTGCCACTGTCATTAGTACAGTGACAGTGTATATTTTTTAGCACTGATCACTGTATTTGTGCCACTGGTCCCCAAAAAGTGTCAAAAGTGTCAGTTAGATACCTAAAATTCGCCCGTTTTTAACAAATGAAGCCACCAAGCTCCTCATTCACTCCCTTGTTATCTCTCGCCTTGACTATTACAACTCCCTTCTCATTGGCCTGCCTCTCCATAGGCTATCCCCCTCTTCAGTATATCATGAATGCTGCTGCCAGACTTATACACCTTACCAACCGCTCAGTGTCTGCCAATCCTCTCCTCCAATCCCTACACTGGCTTCCAATCACCCAGCAAATTAAATTCAATATACTAACCACAACATACAAAGCCATTCACAACTCTGCCCTGAGCTAGAACACCAACCTTGTCTCCAAATATCACCCAAATAGTCCTCTCTGCTCTTCTCAAGACCTCCTACTCTCAAGCTCTCTTGTCTCCTCCTCCCATGCTTGTCTCCAAGATTTCTCCAGAGCCTCTCCCATCCTCTGGAACTCGCTACCTCAACCTGTTCGGCTAACCCCTACTCTTGCTACTTTCAGGCGATCCCTGAAAACGCATCTCTTCAGGAAAGCCTATCACATCTCCAACTAATCTTTTACCACTTCTGTAATGGATGTGAATAATAATGATACCAGGTGTTACCAGGTGAGGTATATTAAAATGTTTATTTCAAACGCTTTATATCTGTATCAGAAGTTTTGAATGTTAAGAGACTTAATACTTTCCAGATATTTTGCTACTTCCTCTTTCTCTGTCTGAAGCCAAAACGCACTGAGTTATCAATAGACTGTAGTTTCCTGTAGCTTTCTATTGCTTCCTCATTTATCTCCCAAAAGTCGCATCAAGACCAGACATGACGTCAACATATATTAATAGCTTTGATTATTTGTTAAGTTTGTTGAAATTATTGTTAAATTTGCTAAAACTGCTAAAAACTGCTGACACTGTCAGAATCTTATGAATTGTCATAACAACATGTTTTGCATATACTGTATTCTTTTGCAAGGGTATAAAACTCACTGTAAAAAGCGGAAATAAATTAGAAGTTATTCATTCTGAACTAAGCGTCAGAGCGTGATCACTTCATGGCATGCATGCTTTAATTTGATAAAGGGGTAGATACAATAATTTCAGAACTTTTATTCTGAATCCAAAACATTTTGGCGCTCAAAGTGGGGCTCGAGGCTAGGATCCCAGGTAGCCGATCCAGAAGGGACCAGAAGCCATCGCGGAAATACAGGAAGAGACTGATCAACTCTAGGAACGGTAAGACACTTTTGATATCTTGTATATCTAGTCTACTGTTTATCCTGTATCCGTGGCTGGTCAATCTCTGTGCCCATATCGGCTTCCTGCTTCCCTCAAAGACAGGTATTAATCTTGCCTTGAGTCTGTTGATAAGTTAGGAAACCTGCAATTTATATCTACCGCCTGTTTTGTTTTGTTCTGTTTTGTTGATCGATCTATGTTTTGTGATGGCTGTTGGGAGTTGGGGATTGCTTATATAGTCATGGATGATGGATGAAATTAGTTGACGTGGTTAAACTTCTCCTGGGACTAGGAGAAGGCGTCAGGACGTGCTAAACTCCTCCTGGGGGGATAAAAATAAATAATTGTGCAGGCAAAGCATGGGTACAATAAGTACGAAAGTACGGGCAACCGGGAAACCTCAGAGGGGGTGTCAGGAACACGCATAGTGGCGTGGGGGATCCCGTGACAGTTTGAGAAATCCTGTGCTTCACTACAGCCGTCACATATTTGGTTGTTGGTCACATTTTGTTGTTGGTTGATTATGTCATGTCCTAAATGTGTTCGTGGTCTGTTATTTGGAATACATGAAGAGGGCTGGGGGTTGATTGAAGTGGTAGAGCCAGGATATAGGGTTGAGTCTCTTGGTTACAAACCCCTACTGCCACATACTCCGCATTTATTGGTGTTCAGATTGAATGTGCATTATCCAGTAAAAATTGTTGTTAGCAAATCACTGGAAGTAATAGAGGCTCACACTAGAATAACAGGACGTGCAGCCGAAAGGTGTCCCTTGCAACCTGAACAACCGGAAGGGTTAGAAGAAGGGGAAAGAGACAGAGTGAGAAGTTTGGGTATTGGTTGGGATATGTAAATGAGATTTAAAGTGGTTCAATTGAATATTAATTACTGTATTCCTTATCTGTTTGTTAATTGTCTTGTATAGGGTAATAAGTAGTCACGTATTACCCGCTCGCTCCCTTACCTCTGGCCACATTTGAGTGGGCAGGGCTGTGTGACTGGTCTACGTTTTGGGAAGACGCGTGTAAGGAGACTTGCACAGCAGTCGAACACTGTAGACTAGGGATGAGCTTCGAGTTCGAGTCGAACTCATGATCGAAGTGAACATCGGCTGTTTGCAAGTTCGCCGAACAGCGAACAATTTGGGGTGTTCGCGGCAAATTTGAATGCCGCGGAACACCCTTTAAAAGTCTATGGGAGAAATCAAAAGTGCTAATTTTAAAGGCTTATATGCAAGTTATTGTCATAAAAAGTGTTTGGGGACCTGGGTCCTGCCCCAGGGGACATGGATCAATGCAAAAAAAAGTTTTAAAAACGGTAGTTTTTTCAGGAGCAGTGATTTTAATTAATAGTTAAAGTCAAACAATAAAAGTGTAATATCCCTTTAAATTTCATAGCTGGGGGGTGTCTATAGTATGCCTGTAAAGGGGCGCATGTCAGGTCTGGTATGGATATTAAGGGGAACCTGCGCCAAAATTAAAAAAAAAACGGCGTGGGGTCCCCCCAAAAATCCATACCAGACCCTTATCCGAGCACGCAACCTGGCAGGCCACAGGCAAAGAGGGGGGATGAGAGATCGCCCCCCCTCCTGAACTGTACCAGGCCACATGCCCTCAACATTGGGAGGGTGCTTTGGGGTAGCCCCCCAAAACACCTTGTCCCCATGTTGATGAGGACAAGGGCCTCATCCCCACAACCCTCGCCGGTGGTTGTGGGGGTCTGCGGGCATGGGGCTTATCGGAATCTGGAAGCCCCCTTTAACAAGGGGACCCCAGATCCCAGCCCTCCCCCCTGTGTGAAATGGTAAGGGGGTACTTACCCCTACTATTTCACTAAAAAACTGTCAAAAATGTTAAAAATGACATGAGACAGTTTTTGACAATTCCTTTATTTAAATGCTTCTTCTTTCTTCTATCTTCCTTCATCTTCTGGTTCTTCTGGTTCTTCCTCCGGTGTTCTCGTCCAGCATCTTCTTCCCTTCTTCTTCTCCTCGGGCCGCTCCGCACCCATGATGGCATGGAGGGAGGCTCCCGCTCTTCTCTTCATCTTCTTCTCTTCTTCATCTTCTTCTCTTCTTCATCTTCTTCTCTTCTTCATCTTCTTCTCCAGGCCGCTCTGCATCCATGCTGGCATGGTGGGAGGCTCCCGCTGTGTGACGCGTCTCCTCTTCTGACGGTTCCTAAATAACGGGGGGGGGACCCGGTGACCCTGCCCCCCTCTGACGCACGGGACATGACGGGACTTCCCTGTGGCATTCCCCGTGACATTACAGGGAAGTCCTGTCAAGTTACCGTGGGTCAGAGGGTCACCCCGCCCCCCGTTATTTAAGAACCGTCAGAAGAGAAGTAGCGTCACACAGCGGGAGCCTCCACCATGCCAGCATGGATACGGAGTGCCCCGGAGAAGAAGATGAAGAAAAGAAGAAGATGAAGAAGAGAAGAAGAAAAGAAGATTAGGAAGAGAAGAATATGAAGAGAAGAGCGGGAGCCTCTCTCCATGCCATCATGGGTGCGGAGCGGCCTGAGGAGAAGAAGGGAAGAAGACGCCGCGGAGGGGATGCTGGACGAGAACACCAGAGGAAGAACCAGAAGAATCAGAAGAACCAGAAGAAGAAGAAGATGAAGGAAAATAGAAGAAAGAAGAAAGAAGAAGAATTTAAATAAAGGAATTGTCAAAAACTGTCTCTTATCATTTTTGACATTTTTGACAGTTTTTTAGTGAAATGGTAGGGGTACTTTTGTACCCCCTTACCGTTTCACACAGGGGGGGCGGGATCTGGGGGTCCCCTTGTAAAAGGGGGCTTCCAGATTCCGATAAGCCCCCTGCCTGCAGACCCCCACAACCACCGGCCAGGGTTGTGGGGGTGAGGCCCTTGTCCTCATCAACATGGGGACAAGGTGTTTTGGGGGGCTACCCCAAAGCACCCTCCCAATGTTGAGGGCATGTGGCCTGGTACAGGTTCAGGAGGGGGCGGCGCTCTCTCGTCCCCCCTCTTTTCCTGCGGCCTGCCAGGTTGCGTGCTCGGATAAGGGTCTGGTATGGATTCTTGGGGGGACCCCACGCCGTTTTTTTTTATTTTGGTGCGGGTTTCCCCTTAATATCCATACCAGACCTGAAGGGCCTGGTATGGAATTTAGGGGGACCCACCACGTCATTTTTTTTTTTAAATTTGGTTCCGGGTTCCCCTGTGGGAAATTCCCATGCCGTTTTTATCAATGAACTTCTATGTGTATTGTCGGACCGGCAATGCAATAGCCGCGAGTAGTTTTAAATGATTTTTTTCCTTTGAAATGTCATTTTGCTGTCAGACTGTTCTAAACGGGAAACATGCGCCCCTTTACAGACATTCTATAGACACCCCCCAGGTACGAAATTTAAAGGGATATTACACTTTTAAAATAACTGCTCCCGAAAAAACGTCCGTTTTTAAAACTTTTTTTTTGCATTGATCCATGTCCCCTGGGGCAGGACCCGGGTCCCCAAACACTTTTTATGACAATAACTTGCATATAAGCCTTTAAAATTAGCACTTTTGATTATTCATGTTCGTGTCCCATAGACTTAAACGGTGTTCGCGTGTTTGAACAAACTCTTTTCCTGTTTTCATGTTCTGGTGCGAACCGAACAGTCGGGTGTTCGGCTAATCCCTTCTGTAGATGTTCTTTTCTCTCTCTCTCTCTATCCATTTTGTCTTTTGTCCTCGTTAACTTGAGACTGTGATTTGGTCTGAACCGGTACCAGGTGACGGATAGAGGATTGTCAGACCCTTGAGTCAGGACAGCCTCATGACCCGTTAAAAATCATGAGCAGACACACATAAATATCACAGTCATCAAGACAGAACGTAGTAAGATAGTGTTATATATTGGAAGGTGGTCCAAAAGAGGACAGGTCGTGGTCAGATGATTGTCAGACCCTCGAGTCCAGGACAGCTTCATAAAACCGCCATACAAATCCTGAGCCTGGACACATAAACTTCCCAATAGCTAACGATGGGGCAGAAGTTAGAGAGACCTAAAGAGGGTAGTTTGGCTTGTGATTTGGTATTAGAACGAGAAGGAGAAGATGCTGTCAAGGAAGGGAAGAGATTGGCAAAAGTGTGTGGGGTCACTAGGCATTTGGGTGGTCGGCTAGAGCCGAATGAATGGTGTACTCTTTTAAGAAGGGAAAGGGGTTTGTTATGGGGCCATGGGCTGCTGCAAACAGCAGACGCTTGGTTCAAATTGCCAAAGCCATTCATAAAGAAGTATGGATAGAACATGAAATATGTCAGAATGGTTGTATTATGTATGTGTACAAGAAGCCAGAAAAGGGGTCAAAAGGTAAGACAGACAGCCAGCCACCACCCTATAATGGTGTCTGGACCCCAGGAAGTACACACTCCCAAAACATTACTGCCCCTCTGCTACAAGTGACAGAGGAGACTGTGACACCTCCTCCACCGTGCTTAATAGTAGACAATGTGCACTTGTCTTTATATGGCTCGGTTGGTTGTTGTCACACACGCTCGACCCAAACTATATCACCGCCCCCAACGGAACTTACCCACATACATCCGGTGATAGACCAGTCCTTGGTATCGTATTACAGAGCCCAACCTACCCCAGTAATGACAAGTGTACATTCTGGGAAAGACTCGGACAGCTCCCAAGGGGGGAAACACAGAAACTCAAGCCTCAGGAGGTCCCCCCCTTGGCCCTCCTGCCCTAATAGACCTAGGACTAAGGACTCAGACTCTACCTGACCTAACGCTAATAGACTAGGGGACCCAACCTTAGCCCCAACACGGTCCGTCCTCTTAAAGTTCCGACCAGGGTCACGCCGGCCCTGCCAGGATGCACCAAGCTGACAGGCATGCTGGAACAGGTACAACCCCAAAATGACAGACTGTTACATTGTAAGGCACACCCTGCATTGGATCCATCCCCATGTATGACTCATAAGCTGGGGGAATGGGTTCCTTTGTGCCATTGTCCAATGTCCCATTTGACCGCCAATACGGTGACATATGTTTACAGCCCCTCTTACACCCCTTGTAATCCAGCAACCATTACCCAGTACTTTCCCTGAACCCCCTTTAAATGGGTTTCTGGAACCTCACACCACCAAAGACAACAACCCCAATACGGTCCTTTCCTTTCATCACCGAGAGTCTGAGAGTCTGAGAGTCTGACTTTAAGGAGTTTCTCTAAAAACAGTGAATGTAGCAAATGTGCTATATTTCTGCAAATTGTAGTTATGTAATTGTGTTTAAGCTGTATTAGCAATAACTGATTTTAAAATAAAGTTTAAAATGTTCAAATTAAATTGAGAAAATATTTAACAGTGTTATGAAGAAAGAGAAAGTTGATGCTCTGGGCGTTATGCCGAGAGAAGAATGAAAGAGGACGATTTTTCCTCACTTAAATCTCACTTAAGGCTCATTCACATCTGAGTATTTAAAAAAAAAAAGAGAAAAGAAAACATTTATTCTGTATGTATTCATATTTGCACTCTGAAATGTCTGACGCCTATATGTATACAGGAGATCACTCAAGGAAAGGTGAATCAATTGAGAAATAGCACAAGCAGTTTACTGATTTGGGTCTTAGTGTGCTGAACAAAGACACGTATTAATTTATTTCAGATCTTAAAGAGTTAATCCGAAAGGGTCTGAGTATAGAGAATGGAGCTTGAGGCGCTAGTAGCTAGTGGAGCTAATGGAGTTAATAGTTGTTAGGTCTAGAATCCTCATAGAGCAGTAGAGAATAGCTCCTCTCATGATGGCTTCTGACACACCCTTGCCCACAGGCCCCAACTGTGACAAACGTGAAGACGTCCAATAGGAGACATGACATTCCTCCTCCACCCCCTCCAGACCATACAGACTTTCTCCACTAGGATTTCGGCAAACCTGTGTCACTTACCACTGTAATGGTATCTTCTAGAGACTTAGGAGGCCCTCTCGCAAAACAATCCGATACCTTGTTCTTATCAGACATTGACATAACATGCGTAGGGGTGGATGGAGCACCCAGGAAAAACCCCCTTACACGCCCTTCACAAGTGGACAAAATTTCGTTATTTAGTAAACTCTCAAGCACAGATTGTGAATGTGACCGAAACAATCTCCTATGCATTTATTCCTAATAACTTGGGAAGTGACAGGACTGTGCAGATCTCTACTGCTGTAACCTTCCTTGATGTGTCTCAAGCTGCAAGCCCTGGTTACAAAGCTCAGCCAACCATTGATGCCAAGTTGCCCTTTGATTTCTTCTTCCCCTTTGCATAAAAACTAGCAAGCGTGTGTAAAATCCCAGTTTCCTTGGCGTTGGAAGTCAGGTGGGCAACTTTAATAATCTACTAGCAAGATTTGTGGTCTCTTTCACATGCCCCTTAAATTTTTTAGGGGCTGATGTCTTATCCAGACTCCAGGCTTCCATTTCCTTCCAACCCGATGGTGGTGTTCTGGTCTCCCCACCGCTGACCATCGATGATGCCTCAGCACTGTGCTCTGTTCCCCTTTTTGTTATCATTGGATGCATAATTTGAGGTTGGAATCCCGAATCCCAAAAGAGGTTTTGGATCAAGTCCCTACATGCCTGTGTGCAGCTAAAGCCTGAGGCCCCCTTGCCCAGAAGACCACAATACAGTACAGCAAATCAAGACCTTCTGTCAAATGGAGCTCTGATACCCTGCACATCTCCGTGCAATACACCACTGTTCCCAGTGAAGAAACAAACTGCAACATGAGAGCCAGAAAAACACAAAATGGTACAAGACCTTAGGGTGGTGAATGAAGCTATTGTATTGGAAACACCTATTGTGGCCAATCCACACACCTTGCTGGCAGGAATACCGCCCACAGCAAAATACTTTACAGTAGAAGACTTAGCTGGACTGTTATGCCACAAGGTGCCCAGAACTCCCCTTCCCAATCCGCCAAGGTAATGGCCCTCATTCTGGACAACTGGATGAAGTTACACCCAGACGTTGTACTCCTTCAGTAGGTAGATGACTTCCTGCTCTGCGCAGATACCCTTGAGGACACCTTAATCTTTTCTGAAAGTCTCCTCCAACACTTGGCCAGAGCAAGGATGCAAGGCCTTAAAGCAAAAAGTCCAGAGAGAAAGTGATTTTCTTAGGCCTCTGCATCTCCCAACATCTCACTGAAGAAAGAGTTGCTGCAATTAAAGCCATCCCTTTGCCTCAAGGTCATAAACTCGTACATGCTTTCCTAGGATTAATCTCCTATGGCCGCTCTTGAATTCCAGAAGCCTCCCTCTTGACGCAACCCCTCTATGATGCCCTTTCTCGCTTTCTCCAGAAGCTGTGGACTATTTTGAAACTCTGAAGGAGATCCTTTCAACAGCCCCTGCTTTGGGACTAAAAGACTTTCAAACTGTTTGTCTCAAAGAAACAAGAACATGGCACAGGAGTTTTGGTCCAGACCCATGGCAACAGACTTAGACCCATTGGGTACCCACTGGACTCAGTGGCTTCAGAGCCATCTTTGAAGTACAATGCCCCTCATGACGTAGCTGCCATACTAAACCAAGTACAGCCCAAGCACCTGTCTTCAGCAAGACCAAGCACCTGTCTTCAGCAAGACACCTCAGACTCCAGTGTGCCTTGCTCATCCCTGATAACATCACTCTCCTCCAATGTGATACTCTCAACCCATCCACTCTACTTCCACTTCTTGAGGGGGGATCCTTTTTAGAGAAAGATGCTCATCTCACCGCTCATGACTGTTTTGAGGCGATGAAAATGGAGACTTCACATTTACCGACAGTCAGTGCAACAGCCCTTGAGAATCCTGACTTGACAATCTTTGTGGATGGGTCTAGGTATGCTGACAGCATTGGACGGTACCACACAGGATACGCAGTCACCACCAAAGATACAGTTCTTCAGGCTGGATTCCCAAGAAGCACAAGGCAATCACCTGACAGATACTGCTGCAGAACAAGCTGCAAACAGAACACAAGAAGTTGTCAGTGGCGTGGATGAACCCATCCTGGATGGTACAGTGGGTACCCCTGAAGAAACGGTACAGACCACCATGATTCTACAAGACCTTCCTGTCAGCAGGACCCATCTCAAGGAGCAGCAAGAAGCAGCTGATAAAGAAGAAAAAGAAGTGTGGATCAAGAAAGGAGCCACAGAAACTGAAGGGATCATGGAATTAAATAAGAGGCCATGTCTGCCACGATCAATGTTTCCTACAGTGGTATAGTTGGCCCACGGTGCCTCTCATCTATCAAAAACTTTGATAAATGCCCTGATCAATAAATACTACTTAGCCCCGGGGATTATACCACTTACCAAAAAATTTTGCAAGTCATGCACTATCTGTGCTAGATGTAACCCAGGAAGAACGGAAAAGGTACCTTTGAAGCATCTAGCAGAGGCCCAGTATCCCTTTCAAAGGATACAGATCGACCACATCCAGATGCCAAAGAGTGGCCGCTATGAATACGCATTGATTGTCATTGACATGTTTCTGCATGGCCAGAAGGCTAGCCTGTCACCAACATGACAGCAAAAACCACGGCTAAAAGACTTTTAATGGAAATAGTGGGCAGGTATGGTGTCCCAGAGGTTATAGAGAGTGACCAAGGTCGGCTTTCACGGCCTCAGTAACCAAAAAGATATGGGCAGCTTTAGGAGTCACATTATCTTTCCACGCCCTATACCATTCTCAGAGCATTTCCATCAACATTTTTTCCAAGAAGCCTATGCATGCATGTATGCGCCTTGGGGCCATTGTCCGTGATTTGCTTTGGCTGTGTCACTCTGCTACATCCCGGAGCCGCGACACACACTGTGGGTAGCCCCTCCCCCCTGATCTGACGCGGGGGGTTGGGCTTTCTCCACTGCGCGTCGACGTCATGTCTCCCGTGTCGGATATCTGGCATCCACATATGGCGTTCTTGCCTCATTCACCCTCTCAGTAGGTACATTTCTTTGTTCACCTTTTCACACTTTTCTTTTTTTTCTTCTGGTTTATTACTAATTTTGTAACTTATCACCTTTTGACTCACTTCAATTTTCATAGGTTCTTTCCCATTTGGGGCAGCTTGTCCCATCTGCATCCTCTTTTTCCTCTCTTCACAATCACTCCCACATGTGACCCACCTGGGGCTTTGCTTTGGGCTGGATTTGTGTCGCCAGGAAGTGCCTCCTCGCTTCGGGAGGTGGTATTGTTGGCCGGCTTGGCCTTCATGGCCGTGTCGCCATCGCGCATACATGCATGTTACTTCGTGGGGCAGGTGTATATATGTGATGGGACATATTTTACATTTGCCCACCTCTTCTTTTGAATCTTTTCAAAATTTGTTTTTTTTTTCATATTCGTAGGTGACCCTTGAGGTTTTGCTCCTGAAGAGTGGCATAAAGGTCCCGAAACGCGTAGAGCTTACAACTACTGAAAGGTGTACCTAACCATTAACTATGTATGGACATTCCATTTTAATTTGTGCTCTCTTGTCCTCTTTTTCTTACCCCTGAGCATTTTTGCATGTCATATATTGTATGTTATTGTGCTTTCTCAGATATTATACCCACTATATTATATATTTGCAAACAAGTCCATGTTGGAATGTTTACTGTGATACAATACTAAGTATTTATATTGACCTTGTGCAATACTATGTGTAAATGCATTACCTTTTACAATTAAAATTGTTTTCTGCCCCATGTCTACCTGCTTCCATGTGCCTCATTCAAAGTCCCGCCTCACGTTCTTTTTCTTTTTGTACCAAAATCAGGATGGAGGAGGGGAGTTGAATTACCCCATAAATCCTTATTTAAAGTTCCAACAAACAATTCTCCTTGTATTCTCAGAGCAGTGGGAAGGTGGAAAGATTAAACGGCACAATCAGGATTAGGATGATAAAAATGTCTCAGGAAACAGGGATGAGTTGGACAGATAGCCTGCCCATAGCCTTATTCAGTGTTAGGTACACTCCAAGGGAAACCATGGTCTGTCACCCTATGGGATAATATTTGGTTCAGCCCCAGACTAGGTTGTTATTTCCTACAATAGTTGCAACTCCAATCTGATGTATTAACTGATTATGTGACTGCTTTATCTCGAGAATTAATCTATATCCATTTGGAAGTGTTCTCCTCCATTCCAGATCCTGAGCGAGATACAGGATCACACAAGTTGGTTCCCGGAGACTGGGTCCTGGTAAAGAAGTTTGTGAGAAAGCACACCCTTGAACCCAGATATGATGGTCCTCTCCAGGTTCTCCTAACAAATGCCACATCAGTCAAGGTGGCCGGGAAGAACCCGTGAACACATGCCTCCCACTGCAAGAAAGTTCCTGTACCTGAGGAAGAGGCCAAGGGAACCAAATGATTCCGTATATCCTTTTCATAGTGATACACTGGGGGTACAAACCTGAGAACGCCCAAAATAGGAAAGACAAAAATGGGAAGTCACTTTTAGACAATCAACAAACACACAGATCAGCCTTACACCAAAGAGTTCAGGCTGACCATTGAGAATCCTAGCCCAGAAGACAGTGGGACCTATGTTTTGGGCCTATGGTGGGGAGGTGGGCATCCCGGTTTTAGAAAGCCTTTCCAACTGAAAGATATGTTCAATAATCCTGAGGGGGGAGTTCCCCAATCCACATCTAGCTCAAACCCCCTGAGGCCCCACATACAGAAGTTAGGGGACATGGTGGCCATAGCACACGCTACCTTTGAGTAAACCATGGCTGCAGGAACTGGGTTCTTAGATGTCAACTTGTGGCTAGAATGTATGAGGTATAATGCAGGGAAACATAACAAGACCAATTGTTATGTATGTAGGGGGCTAGGCCTCATCTGGGAACAGTACCCCTATACATATCCCCCAAACTTGAGACATGTTTCTTTAGCCTGTTTACCAACACAACCACTAACCACTCCACTCCCTGTGTGAACATTGGAAGGAGGAATATCCCATAGTCACCAAGACTCCCAAGCCAGGAGAAGGTATCACTATATATCCTGACGATTACACATGCTATGGACGGCATCAGGGAATGGGAAAACCCTTTGGAAATTTCACTAGGGGTTACTGTGGATCTTATAGTAAGGCCTCCGTAG
Organism: Lithobates septentrionalis; assembly: GCA_037952835.1. NCBI lineage: Eukaryota > Metazoa > Chordata > Amphibia > Anura > Ranidae > Lithobates > Lithobates septentrionalis. The sequence goes on from JBBDGP010000260.1 coordinate 2,914,354, forward strand.
GTCTAGTACAAAATCAAGTCCTGTCCTTGGGAGACATATACTGGATTTGTGGGGACATGAAAATTAGAATCAGATTGACAGAGCAGTGGACAGGAGAATGCGCATTGACCAAGGCCATAGTGCCTATGCATATTTTTCCAGAGGCCATTCCACAAATAAGAACCAGACTTAAACAACATACCCAGGCTTGACAGGAGGCGTAGGAGTGCCCCAGCAGGAAGCTTTGACCCTCATGTATACAACAACATAGGGGTCCTTAGAGGGGTTCCAGATGAGTTCAAAACAAAAGACCATTAGCAGCAGGATTTGAATCTTTGATCCCCATCATCACTGTAAATAAAAATGTAGACTGGATAAATTACATCTACTATAACCAACAAAGGTTTGTCAATTACACCAGAGATGCACTCCAAGGTTTAGCTGAACAACTAGAAGCCACGTCACACATAACTTTCCAAAACCACATGGCCTTAGATATGGTCCTAGCTAAAAAAGGGTGTGTGTGTAAAATGGTGCCTAAAACAGGTACATGTTATACCTACATCCCAGACAGCACTGGCCCAAACAGTAAGGTGACATTGGCCATCAGGAAACTTGAGGATTTGTCTGAAGAATTAAAAAAAGAATTCAGGGCTCACCAACCCTTGGGATCAATACTTCACCTGAGTTAGGGGAGGGTGGCAGGGATTACTAACACAAATAGGAATAACCATCCTGATAATTTTGGTGACCTTGTCTGTCATAGTTTGCTGTATTCTCCCCTGTCTTAAAAAATTTGTAGGGAAAGCTATTAACCAATGTTCTTTTGCTTTTGTGAATCAGGAAATACCAGATGAAAATTATGAAATGCAGTCCGTTACAGTCACCTCCCCTCAAGGTGCAACACCGTAAGGATACAGGGACAGACAGCACCTGACTGCCCTTCCCAGCTGTATTGAGTAGGGTAATGAATTAGTCATTGCTCTCCTCTATATACAGTTGAAAAAAGTTGCAGAGGATGGGCCAGGGGGTAGGTTTTTCTAGTGTAAGGGACAGATTCTTAAATAAACATTTTCAAGGGGGGAACTGTAATGGATGTGAATAATAATGATACCAGGTGTTACCAGGTGAGGTATATTAAAATGTCTATTTCAAACGCTTTATATCTGTATCAGAAGTTTTGAATGTTAAGAGACTTAATACTTTCCAGATATTTTGCTACTTCCTCTTTCTCTGTCTGAAGCCAAACCGCACTGAGTTATCAATAGACTGTAGATTCCTGTAGCTTTCTGTTGCTTCCTCATTCATCTCCCAGAAGTCGCATCAAGACCAGACATGACGTCAACATATAATAATAGCTTTGATTAATTGTTAAGTTTGTTGAAATTATTGTTAAATGTGTTGAAACTGCTAAAAACTGCTGACACTGGCAGAATCTTATGAATTGTCATAACAACATGTTTTGCATATACTGTATTCTTTTGCAAGGGTATAAAACTCACTGTAAAAAGCAGAAATAAATTAGAAGTTTTTCATTCTGAACTAAGCGTCAGAGCGTGATCACTTCATGGCATGCATGCTTTAATTTGATAAAGGGGTAGATATAATAATTTCAGAACTTTTATTCTGAATCCAAAACACTTCCATCAGCTCATTGCCCCAGGTACAACCTTTTGTACCACCTGCCCCACCCTATTAGATTGTAAGCTCTTCTGAGCAGGGCCCTCTTAATCCTCTTATATTTTATTGTATTATAACTGTATTTTCTCCCTTTCATATTGTAAAGTGCTGCATAAACTGTTGGTGCTATATAAATCATGTATAATAATAATAATAAGTTAGGTGTGCGATTTGTCCTCCTCAATATTGCAGTCCCGCTATAAGTCGCTGATCGCCACCATTACAAGTAAAAATAAAAATAAAATAAATATATCCCATAGTTTGTAGCCACTATAACTTTTGCGCAAATCAATCAATATACACGTATTGGGATTTTTCTTAACCAAAAATGTGTAGCAGAATACATATTGGCCTAAATTGATGAAGAAATTTGATTTTTCTTTTTTCATTTTTTTTTATTGGGAATGTTTTATAGCAGAAAGTAAAAAAATTAGTTTTTTTTCAAAATTGTCGGTCTTTTTTTGTATATAGAGCAAAAAATAAAAACAGCAGAGGTGATCAAATAGCACCAAAAGAAAGCTCTATTTGTGGGGAAAAAAAGGACACAAATTTTACTTGTGTACAGTTTTGCACGACCACGCAATTGTCAGTTAAAATAATGCAGTGCCGTATCATAAAAAAACGGCCTGGTCATGAAGGGGGGTAAACCTTCTGGAGCTGAAGTGGTTAAAGTGCAGTGGAGAAGGAAGACGAAAAAGTGCCGACTCTCACTTGGGTGGACAGCCATATTATAAGGAACAAAACAATTTTAGGTGAGTATGTAGTGCATGTCAGAAAATGGAGGGAAGAGGAGGGGAGGGGGTGGTTCAGGGTTACAGCAATGACAATCCTGAAGAGGCAAGCTAGTGGAGAAACATCTTAAACTACATTATATCTGTACCAATAGAATTGTAGATCTTATGGTAATCCACTCAGTAGATAAGGTTATTTGATTACCATAGTTCTGATAGATAGAATGTTTCTTATATGGGAGGGGAAAAAGGGGGAATAGAATATGATAAGGTAGTGGTCATTAATCTAAAGGAGTAGTTATGAGCTCAATACTCTAAAATAGAGAATATTAATAGTACTTAATCTCAAATGTTTATTCTTATAGCTGTAGTCTTATCAGGACTCGGTTAGTGTTTTGTAGTCCTCAGATAGTTTGAAAAGAGGTACCAGGATCTCCACATTTTATGAAAATGTGTGGAAGTTTCTTTCTTATTAGCCATGGTTTCTTCCATTTCATAGATTTGTTATTAGAAACTAAACTTTTATTGATGGTGTGTGTCTAGTTTTTCATTTTAGCGGTATGAGTACTTTTGTAGAGTTTAGTAGGTGTCTTACCAGAGATTTCTTGTATTTCCTATACGAGAGATTGTTAGCGTGGAGAAAGCAGCAAGCTGGGTCTAAGTCCGATTTTGTTTCTGTAATGTGTTTTATTCATTTTATAATCATTTGCCAGTGGGTTTGAATTTTAGGGCAAGACCACCAGATATGGAGAAAGGTCCCTCTGCCTGTGTTGCATATCCAACAACTATCTGATTCTTGGGATAACCAGCTCTTGATTTTCACAGGGGTGGTATACCACTGGTTTGCAAATTTTAAAGGAGATCTCTTTAGTGTGTGTGCTTAATGAACATTTATGGGTGAAGACACAGGCTTTTTCCTATTGTTCTTCTTATACACAGAGGTTTTAATCCTCTTCCCAGATTTTTTTATATTTGTCTGATAAATCAGTAGTTGGTTGTGATATCCAACTGTATTCAAGCGAGGTGACCTTTCGTAATGGAGTTTGATCATAACATATTTGCACAAAAGTTGTGAGGGGTCTTACCATCAATTCTTTTTGTTTATTGTTTTGGATAAAGTCATGAATTTGTAAATATAACCAAAATTTAGGTGGTGAGTTTGTGAAATTTTTTTTTATGTTTAGGTAGGACTTCAAGAGAGCCAACAGGAAACAGGAAGTCCAGAGCTCGCTGTGCTCCATGGACCCAAACTGGATTTGATGTAGCTCCGCCTTTAGGTGGAGCTAGAGCGTCATTACGTCACATCCGTGGGTTTGGGTCTGTGGAGTGCAGCGAGCTCTGGACTTCCTGTTTTCAATGCTTGATGTCTTTTACCCGCTGTAAGTGCAATATTTACCTTTATATCCAATAAACGGTTTACAGAATTCTGCTATGGAGGCTTTTTATTATCCCTACATGGTACCACAGTAGCAAAGCATGCTAAGGAGAGTGAGGCAACCATGGAAAAATCTATATACAACTGTGAATGCTCGCTACCCCTTCAGTGGGGAGATTCAGCTGGTAAGTGCAATCACATAGGGGGGAGCACCAGTGATGCATGGACACGGCACGCCTGTGTGCATTTTGCAACACTGTTGTTCACCTATTAGATTTATATACGCTTTGGTTTTTATCGTGTTTTTCACCAGTGGACTTCATATCAACTATATATATATATATATATATATATATATATATATATATATATATATATATATATATATATATATATATATATATATATATATATATGTGTGTGTGTGTGTATTTATTTATTTTTGTTATTTATTTATGCATGTGGAACCTTTTTTTTTTATCAGATATATGTGGTCCTGAATTCTCTTTCAGATGAAACAAACAACTCCCACACTTTGACAATCTATCCGATACTGTGAATGTCATTTCTGTCCATTGGGGAGTGCTATGCTTTTCCCTATTTTAAACCAATTACAAAATTCACAGTCACCCTATCTAAAAGTGTCACATATTGCAAATTCTCAAGTGGACAAACTAGTTCCCTTTGGAAGATAAAAAAAGTAAAGATTTGCGTTGAACTGAAAAAAACAAGCGGCCAGCAAAGTTTGTAGATAACAAACAAAAAGTCACATGCATAAAAATTATTGCGGCGCTGAAAAGTTCAAAATGAAATTGAAGAGTGGGAGGAATCCAATCACCAAATATATTGTGCAGATGTAGAAAGAGTCACTTGTCACCACGTGGTAATGTAGTCTGCTTACCAGAAGGTGTTAAGGATTAGGCATAGATGATAAATTCTCAATAGCATCCAGCAAATCCAGCCCACTGGAACCCCTCAGACCACAACATCCGTGGGATTTCCTTCACATATAAACATCTCCCAATGGTCACTTCAGAATTAGGCATTCAGGCATGTAGTCATCAGTTGAAGCTTAAAACAGCATGCATCAATGATAGGAACAAACGGCTGCAGCAATCAGCGTACGGATGTCAGCCTGCCCCCTTTGGAAGATGACTTCTAGTGGGATGGTCCCTCAAGGATTTTGCTCTTTTATAGATGGCTGTGGGTTTGGAGCTCACATATTTGGAGATGATTGGATCTTCGGTCAGTAGATGCCAATGACATGCTAAAATAGCATGTAGGTGAGGATATTGTTGAGAAAACCGTGTTATGAACTAGAATGGATAAGGCAGTTCCTAGTTTTCTGTTTACCCGTATTAAACACCTTTTTAAGACTCTTTTTACTGAAACCCCTTATGAGAAGTCGTATTTGTAATTCCCTAGCACACTTCAGAAAATCCTCATCTTTTGTGCAGTTCCTCCTCAGCCCTAAGTACTGTCCATAAGGTATACTCCGAACTAGCGGTCTAGGACCGGTGCTCTTGGCATGAACTATGGTATTTGCGGAGGAGGGTTTTCTATACAGATCAGAAAATAAATTGCCCCGTTCATCCACCCCAATTTGCACATCCAGGAATGTGACCTTTTCTTGACAGCAATCCATAGTAAATTTAAGGTTGAAGTTATGACCTAGATAATCCATAAATTTATTTAGTTCTGATCTCGTACCATCCCAGATCATAAGCACAACATTGATATATCTGTGCTAAGATACAATGTGGCACAGGTTCATTGACTTATCTTGTACAAAAAATTAATTGTGCTCCCACCTCCCCGGTTATAGATTGGCGTATGATGGGGCACAACGTGTCCCCATCGCCACTCACTGCACCTGGAGGAAGTGGGAACCCCTAAAAACAAAAACATGTTCCAGCAGTTGCAAAATAAAGGAATTGTATAGCCACAAATATTTTTCCTGACACAAAGCATGACAGCATACACGTATGGGATAGGCTCCGCCTGTCGCCCAATCAGGACAGGTTATGCTATGTTTAAATAAGTCGCCTCCCCCTAGGCGGCATTCTCTTTTTTTTCCTCAAATGCTCAGACGGTTATAACTACAGAAGATGTTTACATTTTTCCCTTACCTTGCTGGGTTTATCTGGCCAGCCTCACAGGTTCAGCCTCTTTCCTGTAGTGAAGCCCCTCTGTTCGGTTGTAAATCCTCCATATGAGGGAGCCTCCCCTCCAGACCCAGGTGCTGGAGGGGCCGGGATACTGGTCTCTGGGACAGGTAGGACACGACCCCCCATACGCTCGGGCAGCATGGTTCCCTTATTGCTGGCACTTCACTCCATAAACAGGACATCCTTCTGGTAAAAACAAGCACTGTTGGACACTCACTGAATGGCCAGGAAGCAAACTACAGCAGAAACATGAAAATGAGGGCAGCGCCCTCTTCCAAAATGGCGGTTAACAGACTTTCGGTCGGCGGAGGTGTACCAAGATGGCGTCGGGCCGACTTCCTTTTATCTAGGAGAGAAGCTGTAAGTAATCAAGGAACACCTGAGAGAGGTAGAAACCCTCCCCCCATGCACTTATAACTAGAGAGATGCAAAAGGATGATTTACAAGCAGGAGAGAGTGCACACAGCGGACGCCAGGTAAGGGGGAACCAAAGGCTGCAGAGAGGGGAGATGGGAACTATAACACTGCATAGCAAAGCATTAAAATGTCATTAACTAACAGGTTGCCTGTTTGTGCTGTGTATGGGTCATTACATCTGCAGAGGTAAGTCACACTTCTAAAACTTACTAATGTTGCAGCAGTATTAGAAGCTATAGCACAAATGTCTGTGTATTGCAGTTTTCTCAGAAACAACATGAGTTCTCCCAGAGATCAGCCACACAATATAAGGTGTGGGTTAGGTAAGTAGGTAATAAATACATTAAAAGAGAGCACGTGGGCTAATCAAATGTAAATCTTTGCAGCCCCCACAGCCAATACCGTTCCTCAAAGAGGACAGACAGAAGCCCAAGCTCAGCAACAGCCCATTCAAAGACCCGCCAACAGAGTCGGCATAGAATGGAGGATACGCAGGCTGAGGAAGATACAGAGAGCCAATGTCTAGGATGTGGTTTTAAGGCGTTACCCCAAAAGGTTTTATGCTGGACATGCCTGCTGGAAGCCACAAGAGATAAGGAGACAGAATAGGCTGACATGATTGCATTAATCAAACAGACAGTACGAGACTCCCTGCAGGAAGTGTCAAGCAAACTTACACAGCCAGGGACAGTGTCCAGCCCATCATTAGCACAGAGAAATACCACAAGAGAACCTTCACTAGCGTCAGGCTCAGAGGATGAATCTCCGGCAGGAGAAGAGTCGTTTGCTGGGTTTGGCTTTGCTATAGTACAACCACTAGTAAAGGCTGTAAGAGAAGCCCTCAAGTGTGAGGAGGAAATTGCACAACCTGCGAAAACCAGGAAATACTATCCACAATTAAAAAAGACAATACTCTCATTTCCCTTGATCGAGGAAGTAAGGGAGGTCGTGTATGACGAGTGGAAGACAGTTGACAGAAAGCCATCTCTATCAAACAGGTTTGAGAAACTTTATCCCTTCAAGGAGGAGGAAGTCCAGCCATGGGAAGAACCACCATTGGTGGACGCAGCTGTCATCAGACTAGCTAGGCACGTTACACTGCAGATGAATGATGCAGTCTCCTTCAAGGATGTGTCAGAAAGGAAGATAGACATAGAACTAAAGAAAGTCTATATGGTCGCAGGGGGTGCCTGTAAGCCAGCACTGGCACTAAGGTCAGTAGCCAAAGCCATAACAGCATGGGCAGGGAATGGGGAGGCAGAACTGATGAGACACAGGAAACACATTAGTAACAAAGGTACTAAGCAAAATTAAGATGATATGTGACTTCGTTGGCGAAGCTGCTATCAATATGCTGCGGAGTGCAGCCAGAATAATGTTGTCATCAGTAATGGCAAGGAGAGCATTATGGCTCAAGCCTTGGAGGGCAGACGGGTCATTGAAAACCAATTGGTGCCATATTCCCTTTGTTGGGAAAGCCTTATTTGGTAGCAAATTAGAAGCTGCTATCTCAAAAGTGACAGGGGGTAAGTCAGGGTTGATCCCGCAAGACCTGAAAACCAGATGTCACCGACAACCAGAAAGAAGACAATTTACAAATAAACCAAGAGACAGAAGGTCATTTGGAGCAAACAGAAACGTTAGAAGAAGTTGGAGAAACCCACAAATGTCGGTAACACGGGTGAACAAAGCTAAACAAATCACGATGCAGAAACTTTTTTGAGGATCCCTCCACCCAAACTGGCCAGGTTGGTACCCTCCAGAGCTACCCCGGTTTACCTGCACAAAACTTTCCCGATGCAAACACAAAACAATAGTTCTCGAATATGTTCAAACACTATTACAGAAAAGAGCAATAGAACCGGTGCCGGAAAGAGAAAGATACCAGGAATTCTATTCGCCTCTTTTCTTAATCAAGAAAAAAACAGGCAATCTAAGGCTGGTATTAGATCTCCAAGAATTGAACCAGTACATAAAGGTGCAGAAATTCCGAATGGAATCTCTACAATCAATCATACAAGCCATCGGCCAGGGGGAGTGGATGTTGTCCTTGGACTTGAAGGACGCATATCTACATGTTCCAGTCCATCAAGAATGCCACAAATATTTGCGCTTTGCGATAATGGAATACCACTTTGTTTGTATGCTTACCACTCTGCCTATCGACATCCCCGAGAACATTTTCCAAGGTACTACTCCCGGCCATAGCCAAATTACGCAAAAAAGGCCTGCGTGTGTTCCATTACTTGGACAACGTCCTACTAGTAGCCCGAACACCTCAAGTCTTAGTGAAACATCGGGAGATCCTAGTCAGAACCTTGTTAGGTCTAGGTTGGATTATCAATTGGCAGAAGAGTCAACCAATGCCCACATGAAAAAATGTTATTTTTGGGGACCATTCTGGACACCGAGAAAAACACGGTGGAATCCCCTCCAGAGAAGGCAACAGCGTTAATCTCCCGACTAGAGAGAACAGCAGATCAATCATATATCTTGGCATCTCACTGCTTCAGCCTACTAGGGTCATTAGCATCCACAATCCCTATGATAAAGTGGTGGATTGGCCCATTGGCGGATGAGGACATTTCAAGTTGGATTCTTGAAACAGTGGAAGCGTCGATACACGAAGGAGGTTTCCAACATAAGAAAGTAAAGGGCAGCCTTCCAAGCACTGAAGGCATTTCAGGATCAGATAAGAGGGGCCAGTGTCACACTTCAAATGGACAAAAAGGCAGCGGTAGCATATATACACCATCAGGGAGGAACGCAGAGTCAAGCACTCCTAACGGAAGTCTCACCAATCATGAATTGGGCACAACACAACTTAACGATTCTAACAGCTGTATACATTCCGGCCCCACAGAACTACCTAACGGATACACTGAGCCGGAAAATGTTGGACAACAACGAGTGGGCACTAGACCAGATGGTCTTTCAATGGATCTGCGATCAGTGGGGTCAACCAGACCTCAACTTAATGGCATCTCCGACCAACAGCAAATGCAAACGATTCCTGGCAAAGGCGAAGTTTCCGCAGGTGGAAGCAGTGGACGCACTCAGCTTCAAATGGATCTGCACACTGGCATACCAATTTCCACCAATAGCAATAATTCCCAGACTACTGATCAGAATACGTAACCATCCAGGAACAGTGATAGCAGTCATACCTATGTGGCCACGCAGACCATGGTTCCCATTACTCCAAGCCTTGGCATTGGAACCCCCGATCCCATTACCAGAAATACCAAGCCTCCTCCAACAAGGTCAGGTGTGGCACAGGAACCCTGTCAAGCTTCATCTGGCAGCTTGGAGGCTGAAAGGCAGAGACTAGGAAACGCAGGCTGTTCAGTCTCGGTCATCGAAACCTTGTTAAAAGCAAGGGCAGTAACGACTAACAAAACTTATTCTAGAATATGGGAAAGATTTGACGCCTTTTCAAAATCCAAAGGATTCAATCCTCTGGCACTTCGGGAAGCGCTGGTGTTGGAGTATTTACAGGCAGTCCTGGAAAAGGGTCTACAAACCAACACATTGAGGGTGCAGATATCAGCCCTGTTGGCACTAACAGGAGTGAGATGGGCTACCCACCAGTTAGTACAACAATTTTTGAAGGCCTGTGATAAACTCCGACCTCAGGCATGATTGTTTGTGCCCCCATGGGACCTACAAGTAGTACTGGAGATGTTGGCCCAGTCATCATCTTTAAAGACTCAAACAACTTCACTATGGGACATTACAATGAAGACAGTCTTCCTCACTGCCATCACATCGGGCAGAAGGGTGTCAGACATCCAAGCTTTAGGGTACAAACCCCCTTACTGTTGTCACCTACCTGACAGAGTGGTATTAAGGACATTACCACAATACCAACTGAAGGTAAATACATGATTTCACAGAAAACAGGACATTGTCCTCCCAACAATGCAGAAAGAAGCATCCATTCAAAAACATGAGTTAGATTTCGGGGTCACTCTAAAAACATACATACAGAAAACTGTCTCTTTCAGAAGGGCTGAAAACATATTAATTATTCTAAATGGGAAAAGAAAAGGGCTAGCAGCATCCACAAGGACTCTGGCAGTGTGGCTGGTCAGGACCTTTAAGAGAGCTTATGAAACAAGAGGCCTGGAGCCTCCAACAAATGTAAGAGCCCATTCGACAAGAAGCCTGGCGGTATCATGGGCAGAATTCAAGGGGGTATCCCCAGAATTTATTTGCAGAGCCGCGACATGGTCAACATATGGTACATTCCTGACTTATTATAAAGTGGATCCAGCAGCTTTAACGACCATAGGGTTTGGTGGTTCTGTGCTAAGCAGAGTGGATAACAAATAAATTTTCTTTTGCTTCAGCATACCCTCCCTTGTGGTTCTTTTAGGGCGTGCTACATCCCGTTCGTGTATGCTGTCATGCTTTGTGTCAGGAAAATGGAAAATTTTATACTTACCTGATGGTAATTTTCCTTTCCTGTTGCAAAGGATGACAGCATACAGGTCCCTCCCTTGTGGGCCTCGCATTTGAGTATAGTTACAAGAATACCGCCTGGGGGGAGGCAACTTATTTAAATATAGTATAACCAGTCCTGACTGGGCGAGAGGCGGAGCCTATCCCATACGTGTATGCTGTCATGTTTTGCATCAGGAAAGGAAAATTACCATCAGTTAAGTATAACATTTTCCGTTTTGTTTCTCCTTTTGTTTATCTCCCGTGTAATTCCCCCCCAGTGTTATCCCTACAGTGAAATACTTGTAGTTTAATCCCCCCCGTGTAATCCCCCTATGTAATTCCCCTAGTGTACTCCCCCCAGTGTTATCCCTGCAGTGTAATCCTTATAGTGTAATCCCCCAATGTAATCCCCCTAGTGTATCCCCTGCAGTGTAACCCCCTAGTGTAATATCTCCAGTGTAATCCCCTCAGTGTACTCCTCACAGTGTAATCCCGCCAGTGTATCCCCCCCCCCTGAAATACCCCAGAGTAATCCCCACAGTGTAATCCCCCAGTGTACTACCTGCAGTGTAGTCCCCCCAGTGTAATTCCCCTAGTGTACTCCCCGCAGTGTAATATCCCTAGTGTAATCCCCATAGTGTAATCCCCCTAGTGTAATCCCCCCCACCAGTGTAATCCTCCCCAGTGTAATTCCCATAGTGTAATCCTCTCAGTGTACTCCCCCCAATGTAATCCTCTCAGTGTAATCCCCCTACTGTACTCCCTGCAGTGTAAACCGCCTAGTGTAATCCCCCCACTGAAAACCTCTCAGTGTAATCCCCTCAGTGTAATCCCCCCAGTGTAATCCTCTCAATGTAATCCCCTCAGTGTACACCCCACAGTGTACTCCCCGAAGTATAATCCACACAGTATAATCCCTGCATTGTAATCCCCCCAGTGTACCCCCCCAGTGTAAATCCCCCAATGTGTGATCCTCCCAGTGTAATCTCCCCAGTGTACCCCTACAGTCTACTCCCCCCAGGTTAATTTCCCCAGTGTACTCTCTGCAGTGTACTCTCCGCATTATAATCCCCCAGTGTGCTCCCTGCAGTGTAATCCCTCTAGTGTAAATCCCCCCAGTTTGAATCCCCCCAGTGTACTCCCCTTATGTACTCACCCCTGTGTAAATACTCCAAAATACTCCCCACAGTGTAATCCCCCTGTGTAATCCCCCAGTGAACTCCCCGCAGTGTAAAAGTCCCCCTAGTGTACTCCTCTCAGTGTACTCCCCTAGTCAACTCACTCCTGTCTAAATCCCCCCCAGTGTACTCCTTTCAGTGTACGCCCCCCTGTGTAAATCAGCCCAGTGTACTCCCCATAGTGAAATCCTCTCTAGTGTAAATCCAACCAGTGTACTCCCTGCAGTGTACTGCCCACAGTGTATCCCCTAGTGTAAATCACACTCAGCATACCCCCCCATGCAAAAACCCCCAGTTTAAATACCTCCAGTATACATTCCCCCACTGTAGTTCCCTCAATATAATCCCTCCAGTGTAAATCCCCCAAATGCAAATCTGCCCAATGTAAACCTCCCAATACAGACCTCAGATCAATGCAGCTCTTTCAGACAGATAGTCCTCCATCTAGGCTCCTACTCCTGTCCTGGATGTAACATCATAGTGGAGGAGGAGCCTAGGCTCTCTCGGCACACTGCAGTTCTTTCCACCTGCCTGTCACAAGTCACTAAAGCGGGTGATTATGGTGCTGGTCCCTGGAGGAGATGCAGGGAAGGCGCACAGAGTAGTGAGCCTCTGGGAGGTGAATAAGCGGAGCGGGACTTGTTACAGCACTCGGCTCTAGGACTCAAGCTCCGTTCTGCGGGTTGAAAAAGAAAGGGGCCCCCTACTGATCCCAAATGGTCAGTCCGCCCCTGGACTTGATGGCAATTACCAGCTGCCAAAATGACAGTGAGGAGTATCTGTGTAAATAGAGCAGCTATAGAATTTGTTGCTGTAAAAAATGACACCGTTCAGGGGCAAGCATTTTACTTTTGTATCTTAGCACTGTATTTGAAAAAAAAGTGCAAAATTAGTAAAAAAAAAAGTGTTTATTTAATTTGGAAGTAACCCTCAAATTCTTTATACCAGAATCATAGTTGTATAGTAAAAATATAGCTTAGAATGTATACTTTTACTTTTATGATAACAATAAATATTTTCAACCAACACTGTTTAAAGTAAAAGAAATGCGAGTAGATTTGTTATGTATTTTGGTTTATGGATTGAATAAAGATGAAAATAATTTTTTTCAAGACAATATGCCTGACAGAAAGCATTGTTTGTGCTAATATATATATATATACTATATACTCTGTATTTATATGTATACATTATCTTACAAAAGTGAGAACTCCCCTCACATTTTTGTAAATATTTTATTATATCTTTTCATGTGACAACACTGAAGAAATTATACTTTGCTACAATGTAAAGTAGTAAGTGTACAGCTTGTATAACAGTTTAAATTTGCTGTCCCCTCAAAATAACACACAGCCATTAATGTCTAAACCACTGGCAACAAAAGTGAGTACACCCCTAAGTGAAAATTTACCAATTGGGCCCAATTAGCCATTTTCCCTCCCCGGTGTCATGTGACTCGTTAGTGTTACAAGGTCTCAGGTGTGAATGGGGAGCAGGTGTGTTAAATTTGGTGTTATCGCTCTCACTCTTTCATACTGGTCACTGGAAGTTCAACATGGCACCTCATGGCAAACAACTCTCTGAGGATCTGAAAAAAAGAATTTCTGCTCTACATAAAGATGACCTAGGCTTTAAGAAGATTGCCAAGAAACTGAGCTGCAGCACGGTGGCCAAGACCATACAGCAGTTTAACAGGACAGGTTCTACTCAGAGCAGGTTTCGCCATGGTCAACCAAAGAAGTTGAGTACACGTACTCAGCGTCATATCAAGAGGTTGACTTTGGGAAATAGACGTATGAGTGCTGTCAGCATTGCTGCAGAGGTTGAAGGAGTTTGGTGGTCAGCCTGTCAGTGCTCAGACCATAAGCTGCACACTGCATCAAATTGGTCTGCATGGCTGTCATCCCAAGAGGAAGCCTCTTCTTAAGATGATTCACAAGAAAGCCCACAAACAGTTTGCTGAAGACAAGCAGACTAAGGACATGGATTACTGGAACCATGTCATGTGGTCTGATGAGACCAAGATAAATGTATTTGGTTCAGATGGTGTCAAGCGTGTGTGGCAGCAAGCAGGAGAGGAGTACAAAGACAAGTGTGTCTTGCCTACAGTCAAGCATGGTGGTGGGAGTGTCATGGTCTGGGGCTGCATGAGTGCTGCCGATACTGGGGAGCTACAGTTCATTGAAGGAACTATGAATGCCAACATGTACTGTGACATAGTGAAGCAGAGCATGATCCCTTCCCTTCGGAGACTGGGCCGCAGGGCAGTATTGCAACATGATAACGACTCCAAACACACCTCAAAGATGACCACTGCCTTGCTAAAGAAGCTGAGGGTAAAGGTGATGCTCCATGATGTCGTCATAGAGGAGTGGAAGAGGACTCCAGTGGCAACCTGTGAAGCTCTGGTGAACTCCATGCCCAAGAGAGTTAAGACAGTGCTGGAAAATAATAGTGGCCACACAAAATATTGACACTTTGGGCCCAATTTGGACATCTTCACTTAGGGGTGTACTCACTTTTGTTGCCAGTGGTTTAGACATTAATGGCTGTGTGTTGAGTTATTTTGAGGGGACAGCAAATTTACACTGTTATACAAGCTGTACACTCACTACTTTACATTGTAGCAAAGTGTCATTTCGTCAGTGTTGTCACATTAAATAATATAATAAAATATTTATAAAAATGTGAGGGGTGTACTCACTTTTGTGAGATACTGTATATATATATATACCGTATATACTCGAGTATAAGTCGAATTTTACAGCACATTTTTTTTGTGCTGAAAGTACCCCCCTCGACTTATACTCGAGTCAAGCACTTTTCTGCAGCAAAAAATTTCATTTTCCGAACCGACTTTGGGGCCCCGTATCTCAGGGCCACTTGGTGCTAGGACTAACCCAGTGGAACTGGGTCCACAACATATCCAAAGCTGGAGATCCTAGCACCAAGTAGCCCAGAGATACGGGGCCCCAAAATAGGTTCGGAAAATGTCATTCTCTGCTGCACAAAATGGCTTGACATTTTCTGAACCAATTTTGGGGCCCCGTATCTCAGGGCCACTTGGGGCTAGGAATCCCAGCTTTGGATATTTTATGGTGCTAGTTCCACTGGGTGTGCACACCAAATTTGGGGTTCCTAGCACTAAGTGGCCCCGAGATATGGGGCCCCAAAGTCGATCAACTGTGTCCATCTGCAGCAATGTCATTTTGGGACCCTTTGGGTTCAGAGACCCCAAATTTTGGCTGCAGCTAGGGGGCATCTAGGAACCCTTAACTACCGAGTTTGAAGTTCGGGGGACCTATGGCTGCAAATGGGCACAGTGAGGCATGCAAATGGGCATTGTTGACCCTCTTTTCCACTTACAGTAGCTGTGCATTTCTCACCCTCGTCTTATATTCGGGTCAATACGTTTTTCCCATTTTTTTGTGGTAAATTAGGGCCTCGACTTATACTCGGAACGACTTATACTCGAGTATATACGGTATATATATATATATATATATATATATATATATATATATATATATAGTATATATATATATATATATATATATATATATATATATATATATGTTATATTGTATGGATAAATTAATTTGTTATCTTATCTTAAGGCAAAGTATGACAAAGTCATTGATGAACAAACAGCTCCACAGCAGAAATGTAAAAACTGCTCTGGTCCATAGGGGATGTAAAGATGTGAGAGCCAAAATTGTTAAGGATCATTGTGTGTTTAAAGAATGAAATAAAATAAAGCAGATTTAAAATTATGCATTTATGGAAAGTTCAGCAAGCAAAACAGCTCAAAGTAGAAGGAGAATAAGGAAACATATTCCGTACAATGAGAAATTGAAATGCATAAAAAGAGAGAGGAGAGAAGAGATGATTACATTGTCACTAACTTACTGTGGGAATGTCACTAATTAATGTTCAGCATCATGTCACAGAATTATGTACACAGTCTGTGATATTCAGAATGGCAGAGATTGTTTTATTTTCTATGTATATGAAGATCAAAATCTTATCTTCCTCTAATTCCTATAAAAGCTGGCTCTTCTGGATTTTTCTGAGGATAACATTTTTTATATATAAGACTCAGAGCTCAGAACCGATCTTTAAAGTCCAGTTTGGAATGAGAGAACTTGAGATTGATTTCTATCAGGAGGGTGATCTTATGATTGGAGGAGTGTTTACAATAGCCACATCTACTGTACATGACACAGATATAGAAAACAATACCAGGACACTTTTTTGTCAATTGTAAGTTGCATTTTACAGTATAGTTTACATTTTTCTTTGTCCTTTATTCAATTTTTTTTTTTTGTTTGAATGTAATTGATGACATTCTCATTTTCTAATCCAGTGATTAGAAATTAAAGGGATTCTGTGAAAATGTAAAAATAGGAGTTGCTTTTAATGACGTGTTTAGAAACCTGTATTGTGGAAGTTTTGGACTGTCATTGGTGACCTCCCTTTTTTTTTCATTTTTTGCACGCATGTAAAAAGCTTAATTTTGGCAATAAAATCACTTAAAGTTATTGTAAATTCTTGTTTTTTTTCTAGTTAAAAATAACAAACATGTTATACTTACCTTCCCTGTACAGTGGTTTTGCACATAGCAGCCGGGTCCTCCTCTTCTGGGGTCCCTCTTCGGTTCTCCTGGTCCCTCCCTCCTGTTGGGTGCCCCCACAGCAAGCAGCTTGCTATTGGAGCACCCGAGCCGAATCACAGCTCTGTGTGTCCATTCAGACACGGAGCCGCGGCCCAGCCCCGCCCCGTTCTCTTCTCATTGGCTGACTTTGATTGACAACAGTAGGAGATAATGGCGCTGCCTATGAGGAGCCAATGAGGAGGGGAGTCTTGGGCAGCTGAGACACTGCTGCAAGATCCCTGGATAGAGATGGGGCTCAGGTAAGTATTAGAGGGGCTGAGGGGGGCTGCTGCAAACAGAATGCTTTTTATCTTAAAGCATAAAATCACTTAAGATTAAAAAATGTTCAACCCCGAGAACATTATATATTTTCTGAAAGCAGAGGCCATGTAAAATAAAAAGATGATAGTTGCAAATTTTTAAGGAACACATATAATAAAACATATTGTATTGCAAAAACACAATATAATACCCATTTTTTGTAAAATAGAAAAGATGAGGTTGTGTTGCATAAAAAGATACCAAACATGCCACATCTTAAAATTGTGTGTGTCTGTGATATTGCAAAAAATGATGGTACCCAAAAATGGTCATAGATGATGCTTTAAAAGCCTTTACAGCTCATCAGTTTAGAATTAACTAGAAGCTCTTATGCTAGAATTATTGTGCTCCCTCTGATGTTCACAGTGACACCTCACACATGTGGTGCAACCGTGGTTTATATACCCGTGCACACCCTGGGTGTGTGTTTGCGCATGTATGCATGCAACAGACGTTACAGCAATTTTTTTTTATTGTTTAACACATTTTATTATTTTTTTTTTAAAAAGCGTTTTTCTTTCATTTATTTATGTTTTTATTTATTTATGGTTGTATTTTTCCTTGATTGCCATAACAAAGGTTATTAATCCCCCACGTGATAGCATTGGGCAGGTGACAGGTACTCTTTATGGAGACATTAGGGATTTAATATCTCCCCTGTTCTTCACACCATCAGAACAGCTTGGTTAGATCACTAACAAAACTCACAGACATATTTGTTTTAATATACTGTAAATCAGTAATAAATATATCAAATGTAATGGTTATAACCTTTAAAGTAAAACAAAAAGAGCCTTGGATGTATCAATCATCTTTGACTCTGCCTACACCATATTAATGCACGAAAAACACACATTTGATGTTCAATAAAGGTTTATTGGGAGCTGCAAAATTTTTATTTTAAGGATACTTATGATTTATAAATATACGTCAGTACTTTGACGTAGAATACAGCGGTTAGCTGCCATAATCCTGGTATATTCTTAAATGGCAGATGGTCCTCTTTCTGATAAAAGTTGTCTCCATGGCAGATTCATCACAAGATCACTTTTATCCGGGCTGGGAGAGGGCCCGCCTCCCACCGCGCTCAGGTCATCTCCGGAGCCATCGGCAGAGGCGGAACCGGTCGGGTCCTCTCCCCTCTGAGACATGGCCCCGAGTGAGGGAAAGATGGTCCCCGCTCCATAACATTGGATGACGCAAGTGACGTCAAATGCCCAATAGTCTTTTTTTAAAAGCCTTTTTTTTTTTAATTGTATTTATGTGTAAATATGAGATCTGAGGTCTGTTTGACCCCAGATCTCACATTTAAGAGGCCCTGTCATGCTTTTTTCTATTACAAGTTTCCTTGTAATAGAAATAAAAGTGACCCAAAAATTATTTTTTAAAATGACAGTGTAAAAATAAAAAGTAAACTAAATAATAATAAAACATTTTTTTAATGCACCCCGTCCCGCCCAGCTCGCACGCAGAAGCAAACGCATACATAAGTCGCGCCAGCATATGAAAACAGTGTTCAAACCACACATGTGAGGTATTGCCATGATCGTTAGAGCGAGAGCAATAATTGTAGCACTAGACCTCCTCTGTAACTCAAAACTGGTAACCTGTAGAAATTTTTAAGCGTCGCTAATGGAGATTTTTAAGGGTCTAAGTTTGTCGCCATTCCACGGGCGGGTGCAATTTTGAATCATGACATGTTAGGTATCAGTTCAGTCGGTATAACATTATCTTACACAATATTATTTTTTAATTAAAAAATGTGACATAAAGTATTGCAACAACCACCATTTTATTTTCTAGGGTGTCTGAAAAAATATATAATGTTTGGGGGTTCTAAGTAATTTTCTAGCAAAAAAAAATTTTTTAACTTGTAAACACCAAGTTTGAAAAATAGGCTTAGTCCTTAAGTGGTTAAACTTTTTTTTTCTAGTCATGTGACTGACACAGTGCCAATCAGGGCTGCTCAGACACAGACTCATACTCATACTCATACAGTCCTTCCATGTGCACCTTGCTGCAAATTCTATGGATTGGGGTTATTGACACTTGTCATGTGACCACATAACAGTGCTGCAGGAATAAGGACTTCAAGGATTAAAAAAAAATATAAATACAGTGGCATGATATAGATGATTTATGGAATGTAATTATTGCAATAAGCACTTCTCTGACTTTCAGAGTGTAAGTATTGGCATTGTGCAGTTGATCCTTGATTCAATAGCTAGACAGTCCCTGACCTGGAACATTGATAAAGGATGGCAGACTTTCAACTTCATTGGCTGCTTGCAGACTTCATTGGCTGCTTGCCTGTTCCAGGTCAGGAACACACAGGGGGTCATTTACTATAGCGTTGCCGCGCTAATTAGAGCTAATTGCTGCAAACTAGTGCTAATTAGCGCTAGTCATGCTAATTAGCGCTAAAATGATATTCACTATAGTGCTGTGAGACAATACTCCCAAAATCGAATTTACTATAGTTCCCTGAAACCAAATAGCGCCCAAACCCTGATGCCCCGTACACACGGTCGGACTTTGTTCGGACATTCCGACAACAAAATCCTAGGATTTTTTCCAACGGATGTTGGCTCAAACTTGTCTTGCATACACACGGTCACACAAAGTTGTCAGAAAATTCAATCGTTCTGAATGTGGTGACGTAAAACACGTACGTCGGGACTATAAACGGGGCAGTGGCCAATAGCTTTCATCTCTTTATTTATTCTGAGCATGCGTGGCACTTTGTCCGTCGGATTTGTGTACACACGATCGGAATTTCCGACAACGGATTTTGTTATCAGAAAATTTTATAGCCTGCTCTCAAACTTTGTGTGTCGGAAAATCCGATGGAAAATGTGTGATGGAGCCTACACACGGTCGGAATTTCCGACAACAAGGTCCTATCACACATTTTCCATCGGAAAATCCGACCGTGTGTACGGGGCATTACTCTGCTAAAACCTGGAGTAGTGCACTTGAAAATATTGTTTAGAGGATGATATAATTGCCTAAATAGTACTGATATATGTGGTATATTATTTAAAGGTAATCTGCTTTTAAACTGTGTGAAAAAGTGATTTCTACACTGAAAATATCTTTAAAAGTCTGAGAAGAGATAAATTCCCTGTTTTTGTACAACTAGATGCCAACACAACTGAGCATGCTCAGACCTGCAAATAGCTCTCATTTTAGCTCCAGTGTCTTTTTAACAAGGCGCTATAGTACATACGAAAATGAGCGCTGAGTTAAAGAGCATTTTTTGGAAGTGAAGTGATTCTAATGTTACAATTGTAACTTTCCCAAATAAATCCTTTTAATGTTGAGATGATATGTATCAAATGTGATTGAAAACAATTTTCCTTTGCAACATTGTTGCTTCTACTTAAAATATTTTGTTTTTAAGAATGCTAGAATGTGGAATGTTTTGATGTTTTGGTAAAATATATTTTTCTCTGTCACTTTCACTTGTTACTCTCCATCTCACAACAATCTTTACCCCAAACTCACACAGGTATCTTTACAAACCACACATAATACCATTCCTGATGCAAATTTAAAATGAGTCACAATTTTTTGTGCTTTTTATTATTTCCAAATAATCATAATTTGAGCCCAAAAAATGTGATATGTGTACCATCAGAAATCAAAATGTAATTTCCCTAAATTTGAGGGTAATATCACTATTCTACACTCACCCATAGGGATGAGCTTCGAATTTGAGTCAAACCCATGTTCCACTCGAACATCGCATTTTCGACCGTTCGCTGAATTGCGAACGATATGGGCCGTTCGCGCCAAATTCGAGTGGCGCGTCACGGCCCATAATTCACTGCGGCTTCGCAGTGCATTGCTGGTTGATGATTGGCCAAGCATGCACTATGATGCTTGGCCAATCACAGCGCCGTCTGTACACAGAGCTGTATTTGGCCAAAGCCAGGGTGACTTTGGCCAATTATGGCTCAGGGGGTTTAGTACATGCCCCACACTATATAAGGCCTTCTACACATCGGCCCTGTGTAGTGTGTTCCAGTGTTGAGAGAGAGATAGAGAGACAGTGTCATTTGATTTAAGTTAGATACAGTAGGCAGGCAAATCAGTTAGCTGCACATACAGTGTATTGTGTATATATATTAGGGGTGCAACGGATCAAAAAACTCACGGTTTGGATCGTACCTCGGATCAGAGATCACGGATCGGATTTTCAGATCAGCAAAAAAAACCAAAAAAACAAGACAAATAAGCACAACCCCCACTGTAATGTCCACAATCTCCCCACTGTAATATCCACATCCCCCACTGTAATATCCACATATCCTCAATGTAATATCCACAATATCCACACTGTAATATCTACATCTCCCCCACTGTAATATCCACAATCTCCCCCCACTGTAATATCCACATCTCCCCCCCCCACTGTAATAGCCACATCTCCCCCACATCTCCCCCACTGTAATATCCACAATCTCCCCCCACTGTAATATCCACATCTCCCCCCACTGTAATTTCCACATTTCCCACACTGTAATATCCACATTTCCCCCACTGTAATATCCACATATCCCCCACTGTAATATCCACATCTCCCCCACTGTAATGTCCACATCCCCCCCCCACTGTAATGTCCACATCTCCCCCCACTGTAATGTCCACATCTCCCCCACTGTAATGTACACATCTCCCCCACTGTAATGTACACATCTCCCCCACTGTAATATCCACATCTCCCCACTGTAATATCCACAATCTCCCCCACTGTAATATCCACATCTCCACACTGTAATGTGCACAATCTCCCCCACTGTAATATCCACATCTCCCCCCACTGTAATATTCACATCCCCCCCCACTGTAATGTCCACAATCTCCCCCACTGCTGTAATATCCATCCACAGACTCCCCACTGTATACAGTATGAGATGAGTATTATTTAGGAAGACTAGTGTTGTCTTACCTTACAGAATAGTAGCCCCTGTAGTGTCATATTCTGCTCCCCATCGTAGAATGCTCCGGAAGTGAAGTTGCGGCCAGAAATTTTGCACTGCGCATGCGCGATGCGTTCCAATCACTTGCGCGATGCATTCCAAACACTTTGCGACAATACAGACCAGTGAAACCATCAGATAATGTCACAGAAGTGACATTACAGACAATACAAACACTGGGCTATGCGTTCCAAGACGAATACTTCCCTTGTTACCTAGTGTCTCCAGAACTACCAGCTGTCCCTGTACAACCCGAAGCAACCTGTGGTGTTAGGTTCTGCATTGCTGGGACTTGTAGTGCCTATGATAGATCCTGCAATGCTGGGACTTGTAGTGCCTATCCAGAGCAACCTCTGGTGATGAATCCTGCAATGCTGGGACTTGTAGTGCCTATCCAGAGCAACCTGTGGTGATGGATCCTGCAATGATCTATCATAGGCACTACAAGTCCCAGCATCGCAGGATCTATCACCACAGAATAGGCACTACAAGTCCCAGCATTGCAGAATCTATCACTACAGGTTGCTGGATAGGCACTACACGTCCCAGCATTGCAGGATCTATCATAGGCACTACATGTCCCAGCAATGCAGAACCTAACACTACAGGTTGCTTTGGGTTGTACAGGGACAGCTGGTAGTTCTGGAGACACTAGGTAACAAGGGAAGTATTCGTCTTGGAACGCATAGCCCAGTGTTTGTATTGTCTGTAATGTCACCTCCGTGACATTATCTGACAGTTTCACTGGTCTGTATTGTCGCAAATCGTTTGGAACGCATCACGCAAGTGTTTGGAATGCATCGCGCATGCGCAGTGCAAACTTTCTGGCCGCAATGTCACGTCCGGAGCATTCTATGATGGGGAGCAGAATATGGCACTACACGAGTTGGGGTGCGGGGTGATAACGTCAGCGTGCAGCTCAGCGCTGCCGGGTGTACCAAGATGGCCGCCGCTGCAGAGCTAGGCCGAAGCCGCAGCCTTTCCTAAGGCCGAGGCAGCGTCGCGCTCTGCAGAGCGGGTGTGTGCTGATCCGAAGGGGGTGAACCGCTCCGATCACAGGTCGGTGCCGATCCGTTGCACCCCTAATATATATGCATCCTAGGTGTTGTGTATATATATACATATATATATACACACTGTATTCAGTTTAGCTAGATCCTTTCCTGTTATTCTCTTACTACTGACAGGCAGGCAGGTGTTTTTACAGTATTTACAGCTACCTGAAGAAAATTGCTGGTGTTCTTTTGATCCTATTAGCTACAGTATTTATAGTTAGTGTAGTGCGTCCTCTGCACAGTATGCACCTAAAGCTACCTGAAGAAAATTTTATAGTGTTCTTCTAATCCTATTAGTACAGTACCGCAGGCAGCTGCAGTATTTACAAGTTAGTGTAGTGCGTTCTCTGCACAGTGTGCACCTAAAGCTACTTGAAGAAAATTGGTGGTGTTGTTCTGATCCTATTAGTACCGCAGGCAGCTGTAGTATTTACAAGTTAGTGTAGTGCATCCTCTGCACAGTGTCCACCTAAAGCTACCTGAAGAAAATTGGTGGTGTTCTTCTGATCCTATTAGTACCAAAGGCAGGCAGCTGCAGTATTTACAAGTTAGTGTAGTGCGTCCTCTGCACAGTGTGCACCTAAACCTACCTGAAGAAAATTGGTGGTGTTGTTCTAAACCTATTAGTACCGCAGGCAGCTGCAGTATTTACAAGTTAGTGTAGTGCGTCCTCTGCACAGTGTGCACCTAAAGCTACCTGAAGAAAATTGGGGGTGTTCTTCTGATCCTATTAGTACCACAGGCAGGCAGCTGCAGTATTTACAGTTATGCCGCGTACACACGAGCGGACTTTTCGTCGGACAATTTGATCGCGTGTGAGTTTCAGCGAACTTTGTTTTCTCAAAAGTTGGATGGACTTAGATTTGAAACATGTTTCAAATCTATCCAACGGACTCGAGTCCGGTTGAACGGTCCGCTCGTCTGTATGCTAGTTCGACGGACAAAAAGCCACGCTAGGGCAGCTATTGGCTACTGGCTAGGGATGAGCCGAACACCCCCCTGTTCGGTTCGCACCAGAACATGCGAACAGGAAAAATGTTTGTTCGAACACGCGAACACCGTTAAAGTCTATGGGACACGAACATGAATAATCAAAAGTGATAATTTTAAAGGCTTATATGCAAGTTATTGTCATAAAAAGTGTTTGGGGACCTGGGTCCTGCCCCAGGGGACATGGATCAATGCAAAAAAAGTTTTAAAACATTTTGTCAGGAGCAGTGATTTTATTAATGCTTAAAGTGAAACAATAAATGTGTAATATCCCTTTAAATTTCGTAGCTGGGGGGTGTCTATAGTATGCCTGTAAAGGGGCGCATGTTTCCTGTGTTTAGAACAGTCTGACAGCAAAATGACATTTCAAAGGAAAAAAAACATTTAAAACTACTCGCGGCTATTGCATTGCCGGTCCGATAATACACATAGAAATTCATTGATAAAAACGATAAAATAAAATAAAAAAATCACGTGGGGGTCCCCCTAAATTCCATACCAGGCCCTTCAGGTCTGGTATGGTTATTAAGGGGAACCCCGGCCAAAATTTAAAATAAAATGACGTGGGGGTCCCCCTAAATTCCATACCAGACCCTTCAGGTCTGGTATGGATTTTAAGGGGAACCCCACGCCAAAAAAAAAAAAAAATGGCATGGGGTCCCCCCAAAAATCCATACCAGACCCTTATCCGAGCACGCAACCTGGCAGGCCGCAGAAAAAGAGGGGGGGATGAGAGAGCGCCCCCCCCCCCTCCTGAACCGTACCAGGCCACATGCCCTCAACATTGGGAGGGTGCTTTGGGGTAGCCCCCAAAACACCTTGTCCCCATGTTGATGAGGACAAGGGCCTCATCCCCACAACCCTGGCCGGTGGTTGTGGGGGTCTGCGGGCGGGGGGGCTTATCGAAATCTGGAAGCCCCCTTTAACAGGGGGACCCCCAGTTCCCGGCCCTCCCCCTGTGTGAAATGGTAAGGGGGTACTTACCTCTACCATTTCACTAAAAAACTGTCAAAAATGTTAAAAATGACAAGAGACAGTTTTTGACAATTCCTTTATTTAAATGCTTCTTCTTTCTTTTATCTTCCTTCATCTTCTTCTTCTGGTTCTTCTGGCTCTTCTGGTTCTTCTGGTTCTTCCTCCGGCATTCTTGTCCAGCATCTCCTCCGCGGCGTCTTCTATCTTCTTCTCCTCGGGCCGCTCCGCACCCATGGCATGGGGGGAGGCTCCCGCTCTTCTCCTCTTCTCCTCTTCTCCTCTTCTCCTCTTCTCCTCTTCTCCTCTTCTCCTCTTCTCCTCTTCTCCTCTTCTTCTCTTCTTCTCTTCTTCTCTTCTTCTCTTCTTCATTTTTTTCTCCGGGCCACTCCGCATCCATGCTGGCATGGAGGGAGGCTCCCGCTGTGTGACGGCATCTCCTCGTCTGACGGTTCCTAAATAAAGAGGGCGGGGCCACCCGGTGACCCCGCCCCCTCTGACGCACGGTGACTTGACGGGACTTCCCTGTGACGTCACGGGGAATGCCACAGGGAAGTCCCGTCATGTCCTGTGCATCAGAGGGGGGCGGGGTCACTGGGTGGCCCCGCCCCCCATTATTTAAGAAACTTCAGACGAGGAGACGCCGTCACACAGTGGAAGCCTCCCTCCATGCCAGCATGGATGCAGAGCAGCCCGGAGAAGAAAATGAAGAAGAGAAGAAGATGAAGAGAAGAGCGGGAGCCTCCCCCCATGCCATGGGTGCGGAGCGGCCCGAGGAGAAGAAGATAGCAGACGCCGTGGAGGAGATGCTGGATGAGAACGCCGGAAGAACCAGAAGAACCAGAAGAAGAAGATGAAGGAAGATAGAAGAAAGAATAAGCATTTAAATAAAGGAATTGTCAAAAACTGTCTCTTGTCATTTTTAACATTTTTGACAGTTTTTTAGTGAAATGGTAGGGGTACCCTCTTACCATTTCACACGGGGGGGCGGGATCTGGGGGTCCCCTTGTTAAAGGGGGCTTCCAGATTCTGATAAGCCCCCCTCCACAACCACCGGCCAGGGTTGTGGGGATGAGGCCCTTGTCCTCATCAACATGGGGACAAGGTGTTTTGGGGGGCTACCCCAAAGCACCCTCCAAATGTTGAGGGCATGTGGCCTGGTATGGTTCAGGAGGGGGGGCGCACTCTTGTCCCCCCCTCTGTTCCTGCGGCCTGCCGGTTGCGTGCTCGGATAAGGGTCTGGTATGGATTTTTGGGGGGACCCCACACCTTTTCTTTTTTTTTGGCGCAGGGTTCCCCTTAATATCCATACCAGACCTGAAGGGCCTGGTACGGAATTTAGGGGAACCCCCACGTCATTTTTTAAAAAATTTTGGTTCGGGGTTGCCCTGTGGGGAATTCCCATGCCGTTTTTATCAATGAACTTCTATGTATATTGTCGGACCGGCAATGCAAAAGCCGCAAGTAGTTTTAAATGGGTTTTTTCCTTCGAAATGTAATTTTGCTGTCAGACTGTTCTAAACACGGGAAACATGTGCCCCTTTACAGGCATACTATGGACACCCCCCCAACTACGAAATTTAAAGGGATATTACACTTTTATTGTTTGACTTTAAGCATTATTAAAATCACTGCTCCTGAAAAACGTCAGTTTTTAAAACTTTTTTTTGCATTGATCCATGTCCCCTGGGGCAGGACCCAGGTCCCCAAACACTTTTTATGACAATAACTTGCATATAAGCCTTTAAAATTAGCACTTTTGATTTCTCCCATAGACTTTTAAAGGGTGTTCCGCGGCATTCGAATTTGCCGCGAACACCCCAAATTGTTTGCTGTTCGGCGAACTTGCGAACAGCCAATGTTTGAGTCGAACATGAGTTCGACTCGAACTCGAAGCTCATCCCTACTACTGGCTATGAACTTCCTTATTTTAGTTCGGTCGTACGTCATCACGTACAAATTCGACGGACTTTGGTTGATTGTGTGTAGGCAAGTCCGTTCATTCAGAAAGTCCGTCGTAAAGTCCGTCAAAGTCCGCCGGGCAAAGTCTGCCGCAAAGTCCGCTCGTGTGTATGCGGCATTAGTGTACTGTGTCCTCTGCACAGTGTGCACCTAAAGCTACCTGAAGACAATTGCTGGTGTTCTCATACTAATAATACCACAGGCAGGCAGTTGATTCTGCTAGCTGAAGTATCAGTATATATACACATCCCAGCTTTGTGCAGCTACATCTTACTGCAGGCCATCAGTATGTCTGGAAGGCCAACAAGGAGAGGCAGACAGTCACAAGCCAATAAAAGAGGGCAAGCAGGCTCTGTGTCTAGAGGCAACAGTGCTGGTCGTGGAGACGGTGCATCCTCATCAGCACGTGGCCGTGGGACACGCTTGTCCTTTTTTTCAGCAGCTGGCCGTGTTGAGCCGCAACATGCAGAAGCCTTGGTAGTGGATGACCAAGCCATCCTCATCCTCTCTCACCCAGGCTCAGGGTACTTTGGCAAAGCAGCTGCCAACGCGGCCTCTTCTCTCTGCTCAATGGCATCAGTCACTCCTTCCCTAGCCCCACCATGTCCTCCTGAGGAGTCCCCCGAACTGTTTGACCACAGTGTTGGGTACATGCTCCAGGAGGATGCCCTGCGTTTTGAAGGCTCTGATGATGGTACCCAGCTAGAGGAAGGCAGTAACATGAGCCCAGAGAAAAGGGGTGCACAAGAAGGACAGCAATCTGGCAGTCATGTTCCCCCAGATGCAGCATACTGCCAGCTTTGCTCCAGTGATGAGCAGGGAGGGGATGATGAGGTCACTGACTCCACGTGGGTGCCTAATAGGAGAGAGAAGGAGGAGGAGGCACATCTACAACGAGGCAGGATGCCCTCCAGGGGCCAGCTTAAGGGCAGCACACCGACTGCATCACATCGCATGTGCAGGGCGCTGCTGTCTCTGCGCGTTATTCCAAAAGTTCTTTGGTGTGGGCCTTTTTTGAGACAAGTGCATCAGATCCCACCGCTGCTATTTGCAACATATGTCTCAAGTGTATCTCACATGGCCAAAACATCACCCGCTTGGGCACCACATGTTTGACCAGACATGTCGACCTGCCATGCAGTTCGTTGGCATGCGTACCTAAAAGACCCACACCAAAAAACAAAGCGGACCTCTCCTTGCTCCTCATCAGCTGGGATCTCCAACCCCACTATACCTTCAGTCCTCTCTGAAACCTGCACTGAGCGGAATGAAGGTGTAGAATTAGGTGTATCACAGCCAAGTACTTGCAAAAGAGGTTCGCTCCCAGCCATCCACATGCCCAGCGGTTGAATGCTAACTTGGCTAAATTGCTAGCACTTCAACTGCTGCCTTTTCAGTTGGTAGACTTTGTCCCCTTCCGTGAGTTTGTGGAAGGTGTGGTTCCTCAGTGGCAGGTTCCCAAACGCCACTTTTTCTCATGGAAGGCGATTCCGGCTCTCTACCGGCATGTGGAAGGCAATGTCTTGGCCTTGCTGGACAGGGCGATCAGCGGTAAGGTGCATATTACCGCTGACTCATGGTCCAGCAGGCATGGACAGGGACCTTACCTATCTTTCACTGTGCATTGGGTGACTCTTCTGGCAGCTGGGAAGGATGCAGGACAGGGTGCGGTAGCGTTGGAGGTTGTTCCGCCACCATGCCTCCAAAATTCTACTAGTGGTGATTCTGCCACACCTCTCTCCTCCACCCCCTCCTCTTCTTCTTCTTTCATGACCTCCTCCTGTGCTGATTTGTCCTCGGAACCAGCGATGCTCCGTAGGCGTTCAAGGGGCTATGCAAGTATGCAGGCAAAAAGATGCCATGCGGTGCTTGAGCTGGTGTGCTTGGGGGACATGAGCCACACTGGGGCAGAAATTCTGTCAGCTCTGCAGGGGCAGGTTCAGAGGTGGTTGACGCCACGCCAGCTTAAGCCTGGTATGGTGGTTTGCGAAAATGGCACCAACCTCCTCTCCGCCCTCCGACAGGGACAACTGACCCATGTGTTCTGTTTGGCTCACGTCCTTAACTTGGTGGTGACCCAGCGGTTCTTGGGCAGGTACCCGGGCTTACAGGATGTCCTGAGGCAGGCCAGGAAAGTCTGTGTGCATTTCCGCAGGTCATATAATGCCAGTGCTCGGCTGGCTGACCTCCATAATGAATTTAACCTGCCCAAGAACCACCTAATCTGTAACATGCCCACCAGGTGGAACTCAACGTTAGCCATGCTGCAGTGGCTGCACACGCAGCAGAGGGCCATCAATGAGTACCTATGCGACTATGGCACCAGGACAGGGTCAGGGGACCTTGTTTTTTTTCCCACGCCAGTGGGCTATGATCAGCGATGCATGCACTGTCCTGTTACCATTTGAGGAGGCCACAAGGATGGTGAGTAGTGACAGTGCATGCATCAGTGACACTGTCCCTCTTGTCCACCTGTTGGAGCACACGCTGCATGGAATAATGGACAGGGCACCTGAGGCAGAACAGAGGGAGGAAGAGGAGGACTTCCTTACCTCTAAAGGCCCCCTTTATCCAGCCACGGTTCCTGCGTGCCTGTCGATCACACAGGAAGAGGACGAGGAGTATTGTGTCAGTAGCCTGGTGGAGCCTGGCACTCAGCATCAGCAGCAGTCTTCAAGGGATCATTTACACCCCGAACAAATCCATGGACTTGTACGTGGCTGGGAGGAGGTGGCTGTGGATCACATCATCCTTAGTGACCCAGAGGACTCTGGACCGAATGCCTCAGCAAATCTACGCCGCATGGCCTCCCTGATCCTGCAAAGCCTGCGGAGGGATCCTCGTATTCGTGGTATCAAGGGGAGGGATGATTACTGGCTGGCAACCTTCCTTGATCCACGTTACAAGGGTAAGGTTGTGGACCTTATCTTATCAGAGGGAGCAGAGGATGAAACATCTTCGGAAGGCCTTGCAGAAAGGTTTGTGCAACGCGTTTCCAGAGCCTGGGACATTACAATTTTCTGGTCCTCCTGGACAACGTGTTGCTGAGGCTTCGGTCAGTCACAGAAGGAGCGGTGGAGAAGGTGGCTGTCTGACCGATGCGCTCAGACAATTTTTTAGTCCGCAGCCCTAAGGTCTGATCAGTTCCAGCAACCATCGCCAGCATCTGATTCACATGGTGTAGAATTACCTAGGGGCAAAATCAGACTTGGACACCTTTCCCACTGAAAATCCTCTGGGTTACTGGGTCTTGAGGATGGATCACTGGCCAGAGCTTGCACAGTATGCAATTGAGCTACTGACCTGTCCCGCATCCAGCATTCTTTCGGAACGCACATTCAGTGCTGCTGGAGGCTTTGTAACCGATCACAGGGTGCGCCTGTCCACCGATTCGGTCAATCGACTGACCTTCATAAAAATGAATCAGTCTTGGATCACCAGCTACCAAGCACCTGATGCTGATGTAACTGATTGATTTTTCTTTTAATTTGAGATGCCTTTAAGACTGCCTATGCTGATGCTGAGTGACTATCCTGTTATGCTGAGTCACAATCCTCTTCCTCCTCAATTTTCATGCTCATAGCTTGTATGAACATTTTTGGTTTTGGGCATCGCCACCAGTGCCTAAGGCCTAATTTTTCAGCCCCTGTTTAACAGGGGCGTATAATTACAATTTTTGATGCAATACTTTGCAGCAGGGCTCATTCCTGCACTCCAACTATAGTATCTGTGAGGGGTTGCAGTGTTGTGGCACCAGTGCCTAACAGTGCCTGTTCAACAGGGACATGTAATTACAATTCTTGATCTAATATTTCACAGCAGGGCCCATTCCTGAGTCCAACAAGAGTAACTGTGAGGGCTTACAGTGTTGTGGCAACACCACTACCAAAGGCCCAATTTTTCTGCCCCTGTTTAACAGGTGCATGTCATTAAAATTCTTAATATAATATTTCACAGCAGGGCCCGTTCCAGCACCCACCAAGAGTAGCTGTGAGGACTTACAGTATTGTGGCACCAGCACCACCAAAGGCCCAATTTTTCTACCACTGTTCAACAATGGCATGTAATTACAATTCTTGATCGATTATTTCACAGCACGGCCCGTTCCTGCGCCCACCAAGAGTAACTGTGAGGGCTTACAGTGTTGTGGCAACACCAACACCTAAGGCCCCAATTTCTGCAGAGTATATAGGGCAGGCCCCTACTTTCAAACATCCAACTTACAAATGACTCCTACTTGCAAACGGAAGGAGACAACAGGAAGTGAGATGAAATCTACCCCTAAGAAGGGAAATTCTCTCCTGTAAGAGTTAATATGGGAAACACGTGTCTCCTCTTCACTGATGCTTTATCACCAATCCTTGTTTCACTAAAAACCCCAAATTTTCAAAAAACATTTGTCATTGGGACAGAAAGTCAGGTGAAATCTTCTGAAGAGGTGCACAGACAGCTGGAGCTACACTTTAAAAATGTACCAGTTCAAAATTACAAACAGATTCTACTTAAGAACAAACCTACAGTCCCTGTCTTGCTTGCACCGCCTGTATACTGCTGTTCAGAGTATATAGGGCCTGGGGGCCCCAAGCCTTTCCTTTTTTTAATTTTGGTGCGGGGTTCCCCTTAATATCCATACAAGACCCAAAGGGCCTGGTAATGGACTGGGGGGGTACCCATGCCGTTTGTCTTACATATTTTCATCCATATTGCCGGGACCCGACATTACATTAAAGCCGCAAGCAGTTTTAAATGACTTTTACACCTTTACAAATGTCATTTTGTGCAGGAACTGTTCTAAGCATGGGAAACACACGCCACTTTACAGGCATACTATTGACACCCCCCAGGTACGATATTTAAAGGAATATTTCACTTTTTTTTCACTTTAAGCATCATTAACCACTTAACAACCGGCCCATAGCCGAATGACGGCTGCAGGGCGGTTGCTTAACTCTGGGAGGACGTCATATGACGTCCTCCCACACATCCGTGACCGCCGGGTCCTCTGCATCACGGATCCCGGTAAATGGCCACTGATCGCGGCCGTTTACCATGTGATCGCTCCGCCAAATGATGGAGCGATCACATGTAAACAAACCGGCGTCATCAGATGACGCCGGTTCCTCTCCTCCCCTCCTGCGTACCGACCGGTACATTGTGAATGGAGAGGGGGATGGCTGGATGGCTGCAGCGCTGTGGGCTGGATGTGTAGTGCCCACAGCGCTGCACAGTGACATCCAGACATCCATCCATCCATGCTCAGCCATCCCTCACTACTCTGCAATGCCCTGCAATGCTGTGCAATACTCTGCAATGCCCCACAATACTCTGCAATACCCCAACAATACTCTGCAATACCCCAACAATACTCTGCAATACCCCCACAATACTCTGCAATACCCCCACAATACTCTGCAATACCCCCACAATACTCTGCAATACCCCCACAATACTCTGCAATACCCCGCAATACCCTGCAATACCCCGCAATACTCTGCAATACCCGCAGTACACTGCAATACCCCGCAATACTCTGCAATACCCCGCAGTACTCTGCAATACCCAACAGTACTCTGCAATACCCAACAGTACTCTGCAATACTCTGCAATACCCCGCAGTACACTGCAATATCCCGCAGTACACTGCAATATCCCGCAGTACACTGCAATATCCCGCAGTACACTGCAATATCCCGCAGTACACTGCAATATCCCGCAGTACTCTGCAATATCCCGCAGTACTCTGCAATACTCTGCAATACCCCGCAGTACACTGCAATACCCCGCAATACTCTGCAATACCCCGCAGTACACTGCAATACCCCGCAATACTGTGCAATACTCTGCAATACCCCGCAATACCCTGCAATACCCAGAAATACTCTGCAATACCCCGCAATACCCTTCAATACCCCGCAATACTCTGCAATACCCTGCAATACTCTGCAATACCCTGCAATACTCTGCAATACCCCGCAGTACTCTGCAATACCCCACAATACTCTGCCATACCCAGCCATACTCTGCAATACTCGGTGATGCCCAGCCATACCCAGTCATACTCGGCGATACCCTGCAATACCCTGCAATACCCTGCTATTCTCAGCTATACCCAGTCATGCTCAGCCATACTCTGCAATACCCCGCCATACTCTGCAATACCCCGCCATACCCTGCAATACTCAGCCATACCCAGCCATACTCAGCTGTACTCGGCCTCTGTATGTGGCCAGGCTGTGGAAGTCTCACACATGTGGTATCGCCGTACTCAGGAGGAGTAGGAGAATCTATTTTGGGCTGTCATTTTTGATATGTACATGCTATGTGTTAGAAATATTGTATAAATGGACAACTTTGTTTAAAAAAAAATGCGTTTTAACCACTTCCCGCCCGCCGGCTGTCATACAACGTCCTTGATTTTGTGCGGGGATATCTGAATGATGCTTGCAGCCACAGGCATCATTCAGATATCAGCTTTTTCAGCCTGCGATTCCCTACACCATAAGAATGATCATAGTGGCTGTTCCACTGCTTGATCATTCTTACAGGAGGCGAGAGGGGATGTCCCCCCCTCCTGCCGCCCTCCGGTGCTTCTACCGACTCACCGCTACAATCGAAGCCAGGATCTTTTTTTTTTATTTATTTCAGGCTTCCCAGCCTAGAGGTGAGATGTGGGGTCTTATTGACCCCATATCTCACTGTAAAGAGGACCTGTCATGCCATATTCCTATTACAAGGGATGTTTACATTCCTTGTAATAGGAATAAAAGTGGTCAACATTTTTTTTTTTTTGAAAAATCCATCAAACTAAAATACATAAAGTAAAATAAACAATAAAAGAAAAAAAAAATTAAAGCTCCCCTGACCCTGTGTGCTCGCATGCAGAAACGAACGCATACGTAAGTCCCACCCACATATGAAAATGGTGTTCAAACCACACATGTGAGGTATCGCTGTGATCGGTAGAGCGAGAGCAATAATTGTGGCCCTAGACCTCCTCTGTAACTCAAAACATGTAACCAGTAAAAAATTTTAAAGCGTCGCCTATGGGGATTTTTGAGTAGCAAAGTTTGGCGCCATTCCACAAGCGCGTGCAATTTTGAAAGGTGACATGTTGGGTATCTATTTACTCGGCGTAACTTCATCTTTCACATTATGCAAAAACATTGGGCTAACTTTACTGTTTTGGTTTTTTAAAGCACAAAAGTTTTTTTTTCCAAAAAAAAGCGTTAAAAAAATTGCTGTGCAAATACCATGTGAGATAAAAAGTTGCAATGACCACCATTGTATTCTCTAGGGTCTTTGCTAAAAAAAACATATATAATGTTTTGGGGTTCTATGTAATTTTCTAGCTAATAAATGATGATATTTACATGTAGGAGAGAAATGTCAGAATTGGCCTGGGCACTCCAGAAAGCCTAAAGGTGCTCCGTGCATGTTGGGCCTCTGTATGTGGCCACGCTGTGTAAAAGTCTCACACATGTGGTATCACCATACTCGGGAGTAATAGCAGAATGTGTTTTGGGGTGTAATTTGTGGTATGCATATGCGGTGTGTGAGAAATAACCTGCTAATATGACAATTTTGTGAAAAAAAACAAAACTTGATTTTGCAAAGAATTGTGGGAAAAAATGACAACTTCAAAAAACTCCCCATGCATCTTTCTAAATACCTTGGAATGTCTTCTTTCCAAAAAGGGGTCATTTGGGGGGTATTTGTACTTTTCTGGCATGTTAGGGTCTCAAGAAATTAGATAGGCCATCAGTACTTCAGGTGTGACCAATTTTCAGATATTGGCACCATAGCTTTTGGACTCTATAACTTTCACAAAGACCAAATAATATACACCGATTTGGGTTATTTTTACCAAAGATATGCAGCAGTATAAATTTTGGCCAAAATATATGAAGAAAAATTACTAATTTGCAAAATTGTATAACAGAAATGAAGAAAAATGCATTTTTTTTTACAGATTTTTCAGTCTTTTTTCTTTAATAGCGCAAAAAATAAAGAACCCAGCGGTAGGTGGCACTTGTGGGCATTGATAGGTGGCACTTGTTGGCATTGATAGGTGGCACTTGTGGGCACTGTTAGGTGGCACTGTGGGCACTGTTAGGTGGCACTATTTGGTGGCACTGATGAGGCAGATGTGCCTCTTTCACTTGGGGACCGATGTCCCTCACATCTGAGCCGCTGATCGGCTTTTTTTTCTACTCATGCTGTCAGCGTGAGTAGAAAAAAAAAATGATTACCGATCTTTTGTTTACATCATGTGATCAGCTGTCATTGGCTGACAGCTGATCACATAGTAAGGGGCCGGGACCGGCCCCTTACTCGGATCGGTGATCAACCGAGTCTCAGTGATTCGGTGATCACAGTGCGCTCGGTTCGGCAGGGAGCGTGCACAGGGGAGGCCGTCATATGATGGCCTCCCGGGAATTCAGGTCCGCGCCGTGGCAGTCATTCGGCCATAGCGCGGATGTGTAGTGGTTAAAATCACTGCTCCCAAAAAAACGGACGTTTTTAAAACTTTTTTTTGCATTGATACATGTCCCCTGGGGCAGGACCCGGGTCCCCAAACCCTTTTTAGGACAATACCATGCATATTAGCCTTTAAAATTAGCACTTTTGATTTCGAACATTCGAGTCCCATAGACTTTAATGGGGTTCTAAAGTTCGCACAAGCTTCCATTCCGTTCGCAGGTTCTGGTGCGAACCGAACCGGGGGGGTGTTCGGCTCATCCCTACTCACCCACAAAGAACCAAATATCACAGAATAAATCAAGAAGAATAACTCTTGAGCAATGTAATTCCATGACCTGTATGTCCAAAGAAATGCAGTATTTATGTGTATTTATGTGTAGGGGGCTTCCACATGTGGCAGCTCTGTGGCTTAGAGGTTAGAACTTCTGCTTAGCATCCTTGGGTGGCTGGGTTCGATTCTCAAACATGCTGCTTCATGTAGAGAAGTTGCCTCATCTCCCAGCTCCTAAAGCTATGTCTAAATGGAGTATTTATGTGTAGGAGGGTTTTGCCACCATTGTAAATCTTGCCAGATACACTATCTAGTCAAAAGTATTGTGACATGCCTTTATGCATACATGAACTTTAATGGCAGCCCAGTCTTAGTCTGTAAGATTAAAATATGATTTGGCTCACCCTTTGCAGCTAGAACAGCTTCTGGGAAGGCTAGGAAGGCTGTCCACAAGGTTTAATGTGTCTATGGGAATGTTTGACCATTGTTCCAGAAGTGCATTTGTGAGGCCAGGCACTGATGTTGGATGAGAATGCCTGGCTCGCAGTCTGCTTTAATTCAGCAAAAAGGTGTTCTATAGGGTTGAGGTGGAACTTGACTGGCCTGGACAGAGTCCTGACCTCAACAGAACACCTTGGGGATGAATGTGAGTAGAGACTGTAAACCAGGCCTTCTCGTCCAACATCAGTGCCTGACCTCACAAATGCACTTGAAAGAATGGTCAAACATTCCCATAGACACACTCCTAAACCTTGTGGACAGTCTTCCCAGAAGAGTTGAAGCTGTTATAGCTGCAAAGGGTGGGCCAAATGAATTTTGAACCCTGTGGACTAAGACTGGGATGCCATTACAGTTCATGTGCGTTTAAAGGCAGGCATCCCAGTACTTAGGAAGAAGGCAAATCACCGCGCTATACCTTAACTGAATTAGTGCATAGAAACATATTGAGGAAACAATTTGAAAACGATCAAAATGTGACAAATCAGTGATCAAAAATCAACATAAAGCAGCCGCTAAAACGTGAGATACACACATAGCATAATAAATACAAGAGGAGCAGCGCTGTGATAAAGAGGTTCTATATGATAAAACCAGAACAAAAATGTGAAATATTAGGCCCAAAATTGGGATAGGCTCCAAGTTCATAAAAGTACATAAACAGCTGGACCGTCCTATTCAAAAACCAAACATGGATGGTGGATAAAAGAAGCGTAGATAGGTGGAAATCAATAAGTCCTTCACCGCACCACTGTGATATAGTAAAAATGCGCGCTTACCAAACGGCAAGCTTGGAAGAGCTTGCGACCTTAACCCGGTCGGGGCCTTTCAGAGTGGAACCATCAAGGAGAGGCACGCCACCTTAGCTTGGATTAAGCACGCTGTTCTTCCTATTAACACTCTATATGGAGATGTGACCCCTGGCAAAAGCTTTTTTGCATTGCATAGCACAACTTGCCTAAGGTTGTTGTTTGATGGTTTACAGAAGAAAAAAAAGTGAAAGCAGGATTACGCTATGTCGCTTTCCTTCTTTCTTCGGTATACCTCTCCTGAGGCTTAGCCCTAGCCAGGGGTCACATCTCCATATAGAGTGTTAATAGGAAGAACAGCGTGCTTAATCCAAGCTAAGGTGGCGTGCCTCTCCTTGATGGTTCCACTCTGAAAGGCCCCGACCGGGTTAAGGTCGCAAGCTCTTCCAAGCTTGCCGTTTGGTAAGCGCGCATTTTTACTATATCACAGTGGTGCGGTGAAGGACTTATTGATTTCCACCTATCTACGCTTCTTTTATCCACCATCCATGTTTGGTTTTTGAATAGGACGGTCCAGCTGTTTATGTACTTTTATGAACTTGGAGCCTATCCCAATTTTGGGCCTAATATTTCACATTTTTGTTCTGGTTTTATCATATAGAATCTCTTTATCACAGCGCTGCTCCTCTTGTATTTATTATCCCAGTACTTAGGCCAATATATTGCTTGTGACACTGAGCATGGTTATGGATTTAGGGCTGGTTTACACCACAGAGATGCAGAGAACATGTGTGAGGCTGGCTAAGTGGGTAGCAATTCTGTCTACCAGAACTTGGGTTACTGGTTCAATTCCCCAACATGCTAATGCGTGAGTCAAAGTTGAATTGAATTTATTCTTCTCCTCAGTATTCACGAGTGAATTGGGGGGCTTCAGTAACCAAAACTGCAGCGTTTATCCTCATGACACAACACAGGAAGCACCTACATGGTTAACAGAGGATGGAATTAAAATTAGACTTGAGAAACGTAACATTAATAAATCACCGGGAACAGATGGCTTGCATCCGAGGGTACTTAGGGAACTCAGTCAGGTGATTGCCAGACCGTTGTTCTTAATTTTTACAGACAGTCTATTGACTGGAATGGTACCATCTGATTGGAGAAAAGCCAATGTAGCACCAATATTTAAAAAGGGCCCAAAAAACATCCCTGGGAATTACAGACCAGTTAGCCTAACATCAATAGTATGTAAACTCTTGGAGGGGATGATAAGGGACTATATACAAGATTTTAGTAATAAGAATGATATCATTAGCAGTAATCAGCATGGATTCATGAAGAATCGTTCTTGCCAAACCAATCTATTAACCTTCTATGAGGAGGTGAGTTGCCATCTAGATAAAGGAAGGCCCGTAGACGTGGTGTATCTGGATTTTGCAAAAGCATTTGACACAGTTCCCCATAAACGTTTACTGTACAAAATAAGGTGCGTTGGCATGGACCATAGGGTGAGTACATGGATTGAAAACTGGCTTCAAGGGCGTGTTCAGAGGGTGGTGATAAATGGGGAGTACTCAGAATGGTCAAGGGTGGGTAGTGGGGTTCCCCAGGGTTCTGTGCCGGGACCAATCCTATTTAATTTGTTTATAAACGACCTGGAGGATGGGATAAACAGTTCAATCTCTGTATTTGCAGACGATACTAAGCTAAGCAGGGCAATAACTTCTCTGCAGGATGTGGAAATCTTGCAAAAAGACCTGAACAAATTAATGGGGTGGGCGACTACATGGCAAATGACGTTCAATGTAGAAAAATGTAAAATAATGCATTTGGTTGGCAAAAATATGAATGCAATCTATACACTGGGGGGAGAACCTCTGGGGGAATCTAGGATGGAAAAGGACCTGGGGGTCCTAGTAGATGATAGGCTCAGCAATGGCATGCAATGCCAAGCTGCTGCTAATAAAGCAAACAGAATATTGGCATGCATTAAAAGGGGGATCAACTCCAGAGATAAAACGATAATTCTCCCACTCTACAAGGCTCTGGTCCGGCCGCACCTGGAGTATACTGTCCAGTTCTGGGCACCAGTCCTCAGGAGGGATGTACTGGAAATGGAGCGAGTTCAAAGAAGGGCAACAAAGCTAATAAAGGGTCTGGAGGATCTTAGTTATGAGGAAAGGTTGCAAGCACTGAACGTATTCTCTCTGGAGAAGAGACGCTTGAGAGGGGATATGATTTCAATTTAGAAATACTGTACTGGTGACCCCACAATAGGGATAAAACTTTTTCGCAGAAGAGAGTTTAATAAGACTCGTGGCCACTCATTACAATTAGAAGAAAAGAGGTTTAACCTTAAATTACGTAGAGGGTTCTTTACTGTAAGAGCGGCAAGGATGTGGAATTCCCTTCCACAGGCGGTGGTCTCAGCAGGGAGCATTGATAGCTTCAAGAAACTATTAGATAATCACCTGAATGACCGCAACATACAGGGATATGTAATGTAATACTGACACATAATCACACACATAGGTTGGACTTGATGGACTTGTGTCTTTTTTCAACCTCACCTACTATGTAACTATGTAACTATGTAACTATGGAGTTTATATGTTTTCCCTGTGTGGGTTTCATCCTACAATCCAAAGACATTCTGGCATCTTATTTGTCCCCTGTCAAAATAGTCTCTAATGTAAGAAAGTTAGTTTTGGACTTTAGATTGGAAGCTCATTGCAGCCAGGGACTGATGTTAATGTTTGTTAGCATTAATCATACCCAGGGACTTGGACATTTAAAATTGTAGGGTTTACACTGCATAGGCACATATGCTTAGAAAACTGTTGCTTTGTTTATGTGCATGCAAATGGCCTTCGATCTTTGGCCTGTAGTTAGAGATTTGATGCACATAGCCAAGGGCTAACACAGTTGCAAATAGTATTATGTGTTTCTGCTCATCAGGTGCAATCACTTTAGACATACATGAAGAGACAGATTTAAAGCTAATGATGGGCATGTGTAAGGCCCTGTTCACACTTGTGAGATGCCAAACATTGCACAGGCATCGCATGTAATTCGCAGCGCACTGCCGTTCACATTACATGCGATGTCTGTGCGGTGCGATATCAGCCATAGAGATAGTATGGCTGATATTGCATCGCATTCGGTGCAAACACGCACAGGACCCTTTTTTCTGTTCGGACCAGAATCGGATCGCATATGTGTTCACACATATGCAGTCCGATTCATGTCCGAACTGTCAGTTCACAGTGCGATATGCAAGCTGAATTGGGGGTGTCGTTAATGTATTGACACTCCCCAGCGATTTGCATATGGTAGTGTGAACTGACATGCGAGTCGGTGCAATGTGGGAACACATAGTGGATTCGCACTGTTCTCGCATCGCACCAGTGTGAACCGGGCCTCAGTGTGCTAACAATACAACCTATCTTACATGAAGGGCTGCTGGAGGGGGTTTCGTTTGCCATGAGAAGGTCAGGTTTTTTGAAGTGATTTGTGGGGGAGAAGGAATGACATTTAGCATATTTACAAACACCCAACTAGAGCTGGCTGTTTGCTGAAATTCTTGTGCATTTTTTCAATCAAAAGTGCATTTATGTGGCCATGCTGTCAATGTTGTGTGTGTATTGTTCCTGTCTGACCATGCAAACATGGTTTGGGAGCATGTGCTGACCTTCTACTCTTTGATCTCATTGCTTAATCATGTACACAGAAATGCAGCTTCCAGCAGAACATGGTCACCAATGTATGTATGTGTGTATGTGTGTGGATTTGTGGGGTGGTGGCGGGCGTTATATTTTGAACATGTGGCCTTTTTTAATATTATGTTGGAATGCTTTGTAAGAATAATGACTGTTAAGTATGTTTATATAATCTTGCAGATAAAAAAGCTGTGTCCACTCTAAGGTTTCGACAATTTTTAGATTGTAAGCTCCTATGAGCAGGGCCCTTAAAACCCAATTGCTAACTGTTTTGCTAAATGTAGCATCATATATCCTGTTGAAATTTTTTTGAAGCTAGTAAATTAATGTACAGAATTTTGTTTCTGCTGGCAAAGTAAAAATACATTATTGAGCTTGTTTGTTGTAGGTTTTTTCACTCTTTTCTTTCTTCTTTTTAATTAGTTTTGGGGGTGGTGGTTTTGGGGAAGTGTAAGATCTTTTATATCTTAGGCTGCTTTCACACTGGAGGTGCTTTACAGGAGCTATAGCGCTATAAAATAGCGTGTGCATAGCGCCTGTAAAGAGCGTCTCCTCTTACTCCGGTGTGAACTGGCATTGAACTATGCATTGTTTAGTGCGTTTTGCAGTTTTCAGAAACACTCTACAGTCCATTTAACATAGTTTCCTATGGTACTAGTTCACATCTATGCATATTGCGGCCAGTGTGTTTTTGGAAATGGTCGGGGACTTTTTTCACGCGATTTGTGGGTAATAGATTTCAATGGAACCGCACCAGAAACGTAACTGTTGCGTTGGTGATGTGATTTTTGATGTGTTTTGCGGTTATTATTTTAACACTGTATATAGCTGGTTGCTAACCGGGGGGGCCGGGAAGCCAGCTGTCGCATCCTTAACAACCAGTGAATCTTCAGCTGTCAGCGGCTTCCCCACTGAAAATAAAAAAAATGCCAGCCAAAAAAAATGCAAAAAAACTGCATGGGGTTCCCCCAGATCTATACCAGGCCCTTTGGGTCTAGTATGGATTCAGAGGGGACCCCCCTATGCCAAAATTTAACAAAAATGGTGTAGGATTCCCGCCAGTCCATTACCAGGCCCTTCAGGTCTGGTATTGATTTTAAGGGGAACCCCGCATCAAAGTAAAAAAAGTGGCGTTGGGGTCCCCCTCAAAATTCATACCAGACCTTTATCCGAGCACACCACCTGGCA
Source organism: Lithobates septentrionalis (assembly GCA_037952835.1). NCBI lineage: Eukaryota > Metazoa > Chordata > Amphibia > Anura > Ranidae > Lithobates > Lithobates septentrionalis. The sequence goes on from JBBDGP010000260.1 coordinate 2,956,173, forward strand.
GGCCGCAGGAAAAGGGGGGGGTGAAAGAGAGTGCCCCCCTCCTCCTGAACCGTACCAGGCCACATGCCCTCAACATGGGGAGGGTGCTTTGGGGTCCCCCCAAAACACCTTGTCCCCATGTTGATGGGGACAAGGGCCTCATCCCCACAACCCTTGCCCAGTGGTTGTGGGGGTCTGCGGGCAGGGGGCTTATCGGAATCTGGAAGCCCCCTTTAACAAGGGGTCCCCCAGATCCCGCCCCCCCTGTGTGATAACAAGGGGTCCCCCAGATCCTGCCCCCCCTGTGTGAATGGGTATCGGGTACATTGTACCCCTACCCATTCACCAAAAAAAAGCCGTGAAATGTGACAAAAAACATTAGCCGGTTTTGACAATTCCTTTATTGTAAACTAGTTCTGAGTGGTCTTTTCCCCCGAGCCGTGTCTCCCGCTGTCATCTTCTCCTAGTGCTGTCTCTCTTGTCGCCATCTTTCCCACCACCACCTACTTCTCCTGCTGCCACTTTCTTCCTCATCGCCATGTTCTTCCTCCCCCGCCATCTTCATCATTTGTGTTGTCCCCGCTGTCTGGCGTCTCTTACACAGCCATGGGGTGTGACCATCCGTTTTTTCCAGGAAATAAAGGAGCGGGCTCTGCTTGTCACGTCAATGGATGGTCATGTAAGAGACACCAGACAGCAGGGACAACACAACGGAGGAAGACAGTGGGGAGGAAAAACATGGCGGCGGGAGAAGTAGGCGGTGGCGGGAGAGACAGCACCAGGAGAAGATGACGGCAGGAGACACAGGGGAGAAGACCAATCAGAGCTATTTTACAATAAAGGAATTGTCAAAAACCGGCTATTGTTTTTTGTCACATTTCACTGCTTTTTTTTGGTGAATGGGTAGGGGTACAATGTACCCGATACCCATTCACATGGGGGGGGGCACATCTGGGGTCCCCTTATTAAAGGGGACTTCCAGATTCTGATAAGCCCCCCTCCCGCAGACCCCCACAACCACCGGGCGAGGGTTGTGGGGATGAGGCCCTTGTCCCCATCAACATGGGGTCAAGGTGTTTTGGGGGGGACCTCGACGCACCCTCCCCATGTTGAGGGCATGTGGCCTGGTACAGTTCAGGAGGTGGGGCGCTCTCTTGTCCCCCCTCCTCTTTTCATGTGGCCTGCCAGGTTGCATGCTCGGATAAGGGTCTGGTACGGATTTTGGGGGGACCCCCACAACATTTTATTTTTCAAATTTTGGCGCAGGGTTCCCCTTAATATCCATAACAGACCTGAAGGGCCTGGTATGGATTTTGGGGGGACCCCATGTAATTTTCTTTTTAATGCGGGGTTCCCCTCAATATCCATAGCAGACCTGAAGGGCCTGGTATAGATTTTGGGGGGACCCCCAAGCAATTTTTTTTATTTTTTTTTTGAAAAATATTTATTGGGTTTTATAGCATACAATAATATAAAACTGAGTGTATCAAAGGTTACAGAGTATCCAATATTACAATCTGTAGAGAACAAAGACTTCTCATCATAGTAAAAATAAAGACTTCTCATATCAGTTAAAACAGAAAAAAAGAAAAGAAAAATGAGGTAGAGGGTAGGGGGGGTGGGGGTCAGGGGAGTTCATGTTTGCCATCTTATCAACCCTATTAAGCGTAACTTTGCTCTACATATGAGATCTTAACATCTAGATATCTTCAGGAGTGGAGGCAGCGTCTGTACATACCTGGCTGAGCATGTTATATATTGGTCAGGGTATAATAAATAACCTGAGTGATCTCACTATACCAAGAAATATAGAGTAGTAAATGTGGAAGGGTGGATGTTAAGGAGCAATATGGGTTTGTGGATATCCTACGGTTTGTTAAAAGTAAAGGAATCCGGGGTGGGGAGTATTTTAAGTTGGCCAAGAGAGTTGGTGAGATCTTTTGTCAAGTACCATTTCGTGTAGCGGAATGGGTGCATTATATCCATTAGCGCCTGTGGAGCGAATGTAGCTTCGATGTATTTTCGCCATCTTTTAAAAAAGCGGGAAGTCGATCGGAAATTTAGAGTGATGGTGTCCAATCTCTCTAAATGGAAAAGTGAGGCCAATGCCTTTTTAAACACTGATAGGGTAGGTGGAGTCACTGATATCCAGTGAGACATAATAGTCCTGCGAGCCACTAAAAGACACAGGTGAGCCCAATGTGGAATATTTTGTGGAACCCTCGTTGGCGAAGAGGGTGAAGGGGGTATGCTAAACAGGCATAGTAGGCGGTCCTTAGTACACTGAATTTTGAGGACCTCGTTGATGTAAGTGATCACCTTAGCCCAATAAGCATCAATCTTGGCACAGTCCCATAGCCTATGTAGCAAGGTGGGGCGAGGTAAGTTACACCAGGAACATTGCGCTTGGTTGGGGTCCGCCTTGTTGAAGCGAAATGGAAAATAAGCCCTGTGTATGATCTTGAATTGCGTTTCCCTCCAAGTTTCGGAAGCGGTAAGGTTGCGGACAGCTTTGTATCCCTCAAGGATTTTTTCCGGTAGAGACTCGTCTTCTAACACGTGTGACCACTTTTGAAAGGGTTTGAGAGCATATTTCCGCGTTTGATGTTGTATTAGACAGGAGTAAATATTGGAGATGGAGTAATTATTGCTTTTGAGGAGAGTATCAATGCAGGATGTTTCAAGTGGATTGGTATTGGGACCAGAGCACGATTTGAGATAGCTGACGAGTTGGTGATGGAAAAAAACATGAGTTGGTGGTAGGGAGTACTCCCGCATCAGGGTTTGGAAGGGTTTGAATTTGCCAGGCTTGTTGAGATAGAAAGACGAGACATCAGTGAGGCTTTTAAGTTTCCATTGGCCAAAAGCTTTATGGATGATAGATGGAAGAAACATAGGGTTGCCTTGTATTTTGAGGTATTTGGAGATGCTGGATGGCAGTTTAAGCAGCTTTCTTACTTCTCTCCAAGCAATGACTGTATCCTTAATAAGAACACTTGTTTTGAGGTAGGGGGGTAATGCATTGGGATTGGAGTGGAGGATGGCGGAAAGGTCATATGGGTGCACCATAGCTTCTTCTAAGGATAAGTTAGAATATTTGGAACCTCCAGTTAACCAATCTAGACCCTGTCTAAGTAAACATGCCAGGTTGTAGAAGCGCATGTTGGGCAGTCCCGCCCCACCCTCGCCCTTCGGGAGACATCATTTCTGCAGCGCTATGCGAGGTTTCTTGCGAGACCATATGAAGGCAGTTAGGGCCTTCTGGAGTTTTTGGATATCTGAATGTTTAATTAGAAGAGGTATGGTCTGCATTGGGTAGAGCAAGCATGCAAATGATACCATTTTGAAGAGGTGGCATCTCCCAAAGAGCGAGAGAGGTAGGGCCCCCCAAGCCTCCAACTCCTTCACAATTTTGGCTATCAAAGGAGGGTAATTCAATGAGTACAGAGAGGATGGTTCACGTCCTATTTTAATACCCAAGTATGTGATATGTTGGTTGGCTATGGCCAGGGGGGATAGGTGTTTCCATTTATTGGAGAGATGGGGGTGCAATGGCAGGATCTCACTCTTATCAAAATTAATTCTGAATCCCGAGCAAAGTCTGAAATCTGTGAAAAGTTGTTTGAGTCTGTCAAAGTCTGCTATAGGGTCGTGGAGAATAATAGTATGTCATCTGCAAATAGTGCCGAGCGGAGAGTGTGGTTATTTAGAGTGATGCCACTGATTCCATTAACTGAATTTAATATTCTGGACAGGGGTTCGATTGCTAGACTGAACAGGAGTGGAGACAGGGGGCAGCCCTGTCTCGTTCCTTTTGTTAATGGAATCGTGTCTGAAATAAAATCAGGGGTAACAAGACGTGCGGTAGGGGATGCGTACATTTGCATAAGGAATCGCATAATCTGGCCTGAGAATCCAAATTGTGTCATCACTCTAAAAAGCCAAGAGAAACTGATGTTGTCATCGGAAAACAACCGATGTTGTTTTCCGCGTCTAAGGACATGATGGCAATGTCTTGGTTAGGGTGGGTTTTAGCATATTCCAGAGCCATTAATACTTTGCGAATGTTTAGGGTAGCTGATCTCCCCGAAACAAAGCCAGATTGGGCTGGGTGTAATAAAGATGGTAGTAAGGGAGCTAGACGTGACGCAATTATTTTGGATAAGATTTTGACATCGACATTAATTAACGATATCGGTCGGTATGATCCCGGTGATAGGGTGTCTTTCCCTTTCTTAGAGATTAGTTTGATGTGGGCCTGTGTTCCCGTAGGAAGATAGGGTCCTCCGTCCCACATGGCTGCGTATACATGTTTTAAGGCATGGGTCTCAAACTGGCGGCCCTCCAGCTGTTGCGGAACTACAAGTCCCATAATGCCTCGGCCTATGCTTGTAACTTTCAGCCTTGCAAAGCCTCATGGGAATTGTAGTTCTGCAACAGCTGGAGGGCCACCAGTTTGAGACCCCTGTTTTAAGGTATCTGGAATAAATTCCCAGGTCATTCTATAAAATTTGGCGGTGTATCCGTCGGGTCCCGGGGCTTTGGCCGAGGCCATGTTTTTGATCGGATATCGGATATCGTCGACAGTAATGGGGGCATTAATTGTCTCCAATTGTGTGTGGTGGAGTTTGGGCAGACGTATTTTGTCAAGCACAGAGTCAGTAGTAGGTAAGTCAGTCGGGTCAGCTTTGTATAGATTAGTGTAGTATTCCACAAGTAGGTCGCTAATCTCGGTTGGGGAGGTGACCAGAGAGCCTGTCGTAGCTCTAAGAGCAGAGATACGGGTAGGATGTCTAGGTCCTGAACACAGCTTGGCCAGGAGCCTGCTAGCCTTGTTGCCAAATCTATGGAAATGTAGCTGAGAGTAGGACGTTTTGGCCGCTTCATGTTGTTCTGCCCAGAGGTCAAAGGTGCTTTTAGCCTGTCTCCATTTTTGTATGTTCTCTATGGTGCGGTTTAATGTGAGCTGTTCATGTGCCAAGCGTAAGGCTTCGCTTGATTGACTATATTGTTGCTTGGCTCTCTTTTTGAACTGGGCTGTGTATGAAATTATTTTAAAAGGTAAAATAAATATCTGCGCTAACTAATGAAGAGCATCAAAAAGCAGCTAGCATAGTTTGTGGATTTCACCAAACATAAATATAACAGTCAGAATGCAGCGCTTAAATAAAATGAATGTCCAAATATAAATAATAGTCCATGAAATTCAATCGGCAACACAGATGGCATGGAAACCTCCACCAGACTTCAGTGTGTAAAGGAAAAGCACACCACACCCACGTGCTATCAATCTGCTTACCAGAAAGACATAGGAAATAAGCGATGTACTCATATGGTGCGGAAGATCAGCAGCAAATCCAAATGGCACACTCTAGCATTGGTAGGCACAGCATGGAAGCAGTCAGGTCACCACATGTCACAAGCACAGGACTCACATTAGCGATAGATGTATTGGTGCAGTCATCAACCGGGATAAACCAATGAAAAGAAAGCAGCAATAGTGAAGCCCGTAAGGTAAAACAGTCAAGATTTTATTGTAGTCTACTTACAGGTGGGAAGTAAAATTCATCGCAACAGAAAAGAACAATCCGCGGCTCTCAGCGTGCTTGCATCAACCAGCCTGACATGTTTCATCCTATGTGGATATCATCAGAGGCATGGCTAAGGGTGCAAGCACGCACACATAAATAGTCCATATCCTAGAGTCATGCTGTCCTCTGATAGGGCAGCATGACAAACACAACAGCTGTTAACAATGGCAATTTGCGGCCGCGCCTGCGCAGTGCGGCCGTCCTGTCATTAAACCAGGAAATGACAAGACTGCTATTGATAGGCCGCACATGCGCGGTACGGCCGTGCGTTCCAGCGCGAGAGGAAGCGAAAACCAACCTGCACAGCCTAAGAGTAAGGGGGTGGGACAGCCAAATCAATGCCGTCCTTCCTGGTTGATAAGAGCGACCCGACCGCGCATGCGCGGTACGGTCGTATCAACCAGGAATAGAACGAGGAGAAAAAAAAGGAATAAACAAACCGCGCATGCGCAGTTGACCTGTGCAGAACGCGGGGCAGCGTCAGTGTCTCACGCATTCGATCGGCGGAACTAAGTCACAGCCAGCCAGAATGGGGAAACAGCAGAGGGCTGCACTTGTGCCATAAAAACATCCGGAGGGTGAATAGCACTCAAACCGGAAATATAAGGGACCTAGATCAATGAACATATCTAATAACAAATAACAAACATACAGTGTTTAATCACATGTTATATGCATTATTGTTAAAAAAGACCAGCATAGATCAGCAATAATAATAATAAAAAATATAGAATAAAGCAGTATCCGATATTGAAGAGGAAAAAAGGAGGTTCTCAACCGGGTACAGCAGTATAAAACATTAAAAATTGAATGGATATATCCAAAGTGAATGTAATAAAACATACAAATAAGCACGAAAAATAATTAAAAGAAATGATAAAAAGGTAATACTTATTTGAATCTAGACACTGCCCCCTAGTGTCAAAAAACCAAAAGATAAAAAATATATAAAAAAATATATAATTTTATAATTAGCTGTTATTGATAAAACAGTTTACATCCCAATCGACATTCATGCCGAAAGGGGTGTAACTCTTAAGGTCATATATCCAGCGGGTCTCTAATTTAGAAATTTCCCGTTTGGAAGAACTACCACGCCAATGAGGGTTGAACCTGTCGATGGCCACAAAAGTCGTTCCCATGGGATTCCGATTATAGCATTCCAAGTAGTGTCGAGAGACAGTATGCTTCGGAAACCCCTTTTTGATATTCGTTATGTGCTCATTTACCCTAACATGCATGGCCCGTGTTGTACGGCCCACATATTGTATACCACATGGACAAATCAATAAGTATACAACATTGAGCAATGGGCATTGGGATATTGCTCTGCTTGAGAAGTATCTAGATGACAACATGGTACCGAGGAGCCTAAGGTTTGAGATCACTCCTCAGGAAGACGAAATTGACCTACCAGGATGGTACAAATATTTCAATGATGTTGGTTTGGATTTGCTGCGATTTCTGATCGCTAGAAAAAGGCGCAAATTGAATAACTTGATGAGGAAATATCTGAAGTCAAAGAAAAACTATCAATGTATAAAGAGTCAGAGGAATATAAGAATAAATCTGACAATCTTAAAAAAAAAATTCTTGAGAAAGAGGACCTAGACCAAAAAGTTAAAAAAAAGAAAAAATATATGAGAGACATGGAGGATTATAAATCCAACCAGGTGTTCAAATGGCAGGTCAGGTGGGCGACTCCTGTTGAAGGAGGAATGGTGCCTCCCCCCGGGCCAGCCACTAGTTTAAAATCCTCCACTTTACCTACTGTTCAGGGTAATAATAGAGAAACCAGTAAAGGTCATACCCCCAGAGGGGGCTGGAGGAGAATTGGAAACAATAAAAAACCCTTTCCTCACAGGAACCCTCAATACAAAGGAGTACATCATAAGAAGCAGAATAATGGTGATTATGCACAGTATGACCACCCACCTTATATGCGATCTGGGGACACTTCTGTGTATAACCGCTATGCACCCCTTGAAGAACACCATGATGGGTATAGAGAATATAATGATCATTGCTACGACGATAGATATATTGTCCAACATCCATCCCTTTCTACTCCGGGTAATACTCATCAAGAATACGAACGATCGGGTTGGGATAGTCCTGGACCCTATCCTCTGAAAAGGTCTCAGTATTATAACCAAGGTCCTCCGCATCACTCTGGCCCATCCACCTCCACCTCCTCAGTTTTTCCCAAGGCCCCACTGAAAAACAAGAGAGGGGGAGAACCAAGAGAGGGACCAGAGGGGGGAGGAGGAACCGATCGAAAAAGGCGAAGAGTGTAAGGGATGCTGGGATTTTCAATCTCAGCAGTAGCACACTCACAGAGGATGAGAACTTCGTGCTAGATCATGGACTCAAGTTTGCCCCGGATAAGCCCCTGAGCAAATTTGGAGCCTTTATTGACGTACAAAAATACATCAGAAAGGTCAGCATTAAAGGACACTTTCTATCCCAAGTTGCTACCACCTCTCTCAAGGAGACGGATGGAGTTAGACATTCTGGCCTCAGTAATGCTTCCCTTTTCAACCCGCCAGGGTTTATGCCACCTTCCATATCTGTATTCAAGGAATTAGTTCTTAAAGATCTGGATAAATTAAAAATAAGGAAGTATTACAAAGATATGAGGTTTCATAAAGGATTAGAATCTTTAAAACAGAGGAATGACATTATCATCCGGCCCGCGGATAAAGGGGGCGGGATAGTAGTGATGGATAAGAGTTCTTACGTTTCTGAGATGAATAGAATCTTGTCTGACACTGAGACTTATTTACCATTAAACCATGACCCCATTTTTAAGTATAAAAACGAACTTACTAGCCTTATTGAATCTGGCTTTCGTAAGAGACTGCTTAATAAGAAAGAAAAATATTTTTTAATCCCACTAGCACCTAGGAAACCAATCATCTATTTTTTACCGAAGGTACATAAGAGTTTGGTTAACCCCCCGGGGAGGCCCATTATTAGTGGGTTGGACTCTATTACCTCGAGGATTGGTAAATATATTGATGGTTTTTTACAACCTCTTGTATCTGGCACCCCTTCTTACATCAAGGACTCTGCACAAGTGGTTCGCACCTTTGAAAATTTAGAGTGGAAAGAGGGATACATTATGGCTACTGCCGACGTGTCTTCCCTCTACACCATTATTTCTCATGTGGATGGAGTAGAGGCGGTAGAGCTATTTCTAAGTAGAGATGCTGAATTGATTCCTGCCCAACGGGACTTTATTCTGGATCTACTGAGATACGCTATGACCCATAACTATTTTTGGTTTGGGGGAGTTCATTATCTCCAGAACAGAGGTGTTGCCATGGGTGCAAAGTTTGCACCTAGCATGGCTAACTTGTTCATGGCCAAATGGGAGGAGGATGTCGTCTATTCCAACAGACGACCGGAATTGGTCTTCTGGGGGAGGTATATAGACGACATCCTCCTCCTGTGGGATGGCGACATGACGTCACTTACTACCTTCATGCACCAACTCAATAATAATTTACTGGGCATTGTTTTGCAGTTCGAGAGCAGTACCAGTAAAATCAATTTTCTGGATTTAACTATACAAGTTAAAGATGGTACATTCAACATGTCTACCTTCTTTAAGAGCACAGATAGGAACGGCTATATTGGGCAGGGTAGCTGTCATCACCCTTCATGGCTCAAATCGGTACCTAGGAGCCAATTCCTCCGTTTACGGCAGAATTGTACTCTTAGAGAAGATTTCTTTATACAGGCTGCCACTATAAAAGAAAGATTCATGCAAAAAGGGTATTCATCTAACGATTTGAGTACGGTTATCAATGAAATAGGTGCTATTGATTGTACCTTAACCTTACAAGCCAAAGATAAATCCTTGGCAAGAGAGATTGATTACAATTTCTCTATGGTTACGACTTACTCTCAACAACATTCTGATATTAAGGAAATTTTAACCAAACATTGGGGAGTTCTTAAAAATGACAAGATTTTGGGTCCGGTACTTCCCGATCGGCCACAAGTCATTTTTAAAGGTGTTCCCCCTCTTAAACTACAAATAGCACCTAATATTCTGGATGCCCCTAATAGAGTATCTTTTTTTCAAAAATCGAAAGGTTATCACCCTTGTCGGTGTTGCAACGTTTGTGCTATCAATAAAAATAAGAGTAGGAAAATATGCCAGTTCAAATCCCATGCCACCGGTAGAGTTTTTGATGTTAATACTTTCATAACCTGTACTTCGCTCAATGTTGTATACTTATTGATTTGTCCATGTGGTATACAATATGTGGGCCGTACAACACGGGCCATGCATGTTAGGGTAAATGAGCACATAACGAATATCAAAAAGGGGTTTCCGAAGCATACTGTCTCTCGACACTACTTGGAATGCCATAATCGGAATCCCATGGGAACGACTTTTGTGGCCATCGACAGGTTCAACCCTCATTGGCGTGGTAGTTCTTCCAAACGGGAAATTTCTAAATTAGAGACCCGCTGGATATATGACCTTAAGAGTTACACCCCTTTCGGCATGAATGTCGATTGGGATGTGAACTGTTTTATCAATAACAGCTAATTATAAAATTATATATTTTTTTATATATTTTTTATCTTTTGGTTTTTTGACACTAGGGGGCAGTGTCTAGATTCAAATAAGTATTACCTTTTTATCATTTCTTTTAATTATTTTTCGTGCTTATTTGTATGTTTTATTACATTCACTTTGGATATATCCATTCAATTTTTAATGTTTTATACTGCTGTACCCGGTTGAGAACCTCCTTTTTTCCTCTTCAATATCGGATACTGCTTTATTCTATATTTTTTATTATTATTATTGTTGATCTATGCTGGTCTTTTTTAACAATAATGCATATAACATGTGATTAAACACTGTATGTTTGTTATTTGTTATTAGATATGTTCATTGATCTAGGTCCCTTATATTTCCGGTTTGAGTGCTATTCACCCTCCGGATGTTTTTATGGCACAAGTGCAGCCCTCTGCTGTTTCCCCATTCTGGCTGGCTGTGACTTAGTTCCGCCGATCGAATGCGTGAGACACTGACGCTGCCCCGCGTTCTGCACAGGTCAACTGCGCATGCGCGGTTTGTTTATTCCTTTTTTTTCTCCTCGTTCTATTCCTGGTTGATACGACCGTACCGCGCATGCGCGGTCGGGTCGCTCTTATCAACCAGGAAGGATGGCATTGATTTGGCTGTCCCACCCCCTTACTCTTAGGCTGTGCAGGTTGGTTTTCGCTTCCTCTCGCGCTGGAACGCACGGCCGTACCGCGCATGTGCGGCCTATCAATAGCAGTCTTGTCATTTCCTGGTTTAATGACAGGACGGCCGCACTGCGCAGGCGCGGCCGCAAATTGCCATTGTTAACAGCTGTTGTGTTTGTCATGCTGCCCTATCAGAGGACAGCATGACTCTAGGATATGGACTATTTATGTGTGCGTGCTTGCACCCTTAGCCATGCCTCTGATGATATCCACATAGGATGAAACATGTCAGGCTGGTTGATGCAAGCACGCTGAGAGCCGCGGATTGTTCTTTTCTGTTGCGATGAATTTTACTTCCCACCTGTAAGTAGACTACAATAAAATCTTGACTGTTTTACCTTACAGGCTTCACTATTGCTGCTTTCTTTTCATTGGTTTATCCCGGTTGATGACTGCACCAATACATCTATCGCTAATGTGAGTCCTGTGCTTGTGACATGTGGTGACCTGACTGCTTCCATGCTGTGCCTACCAATGCTAGAGTGTGCCATTTGGATTTGCTGCTGATCTTCCGCACCATATGAGTACATCGCTTATTTCCTATGTCTTTCTGGTAAGCAGATTGATAGCACGTGGGTGTGGTGTGCTTTTCCTTTACACACTGAAGTCTGGTGGAGGTTTCCATGCCATCTGTGTTGCCGATTGAATTTCATGAAATTATTTTACCCCGTAAGAATGCCTTGCCTGCTTCCCAGAAGAGGTTAGGGTCTGTAATGTGAGCTCCATTAGTGGAGATGTATTCCTCCCAGGCGCAGTATAATGTATGTTGGAAGTCCTCATTGTCAACTAGATAGGAGGGGAAGCGCCAAGTAGGGGAAGGAGATGAGCGAGCCGTTTGGTTTAGGTGTACCACAATTGGGCTGTGGTCTGAAATCACTGCGTCCTGTATGTCTGGTGCATTTATTACGGAGCTTAGAGCTGGGGAGGCAAAAAAATAGTCTATTCGTGAGAACGTATTGTGCGGGGGCGAAAAAAAAGTGTATTCCCGATCCGTCGGGTGCATCGGGCTGCTCCGCACCCATGGCATGGGGGGGAGGCTCCCGCTCTTCTCTTCTTCTCTTCTTCTCTTCTTCATTTTCTTCTCCGGGCCGCTCCGCACCCATGCTGGCATGGAGGGAGGCTCCCGCTGTGTGACGGCACTCCTCGTCTGACAGTTCTTAAATAACGGGGGTAGTTAGCATTTTTTTTAGCACTTTTGATTATTCATGTTCGTGTCCCATAGACTTTAACGGTGTTCGCGTGTTCGAGCGAACTTTTTTCCTGTTCGCATGTTCTGGTGCAAACCGAACAGGGGGGTGTTCGGCTCATCCCTAGTAGGGAAAAGAAAAAAGGGGGATAAGGGGGGGGTGGGTACAGGATAGGGAGGGAGGGTAGTCTGGTGGGGATCCCCTAAGGAGACAGTGTGGGTTGAACCTAACAGATGGCGAGGTAGGCTAAACACAGGGGAAGGCCCCTCTCTATAGATTAAACTAGACAAACCAAAAGATGGAAAATACATTAAACAAAAACATTGCAGGTGTCCCTGAAAAGGAAGGTCCCCCAGGTAGTGGGAGGCCATCTCCGTTATTGAGTTACATGACCATATATCTGGAAATACATAACTTTTAGCAACAGGCTGGTAAGGGTAGTGCTCCATAGAGAGCATGTACGGCAGTTTCTAGAGGCATCAAAAGTACCTTGTCCTAAGGAGAAAAATTAAGAAAAGAAAAACATATAAGATGGGTTGATACTACCCGTTAGTAGATGGTGAGGTGAGAGGGGTGGTGATGTGAAATCCTTCAACGATTCCCAGAGCGGTCTTCCTGGTTGGTGAAACGGCTGCATTTATACGGAAGTTTGGTCGGGCTTCGAGGGTGTTTAGGGGGTCCATACGCGTGCTGAGAAGAAGACGATGGTGAGCCCTCTGTTGCGGTGCTGTGTTCCATGTCGGAGCTTCCGTTGGTTAGGTATGCTTCCGCCTCTTCTGGTGTATTAAAGGTGAGTTGTTCCCCTTCAGGCGTTTGGACGCGGAGGACAGCTGGATAAGCTAGGGAGAATCGGATTTGATCGTGATGCAAAGTGGAGCATACCGAGGAGAATGCCTTGCGTTGTTTCATTACCTCTATGGAATAGTCCGCAAAGAGCAGCAGTTTTGCGCCATCCACCATTAGTGAGCGCGTGCGACGAAATTTTTGCATTATGGCGTTTTTGTCAGCATAGTTAAAATATTTCACTATCACATGCCGAGGTTTAGCGCGTGTGTCAGAGTATTGACCCATACGATGGGCCCGTTCAACAGTGCAGGGTATGCGGAGGCCCAGTTGCTCTGGGATGATTTTTGCACATATATTTGTAAGGTGGGAGGCTGGGATCGACTCTGGCAAGCCAATTATGCGCAAGTTGTTCCTTCTTCAGCGATTTTCGAAATCATCCAGCTTGTCCCATATGTCTCTGTGCGAGGCATTGATGCGTGCAAGTGCTGCAGATGAGGCTGTGCAGTCATCTTCAAGTGTGGATATTCTCTCCTCTACCTGTGTGATGCGTTGGGCCTGAGCCTGAAGCTCTATGTGTAGCTGTTCCAGCCCTCTGTGCACCGCTGCGTCCACAGTGGCTGTTAGGGATGGTCCCAGAAGTTGCACTACAGCCTGGGCAATGTTGGCAGGGGATGTGGGGTCCGTCTCTGCCATAGCAGGGGCATGGGGAGGTTGTGGCTGCAGCTGAGGCCTCTCTGCTGTGTCCGGAGCGGCCGCCATCTTGGCTGTGTCGGCCACTATGTCTCCCGCCGGAGGAGCTGTGGAGGGGGGCGAGGACAGCGCCCGAGCATAGGACCGCTCCACGAAGCGATCCATGTCTGCCAGGGATAGAGCAGAGGCAGTAGGGGTTCCCCCCAGAGCTGTGACCGAAGTGAATGCCGGGTTAGTGAGGAGCTGTGCGGGAGCTGAAGCTGCTCACCTCCTCCTCATGTGGCGCCGGAACCGAAAGTCATTTTTTTAATTTTTTATTTTGATGCAGGGTTCCTCTTAATATTCATACCAGACCCAAAGGACCTGGTAATGAACTGGGGGGAGAACTCACAACGTTTTTTTCAATGATTTTTATCTATATTGCCAGCATCCGACAATACATTACAGTCGCTAGCAGTTTTAAATTACATTTTTTTCCCTTTAGAAATGTAATTTTGCTGTGGTACTGTTCTAAACATGGGAAAGATACGCTACTTTACAGGCATACTAAGGACAACCCCCAGGCACGATATTAAAAGGAATATCTCATTTTTATTGTTTCACTTTAAGCATTATTAAAATCACTGCTCCTACAAAAACTGCATTATTAACCACTTGACCACTGGGCAATTAAACCCCCTTCCTAACCAGACCAATTTTCAGCTTTCGGTGCTCCCACATTTTGAATAATTACTCAGTCATGCAACACTGTACCTATATGAAATTTTTGTCCTTTTTTCACACAAATAGAGCTTTCTTTTGGTGGTATTTAATCATCGTTGGGTTTTTTATTTTTTTGCGCTATAAAAGAGAAAAGACTGAAAATTCTGTAAAAAAAATGCATTTTTCTTTGTTTCTGTTATAAAATTTTGCAAATTAGTAATTTTTCTTCATATATTTTGGTCAAAATTTATACCGCTACATATCTTTGGTAAAAATAACCCAAATCGGTGTATATTATTTGGTCTTTGTGAAAGTTATAGAGTCTACAAGCTATGGTGCCAATCTCTGAAATTGATCATACCTGAAGTACTGACAGCCTATCTCATTTCTTGAGACGCTACTAAGCCAGGAAAGTACAAATACCCCCCAAATGACCCCTTTTTGGAAAGTAGACATTCTAAGGTATTCAGTAAGAGGTATGGTGAATTTTTTGAAGTTGTAATTTTTTCCCACAATTCTTTGCAAAATCAAGATTTTTTTTCTTTTTTTTTTTTTCACAAAATTGTTATATTAGCAGGTTATTTCTCACACACAGCATATGCATAGCACACATTACACCCCAAAACACATTCTGATACTCCTCCTGAGTATGGTGATACCACATGTGTGAGACTTTTACACAGTGCGGCCACATACAGAGGTTCAACATGCAGGGAGCGCCATCAGGCGTTCTTGGAGCATAAATTACACATATAATTTCTTGACTGCCTCTTACACTTTTGAAGGCCCTGGAGAACCAGGACAAGGGAAACGCCCCAAAAATGACCCATTTTGGAAAGAAACAACCCAATGTATAATCTATGAGGCATATCGAGTCTTTTAAACATGTCATTTTTTTCTACAAGTTTTTCGAAAATGTGTAAAGAAAATGAAAACGCATTTTTTTTTACACAATGTTGTCCATTTACAGAATGTTTCTAACACATGGCATGTACACCCCAAAATAGATTCTCCTACTCCTCCTGAGTACAGTGATACCACATGTGTGAGACTTTTCCACAGCGTGGCCACATACAGAGGACCAACATGCAGGCAGCACCATCAAGTGTTCTAGGGGCGTAAGTTTCAAATCCAATTTGACTACCTATTACACTTTTGTGAGGCACTGTAGTGGCATGGATGTGGCATGGATGATAACTGATCTGGCATGGATGAGCATGAATGGGGATGGATGAGCCGTAGATGGGGATGGCTGAGCATGAGTGAATATGGCCGGGTACGGATGGGTACAGCTGAGTAGGCTGGGTATGGCTGAGTATGGATGGGTATGACTAATTATGGATAGAGGTGGATGGGATGGCTGAGCATGGATGGATGACTATTGCTAAGGATGGATGGATGGCTGAGCATGGATGGATGGATGTGTATGCTGGGTATGGATGAGGATGGATGGATGAGTATGCTGAGTATGGATGAGGATGCATGGATGAGTATGCTGAGTATGGATGGGTGAGCATGGATGGATGGATGTGTATGCTGGGTATGGATGAGGATGGATGGATGAGTATGCTGAGTATGGATGAGGATGCATGGATGAGTATGCTGAGTATGGATGGGTGAGCATGGATGGATAAGTATGCTGAGTATGGATTGGTGAGCATGGATGGATGCATGAGTATGCTGAGTATGGATGGATGAGTATGCTGAGTATGGATGGCTGAGCATGGATGGATGGATGAGTATGCTGAGTATGGATGGGTGAGCATGGATGGATGGATGAGTATGCTGAGTATGGATGGGTGAGCATGGATGGATGGATGAGTATGCTGAGTATGGATGGATGAGTATCCTGAGTATGGATGGCTGAGCATGGATGGATGGATGAGTATGCTGAGTATGGATGGGTATGCCGAGTATGGATGGGTATGCCGAGTATGGATAGATGGATGGGTATGCAGAGTATGGATGAGTATGCAGAGTATGGATGGGTATGCTAAGTATGGATGGATGGATAGGTATGTAGAGTATGGATGGGTATGCAGAGTATGGATGGATGGATGGATGGGTATGCAGAGTATGGATGGGAATGCAGAGTATGGATGGGTATGCAAAGCATGGATGGATGGATGGATGGATGGGTATGCAGAGTATGGATGGATGGGTATGCAGAGTATGGATGGGTATGCTGAGTATGGATGGATGGGTATGCATGAGTATGGATGGGTATGCATGGCTGAGTATGCAGAGTATGGATGGGTATGCATTGCTGAGAATGGATGGATGGATAGATTTGTCACTGAGCAGCGCTGTGGGCACAACACATGCAGCCCACAGCTCTGCTGCCACCAATCTCTCCCCTCTCACTGGATGGAGAGGGGAAAGAGGAACCGGATATTACGTCGGTTTGTTTACATGTGATCGCTCCGTCATTTGATGGAGCAATTACATGGTAAAGTCCTCAGTCACAGATGTGCTTGGGTGCGCGCCCCAAGCGGGATTCTGGGAGGACATCACTGTACGCCCTCCCAGAGTTATGCAACCCCCCTGTAGCCGTCATTCGGCTATGGGCCGGTTGCTAAGTGGTTAAAAAAAAAAAAACAACATTATTAAAAACACTGCTCCTGAAAAAAATGCAAATTTTTTTTGCATTGATACATGTCCCCTGGGGCAGGACTCGGGTCCTCGTACACTTTTTATGGCAATAACTTGCGTATAAGCCTTTAAAATGAGCACTTTTGATTTTTTATGTTCATGTCCCATAGACTTTAACGATGTTCGCACAAATTTTTGGCCTCTTCGTAAGTTCTGGTGCGAACCGAACCGGTGGTGTTTGGCTCATCCCTACCCAATGGCACATGAGCATGGCTGGTACCATAATATTATTGTTTCAAATGCAAAACATTATTGTATACAATGAAAAGAATCAAACATTAGTAATAGTATTTTCTATGTATGATTGTGCTCAGCACCATAGAGTAGTGTTATGCCCTGCTACCTTCAAAGGTTCAAGCCATGGGTCTGGTATGGATATTAAGGGGAACCCTGCACCAAAATTTGAAAAAAAATGGAGTGGGGGCCCCACCAAAATCCATCAAAGAATATATAAAAATGCTGCGCTAACCCAACAAAAGCAAAAAAAAGTAAATTAAAATGTGACAAAAAGCTCCTAGCACACAAACAAACCAAGTTAGTACAGAATATAAATAATAAAGTGCAGCGCTGAATCATCAACATAAGTGAATGGAATCATGAACAACCTGTGAAAAATAAAATAGCACACCGAATATATGCAGTGGACCTGCTAAATATAATTTAAAAAGTTCTATAGTGATAAGGGACCAGAGTCCGTGGTGTATGAGATGAGTAGAAGTCCTCTCCAAGATTGGAATACCGTAAACCTGAGAAGTGGGTAAACCCTCTGATGGGAAGGCGGCCACAGATGGCAAAGCACATAAATCTTCAAAAATGGAAATAAATGGAAAAGAGTTGGGTACCCTTACCGGATCCATAGGACGCACATGCCGTATAGCAGTGCGTCGGTAAAGCGTGAGGGATGGTCTCCCGTGGTGTCAAGGCGGATGGTGTCCTGTGAATCCCGATCCCACTTGAAGATTAGCCGTCACAGACAGGAGCTGGACCACTGGCTTGCACACGCTTCAATTTCAGATAATCAGAAGGAAGCGATTTGAAGTGGAGCCATGGGGAAAAAGAAAAAAAGGCACTCCACATGGTGTAGGTCAAAAATGGGGTTTTATTGGATAAAATCCAAACATGTTAAAAGTGATCACAGACAGATAAAAATATTTGGCAATGTGGGAAGCTGGAGACGCCTACGCGTTTCAACTACACAAAGTTAGTTGAAGATGCCCTTGTAGAAGCCCTTTATGCCCTTGTAGAAGACTGTGTAGTCGAAAGACGTAGGCGTCTCTAGCTTCCCACATTGCCAAATATTTTTATCTGTCTGTGATCACTTTTAACATGTTTGGATTTTATCCAATAAAACCCCATTTTTGACCTACACCATGTGGAGTGCCTTTTTTCTTTTTCCCCATGGCTCCACTTCAAATCGCTTCCTTCTGATTATCTGTAATTGAAGGGTGTGCAAGCCAGTGGTCCAGCTCCTGTCCATGACGGCTAATCTTCAAGTGGGATCAGGATTCACAGGACACCATCTGCCTTGACACCACGGGAGACCATCCCTCACGCTTTACCGACGCACTGCTATACGGCATGTGCGTCCTATGGATCCGGTAAGGGTACCCAACTCTTTTCCATTTATTTCCATTTTTGAAGATTTATGTGCTTTGCCATCTGTGGCCGCCTTCCCATCAGGGGGTTTACCCACTTCTCAGGTTTACGGTATTCCACTCTTGGAGAGGACTTCTACTCACCTCATACACCACGGACTCTGGTCCCTTATCACTATAGAACTTTTTAAATTATATTTAGCAGGTCCACTGCATATATTTGGTGTGCTATTTTATTTTTCACAGGTTGTTCATGATTCCATTCACTTATGTTTATGATTCAGCGCTGCACTTTATTATTTATACCCCCAAAATACATATTAGACTCTTATCCGAGCACGCAAAATGGCAGGACGCAGGAAAAGAAGGGGACGAGAGCGCGGCCCTCCCCCTCCTAAACTGTACCAGGCCACATGCCCTCAACATGGGGAGGGTGCTTTGGAGTAGCCCCCCAAAGCACATTGCCCCCACAACCCTTGCACGGTGGTTGTGGGGGTCTGCAGGCGGGGGGCTTATCTGAATCTGGAAGCCCCCTTTAACAAGAGGGCCCCCAGATCCCGCCCCCCTTCCCAAGTGAATGGGTATTGGGTACATTGTACCCCTACTCATTCACCAAAAAAAGCAGTGAAAGGTGACAAAATAAGGTCCGTTGGCATGGACCATAGGGTGAGTACATGGATTGAAAACTGGCTACAAGGGCAAGTTCAGAGGGTGGTGATAAATAGGGAGTACTCGGAATGGTCAGGGGTGGGTAGTGGGGTTCCCCAGGGTTCTGTGCTGGGACCGATCCTATTTAATTTGTTCATAAACAACCTGGAGGATGGGATAAACAGTTCAATCTCTGTATTTGCAGACGATACTAAGCTAAGCAGGGCAATAACTTCTCCGCAGGATGTGGAAACCTTGCAAAAAGATCTGAACAAATTAATGGGGTGGGCAAATACATGGCAAATGAGGTTCAATGTAGAAAAATGTAAAATAATACATTTGGGTGGAAAAAATATAAATGCAATCTATACACTGGGGGGAGAACCTCTGGGGGATTCTAGGATGGAAAAGGACCTGGGGGTCCTAGTAGATGATAGGCTCAGCAATGGCATGCAATGCCAAGCTGCTGCTAACAAAGCAAACAGAATATTGGCATGCATTGAAAAGGGGATCAACACCAGAGATAAAACGATAATTCTCCCACTATATAAGACTCCGGTCCGGCCGCACCTAGAGTATGCTGTCCAGTTCTGGGCACCAGTCCTCAGGAAGGATGTACTGGAAATGGAGCGAGTACAAAGAAGGGCAACAAAGCTAATAAAGGGTCTGGAGGATCTAAGTTATGAGGAAAGGTTACGAGCACTGAACGTATTCTCTCTGGAGAAGAGACGCTTGAGAGGGGATATGATTTCAATATACAAATACCATACTGGTGACCCCACAATAGAAATAAAACTTTTTAGCAGAAGAGAGTTTAACAAGACTCGTGGACACTCATTAAAATTAGAAGAAAAGAGGTTTAACCTTAAACTATGTAGAGGGTTCTTTACTATAATGCCCCGTACACACGGTCGGACATTGATCGGACATTCCGACAACAAAATCCTAGGATTTTTTCTGACGGATGTTGGCTCAAACTTGTCTTGCATACACACGGTCACACAAAGTTGTCGGAAAATCCGATCATTCTGAACGCGGTGACGTAAAACACGTACATCGGGACTATAAACGGGGCAGTAGCCAATAGCTTTCTCTTTATTTATTCTGAGCATGCGTGGCATTTTGTGCGTCGGATTTGTGTACACACGATCGGAAATTCAGACAACAGATTTTGTTGTCGAAAAATTTTATAGCCTGCTCTCAAACTTTGTGTGTTGGAAAATCCGATGGAAAATGTGTGATGGAGCCTACACATGGTCGAAATTTCCGACAACAAGGTCCTATCACACATTTTCTGTCGGAAAATCCGACCGTGTGTACGGGGCATAAGAGTGGCAATGATGTAGATTTCCCTCACACAGGCGGTGGTCTCAGCGGGGAGCATCGATAGCTTTAAGAAACTATTAGATAAGCACCTGAATGACCGCAACATACAGGGATATACAATGTAATACTGACACATAATCACACATAGGTTGGACTTAATGGACTTGTGTCTTTTTTCAACCTCACCTACTATGTAACTATGTAACAATAGCCGGTTTTTGACAATTCCTTTATTTAAAATGTCTTCTTCTTTCCCCGCTCCTTCCTCCGGTCTTCCTCCAGCTTCCTCTTCCCCCCACTCTTCCTTCAGTTTTCTCCTTTATCCTCCAGCTTCTTCTTCCCCACCGACCTGCTATGAAAACGAACCTCCTCCGATGCTGCAGCCAACCGATCTGTCCGCTTCCATAGTGCACATTTCATATATAACTATGGGGCGTGGCCACCGGATGACGTCATCAGGAGACCCCGTCCCTTGTGACATCACTGTCACATCATGCCCCAT
This sequence comes from Lithobates septentrionalis, assembly GCA_037952835.1. Classification (NCBI taxonomy): domain Eukaryota; kingdom Metazoa; phylum Chordata; class Amphibia; order Anura; family Ranidae; genus Lithobates; species Lithobates septentrionalis. The sequence goes on from JBBDGP010000260.1 coordinate 2,977,108, forward strand.
GCGGTAAAGTCACAAGGGGCGGGGTCTCAGAGCCATGTCATCCACCCCATCGCAGCATTTGGCATAGGGTTCCCCTTAATACTTATACCAGACTCGAAGGGCCTGGTATGGACCGGTGGGGGGAACCTACACCGTTTGTTTCGATTTTAACCCTATATTGCCAGGAACTGGCAATTCATTACAAGCAATTCATTGCAAGCAATTTTGGATGAAATGTTTTCCTTTAGAAATATAATTTTTTAAGTAATAAACATGGGAAAGGTGCACTACTTTACAGGCATACTATAGACACCCCCCTTAGGCACGATAGTTAAAGGAATTTTAAATTTTTATGGTTTCACTTTAAGCATTATTAAAATCACTGCTCCTGAAAAACGGCCATTTTAAAAACATTTTTTTCCAATTGATACATGTCCCCTGGGGCAGGACCCGGGTCCCCAAATATTTTTATGGCAAAGAACTTGCATATAAGCCTTCAGTGAGAACTTTGGATTTTGCAGGTTCGAGCCCCATTGACTTCCACTATTCCACCTATATGTGATCTGACAGGCATCTTTGCCGCAATAGCGCTGCTTTCCATTTGCATTAGCGCTCAGTTTGAGAGTTGAAGTCTTAATCAGCCTTAATTAGGATCTATTTTCTGGGACTGCAGGATCATTTTTCAGCGCTATAGTAAATGAAACCCTCTGTGTACAGAACCCAGGATCAGGATGACAATAGCAAGTCGGTAATATTAAAGTTTTTTTCTTTCTTTCTTCCTTTGTTTAAAGATTTTTTCCCACAAGAAAAACATGAAACCAGTTAGCTAATATATATATAAAATATGACCAGTGTCTCAGCATTCACATTAAAAGTTAAAATTAAAACCAGTGTGAGTGCAAATATTCTGAATATTTTCAAACACAGGGCAGCTTCTAATGCTTTTAACTCAATGCAGAATAATCGACTGATTCTCAGCTCCTGTACATTGCTGACTAGTAACAGTATGCATGGAACAAATAGAAAAAATAGAAATGTCAGCATTTTCAATGTCCCCTCCAACAGGAGCACCAAGGATTGAATTATAAAACAGTTTCCTAGTTATTGCTTCATTTGAAAGATGAAACTTGATTGGCTATTACTGAATTCCAAAGTTTGGCTCCCATTGATTTCAATAGGATTCAGATTCCGAATCTGAAATTCAATAATGTTCACGGCGCCAAGCCCGGGTACATTCCGATCATCCCTAACCTCTACCTGTCTGCAGAAAATTTGTCCTAATATTTCCATTTATTATCGTTCTGATGCTAGCCAATTTTACACGGCTTTATCTTCTGTGATCTCCTAAACCTTTCAGTAAAACCCGCAGCTCTGCTCCTTATCTGTAATAAATTTGGTCTTAAAAATAATATTTGAAATTGATCTGCTGCTGGCCAATCTTATACTGCTGTTTCGTCTGCCATCTGTTAATGCTTGAGGTAAAATCTAGTATGTGCTCTTTGCGGGTAGAAAAATTAGGCCTAAAATTGCTTTTTAAAATCATTCTGCGGGGGGTGTGGCTTAGCAATGGACCGAGATGGCGGCTTAATCCATATGTTCCAACACTCAGGGCTTGTCAACTATCACTTAAGAACCTCTTTTCTGCATGATGGGGAAAAACAGAAGGAGTGCGTCGGCCACTCCATCTTTACAGGACTCGGGCACACAGCTGAGCCGCAATATACCAGAGATATTCTAGTCTCACTATACTGACTCGCAAGCCTCGTCACAGCCACCAGACTGAGGCCCAGTCAGCAGCCCTCCCACCATCTGCATCTCTGGAATATACAGGGAAAGGGTCATCTGGCCCTAATGCTGGACAGTTTCCCAGCCTAGTCAATCTTCAAACACTGGCTCTGGATATCAAAACCACCCTGTCAGCAGCAACCTCTGACTTGAACATGGACATCAAGGCTATTTTGTCATGCCTGGAAGCAGTGGCGGTTACTGCAGAGGTGCCTGAGTTGGCCATCACGCAAGTGTAGCAGGTCTCGAGCTCTCACACCCTGCATTTCATTGATCTGCACTGCCATATTGAGAACCCGGACAACAGGGGATGGAGGCGCAACCTGCGAATCCAGGGGATCCCTAAGTCAGGGGAAGGGCCCCACCTTCAGCCTAAAGTCTGGACGATTTTCAACTCCCTGCTGGACAGACCGCCAAACTCGCCTATTGATATTGAGTGCTGCCACAGAATGCATAGATCCCGGGACACCAACCCTCCCCAGGATATAGTCTGTTGCCCGGTGACCTTCCAGCTGAAAGAAGATATTGCTCGCAATCACAGTCACCTACTCCATGATGGGTCTGAAATTTAGATTTATCAGGATCTGTCTGCCATTATGCTCCAGCATTGAAGGAAATTGTTTCCCCTTCTTAACATCTTTTGGGAATGGAGCATTGTATATTGCTGGAAATTCTGCCTTTTGGCAACAGTTGCTGGACGCACAGCTCTCCTGCAAATTCTGGCAGACCTGCAGCCCTTTTGTGACACCTTGGGCCTTCCAACATCGGCCAACACCTTCCTTACTGGATTGGTACAGCTCCTTTCTCCAACCCCAGCCTTGGATCCCCACTCAGCCTGATTCCACTCCTCGTTCTCAGCAACACAGGCCGCGTCACTTTAGATCCCCCTTCTGTGTCTTCTGTGAGAGATTTGAACAGGGTGCCTCTGGATCACAGCCCAAAGCCTTCACCTTCAGCCTCGCGAAGACAGATGCATCACTGAGTGCCTCTTGGAAGATTGTGTGAGCTTATTCTGACCCTATTTGTTTCCAGTTTGTTGACTATACACTCTGTGGCTTTCCCATACATGGGTGGGCTGCCTTGCTTTCCCGTAGAGTGCATTGTTGCCCTGAGGAGATTTATCCCTTGCTTGCTATGCAAAGGATTAACTTTGGAGTGTTCTCTGCCTCTCTACTGCCCTCTTGGGTGGTAGGCTTTGTTATAGCTACAGGAAAATGACATTGGGGATCTAGTTTCCTTGGACTGTATATCTTTGGTCCACAGGGACTTAACTTGCCTGTTTATTTGCTTTGTTGAATCCCCTAACTTGAACTGCTTTTGACCACTTTCTTTAGAGATCATCCATGCTTTGGGAGTTTATGCTGGCTTTCTGCTAATTCCTACTACTGCTTAATAATGTCACTAATATGACCGTCTAGCTATACAAACATTGTTTTGATATGCTCTCATGCTTTATATATATACACTATGCCTTTTGCTTTCCCTTGTATGTTTGAGCGGGGGCTGTCCCCCTGAGGATACTTCACAGGGAGCTGTGTGGGCCTGAGTGGACCTCAAGGGGGTGTAGCTGGTTACGGTGACCCTGGATCTTGGAGTAAGGAAGGCTTTTGCCTGGCCCCTATGCATACAGTGGAGTTGCCAAGGGGGTGCTTCTGGGCTGCAAGTATTCTCTACAGTTGCGCTTATGAACTCGCCTCCCTGGGACAATGTAATTCCTTGCTTTTTATTCCCAGGAAGGAGCTGGAATTTGCCTTTGGTAGCTTTATTCACTGTCTGGTGGGGTTTTTCTTATTGGGTGATTTTGAGCAGTGTTTATTTTATGTGCCTTTTATGATGGTTGTGCATGTGTCTCCTAACTGACTTTGTATTGACTTAATGATGTGATTTGATCCCTACGATCCAGGGGCTTTTTGCACAGGTCCTGGGTGATGTAGACCCCACCCGCATAGAAATAGACTATGCGCAGCGGGTTTTACGTCTTCCACCCCAGGATGTTAATAAGCCCAAAGACATTGTCTGTTCCATAAATACCCTGTCATTATGACCGCTGCTCTGGGAAACAGCACATTTATTTTGATGAAGCGCAGCTCTCCCTGTTCCCGAACTTGTCTAAGAAAACCTTGATAATGCATAGGGCAGTTCACCCAGTACTGGAGGTTCTCCAGTACTTTACATATTTACATATTAAGGTTTGTCAGAATAACATTGCTCCATTGACTTCAGAGGTGTATATTTCTTAAGAGGATTGCAGAAGGGGAGAGCAGTGAGAGTAATGTTTGCTGGCTAGTTCTTCTCTGCCTACGCTACTACTTTCACTTGCTAGGTGCCTTTCCACCTCTTGCCTCCCCCCTGCTCCCCCTCTACTGCTTTGCCTCTGTACTGGAATCCCTGGTACCACTTATTGTCCTAGACAACCGTCTATAGATCCAATTAATCTCCCTCCTATTCATGTTTATTTATTTTACAAATCAGCTACTAGTTGGTTGCGTTATCTGTACTATGTCTTACTACAGTTACTTTACCCCAATAGGAATGTCTCTATTATGTGGCAACCTTACTGTGGACTACAGTAGAAAGGGGATACTGGATGCGATTTTTGTTTTCCCTATGCCTAGTCTCGTCTTAGTTAAAGTGGTTGTTAACCCACTATAATATGATCTTGCCATCTTCTATGTTATATAACACTATGTGCCCCTGTGTCTGCGCTGTATAAAAAATATACAGATTATACCATATATCAGAGCGGCTCCCGGCACTCACATGACTCCTAGGCTCTTTCCAGGGAGGAGGGAATGAGAGGAGAGAGATCCAAGGAGTCACGTGAGCGCTGGGAGCCTCTCTGATATACGGTATAATCTGCATCTTTTTTATACAGCACAGACACAGGAGCACATAGTGTTATATAACAGAGGGGATGGCATGATCATAGTATAGATTTGATTGCATCAGGAGAGGAGGTTCGTGGAGTGGACAGAGCAGACAGGCAGGGAGGGGAGGGGGGAGGAGGACAGAGGAGGACACAGGAGAGGAGAGAGCAGGGCTGCAGATGATGGAGGCACGTAAATTGACCGCGGTGTCAGGGCTCAGCAGCCATGATATACCACGGTCAGTTTACAATGGGGAGGGTATGGCCAGGCAGGATCAGCTAGGTAGTTTAGGTGATACAGGGGGCCAAGTTAATAACATCGCAACCTCAAACCTTCCCTTCTTCACTCTGCTACTGATGGCCTTTATGACAAAATCGCACCCCTGTCCTGCCCAGACCTAACCACTTCCATCTACAACACCACGTTGTCATCCTCCCTAGGTGTACTGGCTCCTCTTTCTACACGCAGAACCAGGCCCCATCTGCCACAACCCTGGCAAACAGACAACACCAGAAGTCTCAAGAGACACAGCCGTGCTCTTGAGCTAGCATGGCGTAAATCTAAATCCCTGCAAGATTTTACCCTCTACAAATCTGCCCTTCTCAAATACAACTCCTGCCTCCACACTGCTAAACAAACCTATTACAACACTCTCATCAAAACCCTCTCATCCAAACCTCGTCAACTCTTTTCTACCCTTAATTCCTTACTTCACCCCCCACTGCCCCCACCCACCAACTTACTTACTGCTCCATATATTGCCAACCACTTCAATAGCAAAATCAACACAATTCGCAAGGAGATATCCAGCATTCAAATTCCTCCCCTACCCAACATATGAGGTCCAATACCACACTCAATACTCCCCTCCTTTTGCCCAGTTACCACAGAAGAAGTTGATAAACTCCTCTCCATGGCCCACCTCACTACCTGTCCCCTGGACCCTGTCCCCTCTCAATTACTGCGACCACCTTCCCACTCTATCCTCAACTCCCTAACCCACATCTTCAACCTCTCCCTCTCCTCCGGCACCTTTCCTTCCCCGCTCAAACATGCACTGGTTACCCCCATACTCAAAAAACCCTCACTAGACCCCACTTGTTTGAATAACTTAAGACCTATCTCCCTTCTCCCATTTGCCTCCAAGCTCATCGAATGCCTTGTTCATGACCAAATGAATCGTTACCTCACGGACAACAACCTTCTCGACTCCCTACAGTCTGGCTTCCACCTATAACATTCTACTGAAACTGCCCTACTAAAAATCACCAATGACCTAATAACTGCCAAAACCAATGGCCACTACTTCATACTCATACTTTTAGACCTCTATGCTGCCTTTGACACAGTTGACCACCTGCTGCTCCTCAGCAAATTACACTCCCTTAGCCTCCGTGATTCTGCATTGTCCTGGTTCTCCTCCTACCTATCTCAGCGCACTTTCAGTGTCACTTACAACTCCATCTCCTCCGCTCCCCTTCCTCTTTCTGTTGGGGTACCCCAAGGCTCCGTCCTTGGGCCTCTCCTTTTCTCACTCTATACCTCTTCCCTGGGCCAGTTGATAACCTCCCATGGCTTCCAATACCACCTCTATGCTGATGACACACAGATCTATCTCTCCACTCCTCAACTCACCCCCACTATCTCCTCACGGATCTCAAACTTGCTGAATGACATATCGGTATGGATGTCACACCACTTCCTCAAACTTAATCTTTCTAAAACTGAGCTTGTTATATTTCCTCCTTCATGGTCCCCCTCCTGTGACTCCACCATTAATATCAACACAACCATTGGTCCCTCCACACATGCCAGGGTCCTGGGTGTAATCCTTGACTCTGACCTCTCCTTCAGCCCCCACATCCAATCACTGGCTAAATCCTGCCGCCTTAACCTCCGCGACATCTCCAGAATTCGACCCTTCCTGACTAATGACACCACAAAGCAACTTATTCACTCCTTGATTATTTCCCGCCTCGACTACTGCAACTCTCTCCTTAATGGCCTACCCTTAAGCAGGCTATCCCCCCTTCAGTCTATTATGAATGCTGCTGCTAGACTAATACACCTCACTAATCGATCTGTGACTGCTGCTCCTCTCTGCCAATCCCTTCACTGGCTTCCCCTACCCCACCGTGTAAACTTCAAAATGCTAACCATAACATACAAGGCAATTCACAACATCACCCCCATCTACATCACCAACCTCATCTGCAGATATCGCCCAAATCGCCCCTCCGCTCCTCCCAGGACCTCCTGCTCTCTAGCTCCCTTGTTACCTCCTCCCATGCTCGCCTTCAGGACTTCTCCAGAGCCTCTCCCATCCTCTGGAATTCCCTGCTCCAGTATGTCCGATCAGCCCCTACCCTGTCCACCTTTAGGAGATCCCTGAAAACTCATTTATTCAGGGAAGCCTATCCCACACCCACATAACTGTCCCTGAGCCACCCCCATCAAATCATTCTTTGCAGCTATTACCTTTTGTACCACCACCCCCTCCCTTTAGAATGTAAGCTCTACGAGCAGGGCCCTCCTGTACCTTTTGTATTGTACTGTAATTGTGTTGTCCCCCTTATACATTGTAAAGCGTTGCGTAAACTGTTGGCGCTATATAAATCTTGTATAATAATAATAATAATAACATGCTTTAAGGGAACAGGATTCATTTTTTTTCTTAGGTTAACAAACACTTTAATACTTGTTCTGTATATATTCTTTTCATTAGAACTGTATGTTTTGTTTATCTGGTCCCCATGAGGGTTTTTTTCTATGGGTTGTTTTTAGTACATGAGAATGTAACTAAACTCCAAAGGTTTTCAACATACCTTCTTGCTTTGTGTTAAGGGGTCTCCTGAATCACTCATTGATTTAGTCTTGAACCCACAGACACATGGTAACTAAGTTGAAAATTCTCTCTTATAATATCCGGGGACTGCATTTGCTTCAAAAATTTAGTAAAGCGTGACAGGAACTCTGCCATCTTGCCCCGCACATTGTGTTGTTTCATGAGACCCACTTCAATCTACACCTAAACTTCCACAGTCTGTATTTACAAAATAGTACCTTTGCCCATCCCCTATATCTAAAGCCAAGGGAGTAGCAATTTTTATTCATAAGACCTGTCACTTTGTTCAGTTATCACAACCCATCGAGTATGATGACAGGGCACTGTCAAAGGCAATATTTTTACCATAGTCAATATTTATGACCCTAATACTTATTCCATTAACTTTTTTGTTTAGTACCCTGAGGAGGTTGACTGAGTTCCAGCAAGGTCTCCTAATTTTTGGGGGGATTTTCATTTACCTCCAGACCCCCTATTGGATACATCCTCTTCCTTTTCTTTTAATGCTCTCAAAGACTTTAAGAAAATTCTTGCTACCCTGTATCTGGTGGATTGCTGAAGAGCTAAACACTCCTCCAATAATGACTACAGCTATTATTCTAGTGTACATAACTCCTACTCTAGACTAGACCTTATTTTTGTTGATCAGTATTACCTGCGTAGTGTTCAGGACATGTCTATTGATCACATTACCATATCTGACCATGCCCCGGTCTCTGTCACTTTTTCACTTACTGATATTGGCCGCAAAGACTGGACCTGGCTGCTCAATGAAAACCTTTTAGACAATAGTACCGACCTAGCAGATCTGGAATCCTCCTTTAACTCTTATTTAAAATTGAACACCATCAACGAGGTCTCCATGCAGGCTGTATGGGAGGGACATAAGGCAAGTATCCGAGGAGTAAACAAAAAAGAAAAGAAAACAAGTCCTGTTGAATCAAAGTCAATGGTGAAAAATGATTTTTCAAACCGTATTGCCACTTACCAAAGTATGGTACTGTTGCTGTAGCCAAACAAACTATGCATACAAAGAAAACCCTGATATTGCTACCAGGATAAAAAAGCGGCTACTTCTGCAACAGAGGGTCTTAGTCAAGATTTTAATTCTATAAAAATACAAAAATGTATTAATTCCACTAGGGGCACAATTTACATGAATTCATGGTGCGACTATAAATATTGAAGCAGCTTCATTCACAGTACTTTTAAAGGTTTTTTCCGAAAAGAAAAAAACCCCTGAAAAGATGATTCTATAAAAACAGTCAAAAAATGTGGAAGCACACACACACACGACAATACACATATACAATCAAAAAACAAACACAAAAAGTCCAGCATACCATTCATAGAGAAACTGACATGCGATTAAATCGCATTAAAGCGAAAATGCATATGAAAAAATGAAGAAAATTCTCCCATTCAAATAAAAAATATATTTACAGTTTCACTATGAATGACCCCCTGGGGATCTCGATCATGATATGATAACCTTAAATCAAAAACTTGCAGGTTGGTTTAAAAATGAATAATGTTTCTATCACTAGATGACCTATGGTCAAATCTTGTCGCTAATTTGTTGGGATGTTGTATCCTTCAGTTTTGGATCATTACACTTTTTGAATAGTTGACTTAACATCACTCCTTTAGACACTGTGTAGTCCCATTTAAGATATTGGTCATTTAGAGATACACTCCGATATGTTATCCCGACCAACACTGGAATCTGCAATGAGGTCCCAACTGGTTGATAAATGCCTTATAAAGAATGTATAAATCAGGGTTGTATGCCCAAATCCACAGCAAATAGCCCAACAAAAATGCAATGAACATCCAAAAACAGCTTCAGTGCACAAAATGACCGACTTTTCTCCAAGATAAATAATTTGAGCAAACTGCTCATTGGCAATCAGGATGTTTCTTCAAAAGTCAGTCTTTTCCAAGAAGCACAATCTGGTATTTCAAGGAAAAGGCACGCCCATACATTACCACCCTGTTGAATTCAGTAGTCGTTATATCCCATTCGATCCTTGCACGGACTGGAACTATATCACATTGATGTTTCTTTAGGCTCATCAGAGCTACGCAATGGAAAAACCTGTCCTCCAAACCAAGGTCGCTGAGTCCGCGATACTCGCGGCACTCGCCAATGGGAGATGTATGGTTAGGGTGGATGCTGAGCAGACGTCTCCTATCCAGCGGTTAAGTTTGAATGGGGCATATCGTAGGCTGGCGTCACGTGACTGCTGTGACGTCAACGCGTTTCGCTAAAAAGGTAGCATAGCTTCGTCTGGACTAGGTAGGGCTAGGGGCTGTCAGTCCCTTTTATCAGCAAGTCCAAGTTCCAACAGCACCGTCCTAAATCTTCTAAAGGGGATACACACATGTTGTCTTACAGTTTTCTGAATGAAGTAATCCACACGTAACCTGAACAAAGTTATTACTCCTGCAAGTTGCCATTTCTTTCCAATTCAATGCGTCATCATATCATCTCACTTTGGATTTTCCACCAAACCTTCCTATGTATTTAAAACCGCATTAAAAAGAGAACCTAGCTGAGTACAATGACTCACGTGTTCTGTCAATGCGTTTACCACAATACTTCTTAGGACCACATTGATCCAAACAATGAAACAGACACGAGTGTGGAATAAACACAAAGGGAGGGAGGATCAAGAAGACGAAAAAGCAGAAGAACAAAGGAAAGAAGAGGTAGGAGTAGTAAGGGCTATTAATAAGCCCACATATGAAGTAAATAAATAATGCAAAAGGAATATTAGCTTAGGAGGAGAAAATTTAATTTAAATTACTTACAAAAAACAAAGGAGATTAGAGAGACAATAGGGAATGAAAAAAGAGGGAGAGAGAAGAGAGGAGAAGAAAGGAGAACATGAAAAGATAAAATGCAGGGAGATAGGGGGGGAGGAGGGAAGGGGAGAGGAGGGGGAGAGAGAAAGGAGGGCAGAAAGGGGAGGGGGGAGAGGGATAAAAGGGGGGGGGGGTGGGAGGGAAAGAAAAAAAAGGGGAGCAAGGAAGGGAGGAGGTTAGGAAGGGGGAGGGGTGAAAGTTGGCAGGTGAGGGAAAAAGGGAATGAAGGGAAAGTGAAGAGGGGGAGAGGGAGAGGTGAAGGAGGGAAGAGGGGGCCTGGTAGAGGAGATCAGGTTTCAAGGAAAACCTGGAGATTCATTTCAGTGTTAAGTCCTTGAGGGGCAAGGTACCTCAACTGATAAATTCACCACTTCTCCTTCTGCAGAAGGATGCGGTTGAAGTCCACTCTCCTCAATGGCAAAATGTTTAGCCAATGCTTTCTCTTGAACCTTCTCTGGATCTCTCTTCTTTTCCCCCTTAATTTCCCGCAAATGCTCACCAATCCGAATTTTGAGGGGTCTTTTGGTCTTACTGATATAGATTTTTGGACAGGGGCAGGTAAGCATGTAAATTACTCTACTCGTAGAGCAATTGATGAGATCCCGAATCTCAAAAGATTGCTGTCCTTGTGAATCTTTGAAGGTGGCCGTTCTGTCCACAAATGGACAGACTTGGCATCTGTTGCAAGGGTACATCCCTTTACTCCTGGGGTATTCGGTCAATTGGGGCTTGGTTCTTTTATGAACTCTGAGTGTATCAGAATATCACCCAAGTTCCTGGCCCTCCTGGCCACCAACTTAGGCGATGCTCCCACTATATCCGACAAACCAGGGCCATTCATCAAAGTACCCCAGTGCTTTTCCAGTATTCCATGGACCAAGTTCCACCGTGCTCCATAAGATGAAATTATTCTTACTGGTCCAGGGTCAGATTGTTTTTTAGTCTTCAAATTAGGTTCCAAAGAGAGAAGACTTTCTCTACTTCGGCATGCTGCTTTGACCTTGGCCTTTTGGATTTGTCCATGGGAATACCCACACTCTCGAAACCTGGTGTAGAGATCAGCACTTTCCTTTTTCAGATTTGGGATCTCATCAATTGCTCTACAAGTAGAGTAATTTACATGCTTACCTCCCCCTGTCCAAAAATCGGTAAGACCAAAAGACCCCTCAAAATTCAGATTTGGTGAGCATTATTAAATTAAGGGGAAAAAGGAGAGAAATCCAGAGAAGCTTGAAGAGAAACCATTGGCTAAACATTTTGCCTTATGTCATCAAAGAAAGCCTGACGGCCTGAGGGTTAAAGGTAGGGATGAGCCAAACCAGAACATGCGAACAGGCAAAAAATGTGTTCGAACACGCGAACACTGTTAAAGTCTATGGGACTCGAACATGAATAATCAAAAGTGCAAATTTTAAAGGCTTATATGCAAGTTATTGTCATAAAAAGTGTTTGGGGACCTGGGTCCTGCCCCAGGGGACATGTATCAATGCAAAAAAAAGTTTTAAAAACGGCTGTTTTTTCGGGAGCAGTGATTTTAATAATGCTTAAAGTGAAACAATAAAAGTGTAATATTCCTTTAAATTTCATACCTGTTTCCCGTGTTTAGAACAGTCTGACAGCAAAATGACATTTCAAAGGAAATAAAGTCATTTAAAACTACTCGTGGCTATTAATGAATTGTCGTTCCGGCAATACACATAAAAGTTCATTGATAAAAACGGCATGGGATTTCCCCACAGGGGAACCTCGAACCAAAATGTAAAAAAAAAATTGCATGGGGGTCCCCCTAAATTTCATACCAGGCCCTTCAGGTCTGGTATGGATATTAAGGGGAACCCCGTGCCAAAATTTAAAAAAAAAAATGGCGTGGGGGTCCACCTCAAAATTCATACCAGACCCATCAGGTCCCCCGCCCCTCTGACATCACGGGGAAACCCATAGGGAAGTCCCCGTCAAGTCCCCGTGCGTCAGAGGGGAGCGGGGTCACCGGGTGGCCCCGCCCTCTGTTATTTAAGAAGTGTCAGAAGACGAGAAGTGGGAGCCTCCCATGAATGCAGAGCAGCCCGAGAATGAATCGGGGAAGAAAACGCCGCAGAGGAAGATGCCGAGAACACCAGAACAAGAAGCAGAGGATAGGAGGAAGAACCAGAGGAAGAAGAAGATGGAGGAAGAAACCGAAGGAAGATAGAAGAAAGAAGACCCGAAGAATATGGAAAGAAGAAGACTTTAAATAAAGGAATTGTCAAAAACTGTCTCTTGTAATTTTTAACATTTTTGACACATTTTTTGTAAAATGGTAGGGGTACTTTAGAACCCCCTTACCATTTCGCACGGGGGGCGGGATCTGGGGGTCCCCTTGTTAAAGGGGGCTTCCAGATTCCGATAAGACCCCCGCCCGCAGACCCCCACAACCACCGGGCAAAGGTTGTGGGGATGAGGCCCTTGTCCCGATCAACGTGGGGACAAGGTGCTTTGGGGGGGACCCCAAAGCACCCTCCCAATGTTAGGTGGGCATGTGGCCTGGTGCGGTTCAGGAGGGGGGCGCTCTCTCGTCCCCCCTCTCCCCTCTTTTCCTGCGGCCTGCCAGGTTGTGTGCTCGGATAAGGGTCTGGTATGGATTTTTGGGGGGACCCCACGCCATTTTTATTTTGGCGTAGGGTTCCCCTTAATATCCATACCAGACCTGAAGGGCCTGGTATGGAATTTAGGGGGACCCCACGCCATTTTTTTTTATGTTGGTTCGGGGTTCCCCTGTGGGGAAATCCCATTCTGTTTTTATCAATTAACTTTTATGTGTATTCTCGGACCGACAATTCATTAATAGCCGCAAGTAATTTTAAATGATTTTTTTTCCTTTGAAATGTCATTTTGCTGTCAGACTGTTCTAAACACGGGAAACATGTGCCCCTTTACAGGCATACTATAGACACCCCCCAGGTATGAAATTTAAAGGAATATTACACTTTTATTGTTTCACTTTAAGCATTCCCGAAAAAAAGTCTGTTTTTAAAACTTTTTTTGCTTTGATCCATGTCCCTTGGGGCAGGACCTAGGTCCCCAAACACTTTTTATGACAATACCATGCATATAAGCCTTTAATATTAGCACTTTTGATTTCTCCCATAGACTTTTAAAGGGTGTTCCGCGGCTTTCGACTTTGCCGCAAACACCCCTAATTGTTTGCTGTTCGGCGAACTGGCGAACAGGCCAAAGTTCGAGTTGAACATGAGTTCGACTCGAACTCGAAGCTCATCCCTAGTTAAAGGCATTAATGTGCTTAAACTACCATCGAGGAGAGGGGACTTCACCCGCATCCTTCTCCAGAAGGAGAAGTGGTGGATTTATGGGTTGGGGTCCCTTGCCCCTCAAGGACTTAACACTGAACTGAATCTCCAGGTTTTCCTTGAAACTTGATCTCCTCCACCAGGGCCCCCCTTCCTTCCTTCTCCTCTCCCTCTCCCCCTCTTCTCCTTTCCCTTCATTCCCCTTTTTCCCTCACCTGCCAACTTTTACCCCTCCCCCCTTTTTAACCTCCTCCCTTCCTTGCTCCCCCTTTTTTTCCCTCCCACCTTCCCCCCACTTTTCATCCCTCTCCCCCCTCCCCTTTCACCCCCCCCCTTCTCCCTCCCCTTCCTCTCCCCTTCCCTCCTCCCCTCCCCCATCTCCCTGCGTTTCATCTTTTCGTGCTCTCCTTTTTTTGTTCAGGTTACATGTCTATTACTTCATTCAGAAAACTGGAAAACGACATGTGTGTATCCCCTTTAGAAGATTTAGGGCGGTGCTGTTGGAACATGGACTTGCTGATAAAAGGGACTGACAGCCCCTAGCCCCACCTAGTCCAGACGAAGCTACGCTACCTTTTTAGAGAAATGCGTTGACATCACAGAAGTCACGTGGCGCCAGCCTACAATATGCCCCATTCAAACTGAACCGTGGGATAGGAGACAGAAAAAATGTTTTTTATCTTTTACACAAAGTTGTCACCTAAATTATATATTGCTCACATATGCCATGGGTATATGTGGAATTTCACCCCCATAATACATTCTTCTGATTCTCCTGAGTATGGGGATACCACATGTGTGAGAGTTTTTTGGACATAAGTGTAAATTGGCTGTCCCCTCAAAATGACTCAACACACAGCCATTAACCACTTGCCAACCGCCGCACGATGATGTACGTCGGCAGAATGGCACGGGCAGGCAAAAGGACTAACCTGTACGTCCTTACCTGCTCGCGGGCGGGGGGTCCGATCAGACCCCCCCGGTGCCTACGGCGGTCGGATTCTCGTCAGGGGCGATTAAAGGTGGGGGGGTGGCCACTCATTCGTGGCTCCCACCTCGCGATCGCTCCTGGCGAATGAAATGCTTCCTCGGCTTCTGCATAGTAAACAGAAGTGGAGGAAGTGATGTCATCTCTCCTCGGCTCGGTATTTTCCATTCCGGCGCCAGGGAGAGAAGACATCCGAGTGAGTGCACAAACACTACACACACAGTAGAACATGCCAGGCACACATTACACCCCCCATCACCCCCCGATCACCCCCTGATCACCCCCTAATCACCCCCCTGTCACACTGACACCAAGCAGTTTTTTTTTTCTGATTACTGCATTGGTGTCAGTTTGTGACAGTTAGTGTGGTAGGGCAGTTAGTGTTAGCCCCCTTTAGGTATAGGTTACCCCCCTAACCCCCCCTAATAAAGTTTTAACCCCTTGATCACCTCCCGTCGCCAGTGTCTCTAAGCGATAATTTTTCCGATCGCTGTATTAGTGTCACTGGTGACGCTAGTTAGGGAGGTAAATATATAGGTTCACCGTCAGCGTTTTATAGCGTCAGGGACCCCCATATACTACCTAATAAAGGTTTTAACCCCTTGATTGCCCCCTAGTTAACCCTTTCACCAGTGATCACCGTATAACTGTTACGGGTGAAGCTCGTTAGTTCGTTTATTTTTTATAGTGTCACCCGCCGTTTATTACCGAATAAAGGTTTAGCCCCCTAAACGCCCGGCGGTGATATAAGTTAGGTTTTAGGGTCAGATAGGGTCTGCGTTGCCCCAGGCAGCGTCAGGTTAGCGCCAGTACCGCTAACACCCACACACGCAGCATACACTTCCCATAGTAGTATAGTATCTGAACGGATCAATATCTGATCTGATCAGATCTATACTAGCGTCCCCAGCAGTTTAGGGTTACCAAAAATGCAGTGTTAGCGGGATCAGCCCAGATACCTGCTAGCACCTGCGTTTTGCCCCTCTGCCCGGCCCAGCCCAGCCCACCCAAGTGCAGTATCGATCGATCACTGTCACTTACAAAACACTAAACGCATAACTGCAGCGTTCGCAGAGTCAGGCCTGATCCCTGCGATCGCTAACAGTTTTTTTGGTAGCGTTTTGGTGAACTGGCAAGCACCAGCAGTCGTAGTCAAACCAGCACTGCAGTAACACTTGGTGACGTGGCGAGTCCCATAAGTGCAGTTCAAGCTGGTGAGGTGGCAAGCACAAGTAGTGTCCCGCTGCCACAAAGAAGAAGACAAACACAGGCCTGTCATGCCCATAATGCCCTTCCTGCTGCATTCGCCAATCTTAATTGGGAACCCACCACTTCTGCAGCACCCGTACTTCCCCCATTCACATCCCCAACCAAATGCAGTCGGCTGCATGAGAGGCATTTTCTTTATGTCCTCCCGAGTACCCCTACCCAACGAACCCCCCCAAAAAAGTGTGTCGTGTCTGCAGCAAGCGCGGATATAAGCGTGACACACGCTATTATTGTCCCTCCTGTCCTGACAATCCTGGTCTTGCATTGGTGAATGTTTTGAACGCTACCATACACTAGTTGAGTATTAGCGTACAGCATTGCACAGACTAGGCACACTTACATAGGGTCTCCCAAGATGCCATCGCATTTTGAGAGACCCGAACCTGGAACCGGTTACAGTTACAACAGTTATAGTTACAAAAAAAAAGTGTAAGAAAAAAAAAACACAAAAAAAATAAAATAAAATAAAATAGTTGTCGTTTTATTGCTCTCTCTCTCTCTCTATTCTCTCTCTATTGTTCTGCTCTTTTTTACTGTATTCTATTCTGCAATGTTTTATTGTTATTATGTTTTATCATGTTTGCTTTTCAGGTATGCAATTCTTTATACTTTACCGTTTACTGTGTTTTATTGTTAACCATTTTTTTGTCTTCAGGTACGCCATTCAGCTGCAGCGCGGATTTATTTATCTTGACAGCAACAGCGCTTGCTCCCACGATATATAAAGCCGTGACTCCAGTGGAGGTGATCTATGCCGAAGCATGGGGGCAGCAGGGGCGGAGGAGCGATTTGCTCCTACCTTTTGCGGGAGGATGCCCCCCATGCTTCGGCATATATAAACAGTGCATGTATGCCCATCATTAGAAGTGGGTGAATGAAGGGAGGTATTTTAATGGTGGGCATACCCACCGATCAATCTCTTTTTTTCGTTCAGCCCACAGGCTGCATGTAAAAAAAAAGATTACAATATATGCCCAACAAGGACCAGCAACGTACTGGTATGTTGCTGGATTTTGAGTGGTTATACCAGAATGATGCCTGCAGGTTAGGTATCATCTTGGTATCATTCTTTTCAGCCAGCGGTCAGCTTTCATGTAAAAGCAATCCTAGCGGCTAATTAGCCTCTAGACTGCTTTTACAAGCAGTGGGAGGGAATGCCCCCCCACCGTCTTCCATGTTTTTCTCTGGCTCTCCTGTCCCAACAGGGAACCTGAGAATGCAGCCGGTGATTCAGCCAGCTGACCATAGAGCTGATCAGAGACAGGAGTGGCTCCAAAAATCTCTATGGCCTAAGAAACCGGAAGCTACGAGCATTTCATGACTTAGATTTCGCCGGATGAAAAACAGCGCCATTGGGAAATTGGGAAAGCATTTTATCGCACCGATCTTGGTGTGGTCACATGCTTTGAGGGCAGAGGAGAGATCTAGGGTCTAATAGACCCCAATTTTTTCAAAAAAGAGTACCTGTCACTACCTATTGCTATCATAGGGGATACTGAGATAACAATAAAAATGATAAAAAAAAATGAAAGGAACAGTTTAAAAATAAGATAAAAAAGCAAAAAATAATAAAGAAAGAAAAAAAGCACCCCTGTCCCCCCCTGCTCTCACGCAAAGGCGAACGCAAGTGTCGGTCTGGCGTCAAATGTAAACAGCAATTGCACCATGCATGTGAGGTATCACCGTGAAGGTCAGATCAAGGGTAGTAATTTTAGCAGTAGACCTCCTCTGTAAATCTAAAGTGGTAACCTGTAAAGGCTTTTAAAGGCTTTTAAAAATGTATCTAGTTTGTGGCCACTGCACGTTTGTGCGCAATTTTAAAGCATGTCATGTTTGGTATCCATGTACTCAGCCTAAGATCATCTTTTTTATTTCATCAAACATTTGAGCAATATAGTGTGTTTTAGTGCATTAAAATGTTAAAAGGTGTGTTTTTTCCCCAAAAAATGCGTTTGAAAAATCGCTGCGTAAATACTGTGTGAAAAAAAAATGAAACACCCACCATTTTAATCTGTAGGGCATTTGCTTTAAAAAAATATATAATGTTTGGGGGTTCGAAGTAATTTTCTTGCAAAAAAAAATATTTTTTTTCATGTAAACAAAAAGTGTCAGAAAGGGCTTTGTCTTCAAGTGGTTAGAAAAGTGGGTGATGTGTGACATAAGTTTCTAAATGTTGTGCATAAAATGCCAGGACAGTTCAAAACCCCCCCCAAATGACCCCATTTTGGAAAGTAGACACCCCAAGCTATTTGCTGAGAGGCATGTCGAGTCCATGGAATATTTTATATTGTGACACAAGTTGCGGGAAAGAGACAATTTTTTTTGCACAAAGTTGTCACCAAATGATATATTGCTCAAACATGCCATGGGAATATGTGAAATTACACCCCAAAATACATTCTGTTGCTTCTCCTGAGTATGGGGATACCACATGTGTGAGACTTTTTGGGAGCCTAGCCGCGTACAGGACTCCGAAACCCAAGCACCGCCTTCAGGCTTTCTAAGGGCGTAAATTTTTGATTTCACTCTTCACTGCCTATCACAGTTTCGAAGGCCATGGAATGCCCAGATGCCACAACCCTCCCCCCCCCCAATGACCCTATTTTGGAAAGTAGACACCCTAAGCTATTTGCTGAGAGGTATAGTGAGTATTTTGCAGACCTCACTTTTTTGTCACAAAGTTTTGAAAATTGAAAAAAAGAAAAAAAATGTTTTTTTCTTGTCTTTCTTCATTTTCAAAAACAAATGAGAGCTGCAAAATACTCGCTATGCCTCTCAGCAAATAGCTTGGGGTGTCTACTTTCCAAAATTGGGTCATTTGGGGGGGGGGGGGGGTTGTGCCATCTGGGCATGTTATGGCCTTCAAAACTGTGATAGGTAATGAGGAGTGAAATCAAAAATGTACGCCCTTAGAAATCCTGAAGGCAGTGATTGGTTTTCGGGGCCCCGTACGCGGCTAGGCTCCCAAAAAGTCTACATGTGGTATCTCTGTACTCAGGAAAAGCAGCTGAATGTATTTTGGGGTGCAATTCCACATATGCCCATGGCTTTTGTGAGCAATATATCATTCAGTGACAACTTTTTGTAATTTTCTTTTTTTGTCATTATTCAATCACTTGGGACAAAAAAAAAATAATATTCAATGGGCTCAACATGCCTCTCAGCAATTTCCTTGGAGTGTCTACTAGTTTGTACCCTAGTTTGTAGGCGCTATAACTTTTGCGCAAACCAATAAATATACACTTATTGACATTTTTTTTTACCAAGGACATGTGGCCGAATACATTTTGGCCTAAATGTATGACTAAAATTGAGTTTATTGGATTTTTTTTATAACATAAAGTAGAAAATATCATTTTCTTTTCAAACTTTTCGGTCTTTCTCTATTTATATTGCAAAAAATAAAAATGGCAGAGGTGATCAAATACCATCAAAAGAAAGCTCTATTTGTGGGAAGAAAAGGACGCAAATTTTGTTTGGGTACAGCATTGCATGACCGCGCAATTAGCAGTTAAAGTGACGCAGTGCCAAATTGTAAAAAGTGAAGAACTCTGGTGGGGAATGTGGCGCTGTTCATAAGGTGTGTATTGGTAGGGAGTGTATACTATTAAGATAATGATCTGAAAAAGACTATAAATAAATATAAAACAAAACTATTCAAGTGCATATCTTATTTGTCAAGCATCACATGGTGTGAGAGACAGAGGTGCAGAATGTGTGTAAGATAATTATAAAGAAAATCATAAAGAAAATACGTGCAATCAAAAAAATTTTTAAATTATACCGATAAGTGAATGTGCGTTCTTGGTGATGTGAGTAAGCAAAAAATGCAAAAAAACGCATGAAAATGTCAGCACAAATAACAACAATAGTGTGGTGAATAATAATGCACCAAAATATTCATAAATCAAGTCCACATGATGTGAGTGTCCAAAACTAAAAAACAGTGTGGAAAATCTTGGCAATCCAAAAAAACAAAAAATTATATTTCATAAAATCTCTGTATAAGTGGTGACTCTTCTTCTGGAACCCCCACTTGTGTCCCCACTCACCGAAAGACCCAACCCCTGCAGGGGTAATGGGCAAGTGTAGATAAATCTCCTCCTGAGATCCGGTCAGTGTCTCCCTCTAAGGATCCGGGATCCCCTTCCTGTTGTGTGTTGCCTTAATTCAAATGGCTAAAAACGGCACTGTTCCGCCAGCTATGCAAAGCCGATGGAGGAAACAGTGGCAGGGCAGCGGCGTGCGTTCCACAGTCTCACAGCCGAAACCGGAAGCAAACCAACGAAAGGATGTGCAGCGACGTATGCGTACCAACGTGACCACGCCTTGCGCGTTTCGTCATCAAGACGTCATCTGCGCGCCTCAGATGACGGATCTCAGGAGGAGATTTATCTACACTTGCCCATTACCCCTGCAGAGGTTGGTTCTTTCGGTGAGTGAGGACACAAGTGGGGGTTCCAGAAGAAGAGTCACCACTTATACAGAGATTTTATGAAATATAATTTTTTGTTTTTTTGGATTGCCAAGATTTTCCACACTGTTTTTTAGTTTTGGACACTCACATCATGTGGACTTGATTTATGAATATTTTGGTGCATTATTATTCACCACACTATTGTTGTTATTTGTGCTGACATTTTCATGCGTTTTTTTGCATTTTTTGCTTACTCACATCACCAAGAACGCACATTCACTTATCGGTATAATTAAAAAAATTTTTTGATTGCACGTATTTTCTTTATGATTTTCTTTATAATTATCTTACACACATTCTGCACCTCTGTCTCTCACACCATGTGATGCTTGACAAATAAGATATGCACTTGAATAGTTTTGTTTTATATTTATTTATAGTCTTTTTCAGATCATTATCTTAATAGTATACACTCCCTACCAATACACACCTTATGAACAGCGCCACATTCCCCACCAGAGTTCTTCATTTGCCTTTGGATTACACTGCGGTGTCGGTCCATTTTTTTGGGGGGGGCTGCAGTTCTGCTTTACATACCGTCCTAAGCGCTGAATATTCTAGTCTATAAATTGTAAAAAGTGTTCTGCTCAGGAAGGGGGTAAATCCTTCGGGGGCTGAAGTGGTTAATGTCCAAACCGCTGGCAACAAAAGTGAGTACACTCCTAAGTGAAAATGTCCAAATTGGGCCCAAATAGCCATTTTCCCTCCCCAGTGTCATGTGACTCGTTAGTATTACAAGGTCTCAGGTGTAACCCAGGTAATTGTGCAGATGGGGGGTGGTAATTGTGCAGACAGGGGTGGTAATTGTGCAGAGGGGGGTAATTGTGCAGACTGGGGGGATAGTAATTGTGCAGACAGTGGTAATTGTGCATATGGGGGGTGGTAATTGTGCAGACTGGGGGATGGTAATTGTGCAGATGGGGTAATTGTGCAGATGGGGGTGGTAATTGTGCAGATGGGGTGGTAATTGTGCAGACAGGGGTGGTAATTGTGCAGATGGGGGTTGGTAATTGTGCAGACGGGGGTGGTAATTGGGCAGACTGGGGAGGTGGTAATTGTGCAGACTGGGGGTGGTAATTGTGCAGACAGGAGTGGAAATTGTGCAGACGGGGGGTGGTAATTGTGCAGACGGTGGTAATTGTGCAGATGGGGGTGGTAATTGTGCAGATGGGGGGTGGTAATTGTGCAGATGGGGGGTGGTAATTATGCAGATGGGTGTGGTAATTGTGCAGACTGGGGGGTGGTAATTGTGCAGACTGGGGGGTGGTAATTGTCCAGACTGGGGGGTGGTAATTGTGCAGACTGGGGGGTGGTAATTGTGCAGACGGGGTAATTGTGCAGACTGGAGGGGGGTAATTGTGCAGGATTTGTGAGAAATGCTATAAACCAGGCTTTGTGCAAAATGCTATATACCAGGCTTTGTGAGACATGCTATAGACCAGGATTTGAGGTCTAATGGGGCAGGAATTGGGACTGATCTGAGTTGTGAAGGGACAGGAATTGGATTGATGGCACAGTGGCTGCGTTTGATAGCACAGTGGCGGCAATTGATGGGCACGGTGGCTGCATTTGATGGGCACAGTGGCTGCAATTGATGGGGTTATTTTCAGAATTTTGTTTGTGCCCCCCCAAAAAATTTTGAGCACCAGCCACCACTGGAGGCTGCACAAAATATTTACACTTTGGGCCCAATTTGGATATTTTCACTTAGGGGTGTACTCACTTTTGTTGCCAGCGGTTTAGACATTAATGGCTGTGTATTGAGTTATTTTGAGGGGACAGCAAATTTACACTGTTATACAAGCTGTACAATCACTACTTTACATTGTAGCAGAGTGTCATTTCTTCAGTGTTGTCACATGAAAAGATATAATAAAATATTTACAAAAATGTGAGGGGTGTACTCACTTTTGTGAGATACTGTATATATATATATTTAGCAGACACCCTAGGGAATAAAATCCACAGTCATTGCGTGTGGGTGCAGGAGCATCCACTGGCAGCTACTTCTGACTGTCCAGCGGAAGCCTAGAGGCTGTTCTTCACACGTCCACGCCAGATCCAGGTACACTTTTCTACACACTGTTTGTTAAGACATCACCAGGCTACTTCACCTCCTCCTGATTACCAGGATATCTAAAGTACATCACTAAAGAGCTAGCTGAAGACAAAAAGGTTTCTTTCTTCTGTCTACAACATACCCCCCCAATAAGGGATTAAAGCAGTTAGTGCCATAACGACAAGAATCTTCACCCAGGACTCTATATGCTAATTGAGTGGGTTCAAGTACAGTGGGGATGGAAAGTATTCAGACCCCCTTAAATGTTTCACTCTTTGTTATATTGCAGCCATTTGCTAAAATCATTTAAGTTTATTTTTTTCCTCATTAATGTACACACAGCACCCCATATTGACCGAAAAACACAGAATTGTTGACATTTTTGCAGATTTATTAACAAAGAAAAAGTGAAATATCACATGGTCCTAAGTAGTCAGACCCTTTGCTGTGACACTCATATATTTAACTCAGGTGCTGTCCATTTCTTCTGATCATCCTTGGGATGGTTCTACACCTTCATTTGAGTCCAGCTGTGTTTGATTATACTGATTGGACTTGATTAGGAAAGCCACACACCTGTCTATATAAGACCTTACAGCTCACAGTGCATGTCAGAGTAAATGAGAATCATGAGGTCAAAGGAACTGCCTGAAGAGCTCAGAGACAGAATTGTGGCAAGGCACAGATCTGGCCAAGGTTACAAAAAAATTTCTTCTGCACTTAAGGTTCCTAAGAGCACAGTGGCCTCCATAATCCCTAAATGGAAGATGTTTGGGACGACCAGAACCCTTCCTAGAGCTGGCTGTCCAGCCAAACTGAGCTATCGGGGGAGAAGAGCCTTGGTGAGAGAGGTAAAGAAGAACCCAAAGATCACTGTGGCTGAGCTCCAGAGATGCAGTCGGAAGTCGGGAGAAAGTTGTAGAAATCAACCATCACTACAGCACTACACCAGTCGGGCCTTTATGGCAGAGTGGCCCGACGGAAGCCTCTTCTCAGTGCAAGACACATGAAAGCCCGCATGGAGTTTGCTAAAAAACACCTGTGGGACTCCAAGATGGTGAGAAATAAGATTGTCTGGTCTGATGAGACCAAGATAGAACTTTTTGGCCTTAATTCTAAGCGGTATGTGTGGAGAAAACCAGGCACTGCTCATCCCCTGTCCAATACAGTCCCAACAGTGAAGCATGGTGGTGGTAGCATCATGCTGTGGGGGTGTTTTTCAGATGCAGGGACAGGACGACTGGTTGCAATTGAGGAAAAGATGAATGTGGCCAAGTACAGGGATATCCTGGACGAAAACCTTCTCCAGAGTGCTCAGCACCTCAGACTGGGCCGAAGGTTTACCTTCCAACAAGACAATGACCCTAAGCACACAGTTAAAATAACGAAGGAGTGGCTTCACAACAACTCCGTGACTGTTCTTGAATGGCCCGGCCAGAGTCCTGACTTAAACCCAATTGAGCATCTCTGGCGAGACCTAAAAATGGCTGTCCACCAACATTTACCATCCAACTTGACAGAACTGGAGAGGATCTGCAAGGAGGAATGGCCCGAGGATCCCCAAATCCAGGTGTGAAAAACTTGTTGCATCTTTCCCAAAAAGACTCATGGCTGTATTAGATCAAAAGGGTGCTTCTACTAAATACTGAGCAAAGGGTCTGAATACTTAGGACCATGTGAGATTTCTGTTTTTCTTTTTTAATAAATTTGCAAAAATGTCAACAATTCTGTGTTTTTCTGTCAATATGGGGTGCTGTCTGTACATTAATGAGGAAAAAAAATTAACTTAAATTATTTTAGCAAATGGCTGCAATATAACAAAGAGTGAAAAATGTAAGGGGGTCTGAATACTTTACGTCCCCACTGTACCTAAGGGTTTAATAGTCTCATCAATTTAGGAACAGTGTTGTAACTTCCTGTCTCATCTGATCTGTGGTGTTGAGGCACAGGAGGGTGCGGTATAAGAAAGGTCATTCTTTTGCCCTCTTCCTGCCTGTTCACATACTGTAGGTTTCCAACTAAACAGAGTATTGTGTGAGTAGTCTTTATATCCTGTAATCAGTTACTGTTTCTGTTCTACTGTCTCATATTACTGTTATCACTTGTTCTAGTGAAACTTTTTCTAGGGCTAAGCTTATGTTACTGGAAAATAATGTTTCTAACTTCTCAGTAAACAAGACTCAACTATTTCACTTAAATTGTGTATGTGTCTCTAATTATCCTGATTATCACCAAAAATGTCTGAATCCAGGGTGTCAGAGGTGTTGGAGGACTTGCAAGGTCGGGGCAACCAGCGGGGTACAGATTCAGTAAGCATCTCTTACGGGGGTATCGCTACATAATATTTAGTCTGTAGGAAAGTTATAGAGTCTTCAAACTATGGTATATTATATATATATATATATATATATATATATATATATATATATATATATATATATATATTATAACAGTATTTGAAAATTGACCAATCCTGATGTACTGTTGTGGCAGTGATCAGGGGGACCACCGGGAGACAGTATATATACAGCATTTTTATTTTTTTTAAAATTTTCCAACTTTTTTTTTTTTTTTTACACAATGTGACCAGAGCAGTGCAGTGTTACCATGGTGACACTGTACAACTCTGGAGAGGTGATCAGGATTTTTTAACACAATAATTGCTTTTAACAGTGAACGTCATTGTTATAAGCAATCTTTTTTTAAAATGGCATCCATTCATTGCCATTGTGTACTACTGTGATAGCTGTGATTTGCCACAGCTATTACATGGTACAGATGCACTGTGATTGGCCCTGTCTGTACCATATGACCAATAAGATCAATCACAGAGATCATCACAATAGTACACAATGAATGGCTATAAATTAAAGCCAATCATTGTGGGCAACTTACATGTGATCTATGTCATTGGTCACAGAAATCACATGGTAGTGCGGCTGCTAGAGCATGCTGGAGGCGCTCGCTTGGAAGACGTTATATGACATCTACCCAGAATAGCAGTGCTCGTACTTGTCCATTTTTTTACATTTTTTTTACAATAGGTCAGGTGGGAGGTAATTAATGTTTAGGATTCGTCTGAGTGTCCAAACAGCACATGCTATATCTGAACTTAGGTTCCCAATTCATCCCTAGTGGAGGAAAAGTTTGTATTTGAGGCTGGTGGACTTTAATGGTACCGTAACAATTAAGATACACATATATAAAAAGAGTTTTATTGAATTGACATCAACAAATTTAAAACATACAAATTTAAGAGAGCAACTCTGTCTATCTAAATATAAGAGATGCAACTGAAATAGATGGTAATACCAGTTCACCAAATCTTAATTATGCTGACATGCTCGACATGTTTCGTAGAAATTCACTGCTTCTTCAGGAGCTTTCATTTACATAATAATGTATTAAAGGAACAGAGATAGTGTATAGTACTATAGAATAGAAAAAGAAAAATACATTAATCATAATAAACAGGATATAACATCACAAAAAATGACAACATAATCACAAAGTAATGGTGAGCACAATATCCCTCGCCAAAAGGTGATCATAGCCCTTACCCGAAGCAGCAACGTGAGTCATGGTCCAATAGAGTAGGCCTGCTCCGGAGGGCGCGGAGGCACCCGCAGACAAAAGAGGGATGCAGCAAAGAAATCTGCCCAAACAATATAGTAAACATGATTTTAAATGCTGGAGTACTTTTTAAGTGTATTTCCTGTTGCTATCTCAATGTACATCATAAAGAGTAAACATACCAGAATATATAGCTTGGATGGACATATGAAGATTATTTCAGCCCCATGGTCCTCACAGGTAGTGTATCATAACAAGTAGGTGTACCGAGATATATAGCTAACATAGGTATATGGAGATCACTTCAGACTCACAGCTATCACCAGCTATAAAGGAAAAAAAAGGGGGCTAAAAGTACCCCAATCTATACAGCATACATAGAGTAATAATACTCCTTTATAAAGAAAGGAGTATATAGAGCAGCTGCGGGACTACTCTTTTGGACCGCGACTCACGTTGCTGCTCTGGGTAAGGGCCATGATCACCTTCTGGGAGGGATACTGTGCTCACCATTACTTTGTGATTATGTTGTCATTTTTTGTGATGTTATATCCTATTTATTATGATTAATGTATTTTTATTTTTCTATTCTATAGTACTATACACTATCTCTGTTCCTTTAATACATTATTATGCAAACGAAAGCTCCTGAAGAAGCAGTGAATTTCCGCGAAACGCGTCGAGCATGTCAGCATAATTAAGATTTGGTGAACTGATGTTACCATCTATTTCAGTTGCACCTCTTGTGTTTGGATAGACAGAGTTGCTCTCTTAAATTTGTATGTTTTAAGTTTGTTGATGTCAATTCAATAAAGCTCTATTTGTTTTATATGCGTGTACCCTAATTGTTATGGTACCATTAAAGTCTATAAGCCTCAAATACAAACTTTTCCATCAGGGGCATATCCCCCAGAGGAAGACACGTCATATCCCTGTGTTGATATGCGTGGGGGAGGGGATAGGATGGTGTAGGAGTCAGCAGCTGGTCTGTTTGGGGTGAGGGGACACACAATCTCAACATTTTTATGCTTGTCACACAGTGGTGCACTGGAACACCTGTACCATGTGAGTACCCCGCACAGGGGCTTTTGTTTGAATATATATATATTTTTATAAACGGTATCCAGTCCTCATTTCTCATATACATGTGGAGACTAGCATAGGATATCACAGATCCATTTGCACAGAACCCAGAGTTGGTTCGCTGGCGTGTTTAGACCAATTGCGAGGTCACATGCCCTGAGGTGAGCATACTCACACAGGGGAGGAGCACAAGAGTGGTGTCACTTCAACACGTGTGGATTATCACTACAGACGTGGAGGAATTGTGGATGAAATTTGGTTATTGATTTTCACAAGCACTACAGCACTTTATAATCACAGCAAGATTTAAAGCATGTCATATGGACTTTAATGCAATTTTTGTTTATTGTACTAATTGATTATGTCACGTAGCACTTTGGCACTCTATTTTATATTGATTTGATCAATTTATGTCTCATTATTGATTTTTTTGGCACTATATTTAGCACAGTTAATTTATTATTATTTAGTATGGCATATTGACAATAGATTGGCGCGGTATTTTCATATATTTAAATTGTTTAGCACGGATGTATGGGACGTGATCAATACCAGCAGCTGATTATCTAGTCTCAGATTTATTATTTTTTGGTAGCTCACAAGATTATCAGTTTATACATGAGTACATTACAGTCCCAACCTGCCCGGCGGATTAATATAGAAGAAGCTGGGACTGTATTGTACTCTTCTGGCACACCTGCACTCAAAAGTGAAAAAATAGTCCGCTTGTCTGGGGAAAGTTTTTTATTTTATTTTATTTGCCACAGCCTGCAGATCGCGGTGCCCAGAGTCACCTCTCTGTCTCCACCCACCCCCCTTCTTTCCCTGCTGAATTGGCCGGGCTGTGGGGCCAGACCTGGAAAGTATCCCCGCACAGTAGCCAAAGAAGCCTGGGGGAGCTCCAGACATGGATGGGGCCCGGGCGGATGGTTTGCTCGGGAAAACCAGACCCCCTACATGTGTATTGGCTGTCCCCCTCTGATGGTGGCCTTGGCTCCACTGCAAACAAAGACAGCGTTTTCAACAAATTCACCCTGCTTTTACTTCTGTTGAGCCCATACAAAATACTAAATGCAAGGCCTTAACAAAAAAAACAAACAAATAAAATAGAGCTGAAGGATAAAAAAAATAACAAAAAAAACAACACAGAAACACTACAAGCAACATGTTAATAAACCCAGGACCCTGAATTCACTATATCTGGTCTCCCACAGTACACAGAACATGAAAA
This sequence comes from Lithobates septentrionalis, assembly GCA_037952835.1. Taxonomy (NCBI): domain Eukaryota; kingdom Metazoa; phylum Chordata; class Amphibia; order Anura; family Ranidae; genus Lithobates; species Lithobates septentrionalis. The sequence continues at coordinate 3,005,416 of JBBDGP010000260.1, forward strand.
TGCTATTATTTTAGTAAATATAAACTGCTAAATACCTTTTCTCATCAGCAGTCTATAGCAGTCTTGTGACTTCTATCAGTCTCTAATTAAAGCTTATAGGAGAAGTTTTCAATCTCCTCTGACTATCCTATGAGGCTGCAGGACCCCTGACCCTCTGTTTGGACAGTGATGATTGGCTCTGTGCTGATCACCCGCACCCTCCCAAGAAAAAAAAAACAAAAACTCTAGCAAAACACACCAAACTGAGCATGTGCAGAGTGACTAAAAAGTTGGTCTGAACTTAGGTTTGGACTAAACTCTTTGCTCATCCCTTCTGGAGAGCGATGAATTAGAAGCCTTCATGGTAGCACACACTGGGTTGTGACTCTGCCCCCACAACCTGACAGGATTGGTTAGCTATAAATTTGAAGGGGAGACACCCCGCTGCATTCTCTTTTTTATTCTCACCTGACAGATTGGGATGAACAAGGTTGCTCCTATTTACAAGTTTAAAGAAAAAGCCTCTTACCGCACTCGCCCCAGCAGGTTCAAGCCTCTCCTGTTTGGAAGTCCCTCCTGTACAGTCTCTAAAGGAGCTTCTATGGAGGGAACCCCCGTTCTGGTGGTCTCAGGGGGCGTGTCAGGTCACCTTGAGGCTAGGTGACAGATGCACACCATTGGGATCAGGGGTGCACCGCAAGGCAGCGGACCCTACCGCTGACTGCTGCGGATGGGAGTCTGGGTATAAGGAAGGCAGGGTCGCTGGAACACCAACACGGATCCCAGCGGGGTTGGAGCGTAGGATTCCCTGGGGTGCGGAGTCTAAGAGCCAGCAGGTGTTCACCAGAGCCTCTGATGGTGAGGATGGACTGGGCTGCAACTGGCTCCAGGTCGCGACCCCCAGGGTCCCCCAGCTCACACCCACAGTAGGCAACAGAAGGATAAGGATAGTAAAGGAATAAGCCAAGGTCAGAGCCACAAGCAGACAAGGACAACAGAGTACACGCCAAGGTTCAGGGTCACAGGCAAACAGGGATAGTCGGGGACACGCCAAAAGGTCAGGGTCACGAGCAGACAGGAATAGTATAGAACACGCCAAAGTCGGTAACAGAAATAAATGTAGAGCACAGGGCAGGCAGGAACAGGAAGCCAAACACGCAAAGGTTGATCAGCAGGGCTGACCAGCAGTGCAGAGGTTAATATAGAGTTCTCTGATAGGAGCTGGGGTGGAGCCATGCTAGAGGAGAGTTAATAAAAGCAGTCAGGTGAGAGACAGCTGGTCTTAGGAGATGAACACATGGAAACAGGTAGGCTGACAAACAACCTCTATTGCATAACCATGACAGTACCCCCCCCTCTTACGAGGCCTCCCCCTTCCCCGCCTGGGACCAGGTTTAGAGGGGAACTTCAAATGAAACTTCCTTAACAGACGAGGTGTAAAGACCTCAGAAGCCTTGATCCACGACCCCTCCTCAGGACCAAACCCCTTCCAATGCACGAGGTACTGGAGAATGCCTCTACAGAGTTGGGAACCCAAAATTTGGCTAACCTCGTACTCCAGATTATCCTCAGAGACCGGCGCTGCGGTAGAGAGAGGACGAGAGAACTTATTGAGGACTAAAGGCTTCAGAAGGGCAACATGGAAGGAGTTAGAGATTTTGAGGCTTTTGGAAAGCTTTTTGGAGCTTGAAACAAACCGGATTCAGTTTAGAAGTTATGGTGTACGGACCAATGAATCTTGGGGCAAATTTGAGAGAAGGAACCCGGAGTTTGATGTTACTGGTGGAGAGCCAGACTTTGTCTCCTGGCTGAAGAGAAGGTGGCTTACGCCTGCGACGGTCAGCAAAATTCTTGAATTTGTTGGCAGCTTTCTGGAGGGAATCATGAACGTCAGCCCACATGGAATTGAATGATTCCTGAACAGTAGCCAAGGCTGGAATGTCGGAAGAACAGGTCATAGGAAGAGGGAGTTGAGGATGTCTTCCATAAACAGTGATAAAGGGTGTTTTCTGAGAACTGACGTTGACATGATAGTTGTGGGAGAACTCTGCCCACGGAAGTAGTGATGCCCAATCATCGTGATGAGCCGAGACCAAGGTACGGAGAAAGACCTTCAACTCCTGATTAACCCTCTCAGTCTGGCCATTGGATTGGGGATGGTAAGAAGAAGTAAAATCCAAAGTAATGTTGAGGGATTTGCAAAATGCTCTTCAAAAACGGGACGTAAACTGAACACCCCTGTCTAAAACGACATGGGAAGGAACACCATGAAGGCGGAAAATCTCTCGTACGAAAATGGGAACCAAGGCAGAAGCAGAAGGGAGACCAGGAAGAGGAACAAAATGAGCCATCTTGGAGAACCGATCGATTACCACCCAAATGGCTGTATTATTCTCCGACGGTGGAAGATCGGTGATAAAATCCATGGCTATGTGAGACCAGGGCTCCTTAGGAATGGGCAAGGGCATGAGAAGACCAGCAAGGGCTAGTGTGGAAGATTTAGACTGAGCACAAACATGACAAGCCTTAACGTACTCTTTAACATCCGAGCGGAGGTTAGGCCACCAGAAGAGACGACTGATGAGCAGGAAGGATCGGAGGAACCCAGCATGACCTACCACCTTGGAATCATGTCCCCAACGAAGGATCTTAGCTCTTAGCTCCGTGGGAACAAAGGTCTTGCCGGGAGGAATTTTTGATTCCAGGGTGGTGGAATGGGCAACAATGCATGAGGTCGGAATGATCGGCTCAGGATCAGGGGTGGACTCCTCGTCCAAAGTGTCAAATGACCTAGAGAGCGCATCAGCCCGACCGTTGCAGGAACCAGGTTTGTACGTAATCGTGAATTTAAAATGGGAAAAGAAGAGACTCCACCTGGCCTGTCTGGGGTTCAGACATTTAGCATTCTGTAGGTATTGTAGATGCTTGTGATCAGTAAAGATTGTAATGGAGTGAGGGGAATCCTCCAAGAGATGACGCCACTCTTCCAACGCCAATTTAATTGCGAGAAGTTCCCGATCACCAATGGCATAATTTCTCTCTGCCTGAGAAATTTTTTTGGAGAAGAACGCACATGGTTGACGTCTCTTCTCAAAGAACTGAAGAAGCACAGCTCCCACCTCCATCGAAGAAATGTCTACTTCAATAAAAAATGGATCCCCAGGATTTGTTCTCCTCAAGAGAGGTCCAGAAACAAAGGCCTGTTTCAGATCGTGAAACGCAGAGACAGCCTCGGGAGGCCAGTCTTTGGTATTCGCTCCCTTCTTGGTTAAAGTGATAATAGGCGCGGCAATGGAAGAGTAATTCCTTATGAACTGCCTATAATAATTTGTGAAGCCAAGAAAGCGCTGTGTGGCCTTGAGGCTAGCAGAAAGGGGCCAGTTGGCAATGGCCGAGACCTTTCCGGGATCCATGCGAAGACCCAAACTAGAAACAAAACATCCCAGAAACAGGACCTCAGGACATTCAAAGGAACATTTCTCCAGCTTGGCATAGAGATTATTCTCTCTAAGGCGCTGAAGAACGGTGCGGATATGGTTTCTGTGAGCAAGCAGATTTTCGGAAAAGATGAGAATGTCATCCAGATAGATGACAACAAACTGGTACAGTAGATCCCTGAAGATTTCATTGACAAAGTTCTGGAACACAGCTGGAGCATTACACAAACCAAAAGGCATAACCAGGTATTCCTAATGCCCGTCCCTAGTGTTAAACGCAGTCTTCCATTCGTCACCTTCCCGTATTCTAATGAGATTGTATGCACCTCTGAGATCCAACTTGGTGAAAATGGAATCCCCCTTCAACCTGTCGAATAGCTCAGATATTAGAGTTAAGGGGTATCGGTTTTTGATGATCACTGCATTTAACCCTCGATAGTCGATGCAGGGTCTGAGGGTACCATCCTTTTTAGCAACAAAAAAGAACCCTGCTCCTGCAGGCGACGAGGATTTCCGGATGAAACCTCTCTCCAGATTCTCAGCGACATACTCAGACATGGCCTGGGTCTCTGGAATGGACAGAGGGTAGGTATGACCCCTGGGCAGAGTTGCTCCAAGGACAAGGTCAATGGCACAGTCGAAAGATCTGTGGGGAGGAAGCACCTCAGCAGACTTCTTACAGAACACATCCCGGTAATCGCTGTATGCCACGGGAAGATCAGAAGATATGGATGTGGTAGCAATGGAAAGTCTCTCCTTGGGGACCACCTTGAGAAGACAGGACGAGAAACACGAAGGACCCCAAGCCAGGATCTGCCCAGAGACCCAGTCCACATGTGGAGACTGGAGCTGTAGCCAAGGAAGGCCCAATACAATGGGGGTAGAGGCCTTGGGTAGAATGAGGAAGGAAATCCACTCCTGGTGGAGTATCCCTACCGACATCCTAATAGGTAGCGTCTGGAAACGTATAGGACCCCCTGGGAGCACAGTGCCATCAATTGCCAAAACTACCAGTGGTGTAGCGAGGGGAGAAAGGGTAAGCTTCATAGAAGAAGCAGTTCTCCAGTCCATAAAATTGCCGGCAGCCCTGGAGTCCAGATATGCTAGGACCGATTGGGGAGAAGAGCCCACATGGAGGAACACCGGAAGAAGAAGACGAGAAGGTGATGTTTCTGGGTCCAATACTCCACCTTCCAAACGTATTAGACCCTGAGCATTTCCCGGACAAAGCGAGCAGGAGTCACGAAAATGACCCTTGCCCCCACAATAAAGACACAAGCCTAGAGTTCTGCGTCTAGCACGTTCTTCAGGGGTTAGTCTAGTCCGGCCCAGCTGCATAGGTTCCTCAGCAGGCAGAGGATGCTCCACAGAGCGAGGGGGGAAGAGTTCTGGCTGACTAGGACCCAGAGGGTGCTGGCGTCTTTTTTCTAGGGACTTCTCCTGGAAACGAATGTCAATCTGGCAGGGATGGCTCTTCCTGCTAATTCGTCCTTCACTTAGTCAGAGAGGCCATGTAAAAAGGTTGCGACCAGGGCCTCATTGTTCCAGGTCAATTCAGCTGTGAGAATACGGAACTGAAGCGCATATTGTCCCACTGAACAAGATTCTTGGGGAACGCGTAAAAGGGCACTAGCACTGAAGAAACCCGAACTGGCTCCTCGAAGATATTACGAAACAGCTTCAAGAAGTCGGACAGGCTGGAAACTACCAGGTCATTCTTCTCCCAGGGGGGCAGCCCAAGCTAAAGCTTCACCAGAGAAGAGGGAAATGATATAGGCTACCTTAGCCCGATCAGACAGAAAGTTTTGAGGCTGGAGCTCAAAATGAATGGTGCATTGGCTGAGGAAGCCCCTGCAGGCCTTGGAGTCCCCAGAAAAATGGGACGGAGCTGGCAGTGAATATGAATGTGTGGCTGCGACTGGTGCGATAGGTGCAGCTGCTGATTGTACTTGAGGCTGCAGGTTCGGGTTTCCCAAGGAGGCCTGGAGCTGCTCGAAGCGGGAAGCCAGATCCTTAAGGAATCGCATCATCTGAGTCTGATTAGATTCCTGGGCCACGAGTCTGCGAACTATGCCCTGCAATGGATCGGCTGCAGGATGCGACACATCAGCCGGGTCCATGGCTGATCAAACTGTCAGGTCACCTTGAGGCTAGGTGACAGATGCACACCATTGGTATCAGGGGTGCACCGCAAGGCAGTGGACCCTATGGCTGACTGCTGCGGATGGAAGTCCGGGTATAAGGAAGGCAGGGTCACTGGAACGCCAACACGGATCCCACCGGGGTTAGAGCGTAGGATTCCCTGGGGCGCGGAGTCTAAGAGCCAGCAGTTTTTCACCAGAGCCTCTGATGGTGAGGATGGACTGGGCTGCAACTGGCTCCAGGTCGCGACCCCCAGGATCCCCCAGCTCACACCCACAGTAGGCAACAGAAGGATAAGGATAGTAAAGGAATAAGCCAAGGTCAGGGCCACAAGCAGACAAGGACAACAGAGTACACGCCAAGGTTCAGGGTCACAGGCAAACAGGGATAGTCGGGGACACGCCAAAAGGTCAGGGTCACGAGCAGACAGGAATAGTATAGAACACGCCAAGGTCGGTAACAGAAATAAATATAGAGCACACGGCAGGCAGGAACAGGAAGGCAAACACACAAAGGTTGATCAGCAGGGCTGACCTGCAGTGCAGAGGTTAATATAGAGTTCTCTGATAGGAGCTGGGGTGGAGCCATGCTAGAGGAGAGTTAATAAAAGCAGTCAGGTGAGAGACAGCTGGTCTTAGGAGATGAACACATGGAAACAGGTAAGCTGACAAACAACCTCTATTGCATAACCATGACAGGGCGTCTGGATATCTGGCATAATAAGCTTTAAAGAAGCTTCATATATTGCAGTGGCCTCCTCTCTATTATGCCTGTCACTTTATCTTCTCTTTCCAGTTTCAGCTTTTTCACTGGGATCGCTGGTTCCCTGTTGTCCTCCGGGAGCCGTCATGGCCGCCGATGCTCTTCCTCCGCTCTGCATTACGGCCAGAGTAGGTTGCTGCCTAAGGTAAGGCTGTGCCTCTCTCCAAGATGGCGCAGGGCCGTTCAGGACGCCCTGCGCATGCGCGGGAGCGTCATTTTGCCGCGACGGCGGTGCCAGATTTAAACTCACAGCCTTTCTCTGTGTTTTTGCTGTAGTGAACCAGCAAACTGAATTTCACTGCCTATCTCACCTGCTTTGCCAGAACTGACCCAGCAAGCTTAGGCAAGTCTGATCTCTGCACCAGGCTCTCCAGCCCTCTTTTAAAAATAAATAAATAAATAAATAAATAAATAAATAAATAAATAAATAAATATAAATATATATATATATATATATATATATATATATATATATATATATATATATATATATATATATATATATATATATATATATATATATATATATGAATCTTTTCCTTATCTCTCTTCAGCCTTTCTGTTACTGTCGCTATGGAGACCACTGCCCACGCAGACCACCATCAGAAAACTAGGTAAGGGGCTCTCCGTAAACATCGGTAAGTATTGAAGAAGGGGAGAGAAAAAAAGAGAGCCGGACCACTAACGCCGCTCTTTTGGCAGCCCTACCAGGTCAAGAGCTGCAAGTTCAAGGCATGGAAGAAGATCAAGTCATGCTTTAAGCAGGAGGTCCCGCAGAAGCCATTCAAGATCTTCTTCCCGCCACCGAAGACATAGCCGCTCACGTTACAGCCGCTCATGCCACAGCCACTCCCGTCATAGTCGGTCACACCGCAGGCGGTCACCTTCATCACACCGCCAGAGCTGCCACACCCGTCCCGCAGCAAACGCTTGTGGGTATGCGTCACGCCGGCTTTGCCAGATAAACTAGCCTGCCGCTCATGCTTCAATGAGGCAACAAAAGAAAAGGAACTAGACGCAAGGGCAGCTACAGAGCTCATAAGAGAATCTGTACGAGAATCCATAATGGAGACAGCAGCACCACTAACGGATAGGCCTACTCCCAGCACATCGGCAGCAGACTTCCATCAGCCCCAGGCATCAGAATCTTCCTTGGGAGATGAGGATCAGGAAATGTCAGCAGGCTTTGATTTTTCCCTAGTTGAACCTTTTGCAAAGTCTGTTAAGTAAGCGATCGGTCGGGAAGAAGATAAAGTAGAACCGCAGAAAGTTCGGAAATATTTCCTAAATTTAAGAAAAGATCCAGAACACTTCCCCTTTATAGGTGAACTGGATGATCTAATTAAAGATGAGTGGGAAAGATCTGATAAGCGGTCCAGCTTCACTAACAGACTGGCAAAGATGTATCCTTTAAAAGAGTCTAAAATCAATTCATTGATTAACGCTCCCTCTGTTGACTCCTCCTTGATGCGTCTTACCGGCATGTCACTCTGCCTATTGAGGATGCAGTTTCCTTTCGGGACGTTCTTGATCAGAAATTGGATTTAGAATTGAAAAAAGCATATTCCACGGCTGGGGGCGCTTGCAGGCCAGCGATTACCACAGCAGCAGTAGCTAAAGCCATATCAGGATGGGCATCCCGGGTGGAGAAGGACCTTCAAGACGGCACTGAATTAGAGAAAATAATCTCTTCTCTTCAGGAAATCAAGCTGGCAGAAGCCTCAGTTGATATTATAAGGTCTTCAGCAAGATCAATGCTAGCCTCAGTCACGGCAAGAAGGGCCTTGTAGCTGAAACCATGGAGGGACGATACTGCATCTAAAACAAACTGGTGCAGAATCCCATACGATGGCTCAAACCTGTTCGGGTCTAAATTAGACGCCGCCATCTCCAAGGTAACAGGAGGGAAGTCGGGGTTAATTCCCTCAGACAGGAGACCCAAGGCCCAAAAAGGGTCCTTCCTTCAGACGCAACCTCCCTGATAAATACAAGGAAGCTAGATCCTACCGCCCCGGTAGGGAGTTTAGAAGGGACTGGAAAAATGCAAGACCTTCCTTCCTGAGGATGCAGAAGTCCAAGACTGCCCCGGCAGGGGAGCAGCAGAAGTCCATTTGAAGATTTGCCTGCCCACCCAGCACAGGGGGGCGCCAGGCTCAAGAACTTCATACAGATCTGGTCAAAGCATATAAAGGATCTGTGGGCACTATCCACAATCAGATTCAGACAAAAATGGAAGTTTATGGGCAGACTCCCGGGAAATCACTTCCAATCAAACAGACTGCCATCTTCACTAAACAAAAGAAAGTTACTAATAAAATATGTAGTAGAATTGAAGCAAAAGGGAGCGATTCTGGAAGTTCCATCATGTCAAAAGGGGAGGGGGTTCTATTCCCCCTTATTTCTGGTAAAGAAGAAGACAGGAGACTTGCGCCCTGTATTGGATTTAAAAAATCTCAACAGGAACATCGAAATAGAGGCTTTCAAAATGGAGAGCCTTCAGTCCATAATTCTGGCAGTAAATCTGGGCGACTGGATGCTATCAGTAGATTTATCAGACACTTACCTTCCGATTCATCCTGCCTTTCAAAAGTTCCTCCGATTCGCCATCAACAAATGTCACTTCCAGTTCCAGTGCCTTCCTTTCGGCATCTCTTCGGCTCCCAGGACATTCACCAAGGTCTTACTACCCTTGGTTGCATTCCTCAGAGAAAAGGGTCTTCGAGTCCACCATTATTTGGACGACATCCTGCTCTTAGCAGAAAATCGGGAGACTTTGCTATGCCATCGGAAGATCCTACTTACGACTCTTCAGGACTTCGATTGGCTAGTCAATTGGAAAAAGAGCAGTCTGCAACCCACGCAAAATATGGTATTTCTGGGAGCGGATCTGAACACCAAATTGAACAGGGTACAACTCCCTCAGGAGAAAGTCCAGCCTCTAATACAGAAGATGTGGAGATTACTGTCAGCAAGGCATCTACCAGCCAGGACCTGTTTGAGTGTGCTAGGGTCCATGTCTGCAACTCTACCCATGGTGCAGTGGTCACAATGGCACATGAGAGTCCTGCAAAACTCCTTTCTAAGGCAGTGGGATGGAGTATCGATGCGTCAGTCCATTCCCATTTCCAGACCAATGAAGCAATCGGTATGGTGGTGGACACTTCCAAACAACCTCAGAAGATACAAGCCCATAGTTCTTCCAGACCCAGAGATAGTCACTTCAGATGCCTGTCAGAGAGGTTGGGGAGCTCATTTTCAAGATCAAGCAGCCCAAGGCTGATGGCAGTTCCAGGCCCAGGGTGTAGTATAGAATATACTGGAACTTAGGGCAGCTTTCCAGGCTCTAATGGCATTTGCACCAGCCCTGAGGGGGAAAAATGTGCTTATTCGGATGGACAACAAGGTGGCAGTGTCTTATATCCAGAAGCAGGGGGGTACCAAGAGTCTCACACTGATGGAGGAAGTCCACAGGCACACCTAACAGACTTTAAGGCAATATATGTCCCTGTGGCACAGAACATGTTAGCCGATTATCTGAGCCGGGAGATTCTCTCTAACAACGAATAGTCCTTGAGCCTCCAGGCCTTTTCCCTTCTTACAGAAACGTGGGGAACGCCAGAGGTCGACTACAAAGTGTCGGAGGTTTCTGTCAAGAGCATCGTTCCCATCAGCCGAGGGAATAGATTGTCTAATTCACCCATGGAACTTCAAGTTGGGGTACATATTTCCTCCAACCCTGTTAATTGCGAGATTCCTGTCCAGGCTTCGGAGATCTTCAGCCACAGTAATCGCAGTAATCCCACTTTGGCCGAGAAGACCATGGTTCACGACTCTATTACAACTCAGCCTTCAGCCTCCAATCTCTCTTCTGGTAACCCCGGATCTGCTATCTCAAGGCCAATTCCTACACCCAGCTCCGGAGAAGTTGCATCTGACGGCCTGGAGGTTGAAAGGGCTTTGTTAAGGGAACAAGGCTGTTCTCAGGAGGTAATATCAACCCTGATGCAAGCCAGGAAAAATACCACCAACACCACCTATACAAGAATTTGGAGCAAGTTCTTCTCCATGGCACAGCAGAAGGGATGGAACCCCATTTCTCCAGAACCTTCTCAAATGTTAGAGTTCCTCCAGTCAGGAATCGACAAAGGCTTAAGTTCAAGTACACTTATGCCCCGTACACACGGTTGGATTTTCCGACGGAAAATGTGTGATAGGACCTTGTTGTCGGAAATTCCGACCGTGTGTAGGCTCCATCACACAATTTCCATCGGATTTTCCGACACACAAAGTTTGAGAGCAGGATATAAAATTTTCCGACAACAAAATCCGTTGTCGGAAATTCCGATCGTGTGTACACAAATCCGACGGACAAAGTGCCACGCATGCTCAGAATAAATAAAGAGATGAAAGCTATTGGCCCCTGCCCTGTTTATAGTCCCGGCGTACGTGTTTTACGTCACCGCGTTCAGAATGATCGGATTTTCCGACAACTTTGTGTGACCGTGTGTATGCAAGACAAGTTTGAGCCAACATCCGTCGGAAAAAATCCTAGGATTTTGTTGTCGGAATGTCCGAACAAAGTCCGACCGTGTGTATGGGGCATAAAGGTACAAGTATCCGCTTTGTCGGCCAAAACAGGCACTAGATGGGCATTACATCCTCTGGTAATCCAATTCCTGAGAGCCTGTCTGAAAATTAAACCTCCCAAGAAACCAACTTTTCCATCATGGGATCTCTCAGCCATCCTCAATGCCTTCTCCAATCCTCCTTTTACTCCATCTGAATCAATCTCGCTGTGGGATCTAACTCTGAAACTGTCTTTTCTCATTGCAATTACATCAGCAAAGAGAGTATCTGAAATCCAAGCATGGATGGCATCAGAACCTTACTTAGTTTTTTTCCCTGATAAAGTAGTACTAAGACCTTCAGACCACTTCATCCCGAAGGTAGCAACTTCCTTCCACTACAACCAAGACATTGTCTTACCATCCTTTACTAATGATCAAGGTGAACCTCATCCACTGGATGATAAAACAACCATCATTAGTTACCTGGCGGCTACAACTCCTTTTAGGAAGATTGATTCCCTCATTGTCATTCCCCATGGAAACAGACGAGGTCAAGCGGCCACTTCATGTACTATCGCCTCCTGGTTAGTCAAATCCATCAAGAAGGCATACTCCATTCGCCATCTGGGTATTCCTGAAGGCATCAGGCTCACTCGACTAGGGCAGCATATTGCAGGGTTTCACCGGATACGATTTGCAAAGCAGCGACTTGGTCCTCCAGACACACATTCATTACTCACTATAGAGTGGACTCTGCTCACTTGGCTATGGCAGACTTCGGTAGATCCGTTGTTGGAGCCAATTCTTCCGCATTATAAGGAATAAATATAATTTTCTTGCACCCACCCGTCTGGCAAATAATTTCCCAGTGTGTGCTGCCATGAAGGCGTCAGGAAAATGGAAAATTGTATACTCACCTTTCAGTAATTTTCCTTTCCTGACGCATCTTCATGGCAGCACACAGATTCCCACCCCGTTTTTTGGTGATATATTTACAGAGAATGCAGCGGTGTGTCTCCCCTTCAAATTTATAGCTAACCAATCCTGTCAGGTTGTGGGGGAGGAGTCAAAACCCAGTGTGTGCTGCCATGAAGATGCGCCAGGAAAGGAAAATTACGGAAAGGTGAGTATACAATTTTCCATTTTCCACTCCCTTTTCATGGAGGGAAGTTATATTAGTACCTCTTTTCTCTCACTTTGGTGTTGTTTTTTGCTAAGCAGCTATCTGGATCAAGTGGCCTCTGAGTTTCGCCTTGTAAGCTTCCCATAGAAAATCAAGTACAAATGATTAACCACTTCAGCCCCGGAAGGATCTACACCTTCCTGACCTGAGCATTTTTTGCGATATGGCACTGCGTCGCTTTAGCTGACAATTGCACGGTCGTGCGATGTTGTACCCAAACAAAATTGACGGCCTTTTCCCCACAAATAGCTTCTTCTTTTGGTGGCATTTGATCACCTCTGCGGTTTTTATTTTTTGCGCTATAAACAAAAAAAGACTGTCAATTTTGAAAAAAAGCAATATTTTTTCCTTTTTGCTATAATAAATATCTCCCAAAAATATATAAAAAAACAAATTTCTTCCACAGTTTAGGCCGATGTAAGTGTATAATAAGTGTATATTGATTGGTTTGCGCAAAAAGTTAAAGCATCTACAAAATATGGGATAGATTTATGGCATTTTTATTATATATATTTTTTTTTACTAGTAATGGCGGCAATCTGTGATTTTTATCGGGACTGCGACATCATGGCAGGAAGATTTGGACACTTTTGAGACTATTGACATTTATACAGCGATCAGAGCTACAAATAGCCACTGATTACTGTATAAATGACACTGGCTTTGAAGGTGTTAAACACTAGGGGGCAATCAAGGGGTTAAGTGTGTTCCCTGGATGTGTTCTAACTGTAGGGGGGGTGGGCTCACTACAACATGACAGAGATCACTGCTCCCAATGACAGGTAGCAGTAGATCCCTGTCATGTTGCTAGGCAGAACATGGAAATGCCTTGTTTATATAGGCATCTCCCCGTTCTACCTCTCCTCACCATAATTGCGGGACGCCGGCGAACATCGATATCGCGGGACCTGCGGGCACGCTCCCGCACGTGCCCGCTAGAAAGCAAATTCAAAAGGACGTACAGGTACCCCTTTGTCTGTCCATGCCATTTTGCTGATGTGAATCAGCATGCGGCAGTCGGCAAGTGGTTAAAGAGGAAATTCTGTATGTGGTTTGGATGTGCAGGGATGTGCCTTGAGTGGTGACCAGGGATTTATTCAATCTCCATTTAAAAGAGGGCTTGTCATGCAGGGACAGCTTTTAATGCAGAATAAGGGGGTTCTCATCGGGCCAGGGTCTGGAAAAGATGTCCACTTTAGAAACTAAAGATAATTGTTGGAGTAGCACAAAGATGTGGTCTATCTGATAGAAGTTTGAATGAGGGCTAGAATAATACATACAAGTCCCTAGTTTGGAGAGGGGGGGTGAACTTCCTGCCAGGTATCTGTTTTTATTATTATTTGTTTGTCTGTCTTCATAACAAAATGTATTAATTAATATAGGTTGACTTTGTTCTTCAAAGCAAAGCCAAACTGTCAAACTTGACTGAATTGATTTGCGCAATCTTCAAGTGTGAGTCGGAATTGATTTTTAAATGTTTGTTCATTGCTTATTGAACATGAATATTATTGCTGAATTTAAATTCGATCTCTAATATTTAAAAGTGTAAGATGGAGTTCTGCTTCTCCCATGAAGACAGTTTGCAACCTCTATTTCTTTCAGAGGAAAGTTAGTATCTTGCTAATTTCAATGGCACGAGGACTGGTAAGTACCTATCTTGTCAGGGATGCAGAAGAGGTCCATTGAAGGTTACTAAATGTAAGATCAAAATAATTGTAATGGTAATTTCTAAATGTTCCCTCATCTGCCATAAATATTTTTGCCTTTACAGTCCAGAACAAACACCTATAAATGTTTTGGCTTTTTTTTCTGCTATCCACAATGTTAACCAGAATCCAGAAATTTTGCCCAATATTACACTGGGATTTCATGTGCTAGATTCATGTTTACATCCATGTTTGGCTGTAAAGGATGTTCTAAGCATTTTATCTGGACTACAGAAGACAGTCCCTAATTACTCATGTTCTGGAGAAGCTGAACTGGTGGGATTTATTGGAGATCAATACTCAGTTACAACAATTCCAATGGCACAAATATTGGGAATTTATGGATATACACAGGTAGGTCTTTCATCTTTGCCCTCAAGACCATCAAGTGCAAAATTCAAATAAAACGTAGCTACAATGAAACAAAAAAAATGTTTTCGAATTCAACTGAAATTATTGTGAAGAATATTTTTTTTGTGCATGGAACTCCTCCCTGCTCCATATAAACGTTTATCTTATGTAGGACACCCTCTAAGGAGCTACAGATGAACTGTATCCCTCACTCCTGCATAGCCAGGCACAGCAAACCCCCACAGGCACTCCAGAGTCAGAGAACAGTCCGTGACCCTGTTTTTGTTATTTTTTGAGTGTTAACAAGTTGGATAGGGATGGGAGGTCATGGGATGTCCACTTGACTTCAGCAACAAAATTTAGGCAGCAGTTTCAGGGACATCTTCCTATACACAGTCTATATACAGTCTCCTTGACTCTCCTCCTGCACACACTTCATTGCTGGCTCCAGCTGAATCACTGTCGGAAGATATGACAAGGTCTCGGTCAGTTTTTTAGCAGTGGCCCACAGGGGTGGAATGACAACTCATGGGGCCCCCGGTCAATAAGAGATTATGGGGCCCCCTGTATCCACGCTGTTATGTATTAGTGTGTCATACTGCTCCCCATCCAGTAGAGGGAAGCATTGTAAATTTGTTCTTTTTATTGTTCTGGTAGAGCTATGTATTTTAGAGCATCTTTGGTTTATGTATGTCTGTGTTGGATTAAGTAAAAGAGTCTTGTGAATGCCTGTCCATGTCGATGGTTCAAATACATTTTAAAATACACAAAACTGGTGACGAGGATGGGATTTCAGTGAATGGACACTGCAGAAACACAGGTAATCAGCTTGAGTGAAGAATCAGAACTTGTGTTTTAGAGACACATCTATAAATATCTCCAGCAGGGCTTCTCTGAAACACATGGAGGAATTTGATGTGGCTAATCCATCCTCATGGGACTCGTATGCTGACAGGTTAGAGTTTTTCCTGGAAGCTGTGCAGAAAAGAGCTGTGTTCCTGAGTTTTATTGGATCTAAGACTTTTTTTCAAATAACAGTTTTATTAGTTATCTCAGCAGGTAAAAGAACATAGACAGAACACATTAAGTTCCAGGCAGTGCTAGAAGAGGGATATAGCCACTACAGACATTGTGGCAGTAATTGGTGCAGGATCATTTAGAAAAGTAATATAAGAAAGAAGAGATGGGAAAGTAAGGTAGTATCTCAACCATTGGCTCATGGCGCATCCTCTCGGTGATGCCACTCCTCCCAGACCTTATCGTACATTTCCAACCTATCCTGTAATCTAGCTGTCATTTTGTCCATTAGCTCCACATCTTTTATTATGGTGTACAGAGCTTCTTGAGAGGGTGGGGAGCACCGCTTCCATTTGAGGGTGACCAGACATTGTGCAACTGTCAGGACATGTCTAAGTAGCTTCTTGGATGGTTTGGCAATTTGTAATGGTGACATACCAATTAGGAAAAATGTTGGCGTCATGGGGACCTGTACTCCAAAGAGGCGGAACAACAAGCGCTGTGTCTCCGTCCAGAAGGTCACTATCATGGGGCAACTCCAGTAAATATGGTGGAGGGTACCTTTGTACCCCTGACAGCGCCAACACTGATCAGAGCTAGAGGGGTAGATAACATGGAGTACGTCCGGCCTCAGGTACCAAAAGTAAGGAATTTTATAAGCGTTCTCTTTGTAGAGCGTACAGAAGGAGCTTTTAGCGGCTGGGATCAGATCGTCTGCCATGTCATCTCAGGGATTTCTTCTCCCAATATCTTTTCCCAGCGGAGCATGTAGGCATGTTTACCCTGATTCAGTATAGAGTAGGAATTAAGTAGCCAGTATATGTCGAAGATCAGACCCCGGCATGCACATCCCTCTAATATTAAGCTCTCGAAAGGGAGAATTGGAGATTTAGGGCAAAGGATTGAGCATAGTGGCGTATTTTCAGATATCCATAAAACACCTGGTGAGGCATGTCATATTTTTCCTGGAGTTCAGTGAACGTTAGTGTCAGGGCTGGGCTCAGCCCTTCCTTCTCAAAGCTGGCCACTCAGCTGTCGGCTAATTGCCAGATCCCATCTCTCCACAGTGACTAACCTTTTGATGATATCCGGCTCGTCAGTCCTGCCTACATAAGCCGTTCAGCCCAGATGATCTCTGCCTTCGCCTTGGTCACATCTCTAGAGACGCTCTTCTGTGTTCCTGTTAAAGACTTGCTTGACTGACATTCCTTCTGGCTCCAGATCCTGCTTGCTGTTCTACTACGCTCATCTCTGGTTCCCTGACGTTTTGGCTTGTCTGACTATCTGTTCCGGTTCCTGAACTCTGGCTATGTTTTGACTACGTTTACTCTGTTTACCTCTTTTTATTATTATTAAACAAGTGCGATTTAACTGTACTTCTGTCTCAGTCTGATTCATGGTTTCTGACAGTTAGTAATTTGCGTGATCTAGGGTCTACCAAGTGGACAAAGTAGAATAAGTTCTGTATTGCCCAGGGTGAAGACATCTGGTGACTGAGACCAGCAGGCATCTTGGGGTTGCAGAGGAAAGATGTTAGCAGTGACTTTTCTGAACTGAGCTCATATGCGCGGGGCATTTTGCACCAGAGCAAAGAGCAGAGCAGAGTTGAGACATAGACCCCAAAAGCCTACCAGGGTCCACCTCCGCATTCGCACTCCAGAGTAAACTATTTGGGTCGGGTGTATAAGCGCAAGCCATATCTTTTCAATCTCTGTCCATTTATTATAGGATTGTTGAAGGAACCAGGAGATCAAGGTGCGCAACTGAGTCGCTTGATAATATTTTACCAGGTCAGGGAACGCCAGCCCCCCATCGGAGCAGGACGCCATCAAGACCGAACGGGTATCCTGTGCCTCCTGTAGTTCCAGGCAAAGCGTATCAAATCCGCTTGAAGCTTTTTTAGTTATACATAAGGGACAGGGATAGGCAGTGTCTGGAATAGATACAGGAGTTTAGGGAGAATGGTCATCTTCACAGAGGCCACTCTCCCCAGGAGGGAAATGTGGTGGGTCTTCCATTTTTGCAGTAAATCTCTTATGGAGCGAAACAGGGGTGGGAAGCTCACTTGGTATAAGGTGGCAAAGGTCGGGGTAATATTAACCCCTAGATATTTAAGGGCTGAGGTCTTCCAGTTATAGGGGGAAGCACTGCTGCAGGTGGTGCACTTTGGCTCCCGGGATGTTAATTGGAAGTGCCTCAGATTAGGTCGCATTTATTTTATAGCCTGAGAGGGACCTATAGGTTTCGAGTTCAGCATGCAAGTCGGGTAGGGAGATCCTAGGTTGGGTCAGGGTGAGTATGACATCATCCGCGAATAGTGATAGTTTAAACTCCTTCCCTCTGACTGGGATAACCCGAATGCTTAGGTTTCTGTGGATGGATGCAGCAAAGGGTTCAACACAGAGTGCAAACAATAGAGGTGAGAATGGGCACCCCTGGCGGGTCCCATTAGCATTCGGGAACAAGGGAGACAGAGCAAAATGAGTTTTGTCAGAAACCGCTATGACAGAAATATGCTATGACAGAACCGCTATGATGGAAAATGATGTGAGGCATGAATCATGAAAAGACCATGGAAGTGGAGATTCCCCACGAATCAGCCCCCCCCATCTGCTCGACTGCACCCCCCCTGCTCCCTGGATAAGTGACCCCAAGGGGTATTGATACTGACAAAACTGAACCTATTTTTTTTCTCCACTTTATTAACACAGCTATCAACAATGGGACTTTTTTTTTGTGTGGACAGTGTTTGATAACAGCGAGCCCTCAGCACTCACCAGTCACTGGGCTGTCACTGGAAGACACATGTCACAGGGGAGGAGACAGGCCGCACTGAGGAAGACGCTCCTTCAGCCAATCAGTGCTCAGCTTACATGACACTGCACAACTGGAAGTAAGCGATGTGTGTGCGGTGTGCCTGGTGTCAGCCGATTGCCTCCATCCCGCCCCCGATCACACCTGGTGATGGTGCTGTGCCCGGAGAGTAGCCAGGGAAACCACACACTCGACCCCCCTGGCACTGGCATCCGGCCTCCGATCCCTGCTGACAAGGGTGAGCTAATGTTGCGACATGCGACACCCCCATCCGCTGCATTTGCAGCATGAGGGTGAGCGATTGGGGCAGTAAAAAATGCACGGAGCAACCTCTAGGGCGACCCCCCCACCCGAGCCGACATACCCCTGTGATTGGGCCCCCCCGACTGAGCTCGGGCCGGCACCTGAGCGGGCACCTGAGTGGGATGGGTGGCATCCGATGCCACCCGCCCACACCTACCGGAACCGCGACCACCGGGAGAGGGATCCGACGATTCCTGCAGCTGACCGTGCTGCTGCTCTCCTAGCCAAAACCAGAAGTGACCGAAGTGCCCTGAACCCGGAAATGAAGTGTCGGCTGACCCAGAAATGAGCCGACAAGGATCTGAAAGAGGAGGAGGGGGATATATAGCCCTCAGACTCCTCCTACAAATTCAGGATGCGGCCAGCCTTCTAACTTATTGCGAATTTGCCCAAAATGATGAAAATTCATCAGAAATTCATCAACAGGCAAATTCCGATTCCACGTCTACCGTGGGGTTTTTAAAACCAATATATGTAAATGATAGAAATAAATATAGTTTTTAACCAGTTTACTACCACCCTATAGCAAATTTTCAGAATCACATACAGTATCTCACAAAAGTACACCTCTCACATTTTTTTAAATATTTTATTCTATCTTTTCATGTGACAACACTGAAGAAATGACACTTTGCTATAATGTAAAGTAGTGAGTGTACAGCTTGTATAACAGTGTAAATTTGCTGTCCCCTCAAAATAACTCAACACACAGCCATTAATGTCTAAACCACTGGCAACAAAAGTGAGTACAAGTTAAAATGTCCAAATTGGGCCCATTTAGCCATTTTCCCTCCTGTCATGTGACTGTTATTGTTACAAGGTCTCAGGTGTGAATAGGGAGCAGGTGTGTTAAATTTGTTGTTATCATTCTCACTCTCTCATACTGGTCAAGTTCAACATGGCACTTCAGGGCAAAGAACTCTCTGAGGATCTAAAAAAACAGAATTGTTGCTCTACATAAAGATGGCCTAGGCTATAAGAAGATTGCCAAGACCCTGAAACTGAGCTTCAGCACGGTGGCCAAGACCATACAGCGGTTTAACAGGAGAGGTTATACTCAGAACAGGCCTCGCCATGGTCAACCAAAGAAGTTGAGTGCACGTGCTCAGCATCATATCCAGAGGTTGTCTTTGGGAAATAGACATTTGAGTGCTGCAAGCGTTGCTGCAGAGGTTGAAAGCCCACAAACAGTTTGCTGAAGACAAGCAGACAAAGGACATGGATACCTGGAACCATGTCCTGTGGTCTGATGAGACTAAGATAAACGTATTTGGTTCAGATGGTGTCAAGCGTGTGTGGCGGTAACCAGGTAAGGAGTACAAAGAGAAGTGTGTCTTGCCTACAGTCAAGCATGGTGGTGGTAGTATCATGGTCTGGGGCTGCATGAGTGCTGCCACCACTGGGGAGCTACAGTTCATTGAGGAAACCATAAATGCCAACATGCACTGTGACATAGTGAAGCAGAGTATGATCCCCTCCCTTCAGGGACTGGACCGCAGGGCAGTAATCTATGATACATGATAACGACCCTAAACACACCTCCAAGACAACCATTGCCTTGCTAAAGAAGCTGAGGGTAAAGGTGATGGACTGGCCAACCATGTCTCCAGACCTAAACCCTATTGAGCATGTGTGGGGCATCCTCAAACGGAAGGTGGAAGAGTGCAAGGTCTCTAACATCCACCAGCTCCGTGATGTCGTCATGGAGGAGTGGAAGAGGATTCCAGAGGCAACCTGTAAAGCTCTGGTGAACTCCATGCCCAAGAGGGTTAAGGCAGTGCTGGAAAATAATGGTGGCCACACAAAATATTGACACTTTTGGCCCAATTTGGACATTTTCACTTAGGGGTGTACTCACTTTTTTTGCCAGTGGTTTAGACATTAATGGCTGTGTGTTGAGTTATTTTGAGGGGACAGCAAATTTGCACTGATATACAAGCTGTACACTCACTACTTTACATTGTAGCAAAGTGTCATTTCTTCAGTGTTGTCACATGAAAGGATATAATAAAATATTTACAAATATGTGACAGGTGTACTCACTTTTGTGAGATACTGTATATTTATGTGATCTGCACTTCCACATAGGGAGCATTTGCACATGCTGCTGGCCCACTACTACAGATCCCAATCAGCAGGTGCCAGCCATTTGGTGTCCGCCGACATCCGCTGATAAGCGAGGAGAGACACAAGATGGAGCTCTACATATGTAAACAATGCAGAGCTCTGTTCCGTCTGCGGGGATGTGGTGGATTTTGTTTCCCTTTCAAAGCAGAGAATAAAATTCAGCACATCCCTTAATAAAAACACCACACTGTGTACACATACGCACTGGCTAGGTACACATTTTACCCTTCGATCGCCCTAGATATTTAACCCCTTCCCAGCCATTGTCGTTAGTACAGTGACAGTGTATATTTTTATCACTGCATTAGTGTCACTGGTTCCCACAAAGTGTCAAAAATGTCATATTGTCCACCACAATAATCGCAGTCCTGCTATAAGTCACTGATCACCACCATTACAAGTATATAAAAATGTATTAATTAGAATTCCAGTATATACAACATTTTGTAGAAGCTATAACTTTTGCCCAAACCAATCAATATACGCTTATTGGGATTTATTTTTACCAAAAATATGTAGCAGAAAACATATTGGCCTTAATTTATGAAGAAAATTGATTTTTTTTTTTTTATTTGATATGTTTTATAGGAGAAAGTAAAAAATATTGTTTTTTTTGCAAAAATTTTAGGCCTTTTTTGTTTATAGTGCAAAAAATAAAAAACCTAGAGGTGATCAAATACCACCAAAAGAAAGCTCTATTTGTGGGGAAAAAATGACATAAATTTCATTTATGGACAGCATTGTATGACCACGCAGTTAAAGTAACACAGTGCTGTATAGCAAAAAATGGTCTGGTCATGAAGGGGGTAGATCTTCCGGAGGTTAAATGGTTAATATAACTAATAAATATTAAATAGGTATAAACAATTATATGTCTAGATTTTAGTCATATTTCCCAATTGGAAATATTTCTAAATATTGTCCACAAACATTGAAAATAATGACTGTTTTTCTGTTTTGAAGATCAGTTATGGAGCTACGGACTATTCTCTAACAAATAGGCTTCTCTATCCTCGTGTATTCCGGACAATTCAGAATGATCATGTTCATTATATGGCTGTTATTAAGTTGTTGAAACATTTTAGCTGGACGTGGGTTGGAATATTTGCATCACAAGATGATGCCGGAGACAAAGATAAGGAGATATTAATAAAGTACATGAAAAGTAATGGTATTTGTGTTGAATATTCAGTTTCATTTTGGTCTAGTGTGTATGAAAACATTAATTTAGAACAAATTAAAAAGAATGTAATTTTTGTTATTAAAAACTCCAGTGCTAAAGTAATTGTATTATGTGGATCTTTTATCAGTAGCAATTTATTTCTTCATTTTTTCTTTGATAATAATGCCATTTATGATAAAACATTTATTGTTCCTCCTCTGAGATCTCTCAGCTATACAGGATATGATCCATTCGAATTCTTTAATGGTAGCTTGATTCTGGATTTATACCCTTTATTCATTCCAAATAAAGAACATTTTTTTGATAGAATTGACAAGACTTATACCTTAAATAATTCATCAGATTCCATCTATTTTTTATCAATTGCAAAGTGTATGTCTGAAAACAAAGAAAATAGAAACAATACCATATTTTGTCTACTTACCTATTATGGGGCTCTGCAAGAAGAAATGTATCTAAATTTATTTAATATTCTGGATCAAGGACTCTCTCCACGAATTTATTATGCGGTAGAAGCTATGGCCAAAGCACTGCATGATATCAATCTGTTCTATAAAGGAAAATTGTATAATAAGCATCCTCATTATTACAGACATAAGGTACAGTATACAGCCTTTTCAAGGACTTTCAGAAAATTCAAAAATTATATACTTTTCTGGTATTGGTGATCATTTGAAATGTAGCCTAAAAATTGATACAATAATACTAAATATCCAAACCCCCGCCCTTCTCTACAAAAATATAGTTTGGCCTGATGGACAAACACAACCAATTGACCCTTTAATCAGGGGTGGTGTCAGGTTGGTGCACCCCCAAAATTTCCCCCCATCACCCCCATAGCACCCCATTAGCAGCCATCTTGGGTGCCTTGGGAAGAGATTCACAGTTTAGAGTCCGGGTCTCCTGCTTGTCATGATGACTGCAGGGAGACCCGGCTGCTGATACTATCAGCACTGTCAGCCCCCCTATGTACACACAGCAGGGTGTCTCCTATCTTTCAGAACATTAGTCAGATATAAGACGATGTAATTCTAGTGCCTCGGCCAGCATAGGGAGGAATCTATGGAGTCATTTACTAAGTCATAGCCAATCATCATCTGTCCATCCTGCAACCTCTCCCTCTTCCCCGCCACCAGATTTTGACTTCAGGCAGTTCCAGAGCGAGAGGAAGAAGCTACAGAGCAGCTACAGAGCCGCCCCATTTACTTGACTGGGTTGAGTTTGGTGGGCGCTAGCACCTGGCAAAAGCAACGGGGTGTATAATTCCTGCTGTGAAGCAAAGCATCATGACCGCAGCCACCCCCCAGCCACTGCCTATACAAAGAGGTAGCAGGTGGGGTGGTAAAAACTCTGCTTAACTGCATGGTTTTACAACCCTCTAACCAGTAGTGTGAATGAGCCCTAACATTGTGGGTGTTTCACAATAAATCTCACTAAAGCGAAAAGTGAGCTTTCCTTCTAACCATGCCCTCCCTCCTGTTACTGTAAAGTTTATTTTTCTAACCTAATAAAAATATACACCACCAATCAATGTAAGGGCTCATTTACATTTGCAATAAGGGAGCTACACAAACAGGGATTTTACTGCCACCCTCCAACCAACACCACCCTGCAACCATGTGTAATGCATACAGTGCAGTGCTGAAGGCTTTTAAGGGTTAAAAGAGAATTGTGGTTTAAAAAAAAAAACATTTATACTTACCTATGTGGTGATGTGGGGGTAGATCCTGCAGCTGTCCTCCACCACCTCTCACATGACTGCTGATCACTCAGTTCTTGGTCTTCAGTGAGCAGAGTGATGACTGACAGTCATCGGCTCTCTGCTATTCCCTCCAGTGCTCACTGGAGTGTCGAGCTGTGGAGGGGGTAGAAGCGGCTGGCTCAGTCTGTCAGTGGCACAATGAAAGTCTGAACCAGCTGCTGATTAGGTATCTAGGCAGATCCTAACCATATTGTTGGGATCTGTCCAGAGCATGGACGAACTCTGTGGTGTCAGCTGACATCAGCCTTTAGCCTGCTGTCTGCTGAATCTGAGTCACTGGAGTGCAGAACAAAGTGCAGTCCTGTGACCCACATGAGAAATATGGCCGACATAACTTTGGCCATACTTCTCCTTTAACCTCCCTAGTGGTAATCCCGAGTGTGGCTCGGTGTGAATTTTCATTACTAAAAGCGGAAAACCCGAGCCACACTCGGGATTGCATCACAGGATCCAGGCAAAGTTACTCACCTTGTCCCCAAAATCCTGCGATGTCTCCCCCCGCTGTGTGTGCGGGCTGTGTCCTCCTCTCAATCTATCACTGTGCCGGGCTCCGTTCCCTGCGAGTGTCGCAACGTGCGGGGAGGAGCCCGGTGCCAGATTCAAAAAGTGCAAAAAGCATAATACATACAGTTCCCATGACGACGTCCAATAGGACGAAACGTACGTAGGAAGGTCGACGCGCTGACGTCATCGTTTCCATCCTGATCTCGTGAACGGGTGTATGCAAGCCGGCCGGCTGTTCTTTTGTATTTTATACTACAGATTTTATGTAAGTGCAATTATCCATTTTTTAAATAAATTACTTTGCGGATTCACACTATGGAGGATATTTTATATCTTTTTGGGTCCCTCTGGTATGCTGTTTATGGTCCGCTGTGAGAGAGTCCCTGCTTATCCTTTCCTTGGGAGGAGATCCTGGGAGTTGTGTCCCTCAAGTGGATATCCATTGATAAGCTGTTATCTAGCTTACCTCTGGTAAGCGTACATCTACTATGGTGGTGGATTACTCACTGGGTGCTGAGTGCTTACCGTAGAATCACTTATCTTTTCTGCATAATCTCCAAGGATATATTTACCTTGAACATTTTCATCATTCTCTTTGGACATTAATTTGCCATATGACTTATTTTGCTTTTCAATTATTGTCATTTTAAGTCTTAACCATTCTTATGTTATATATATTTTTTTCTCTTTATTGTTTACACTTAATTATCTGGTTTAATTACCATACTGATCATATTTCCAAATTTTTGAATTATTTACATAATCATATATGTTGTAAAATATGGTCTTCAGTTTTAGCGCAGTCTTTTTTTGATTTTTTTTGATTTTCTTTTAATACATACAGTACACTGTAATCTTACAGATTACATTACTGTATCAAATCATTTCACATCCCTTTTGTCCCTAATGCTTTGTCCAGTGCCCTGCATGCAGTTTTATATTATATATACTGTTAACCACTTGCCGACCGCCGCACGCCGATGTACGTCCCTTTTTTTGGCGGCGGATATCGTTGTAGCTAGCTGCCATAACCCCAATATCCCCGTTTTCGTGCAGCGGTCGGCTACAAGATAAAAGTGGTCTCTGCGGCGGATTCGCTGCGAGATCACTTTTATCAGTGGTGGGAGAGGACCCCCCCTCCCGCCGCGATCCGGTGCCCTCCGACGCTTACCGGAGCTATTGGTAGCGGCGGAGGCGATCGCTTCTGTCTTCTAGCTGTGCCTGGAGACGAGTGAGGCTAAGATGGCACCCACTCGTCTCCATGACACTGCAGGGCGGAAGCGATGTCAAAACATTTACGCTCATACGTGTTAACCACCTCAATACAGGGCACTTTCACCCCCTTCCTGCCCAGGCCATTTTTCAGCTTTCAGCGCTGTCACATTTTGAATGACAATTGCGCGGTCATGTTACACTGCACCCTAATCAAATTGTTATCATTTTTTCCCCACAAATAGAGCTTTCTTTTGGTGGTATTTGATCACCTCTGTGGTTTTTAACCTTTGCGCTATAAGTAAAAGAAGAGTGACAAGTTTAAAAAAACACAATATTTTTTACTTTTTGCTATAATAAATATCCAATTTTTTTTTTTTTTTTAAACAAATTTTTTCCTCAGTTTAGTATTCTTCTACATATTTTTGGTAAAAAAAAAAACGCAGTAAGCGTATATTGATTGGTTTGCGCAAAAGTTATAGCGTCTACAAAATAGGGGATAGATTTATAGCATTTTTATTTTTTTTTATTTTTTTTACTAGTAATGGCGGCGATCTGCGATTTTTATTGTGACTGCGATATTGAGGCGGACATATCGGACACTTTTGACACATTTTTGGGACCACTCACATTTATACAGCGATCCGTGCTATAAAAATGCATTGATTACTGTATAAATGTGACTGGCAGGGAAGGGGTTAACACTAGGGGGCGATCGAGGGGTTAATGTGTGTCCTAGGGAGGTGATTCTAACTGTGGGGGGGAGGGGACTGACTGGGGGAGGTGACCGATCAGTGTCCCTATGTAGAAGGGACAAACATCGGTCTCCTCTCCTCTCTGACAGGACATGGATCTGTGTGTTTACACACACAGATCCACGGTCCTGCTCAGTTGCTGGGCAATCGCGGGTGCCCGGCGGACATCATGGGTACTGGGCACGCGCATCGGGTCCCCAGTGACGCGGCGGGCGAGCGAGGGCGCCGGTGGTGGTGCGCGCGTGCCCCCTAGTGGCTCGGGAAGGCGGTCACGTCATATGGCGTCTGCCCAGAAAGAGAGCTGCCTCGTCCCACCGTCATATGACAGTGGGCGGGCAGCTAGTGGTTAAAGGCATATTTTTTTCAATGTCATTTTTTTAAATGACTTTTTTTTCTTTTTTTTTTTAATTGCATTTTAGTGTAAATATGAGATCTGAGGTCTTTTTGACCCCAGATCTCATATATAAAAGGCCCTGTCATGCTTTTTTCTATTACAAGGGATGTTTACATTCCTTGTAATAGGAATAAAAGTGACACAATTTTTTTTTAAACAGTGTAAAAATAAATAAAGTCATAAAAAATAAATAAGAAAAAAAAAAAAAAATTTAAGTGCCCCGTCCCGACGAGCTCAAAAGCGCAAAAGCGAACGCATACGTGAGTAGCGCCCGCATATGAAATAGGTGGTCAAACCACACATGTGAGGTATTGCCACGATCGGTAGAGCGAGAGCAATAATTCTAGCCCTAGACCTCCTCTGTAACGCAAAACATGCAACCTGTAGAATTTTTTAAACATCGCCTATGGATATTTTTGAGGGTAAAGGTTTGACGCCATTCCACGAGCGGGTGCAATTTTGAAGCGTGACATGTTGGCTATCAGTTTACTCTGCGTAACATTATCTTTCACAATATAAAAAAAAATTGGGCTAACTTTACTGCTGTCTTATTTTTTTATTCAAAAAAGTTAATTTTTTCCAAAAAAAAGCACGCTTGTAAGACCGCTGCGCAAATACGGTGTGAAAAAAAGTATTGCAATGACTGCCATTTTATTCTCTAGGGTGTTTGAAAAAAAAAACAATATACAATGTTTGGGGGTTCTAAGTAATTTTCTAGAAAAAAAAACAGTTTTAACCACTTCAGCCCCGGAAGGATTTACCCCCTTCCTGACCAGAGCACTTTTTACAATTCGGCACTGCGTCGCTTTAACTGCTAATTGCGCGGTCATGCAATGGTGTACCCAAACGGAATTTGCGTCCTTTTCTTCCCACAAATAGAGCTTTCTTTTGATGGTATTTGATCACCTCTGCCGTTTTTATTTTTTGCGCTATACACGGAAAAAGACCGAAAATTTTGAAAAAAAATGATATTTTCTACTTTTTGTTCTAAAAAAAATCCAATAAACTCAATTTTAGTCATACATTTAGGCCAAAATGTATTCGGCCACATGTCTTTGGTAAAAAAAATGTCAATAAGTGTATATTTATTGGTTTGCGCAAAAGTTATAGCGTCTTCAAACTAGGGTACATTTTCTGGAATTTACACAGCCTTTAATTTATGACTGCCTATGTCGATTCTTGAGGTGCTAAAATGGCAGGGCAGTACAAAACCCCCACAAATGACCCCATTTTGGAAAGTAGACACCCCAAGGAATTTGCTGAGAGGCATGTTGAGCCCATTGAATATTCATTTTTTTTGTCCCAAGTGATTGAATAATGACAAAAAAAAAAAAAAAATTACAAAAAGTTGTCACTAAATGATATATTGCTCACACAGGCCATGGGCATATGTGGAATTGCACCCCAAAATACATTTAGCTGCTTCTCCTGAGTACGGGGATACCACATGTGTGGGACTTTTTGGGAGCCTAGCCGCGTACGGGGCCCCGAAAACCAATCACTGCCTTCAGGATTTCTAAGGGCGTACATTTTTGATTTTACTCCTCACTACCTATCACAGTTTTGAAGGCCATAAAATGCCCAGATGACATAAACCCCCCCCAAATGACCCCATTTTGGAAAGTAGACACCCCAAGCTATTTGCTTTGAGGCATGGTGAGTCCATGGAATGTTTTATATTTTGACACAAGTTGCGGGAAAGTGACAAATTTTTTTTTTTTTTTGCACAAAGTTGTCACTAAATGATATATTGCTCACACAGGCCATGGGCATATGTGGAATTGCACCCCAAAATACATTTAGCTGCTTCTCCTGAGTATGGGGATACCACATGTGTGGGACTTTTTGGGAGCCTAGCCGCGTACGGGACCCCGAAAACCAATCACTGCCTTCAGGATTTCTAAGGGCGTACATTTTTGATTTTACTCCTCACTGCCTATCACAGTTTCGGAGGCCATGGAATGCCCAGGTGGCACAAACCCCCCCCAAATGACCCCATTTTGGAAAGTAGACACCCCAAGCTATTTGCTGAGAGGCATGGTGAGTATTTTGCAGCTCTCATTTGTTTTTGAAAATAAAGAAAGATGAGAAAAAAAATTTTTTTTTTTCTTTTTTCAATTTTCAAAACTTTGTGACAAAAAGTGAGGTCTGCAAAATACTCACTATACCTCTCATCAAATAGCTTGGGGTGTCTACTTTCCAAAATGGGGTCATTTGGGTTTTGTTTTTTTTGCCACCTGGGCATTCCATGGCCTCCGAAACTGTGATAGGCAGTGAAGAGTGAAATCAAAAATTTACGGCCTTAGAAAGCCTGAAGGCGGTGCTTGGTTTTCGGGGTCCCGTACGCGGCTAGGCTCCCAAAAAGTCTCACACATGTGGTATCCCCGTACTCAGGAGAAGCAACAGAATGTATTTTGGGGTGTAATTTCACATATTCCCATGGCATGTTTGAGCAATATATCATTTAGTGACAACTTTGCGCAAAAAAAAATAAAAAAAATAAAAAATTGTCTCTTTCCCGCAACTTGTGTCACAATATAAATTATTCCATGGACTCAACATGACTCTCAGCAAATAGCTTGGGGTGTCTACTTTCCAAAATGGGGTCATTTGGGGGGGGGTTTGAACTGTCCTGGCATTTTATGCACAACATCTAGAAGCTTATGTCACACATCACCCACTCTTCTAACCACTTGAAGACAAAGCCCTTTCTGACACTTATTGTTTACATAAAAAAATAATTTTTTTTTGCAAGAAAATTACTTTGAACCCCCAAACATTATATATTTTTTTTAAAGCAAATGCCCTACAGATTAAAATGGTGGGTGTTTCATTTTTTTTTTTTCACACAGTATTTGCGCAGCGATTTTTCAAACGCATTTTTTGGGGAAAAAACACACTTTTTTACATTTGAATGCACTAAAACACACTATATTGCCCAAATGTTTGATGAAATAAAAAAGATGATCTTAGGCCGAGTACATGGATACCAAACATGACATGCTTTAAAATTGCGCACAAACGTGCAGTGGCGACAAACTAAATACATTTTTAAAAGCCTTTAAAAGCCTTTACAGGTTACCACTTTAGATTTACAGAGGAGGTCTACTGCTAAATACTGCCCTCGATCTGACCTTCGCGGCGATACCTCACATGCATGGTGCAATTGCTGTTTACATTTGACGCCAGACCGACGCTTGCGTTCGCCTTAGCGCGAGAGCAGGGGGGACAGGGGTGCTTTTTTTTTTTTTTTTTTTCTTTATTATTATTATTTTTTTATCTTATTTTTAAACTGTTCCTTTCATATTTTTTTTTAAATCATTTTTATTGTTATCTCAGGGAATGTAAATATCCCCTATCATAGCAATAGGTAGTGACAGGTACTCTTTTTTGCAAAAATTGGGGTCTATTAGACCCTAGATTTCTCCTCTGCCCTCAAAGCATCTGACCACACCAAGATCGGTGTGATAAAATGCTTTCCCAATTTCCCAATGGCGCTGTTTACATCCGGCGAAATCTAAGTCATAAAATGCTCGTAGCTTCCGGTTTCTTAGGCCATAGAGATGTTTGGAGCCACTCTGGTCTCTGATCAGCTCTATGGTCAGCTGGCTGAATCACCGGCTGCATTTTCAGGTTCCCTGTTGAGACAGGAGAGCCAGAGAAAAACACGGAAGACGTTGGGGGGGGGGCATTCCCTCCCACTGCTTGTAAAAGCAGTCTAGAGGCTAATTAGCCGCTAGGATTGCTTTTACATGAAAGCTGACCGCTGGCTGAAAAGAATGATACCAAGATGATACCTAAACCTGCAGGCATCATTCTGGTATAACCACTCAAAGTCGTGAATGGCGTACCTGAAGACAAAAAAATGGTTAACAATAAAGCACAGTAAACGGTAAAGTATAAAAAATTGCATACCTGAAAAACAAACATGATAAAACATAATAACAATAAAACATTGCAGAATAGAATACAGTAAAAAAAGAGCAGAACAATAGAGAGAGAGAATAGAGAGAGAAAGAACAGTAAAACGACAACTATTTTTTTTTTTTTTTTTATATTTTTGTATGTGTTTTTTTTTTTTGTAACTAACTTTTATAACTGTAACCGGTTCCAGGTTCGGGTCTCTCAAAATGCGATGGCATCTTGGGAGACCCTGTGAAACTGTGCCTAGTCTGTGCAGTGCTGTACCCTACGCTAATACTCAACTAGTGCATGGTAGCGTTCAAAATATTCACCAATGCAAAGACCAGGATTGTCAGTACAGGAGGGACAATAATAGCGGGTGTCACGTCTATATCCGCGCTTGCTGCAGACACAACATCTTTTTTGGGGGGGTTCGCTGGGTAGGGGTACTCGGGAGGACATAAAGAAAATGCCTCTCATGCAGCCGACTGCATTTGGTTGGGGATGTGAATGGGGGAAGTACGGGCGCTGCAGAAGCGGTGGGTTCCCAATTAGGATTGGCGAATGCAGCAGGAAGGGCACTATGGGCACGACGGGCCTGTGTTTGTCTTTTTGGTGGCAGCGGGACACTACTTGTGCTTGCCACCTCACCAGCTTGAACTGCACTTATGGGACTCGCCACGTCACCAAGTGTTACTGCAGTGCTGGTTTGACTACGACCGGGGTGTACTAGGCCGCTGGCGCTTGCCAGTTCACCAAAACGCTACCAAAAAAACTGTTAGCGATCGCAGGGATCAGGCCTGACTCTGCGAACGCTGCAGTTATGCGTTTAGTGTTTTGTAAGTGACAGTGATCGATTGATACTGCACTTGGGTGGGCTGGGCCGGGCGGACAGGAAAAACGCAGGTGCTAGCAGGTATCTGGGCTGATCCCGCTAACACTGCGTGTTTGGGAACCCTAAACTGCTGGGGACGCTAGTATAGATCTGATCGAATCAGATATTGATCCGTTCAGATACTATACCACTAAGGGAGGTGTACGGTGCGTGCGTGGGTGTTAGCGGTACTGGCGCTAATCTGACGCTGCCTGGGGCTGGTGCTTGCCAGTTCACCAAAACGCTACCAAAAAAACTGTTAGCGATCGCAGGGATCAGGCCTGACTATGCGAACGCTGCAGTTATGCGTTTAGTGTTTTGTAAGTGACAGTGATCGATCGATACTGCACTTGGGTGGGCTGGGCTGGGCCAGGCGGAGGGGCAAAACGCAGGTGCTAGCAGGTATCTGGGCTGATCCCACTAACACTGCGTTTTCGGGAACCCTAAACTGCTGGGGACGCTAGTATAGATCTGATTGGATCAGATATTGATCCGTACAGATACTATACCACTAAGGGAGGCGCATGCTGCGTGCGTGGGTGTTAGCGGTACTGGCGCTAATCTGACGCTGCCTGGGGCGACGCATATCACCGCCGGGCGATCAGGGGGCTAAACCTTTATTCGGTAATAAACGGCGGGTGCCCTGACACTATAAAAAATAAACGAACTAACCAGCGTCACCCGTAACAGTTATACGGTGATCAGTGGTGAAAGGGTTAACTAGGGGGCAATCAAGGGGTTAAAACATTTATTAGGTAGTATATGGGGGTCCCTGTCGCTATAAAACGCTGACGGCGAACCTAAATATTTATGTCCCTAACTAGCGTCACCAGCCACACTAATACAGCGATCAGAAAAATGATCGCTTAGCAACACTGGTGACGGGGGGTGATCAAGGGGTTAAAACTTTATTAGGGGGGGGGGGGGTAGGAGGGTACCCTAGACCTAAAGGGGGCCTAACATTCACTGCCCTAACACACTAACTGTCACAAACTGACACCAATACAGTAATCAGAAAAAAAAAAAAAAACCTGCTTTGTGTCAGTTTGTGACAGGGGGGGGGTGATTGGGGGGGATCGGGGGGCGATCGGGGGGGGGGGGGGATCGGGGTGTAATGTGTGCCTGGCATGTTCTACTGTGTGTGTGTGTGTTGTGCACTCACATTACAGTCTTCTCTCCTCGGCCCGGAACGGAAAATACCGAGCCGAGGAGAGATGACATCATTTCCTCTGCCTCTGTGTACAATACAAAGGCAGGGAAATGATCCCATTGGCTGGGAGCGATCGCGAGGGGGGGGGCCACGAATGGATGGCCTCCCCCTCACCACCGATTGCCGGGGGACATTTGTCGACCGCTGCAGGCACCGGGGGGGGTCCGATCGGACCCCCCACCCGCGGGCAGGCAGGGACGTACAGGTAAGCCCTTATGCCTGCCCGTGCCGCTTTGTCGACGTACATCTGTGTGCGGCGGTCGGCAAGTGGTTAAACATGTAAACACCTAAATTCCAAAACGAGGCTGGTCCTTAAGCGGTTAATTTCTGCCTGGAAACTTGAGAATGTCCATTGCATCCAAAAAGTGTTTCTTTACATCAAAAGCAGTTTTAGACCAGCTAGAAAACAGCGATAGTAAATTAGAATCACTTGCAGAATTGAGCAATATGATTAGTGGGGAAATTCATCATCAGACACTGAAAGTAACAACAGCGACAATTCTGCAACTGAGCAAATTTCAGTGTTTTTGATTTGATTAAATGATTGAATACATTTTATTATTATTATATTATTATTTGTTATAATTATTTATAGTTATTTATTATAATATAATTTATGATTTCGTGTTTTAAACGTTATCATCCCCAGGATGTCTACTAGACTCTTGTTTGGACAGATTTAAGTGAGTTTTTCCTAAGAATTACAGGCCTACAATATAAAACATCAAATTTCCATGCGAAACAATGTACCGCTTTGATACGCAAAAATCTGACATATTCATACCACCAGGGAGGTTAAAACAGGCAGTGAGTAAACAAGTCCCAACAGAGCAATTTTCACTCACTCAATATAACTGGGGCATTACACTAGCCAGAATGTCACTGGGGGCATTGTTGCTCAATGACGTTACCTAGATCAGTGTTTCTCAACACCAGTCCTCAAGGCGCCCCAACAGGTCATGTTTTCAGGCTTTCCATTTTTTTGCACAGGTGATTTTATTAGTTTCACTGCCTTAGTAATTACCGCAGCTGTTTCATCTGAGGAAAATCCTGAAAACATGACCTGTTGGTGCGCCTTGAGGACTGGAGTTGAGAAACACTGACCTAGATGATCAGTGGAAATTAGACACGTGCTATTCGTTCTGGTCCGAATACAAATTTGGACAAATTTTGGGTTATTCAGAGATTGGGATGTATCCCAATATCCAAATGAAATAGTAACAAATAGTAACAAATTGAATGATTCGAAGCATTATTTAGCTCATTTACCGTGAGCCCAAGGTGGCAAGGCATCCCTGCCCTTGACTGAAAGGAGAATGCAGATGAGTTCAGCACCAAGTCTTTACATGACACTCCTCTCTGCGGAATTGAGGTTCAACCCAAGTGGAGGGTGGGACCAGAGGGGGGATATCAGGAGTTGGGATGAGCCGAACACCCCCCTGTTCGGTTCGCACCAGAACATGCGAACAAGCAAAAAATTTGTTTGAACATGCGAACACCGTTAAAGTCTATGGGACACGAACATGAATAATCAAAAGTGCTAATTTTAAAGGCTTATATGCACGTTATTGTCATAAAAAGTGTTTGGGGACCTGGGTCCTGCCCCAGGGGACATGGAACAAGGCAAAAAAAAGTTTTAAAAACGGCTGTTTATTCGGGAGCAGTGATTTTAATAATGCTTAAAGTGAAACAATAAAAGTGTAATATTCCTTTAAATTTAGTACCTGGGGGGGTGTCTATAGTATGAAGCTTGGGACCAAGCGAAACGCGTAAGCATCTAGCCATCATGTTATGCTGGTCGGCACACCGAGCTCTGCACAATGACTATGATCCATCTTTGACCACATACGGTCATTTTTCCCTGATGTGAGCCATTCATTCCTGCTTCGGGACCTGGCTCTCCATTCAGTCTCTGGATACTACCAGTCCGAATGTTCTGAAACCCAAGGCACATGGTATGTTCCGGCTGGAATGAAAACCTTGTGACAGCATTATATGAACTCTACAATGGCTACAATCTCAGCAGGGTTATTGCTGTAAGTCGGGACCTCTAGGAGCTCTGCATCCCAGTACACAAGACGTCAAACGGTGAGCTGCTTTACTCCAGTATATAGGAGCTTCATTGCATATTGCTCGCCACGTTTGTTTTCCTTGTGAGACATTTATCGAGGTGATTCCTGCCTTCAACCCCCACCACCATTTTCACTGCTGTATATAGTTGCCTTTTAGTCATCATATCCCCAGCTATCACATCCAGGAAACTTTCGTCAGCCTCTAAGCACAAGCACCTTATATCTGGAAGTATGCCCGTGGGACTTTTTCTAAATTTTGGATAATATTCAAGTTTTGAATCAATTAACCACTAGTCTGTGATAGACCCGGGTCCTAGATATTTGTGTATGTGTGCATGATGAGTGCTTGAGAAATACTTGTATCGATCCGGTGGCTACCAGTGTTTTATAGGACGTTATTCTTATTTTTAATCATGGTTGGGAGTTGGGTGTACTTTCTGTAAAATTTTTTTTTGGGATAATCAATAAAGATATTTAGTTATATTATCGGTTTGTCTTCATTGATGAACTGCTGTTGGACCTCTTCCGCTTTTTATACTGGGTGTCTATAGTATGCCTGTAAAGGGGCGCATGTTTCCCGTGTTTAGAACAGTCTGACAGCAAAATGACATTTCAAAAGGAAAAAAAGTCATTTAAAACTACTCGTGGCTATTAATGAATTGCCGGTCCGAAAATACACATAAAAGTTCATTGATAAAAACGGCATGGGAATTCCCCACAGGGGAACCCCGAACCAAAATTAAAAAAAAAATGATGTGGGGGGTCCCCCTAAATTCCATACCAGGCCCTTCAGGTGTGGTATGGATTTTAAGGGGAACCCCGCGCCAAAATTTTTTTTAAAAATGGCGTGGGGTACCCCCAAAAATCCATACCAGACCCTTATCCGAGCACACAACCTGGCAGGCCGCAGGAAAAGAAGGGGGACGAGATACCTGAACCGTACCAGGCCACATGCCCTCAACATTGGGAGGGTGCTTTGGGGTAGCCCCCCAAAATACCTTGTCCCCATGTTGATGGGGACAAGGGCCTCATCCCCACAAACCTTGACTGGTGGTTGTGGGGGTCTGCGGGCGGGGGGCTTATTGGAATCTGGAAGCCCCCTTTAACAAGGGGACCCCCAGATCCTGGCCCTCCCCCCTGTGTGAAATGGTAAGGGGGTACAAAAGTACCCCTACCATTTCACAAAAAAAAAGTGTCAAAAATGTTAAAAATGACAAGACAGTTTTTGACAATTCCTTTATTTAAATGTTTCTTCTTTTTTCTATTTTCTATCTTCTTTCTTCTATCTTCCTTTGGTTTCTTCCTCCATCTTCTGGTTCTTCCTCCGGTGTTCTCGTCCGACATCTTCCTCCACTGCGCCTTCTCTTCATCTTCTTCTCGGGCCGCTCTGCATCCATGATTGGATGGGAAGCTCCCACTGTGTGACGCTTCTCGTCTTCTGACGGTTCTTAAATAATGGAGGGCGGGGCCACCCGGTGACCCCGCCCCCCTCTGACGCACAGGGACTTGACGGGGACTTCCCTGTGGCATTCTCCGTGACGTCAGAGGGAGTCACGAGAAATGCAACAGGGAAGTTCCCATCAAGTCCTGTGCGTCAGAGGGGGACGGTGTCACCGGGTGGCCCCGCCCTCCATTATTTAAGAACCGTCAGAAGACGAGAAGCGTCACACAGCAGGAGCTTCCCATCCAATCATGGATGCAGAGCGGCCCGAGAAAAGGATGAAGAGAAGAAGGCGCCGGGGAAGAAGATGCCGGATGAGAACACTGGAGGAAGAACCAGAAGAACCAGAAGAAGATGAAGATGGAGGAAGAAACCGAAGGAAGATAGAAGAAAGAAGATAGAAGAAAGAAGAAGCATTTAAATAAAGGAATTGTCAAAAACTGTCTCTTGTCATTTTTAACATTTTTGACAGTTTTTTTGTGAAATGGTAGGGGTACTTTTGTACCCCCTTACCATTTCACACAGGGGGGAGGGCCGGGATCTGGGGGTCCCCTTGTTAAAGGGGGCTTCCAGATTCCAATAAGCCCCCCGCCCGCAGACCCCCACAACCACCGGGCAAGGGTTGTGGGGATATGACCCTTGTCCCCATCAACATGGGGACAAAGTGTTTTGGGGGCTACTCTCTTGCCCCCCTCTTTTCCTGCGCCCTTCCAGGTTGCGTGCTCGGATAAGGGTCTGGTATGGATTTTTGGGGGTACCCCACGCCATTTTTAAAAAAAAAATTGGCGCGGGGTTCCCCTTAAAATCCATACCAGACCTGACATTTCCTTTGAAATGTCATTTTGCTGTCAGACTGTTCTAAACACAGGAAACATGCGCCCCTTTACAGGCATACTATAGACACCCCCCAGGTACTAAATTTAAAGGAATATTACACTTTTATTGTTTCACTTTAAGCATTATTAAAATCACTGGTCCCGAAAAAAACGGCTGTTTTTAAAACTTTTTTTTGCATTGATCCATGTCCCCTGGGGCAGGACCCAGGTCCCCAAATACTTTTTATGACAATACCATGCATATAAGCCTTTAAAATTAGCACTTTTGATTTCTCCCATAGACTTTTAAAGGGTGTTCCGTGGCTTTAGAATTTGCCGCGGACACCCCAAATTGTTCGCTGTTCGGCGAATTGGCGAACAGCCGATGTTCGAGTCGAACATGAGTTCGACTCGAACTCGAAGCTCATCCCTAATCAGGAGTAAGTTGGACTTTACATATCAATTTTTATTTGACAAATTTCTATTCCTTATTTAACACACTTTTCTCTTTCTATTTTCATGTTGAAGTTGCATCACTATTTAAAAGAAATTAAATATGCGTTTGGCTTAAATGAGCCAGTACCTTTTTTTAATGAATACAGAGAATTTGTTAATCACTACAAAATAACAAATTTGATATATAAGGATAATATCACTGTGATTTATAATGATGTGGGGAATATTACATCCTGGGCTCCAGAAGATCAGCAATTTCAAATTAATACTGAAGCCATAACATGGAAGCTCGGCAGTGAGGTAGGCTGTATTTGGTCAATGATATCACCACTATCGCTGCCTCTTCCCTTATATAACTGATGGCAGCTCAGCCAGGTCATCGCATATCATTTGGTGGTGGACATTGTGACTGATTTACAACAAGGGACATTTTTGGGGAGTTTTTTATTTTGTTTTTATTAAGAACTTGTCAAATGTCTTGGTGTCTATTTCTAAGTTACATTTTTTTTTGTAAATGAGTAAGGGTACTATGTACCCCATTCTCATTCACATGGGGGGCAGTATCTGGACGCCCCCTAAATTTTAAATGGGGCTTCCAGATTCTGATAAACCTCCTACCTGCAGACTCCCACAACCACTAGGCAAGACTTGAAGTGAAGAGGCCCTTGTCTTTATCAACATGGAGACAAGGTTCTTTGTCTGAGGGGTTCCCTCTAGCAAGGTACTTTCCTCATGTCCCCCCCACCTTTTTCCTAGCCAGCCAGGCTAAATGCTCAGGTTAAGGGTGTGGAATGAATTTTTAGTGGGACCTCACATGATATTTTTAAAACCTGTACCAGACTCAAAAGGTTTGATATGTATGGGGGGAGGGCAGGGTACTACACTTTTTTCATTCTTGCTGTAGAAAAAAACAACTGTGTAAATTGGCAACAAATTACATTCAGTGCAACCCCATGTTTTTTTTTTTTTTACACAACCCCCTCTCTTTTATCTACTAGACAAGAAAATGGGTGTTTTTAATTTGACAGATCTGTCTCTCATTGATTTTTATGGGGTTTGGCATCCAAACTCTTTTCGGCTGGGTTCACACTATTGCTGTATGCGGCTCACAGCAGGGGTCCGGTGCGTCCCCGTTCACCGTTTAAGGTCCAATTTCATCCTGAATTTTAAAGGTGGATTTCAGACCTCAAATGGACCAAAAGACGCACAGGACCTCTGTGCAAATTGGCATCGGAGCCACAGCGAAGATATGTGAACCAGCTCCATAGAGAGACGGTCACAATCTCCTACCATGCAAATTAGATGCAGGGAAACTGCATGTAATTCACATAGGTGTTAACCCAGCCTTAAGGATCACAGAACCCCTCCCTAACAGAACCCAGAGCAGTTCAGCTCATCACTACTTCTTATGAACCAAAGCAATGTCACTATTTCTTCTGTGGGCCTGTTTATTCAGTGATAACAAAATAATACATGCATTGGGATGATTTACTAAAACTGGAGAATGCAAAATCTGGTGCAGCTGTACATGGTAGCCAACTTCAGCTTGTTCAATTAAGCTTTGACAAAACAACAAAAACAAACAGGAAGCTGATTGGTTTCTATGCACAGTTGCACCAGATTTTGCACTCTCCAGTTTTAATCCCTTGCCAACCACTGCACGACGATGTACGTCGGCACAATGGCACAGCTGGGCAAATGGGCGTACCCATACGTCCCTCCATTGAAGCCAGGCAGCGGGCCAGCGGATGCCAGCGGCGGGTGCGCGTGCCGCAGGAGTGCACCCATGGGTCCCGCAGACTCAATGTCTGCGGGTGGCCTGCGACCACGGTGAGGAGAGGTAGAACAGGGAAATGCCTATGTAAACAAGGCATTTCCCTATTCGCCTAGTGACATGACAGAGATCTTCTGTTATCAGTCATCGGGAACAGTGATCTCTGTCATGTTCTACTGAGCCCATCCCCCTACAGTTAGAACACACCTAGGGAACACACAGTTAACCCCTTGATCGCCCCCTAGTGTTAACCCCTTCCCTGCCGGTGACATTTATACAGTAATCAGTGGCTATTTTTAGCTTTGATTGCTGAAAAAAGTCAATGGTCCCAAAATTGTGTCAAAAGTGTCCGATCTGTCCGCCGCAATGTTGCAGTCTCGATAAAAATTGCAGATCACTGCCATTAGTAGTAAAAAAAAATTAAAATAAATAATAATAATAATGGCATAAATCTATATCCTATTTTGTAGATGCTATAACTTTTGTGCTTATTGTGATTTTTTTTACCAAAAATATGTAAAAGAATATATATATCAGCCTAAATTGAGGAAGACTTTTTTTATATATTTTTGGGTAATATTTATTATAGCAAAAAGTAAAAAATAGTTTTTTTCCAAAATTGTCGCTCTTTTTTTGTTTATAGCGCAAAAAATAAAAACCGCAGAGGTGATAAAATACCACCAAAAGAAAGCTCTATTTGTGGGGAAAAAAATGACATACATTTTGTTTGAGTATAACGTCGCATGACCGTGCATTCATGTTTTATGCTAAAGGCCCGTACACAAGCGGACTCTTTGAAAACAAACATGCAAATTAGCTGCTTTAAGGCAACACCCGACCATGTGTACGCTCCATCGGACAAACTTTTTCGGTTTTCATCGGACTTTTGTTGGCTGCGCGAACGGACAAACTTTCCGGCAACAAAAGTCCGGTGGAGCAAAGTCCGATCGTGTGTACACAAAACCATCGGACTTTTGTACAAACTACAAACACGCATGGTCAGAACCAATGCAAAAGATCAGACAACAATACAGAAGTTGACCAAAGGGTCAATTCCCAAATGGGAATTGAACTTCCTCTTTTTGAAGTGTCGTCAGTACGTTGAAACGTCACTACGTTCGTGTTTGTTGCCGAAAAAGTCCTGCCGTGCGTATGCTTAATTAGTTTACGGCCAATGCCCTTTGTACAAAAATCCACGGGAAAGTTTGTACAAAGTCTGATCGTGTGTATGAGGCTTAACTTATTCCATTTGTTAAGATACTAAAATTACAGTTCTGGTACAAATGAAATGTAGGATTTTTTTTTATTTGACTAATTTTTAATGTAACACAAAAAAAGCTTAACACAAAAAAAAACAAGCAGACATCGAAAAAGTTTATTAGTGAATTAAAAATTAGAAATGAAAAAAACATCAGAAAATAATAGAAGGGTAATAGGGGATGAAGGGGATGTATTTTAGGGCTGGTAAGGGTTAACTAGGGGTCAAAAAGTGTTAAAAAGGAACACTTTTTTATTGAAAAAAAGAAAAACACATCAAAATTAAACAAATATAATACAAAGAAACAATAATATTGCATTGTATTTCTGAATTACACTTCTCCATTTTTGACAACAGACACTGTAGCAGTTGTTGTGTTACTAAGCAAGTCTGGGCTGTCATTGTAATTGCTGGTTAAAGCAGCAGAAAGCTACTTAAGTGAAGTTATTTTTTTCATGTATCATGCTGGATGGTTAATGCATACAGTGCACTCCTGGTTAGAGATCTAAAAAAAAGTATGAATGATACTACTTTTATGTTTCCTGTTCCAACATGGTGTACTTCACCACTATTTATGTAACCAAGAATGCACTTTATGGCTTTTGAACTGTGGCCAGGCGGCAAAGAATTCTTGGGGGATGTCATAACACTATGTGGTGCTACAAAACAGTACGCTTTTCACAGGCAAACTTAGCGACAGCATACACTGGCAGCGCTGACAAGCTTACATAGTTAAGTTAAGAAAAAAAAAAAAACCTATGGTAGTTTTAGCAGCAAGACATGGTTTTTCATAAAGCTGTAATAGGCCCTGCTATTACTGGCAGATAGAAATTGGCCAGTAGTTCACTGAGGTTGTCCTTGTTCCTACTGATTAGATTGTTGCCCTCTCTGTGACTCTCTGCTACTCTGCTTGATTGGCTTTCCTAGTGGCGTGGTGCACACTCACCAGAGAAGGTCCAGATTCCACAGGTAGCGCTGTGTGTGGTGGCAGTGACAGCACAGTCTCTGCTCCTTGTCTTCCTGCAGTCTCTTTGGTCTGTTTACTGGACGTAGAGAAGGGGTAGGCTCTCTGTCATAGTTCCTCTGGGGGCAATCAAGTGGAGCATTCTCAGAGACTCCTCCACATGATTATCCCAACAGAGAGAGAGGTTGCTCCATAATGATTGCCCCAATCAATGTATGGGGGGGGGGGTCTTGACCGTCACGCAAACAGGATTGCTGCTTAGAACAGGAGCTCTTCACACCAGCCGCTAGTACAAGCATCAGCCAGGTTCCAGCTATCTCTCACTGCATCCCCCAGCCTGTGGATATCACCTGCAGCACCTGGGAGGTCATGTCCCTAAAGAGGAAGGAGAATCAGCTCCGCCACAAACTGACAGCCTACATGTAACAGCCGACCGCAAGGCGGAGCCAAGATGACGCCGTGGCCGATCCTCTGCATAAATCATCCACGGCTCTCCTCCCCACGCAATTCATGCTGTCTGCACCCTCTGTTGTGAACCAGGAAGCCTCCCTGAGTACTGGAATGGAGCCTCCACCTTCTCCTCCAGGCACCCCAGTATCTAGCAGCCCTGCTAAAGTAAAAATGCGCCTGGAGGTCACTGCAGCCAGCTATGAGGTAAGCCATATCACCTCATTAACTCCTACATTGACAATGCAAAATTCTATGCCTGACTCCATAGCTGCCTTCCCTACTATCTGACAACCAGTGATGGACACTACATTAAAGGATATGCTAATGTCCTTAAGAAGCTCAATACAAGCTGATATGCTTTCTCTCATGCAAAGATTTGGCCACAGCATAGATGTACTGGAGACTAGGGTCACCCATATTGCAGCTAACATAGGAGACATTACTAACACTGTGAACAACATCATTGACACTCAAGAAGACCAGGCTCAGGACACTAAATGGTTAAAAGATAAAATTGCGGATATCGAGGATAGGTCCAGATACAATAACATCAAAATATGCGGCATACCGGAATCTGTGCAAAACTCTGACCTATCCTCCTACGCACGTGGTCTAATCAAAACCATACTACCTAAAACAAAAAATTTTGAGCTGATCATCGACCGCATCCACAGGCTGCCAAAACCTACATTTCTCTCTGCCACAGTCCTTTGGATTCACTTCTTTCACGTTAAAGAGCAATGCAAAAAATGAGAGCACTAGGCACCATACCTGACATACATGGCCAACTGCAAATATTTGCGGACTTAACCCAGCATACCCTGAGCCACCGCAGACAGCTCAACAACATCACCA
Source organism: Lithobates septentrionalis (assembly GCA_037952835.1). NCBI lineage: Eukaryota > Metazoa > Chordata > Amphibia > Anura > Ranidae > Lithobates > Lithobates septentrionalis. Next base: position 3,047,687 of record JBBDGP010000260.1, read on the forward strand.
AGACGCTGCATAACAATATCCAGTACAAGTGGATAGCACCAGCCAAAATCTCCATCACCTATAATGGATCAAAGCACACAGTGTCCTCGGTTAAAAATGGAATGAGCCTCCTGCAGGAATGGGGCATTATTCCTGATACATCTGATACAACCCCCATGAATCAGAGTACCATCAGGAACCTGCAAGCTCATCTGTTACTGCAAAGAGCCAAAAAACCCACTAAATAACTAGCAAAAGCAGGATCACTCACACAAAGTGGTCCGGGGTGATGCTCGCCCACAATCGGTCTTGAAAACTTTTTGTCCCCACCCTTACATTCCTTGGCACCGGTTGTGCCTACCCACAGGAAGTAATTTCTAGGCAGTGCCCTAGAGTTGTGTTATCTTTTTCTTTTCATTCTTTTACTCGGCAAGTTAACTTCAGAGACTACTTAAGGTTGCCTAGTGTTACCCTTTGATGACTTGCATCTAAGGGAACACCCACTGCTCAAACATCAACTCCTCCTCTTAGCATAACATTGATCTGAGATATGCCCTCTGTTCAAGGAACAAGAACAGCAAACCACAAACCTTCCTCTTCAGATACGTTATCACTACTACTGCTACATGACCATCATGATTCTATCACTTAATGTAATCAGTCTTATTCACCCTGCAAGGAGATCGTCTCTCTGGAAGCTAGCATAGTGTTCAAGAAACGCACTTCTGCGAGTCGAATCCTCCATCATGTAGGAACAGAGAAATTGATACCATCATTACAGCCAATGCCCCACATAAAAATAAAGGCACTTTGATAGCCATCAAGAAATCTACACCCTTTCAACTGCAAAGGATCCGGATGGACTCTACATTAAAGTAGTAGAAACCATCAACAACTCACCATACACTATCATCTCAATTTACGCTCCCAATGTCCACCAGCTGAGATTTATCCGCAAATTACACAAGTTCTTGCTGTTCACCAATGTGCTGTTGTATGGTGTGGCGACTTCAATATCACCCCAGACCCTCACATTGACAATACATCTATTCCTAAATAAGGCAAACCAGGTTTAAACCCGCTGATATCTAACCTGCGCCTATACGATGTATGGAGATGCCAGCATGCAGAAGAAAAGTATTATATATATTTTTTCACCTCGCCACAACACATATTCCCGCATTGATTTCTTTCTTTTGGACCAATGAACTTTGCAAAAAGTTTCATCCTCATCTATACTTCCTGCTACTTGGTCGGACCATTCCCCAATATGTATTACTATAGAGGATAACCCTAAAACATCACCAACCTTCCTTTGGAGGATGAACACGCGCATTCTTCAGTCTAAGCTATTCTCAGAGTGAATAATAAGAAAAAAATACCACACTAACCTAATAAAAACAATAATAAATAAAAAGCTGCAGCTAAAATTTGTGAGATACACACAAAACAATGAAAACAAAGGGAAAAGAAAAAGCTGTGCAAATATACTAAAATTTAACAGTGAGTAAATAACCATGGTAAATGAAAAACAATCTTGCTACCATTGAAAAATAAATATATATAATCATTAATAAGTGATTAAACAATCTAGTGATAAGAGTCCAGTGATATCAGTGAAGGTAATTTAAACTCCTTGATATAAAGACACCACCCTCTGATGTGATCCACCACCACATAAAATGCACTCTTACCGGAGGGCAAGCTTTGGCAAGCCTGTATAATTGGTAATGACCGGACATCAATCCAGCAGCAGCAACTCTCTGTGGTTACACCAAAGGCTAGCCAGGAGACCTCAAATCAACGAGTATACAGGGCAAGGCATTGATCAGAAACCCAAGAAAATGGAGAGAAGCTCAGCATAGTGTAAATCAGTATATTAAAAATTTATTAAAAATAAAGTTTGCACTTACACAGGATTGAAGTTAAATACATCCATAGAAAAATTGCCGGCCGGCTTGCAGACACCTGTCCACATACAAGGTACACCGCGATGACGTCAGCCCGTCAACATCCCGACGTTGTTCCCCAGACAACATCATTTTGAGATGAAACGTACTTCGGGAGGTTGACGTGCTGACGTCAACACGGTGTACCTTGCATGCGGACAAGTGTCTGCAAGCCAGCCGGAAAGCTTTCTATGTATGTTTATAACTTCAGTTCCGTGTAAGTGCAACTTTTATTTTTGATAAACTTTTAATATACTGATTCACACTATGGTTAGCTTCTCTCCATTTTCTTGGGTTTTTGATCGATGCCTTGTGCTGTATACCCATTGATTTGAGGTCTCGATGTAACATAGTTACATAGTTACATAGTAGGTGAAGTTGAAAAAAGACACAAGTCCATCAAGTCCAACCTATGTGTGTGATTATGTGTCAGTATTACATTAAATATCCCTGTATATTGCGGTCATTCAGGTGATTATCTAATAGTTTCTTGAAGCTAACAATGCTCCCCGCTGAGACCACCGCCTGTGGAAGGGAATTCCACATCCTTGCCGCTCTTACAGTAAAGAACCCTCTACGTAGTTTAAGGTTAAACCTCTTTTCTTCTAATTGTAATGAGTGGCCACGAGTCTTATTAAACTCTCTTCTGCGAAAAAGTTTTATCCCTATAGTGGGGTCACCAGTACAGTATTTGTAAATTGAAATCATATCCACTCTCAAGCGTCTCTTCTCCAGAGAGAATAAGTTCAGTGCTCGCAACCTTTCCTCATAACTAGGATCCTCTAGACCCTTTATTAGCTTTGTTGCCCTTCTTTGTACTCGCTCCATTTCCAGTACGTCCCTCCTGAGGACTGGTGCCCAGAACTGGACAGCATACTCCAGGTGCGGGCGGACCAGAGTCTTGTAGAGCGGGAGAATTATCGTTTTATCTCTGCAGTTGATCCCCCTTTTAATGCATGCCAATATTTTGTTTGCTTTATTAGCAGCAGCTTGGCATTGCATGCCATTGCTGAGCCTATCATCCACTAGGACCCCCAGGTCCTTTTCCATCCTAGATTCCCCCAGAGATTCTCCCCCCAGTGTATAGATTGCATTCATATTTTTGCCACCCAAATGCATTATTTTACATTTTTCTACATTGAACCTCATTTGCCATGTAGTCGCCCACCCCATTAATCTGTTCAGGTCTTTTTGCAAGATTTCCACATCCTGCAGAGAAGTTATTGCTCTGCTTAGCTTAGTATCGTCTGCAAATACAGAGATTGACTGTTTATCCCATCCTCCAGGTCGCTTATGAACAAATTAAATAGGATTGGTCCTAGCACAGAACCTTGGGGAACCCCACTACCCACCCCTGACCATTCTGAGTACTCCCCATTTATCACCACCCTCTGAACACGCCCTTGTAGCCAGTTTTCAATCCATGTACTCACCCTATGGTCCATGCCAACGCACCTTATTTTGTACAGTAAACGTTTATGGGGAACTGTGTCAAATGCTTTTGCAAAATCCAGATACACCACGTCTACGGGCCTTCCTTTATCTAGATGGCAACTCACCTCCTCATAGAAGGTTAATAGATTGGTTTGGCAAGAACTATTCTTCATGAATCCATGCTGATTACTGCTAATGATATCCTTCTTATTACTAAAATCTTGTATATAGTCCCTTATCATCCCCTCCAAGAGTTTACATACTATTGATGTTAGGCTAACTGGTCTGTAATTCCCAGGGATGTTTTTTGGGCCCTTTTTAAATATTGGTGCTACATTGGCTTTTCTCCAATCAGCTGGTACCATTCCGGTCAATAGACTGTCTGTAAAAATTAGGAACAACAGTCTGGCAATCACCTGACTGAGTTCCCTAAGTACCCTCGGATGCAAGCCACCTGGTCCCGGTGATTTATTAATGTTAAGTTTCTCAAGTCTAATTTTAATTCCGTCCTCTGTTAACCATGTAGGTGCTTCCTGTGTTGTGTCATGAGGATAAACACTGCAGTTTTGGTTACTGAAGCCCCCCGATTCACTCGTGAAGACTGAGGAGAAGAATAAATTCAATACCTTTGCCATCTCCCCATCCTTTGTAACCAGATGTCCTTCCTCATTCTTTATGGGGCCAATATGGTCTATCCTCCCTTTTTTACTGTTTACATACTTAAAGAATTTCTTGGGATTTTTTTTGCTCTCCTCCGCTATGTGTCTTTCATGTTCTATCTTAGCCATCCTAATTGCACCCTTACATTTCTTATTGCATTCTTTATAAATTCTGTATGCTGTGGATGATCCCTCAACCTTGTATTTTTTGAAAGCCTTCTCCTTTGCTTTTATATGCATTTTTACATTGGAGTTAAGCCATCCAGGATGTTTGTTCGCTCTTTTAAATTTATTACCCAATGGGATACATTGGCTAATGCCCTTATTTAATATGCTCTTAAAGCAAACCCATCTCTCCTCCGTATTCTTTGTTCCTAATATTTTATCCCAATTTATGCCTTTTAGCAAGGTTTGTAGTTTAGGGAAGTTGGCTCTTTTGAAATTCAGTGTCTTTGTGTTCCCTTCATGTTTCCTATTTGTGTGATTTATACTGAAACTAATTGACCTGTGATCGCTGTTACCTAAATTGCCCCGTATTTCCACATCTGTTATCAGGTCTGTATTGTTGGTAATCAGTAGATCTAGTAAGGTTTTATTTCTAGTTGGTGCGTCTACCATCTGACCCATAAAATTGTCCTGCAAGACACTAAGGAACTGGCGAGCCTTAAATGAATGCGCGGTTCCCTCCGCCCAGTCTATGTCTGGATAATTAAAATCCCCCATTATGATAACACTTCCCATCCTTGCTGCTAATCCAATTTGTGATAGGAGATCCGTCTCCACTTCCTCCCTCAGGTTAGGGGGCCTATAGCATACTCCCAGTATTATTTTCCCCTTAGCTTCATCCCTTTGGAGCTCTACCCATAAAGATTCCACCTCCTCCCTAGCCCCCTCAGTGATGTCATCTCTCACATTCACTTGTACATTATTCTTGATATATAGGCATACCCCTCCCCCTTTTTTACCCTCTCTATCCTTGCGGTATAGGGTATACCCTTGAATGTTTGCCAGCCAATCATGAGAGCTGTTGAACCAGGTCTCTGAAATTCCCACAAAATCCAAATCCTCCTTGTACAACAGTATCTCTAGTTCACCCATCTTGTCCGCCAGGCTCCTGGCATTGGTGAACATGCCACATAGTTTAGACCGGTCGCATATTGTCCTCGTATTGGGTGTTTCAAGATTGCAACTAGGACTTGCTACTATACTCACCTTGTGTTTTTGTGCTTTGGTTAACCTACCACTAATGCCCCCAATACTACCCTCTGGCATATCTTCCGCGCTGGCTATCACTGTCTCTGGACCCTCCCCCCCATCGCCTAGTTTAAAAACCCCTCTAACTTTTTGGCCATCTTCATTCCCAGCAGATCTGCACCCTCCTCATTTAGGTGCAGTCCGTCCCTTCTATAGTACCGGTTACCGACTGAGAAGTCGGCCCAGTCCTCCAGGAACCCAAACCCCTCCTTACTACACCAGCTCTTCAGCCACTTGTTTACTTCCCTAATCTCCCTCTGCCTCTCTGGTGTGGCTCGATGTACCGGTAGTATTCCTGAGAACACTACCTTGGAGGTCCTTTTCCTCAATTTAGCTCCTAAGTCCCTAAAATCGTTCTTTAGGACACTCCATCTGCCTCTGACTTTGTCATTGGTGCCAACGTGCACCATGACAGCCGGGTCTTCCCCAGCCCCTCCCAGTAATCTGTCCACAAGATCTGTGATGTGCTGAACCCGAGCGCCCGGTAGACAACATACTGTTCGGCACTTCAGGTCTTGGTTACAGATTGCCCTCTCTGTCCTTCTAAGAATTGAGTCCCCTATCACCAGAATCTGTCTTTCCTTTCCCTTTGCTGCCCCCCCCCCACTCTCACTGGAGGAGTTCTTCCCCTGGCAGCTAGGAGAGTCCCTCATCTCCAGCAGTGCTGGTCCCTGACTGGTTTCACCAATGTCACTCAATGGAGCATACTTATTGGGATGCTCCAGTCCTGGATCGGCCTCTCTGGCACTTCCCCCTCTACCCTTCCTGACTGTCACCCATCTACTCTTTGCTAGTGCCTGCACCTCTTTGTCTCCACCTGCCTCTGTGCTGGCCCCTGCCGGCACCTGCCGTGTATGTTCCTGGCTCACCTTTAGTATGGAGGGACTTCTCAGTGCTGACAGTTGCTTCCCCAGATTCAGAACCTGGGCTTCCAGGGAGACAATGTGCTTACATTTTGCACAGCAGTATTCGCCCTCGATCGGATGATCAAGGAACGCATACATGCGGCAAGATGTACAAAGAGTCGCCTCTCCACACCCGCCGGGCATCGTACCTATTAAATTTAGTGAGGATTTGGGGATTTTACCCTGTCCAAATTACCTAACAGCTAGCTTCCTGCCACTAATACTCAAGACAATACACAGGTACACGACAATACACAGGTACACAATACACAAGTACTAACGATCCACACACACTACTCAGACAACACTCAGATACTCACACTACACAGGTACTATGACCCCTGTTATAACCTCCTGTTTTAAACTCTTGTTTTTAACTCCCACTTAATCCAGCTCCACTTACACCAATCTCCACAGCTTCAAACTGAGCACGCTCAGACTGAGTCCTACAACAAGTTAAATAGGCACCTGTGAGCAATTAACCACACCCCTTAATTGATAGACTGATGAAACCAAAAAAAAAAAAGCTATTTAAAAAGTGACAGCAAAAGGCAAATTAAAAACTAAAAGGAAAAGTCCCCAAAATGCAACCCAGCAAACACCAACAGACAGCAAACACAGACAGACAGCAAACACCGACAGACAGCAAACACCAACAGACAGCAAACACCAAACAAACACCAAGACTTGTATACTCTAACTCTTGTTTTTAACTCCCACTTAATCCAGCTCCATTTACACCGTTCCCCCAGGAGATGTTAAAAGCATTGGTTATCACCCTACTGAAATCAGGCAAAGAACCTAATACTCCCTACGTGCTATACTACTATACTATACTAATACTACGTGCTCAGTTTGAAGCAGTGGAGCTTGGTGTAAGTGGAACTGAATTAAGTGGGAGTTAAACACAAGAGTTAGAGTATACAAGTCTTGGTGTTTGGTTGCTGTCTGTTGCTGTCTGCTGTCTGTTGCTGTCTGCTGTCTGTTGCTGTTTGCTGGGGTGCTTTTTGGGGGCTTTTCCATTGACTTTTGCTGTCACTTTTTAAATAGCTCTTTTTTTTTTTTTTTTTTGGTTTCATCAGTCTATCAATTAAGGGGTGTGGTTAATTGCTCACAGGTGACTATTTAACTGGTTGCAGGGCTCAGTGTGAGCGTGCTCAGTTTGAAGCAGTGGAGCTTGGTGTAAGTGGAACTGAATTAAGTGGGAGTTAAACACAAGAGTTAGAGTATACAAGTCTTGGTGTTTGGTTGCTGTCTGCTGTCTGTTGCTGTCTGCTGTCTGTTGATGTCTGTTGCTGTTTGCTGGGGTGCTTTTTGGGGGCTTTTCCATTGACTTTTGCTGTCACTTTTTAAATAGCTCTTTTTTTTTTTTTTTTTGGTTTCATCAGTCTATCAATTAAGGGGTGTGGTTAATTGCTCACAGGTGACTATTTAACTGGTTGCAGGGCTCAGTGTGAGCGTGCTCAGTTTGAAGCAGTGGAGCTTGGTGTAAGTGGAACTGAATTAAGTGGGAGTTAAACACAAGAGTTTAAAACAGGAGGTTATAACAGGGGTCATAGTACCTGTGTAGTGTGAGTATCTGAGTGTTGTCTGAGTAGTGTGTGTGGATCGTTAGTACTGTGTATTGTGTACCTGTGTATTGTCTTGTTGTGTACCTGTGTATTGTCTTGAGTATTAGTGCCAGGAAGCTAGCTGTTAGGTAATTTCGACAGGGTAAAATTCCCCAATCCTCACTAAATTTAATAGGTACGATGCCCGGCGGGTGTGGAGAGGCGGATCTTTGTACATCTTGCCGCATGTATGCGTTCCTTGATCATCCGATCGAGGGCGAATACTGCTGTGCAAAATGTAAGCACATTGTTTCCCTGGAAGCCCAGGTTCTGAATCTAGGGAAGCAACTGTCAGCACTGAGAAGTCCCTCCATACTAAAGGTGAGCCAGGAACGTACATGGCAGGTGCCGGCAGGGGCCAGCACAGAGGCGGGTGGAGACAAAGAGGTGCAGGCACTAGCAAAGAGTAGATGGGTGACAGTCAGGAGGGGTAGAGGGGGAAGTGCCAGAGAGGCCGTTCCAGGACTGGAGCATCCCAATAAGTACGCTCCATTGAGTGACATTGGTGAAACCAGTCAGGGACCAGCACTGCTGGAGATGAGGGACTCTCCTAGCTGCCAGGGGAAGAACTCCTCCAGTGAGAGTGGGGGGGCAGCAAAGGGAAAGGAAAGACAGATTCTGGTGGTAGGGGACTCAATTCTTAGAAGGACAGAGAGGGCAATCTGTAACCAAGACCTGAAGCGCCGAACAGTATGTTGTCTACCGGGCGCTCGGGTTCGGCACATCACGGATCTTGTGGACAGATTACTGGGAGGGGCTGGGGAAGACCCGGCTGTCATGGTGCACGTTGGCACCAATGACAAAGTCAGAGGCAGATGGAGTGTCCTAAAGAACGATTTTAGGGACTTAAGAGCTAAATTGAGGAAAAGGACCTCCAAGGTGGTGTTCTCAGGAATACTACCGGTACATCGAGCCACACCAGAAAGGCAGAGGGAGATTAGGGAAGTAAACAAGTGGCTGAAGAGCTGGTGTAGTAAGGAGGGGTTTGGGTTCCTGGAGGACTGGGCCGACTTCTCAGTCGGTAACCGGTACTATAGAAGGGATGGACTGCACCTACATGAGGAGGGTGCAGATCTGCTGGGAATGAAGATGGCCAAAAAGTTAGAGGGGTTTTTAAACTAGGCGATGGGGGGGAGGGTCCAGAGACAGTGATAGCCAGCGCGGAAGATATTCCAGAGGGTAGTATTGGGGGCATTAGTGGTAGGTTAACCAAAGCACAAAAACACAAGGTGAGTATAGTAGCAAGTCCTAGTTGCAATCTTGAAACACCCAATACGAGGACAATATGCGACCAGTCTAAACTATGTGGCATGTTCACCAATGCCAGGAGCATGGCGGACAAGATGGGTGAACTAGAGATACGGTTGTACAAGGAGGATTTGGATTTTGTGGGAATTTCAGAGACCTGGTTCAACAGCTCTCATGATTGGCTGGCAAACATTCAAGGGTATACCCTATACCGCAAGGATAGAGAAGGTAAAAAAGGGGGAGGGGTATGCCTATATATCAAGAATAATGTACAAGTGAGTGTGAGAGATGACATCACTGAGGGGGCTAGGGAGGAGGTGGAATCTTTATGGGTAGAGCTCCAAAGGGATGAAGCTAAGGGGAAAATAATACTGGGAGTATGCTATAGGCCCCCAAACCTGAGGGAGGAAGTGGAGACGGATCTCCTATCACAAATTGGATTAGCAGCAAGGATGGGAAGTGTTATCATAATGGGGGATTTTAATTATCCAGACATAGACTGGGCGGAGGGAACCGCGCATTCATTTAAGGCTCGCCAATTCCTTAGTGTTTTGCAGGACAATTTTATGGGTCAGATGGTAGACGCACCAACTAGAAATAAAACATTACTAGATCTACTGATTACCAATAATACAGACCTGATAACAGATGTGGTAATACGGGGCAATTTAGGTAACAGCGATCACAGGTCAATTAGTTTCAGTATAAATCACACAAATAGGAAACATGAAGGGAACACAAAGACACTGATTTTCAAAAGAGCCAACTTCCCTAAACTACAAACCTTGCTAAAAGGCATAAATTGGGATAAAATATTAGGAACAAAGAATACGGAGGAGAGAAGGGTTTGCTTTAAGAGCATATTAAATAAGGGCATTAGCCAATGTATCCCATTGGGTAATAAATTTAAAAGAGCGAACAAACATCCTGGATGGCTTAACTCCGATGTAAAAATGCATATAAAAGCAAAGGAGAAGGCCTTCAAAAAATACAAGGTTGAGGGATCATCCTCAGCATTCAGTATTTATAAAGAATGCAATAAGAAATGTAAGGGTGCAATTAGGATGGCTAAGATAGAACATGAAAGACACATAGCGGAGGAGAGCAAAAGAAATCCCAAGAAATTCTTTAAGTATGTAAACAGTAAAAAAGGGAGCATAAAATCATACAATACAGCGCTCGCAAATATATAAAATATTTTTTGTGAAACCAAAAAAGGGAAAGACCCTTTGTTGCAGCTGCAGAGTGAAAGTACTGTACTTTAGAGATGTGTAAACCAGGTAAACTGCGCTAGCAACTAAAAGTGAAAAATATATAAATACAATACAAAAACCACATACAATGGTAAAGTGACACGTGAATATATAAATACAATACAAAAACCACATACAATGGTAAAGTGACACGTGAATATAAATGTGGATGTGTCAGAGAACTGGACCTGCAGCCCGCGCATCCGAGCCAACACTCAGCATGCGTGTGCTGAACTGCACCACCAGATCTCCAAGACCCTCCACAACAATTAAACCAATTAGTGTGGGAATGACAGGATTATGAGACGATGCACTACTCAGACAAATGCATCTATCAAACCTCAGAGATATCCGTATGGCATACAATGATAAAAAATATGTAAAAATATGGCATAACAATGGTGTAAAAAAGGAAAATTATGAAGCAAAACACTCAGCAAGTTCCAGATGACAAAAAGAAAGCACAAAAATGTCATCTATGATATAATATAAAAACTCCTTCATGGAGCAAACTAAGAAGAGGCTTCCAACTTTTCCATCTCTTCCAAACAACCAGGGCCAATCGTATGGCGATGTAAAAGGGGTTTTGCCCGTACACCCACAGAAGCACACGTTCCACCGAAGGAGAGAAGAGAGGTATATAGCATAAAACCTTAGAATAACAAAAGGTCACCTGCGCATAAATGCGCTACTCACGGGACCAATAAGGAAAGCAGGCATTCAGATATTTCGGTCGGTTCGCCGCTCTTGGCGTGCGTTCCACCGCCAGGAAGTGATGTCACTGGTAAGACACAAACGAACGTAGGCAGGATGTTGCGTCGACGCGTTTCGCCCCTCCCCCAGGGCGTTATCAAAGACTTAACATCCTGCTGACGTGTAAGCCTTTTATATTAAGTTCAATGAGTGACAGCCATTGACGGCCAATGGGTGAAAGGTTACCCATTCCTTCCTCTATCATCATATCCTGTTTGCAGATCAAAACTTTACTCAATGGTTGAAAAACAGACAGCTCCAGTGTACAGATAGGTGTTTACAACATCTCCATGAGAGAACCATCTCGACACTCACTACCTTCCATAGAACAAAGTATATGCAAACAAAAGAAATAGATATATACTAACATCAGGATATCTAGATAGGCAGGAAAAATTTTTGTGTAATCTATATTAAATATCTAAACTCCTAATAATAAAAACAATAGTTTAATACATTATCCAATAAAAAACTCTATAAAAATAACAAGATAAATGTATATAAATTAAAAACATAAAAAATATATATATAAAAATATATATGAAAATATATATAGCATCCCATATTTCACTCAACAATTTACCAATTTCCCAAATTAGATGTTCATAATTAGACATGGGAGAGAACATGATCAAATAATGAATAAACCAAAAAATAAAAATAAAAATAAAATAAAAATAGGATATGAATAAAAATAAATAATAATAAATGGTGCACAAACACATGTTAAAATAAAAAACGGAAATATATATTTACTACCAATTCGATAAAAACAATTCAAGTCTAGCTCGATGTTCAGGCCCAAGGGGTTCAAAGTGCGTAGTCTATGTATCCACTGGGTTTCATTTTGTGAGATATTTTGTCTAAGATTAGAACCTCGCCAGTGATCCTCAACTCTGTCAATTCCACAGAAGGTAAGTAGGCTAGGATCTTGGTTATGGAAAAGTCTAAAATGATTGGACAGACCATGAAATCTATAGCCCTTCTTAATCCTATTAACATGCTCATTAAGCCTTATACCCAATTGTCTGGTGGTTCTTCCTACGTATTGTAGATTGCAAGGACAAGATAGAAGGTAGGTGACGTGCGTTGTACTGCAGGTTATGAATTTTTTAATTGCATACGATCTACCATCCACCAGAGAGCTGAAGTGGGTGGTTTTCCGCTTGCGAAATTTAGACGTTTTACACATTCCACACCTCCCACAACTATAGAACCCAACACTGTCTAAAAAAGTGCATGTCTTCCTAGGGGGATCTATAACATTATGTGCTAACTGGAGCCTCAAAGTGGGTGGTTTGGTATAAATAAAATTTGGCTGTTTTGGCAGCACCTTCCTCAAGTCATCATCCTGGTGAAGGAGAGGCCAATGCCTCTTTATGATTCTCTCCAGATCACGGTACTGTCTATTGAATCCTGTAATAAAGGATAGACTAAAAGTATTCTCCCCTTTTGGTTTGGATTTAAACAGATCATCCCTATTCATTTCCCCGACTGTTTGCTTAATCTTCTCTAAACTTTCCAGACTATAACCTTTTTCTTGAAATCTTTTCACCATGGTATTAGCTTGCAAATCATAGTCACTTAAATTACTGCAGTTTCTTCTAATCCTAAGTAGCTGACTCTTAGGGATACCCCCTAGCCATCTGGGATGGTGGCAGCTAGTCAGGGGGATATACCCATTTCGGTCAACATCTTTGAAGAAAGTGCGGGTGAGTAATTTATTGTCTTCTCTAAATAGTGTTAGGTCTAAAAAATTTATTTGTTGATGACTAAAACATTCAGAAAAGGATATACCAAACCTGTTGTTGCTTAGTTTGGCCATAAATTCTAGAAAGGAGTCGGGTGATCCTGCCCAAATGATCAGGATATCGTCTATGTACCTCTTATATAACCTGAGCTCTGGGATACTGGATCGATAGATGGCCTCATCCTCCCAAAAGCTCATGAACAGGTTTGCCACTGAAGGTGCATACTTGGCACCCATAGCGACCCCTTTCTTCTGCCTATAATAATCCTTTTGGTGCCAAAAAAAGTTGTGGCTCATTGCTAAATCCAAAGCTTTTAAAATAAATTTCTTTTGTTTTAGTTTTATATCTGTATCCTCTAATGCCCATCCCACTGCTTGTAACGCATGTTCTTGTTGGATGTTGGTATAGAGTGAATTTACATCAATACTTGCAAGCAAACAGTTTTCATCTATTGTTATGGTCTTAGTTAATTCTATGAGTTCTCTGCTATCTTTAAGATATGCAGGATATTTTTTAGTGAGAGGTTGCAGGAAACAGTCTAAATATTCACCAAGTCTAGAGAAGAGGGATCCGATCCCGCTGATTATTGGTCGGCCTGGGGGCTTGGATTTATTCTTGTGAATCTTTGGCAATTGGTAAATCACCGGTACCCGTGGTGCATCCGGAGTGAGATATCTAGCCTCTTTTTTCTTCAAAATACCCTCATCAGTTGCTATTTTAACTAGATTTTTTAATTTTGACTTGAATTTTTTAGTGGGATTGTTTTTCAACTTTTCATAGGTATCCTGGTCTCCAACCAATCTATTTAATTCCTCTAAATAATCAACTTTATTTAATATTACCACCCCCCCTCCCTTATCAGCCGACCTGATAACTATATTTTTGTTTTTTATCAATGTCTCTAAACCTCTCTCTAAATCTTTTTTTCTTCTTTGGGGCTTGACAACAAGCTTGTCCAAATCCTGTTCGACCAGAGATTTGAACACCCCAACAAAATGATTATTACTAATCTGGGGGTTGAATGTTGAGTTATTCTTCAGAGTTGTATGTATATATTCCTCTTCCAGGGAATTTATTACTATTGCTTTATTAGAAAAATGTTTTTTTATATTAACTCCCAGGGGCTGGGGGAGAGACCAGAGTCCACCAGAGGAGTGGAGACCATGGTACCCCATGACCCCACAATCAAATCAAGAAAACAGAGGAGAACAAGAGGATGTAGAGGAGGTAAAAGGAAAGCGAAGAAGAATGGTTTAATGGAGGGAATTTTTAACTTAAGTGATGTAAACTTTTCTCAAGAAGAACTGAAAGTTTTAGACTTAGGCCTAAAATATGCTATGGAAAAAAATCTCAATAAATTTGATGTGTTCATTGATTTACAGAAATTTATAAGAAAAGTTAATATAAAAAAACATTTTTCTAATAAAGCAATAGTAATAAATTCCCTGGAAGAGGAATATATACATACAACTCTGAAGAATAACTCAACATTCAACCCCCAGATTAGTAATAATCATTTTGTTGGGGTGTTCAAATCTCTGGTCGAACAGGATTTGGACAAGCTTGTTGTCAAGCCCCAAAGAAGAAAAAAAGATTTAGAGAGAGGTTTAGAGACATTGATAAAAAACAAAAATATAGTTATCAGGTCGGCTGATAAGGGAGGGGGGGTGGTAATATTAAATAAAGTTGATTATTTAGAGGAATTAAATAGATTGGTTGGAGACCAGGATACCTATGAAAAGTTGAAAAACAATCCCACTAAAAAATTCAAGTCAAAATTAAAAAATCTAGTTAAAATAGCAACTGATGAGGGTATTTTGAAGAAAAAAGAGGCTAGATATCTCACTCCGGATGCACCACGGGTACCGGTGATTTACCAATTGCCAAAGATTCACAAGAATAAATCCAAGCCCCCAGGCCGACCAATAATCAGCGGGATCGGATCCCTCTTCTCTAGACTTGGTGAATATTTAGACTGTTTCCTGCAACCTCTCACTAAAAAATATCCTGCATATCTTAAAGATAGCAGAGAACTCATAGAATTAACTAAGACCATAACAATAGATGAAAACTGTTTGCTTGCAAGTATTGATGTAAATTCACTCTATACCAACATCCAACAAGAACATGCGTTACAAGCAGTGGGATGGGCATTAGAGGATACAGATATAAAACTAAAACAAAAGAAATTTATTTTAAAAGCTTTGGATTTAGCAATGAGCCACAACTTTTTTTGGCACCAAAAGGATTATTATAGGCAGAAGAAAGGGGTCGCTATGGGTGCCAAGTATGCACCTTCAGTGGCAAACCTGTTCATGAGCTTTTGGGAGGATGAGGCCATCTATCGATCCAGTATCCCAGAGCTCAGGTTATATAAGAGGTACATAGACGATATCCTGATCATTTGGGCAGGATCACCCGACTCCTTTCTAGAATTTATGGCCAAACTAAGCAACAACAGGTTTGGTATATCCTTTTCTGAATGTTTTAGTCATCAACAAATAAATTTTTTAGACCTAACACTATTTAGAGAAGACAATAAATTACTCACCCGCACTTTCTTCAAAGATGTTGACCGAAATGGGTATATCCCCCTGACTAGCTGCCACCATCCCAGATGGCTAGGGGGTATCCCTAAGAGTCAGCTACTTAGGATTAGAAGAAACTGCAGTAATTTAAGTGACTATGATTTGCAAGCTAATACCATGGTGAAAAGATTTCAAGAAAAAGGTTATAGTCTGGAAAGTTTAGAGAAGATTAAGCAAACAGTCGGGGAAATGAATAGGGATGATCTGTTTAAATCCAAACCAAAAGGGGAGAATACTTTTAGTCTATCCTTTATTACAGGATTCAATAGACAGTACCGTGATCTGGAGAGAATCATAAAGAGGCATTGGCCTCTCCTTCACCAGGATGATGACTTGAGGAAGGTGCTGCCAAAACAGCCAAATTTTATTTATACCAAACCACCCACTTTGAGGCTCCAGTTAGCACATAATGTTATAGATCCCCCTAGGAAGACATGCACTTTTTTAGACAGTGTTGGGTTCTATAGTTGTGGGAGGTGTGGAATGTGTAAAACGTCTAAATTTCGCAAGCGGAAAACCACCCACTTCAGCTCTCTGGTGGATGGTAGATCGTATGCAATTAAAAAATTCATAACCTGCAGTACAACGCACGTCACCTACCTTCTATCTTGTCCTTGCAATCTACAATACGTAGGAAGAACCACCAGACAATTGGGTATAAGGCTTAATGAGCATGTTAATAGGATTAAGAAGGGCTATAGATTTCATGGTCTGTCCAATCATTTTAGACTTTTCCATAACCAAGATCCTAGCCTACTTACCTTCTGTGGAATTGACAGAGTTGAGGATCACTGGCGAGGTTCTAATCTTAGACAAAATATCTCACAAAATGAAACCCAGTGGATACATAGACTACGCACTTTGAACCCCTTGGGCCTGAACATCGAGCTAGACTTGAATTGTTTTTATCGAATTGGTAGTAAATATATATTTCCGTTTTTTATTTTAACATGTGTTTGTGCACCATTTATTATTATTTATTTTTATTCATATCCTATTTTTATTTTATTTTTATTTTTATTTTTTGGTTTATTCATTATTTGATCATGTTCTCTCCCATGTCTAATTATGAACATCTAATTTGGGAAATTGGTAAATTGTTGAGTGAAATATGGGATGCTATATATATTTTCATATATATTTTTATATATATATTTTTTATGTTTTTAATTTATATACATTTATCTTGTTATTTTTATAGAGTTTTTTATTGGATAATGTATTAAACTATTGTTTTTATTATTAGGAGTTTAGATATTTAATATAGATTACACAAAAATTTTTCCTGCCTATCTAGATATCCTGATGTTAGTATATATCTATTTCTTTTGTTTGCATATACTTTGTTCTATGGAAGGTAGTGAGTGTCGAGATGGTTCTCTCATGGAGATGTTGTAAACACCTATCTGTACACTGGAGCTGTCTGTTTTTCAACCATTGAGTAAAGTTTTGATCTGCAAACAGGATATGATGATAGAGGAAGGAATGGGTAACCTTTCACCCATTGGCCGTCAATGGCTGTCACTCATTGAACTTAATATAAAAGGCTTACACGTCAGCAGGATGTTAAGTCTTTGATAACGCCCTGGGGGAGGGGCGAAACGCGTCGACGCAACATCCTGCCTACGTTCGTTTGTGTCTTACCAGTGACATCACTTCCTGGCGGTGGAACGCACGCCAAGAGCGGCGAACCGACCGAAATATCTGAATGCCTGCTTTCCTTATTGGTCCCGTGAGTAGCGCATTTATGCGCAGGTGACCTTTGTTATTCTAAGGTTTTATGCTATATACCTCTCTTCTCTCCTTCGGTGGAACGTGTGCTTCTGTGGGTGTACGGGCAAAACCCCTTTTACATCGCCATACGATTGGCCCTGGTTGTTTGGAAGAGATGGAAAAGTTGGAAGCCTCTTCTTAGTTTGCTCCATGAAGGAGTTTTTATATTATATCATAGATGACATTTTTGTGCTTTCTTTTTGTCATCTGGAACTTGCTGAGTGTTTTGCTTCATAATTTTCCTTTTTTACACCATTGTTATGCCATATTTTTACATATTTTTTATCATTGTATGCCATACGGATATCTCTGAGGTTTGATAGATGCATTTGTCTGAGTAGTGCATCGTCTCATAATCCTGTCATTCCCACACTAATTGGTTTAATTGTTGTGGAGGGTCTTGGAGATCTGGTGGTGCAGTTCAGCACACGCATGCTGAGTGTTGGCTCGGATGCGCGGGCTGCAGGTCCAGTTCTCTGACACATCCACATTTATATTCACGTGTCACTTTACCATTGTATGTGGTTTTTGTATTGTATTTATATATTCACGTGTCACTTTACCATTGTATGTGGTTTTTGTATTGTATTTATATATTTTTCACTTTTAGTTGCTAGCGCAGTTTACCTGGTTTACACAGTAAAAAAGGGAGGACAGACCATATTGGCCCCATAAAGAATGAGGAAGGACATCTGGTTACAAAGGATGGGGAGATGGCAAAGGTATTGAATTTATTCTTCTCCTCAGTCTTCACAAGTGAATCGGGGGGCTTCAGTAACCAAAACTGCAGTGTTTATCCTCATGACACATCACAGGAAGCACCTCCATGGTTAACAGAGGACGGAATTAAAATTAGACTTGAGAAACTTAACATTAATAAATCACCGGGACCAGATGGCTTGCATCCGAGGGTACTTAGGGAACTCAGTCAGGTGATTGCCAGACCGTTGTTCCTAATATTTACAGACAGTCTATTGACTGGAATGGTACCAGCTGATTGGAGAAAAGCCAATGTAGCACCAATATTTAAAAAGGGCCCAAAAAACATCCCTGGGAATTACAGACCAGTTAGCCTAACATCAATAGTATGTAAACTCTTGGAGGGGATGATAAGGGACTATATACAAGATTTTAGTAATAAGAATGATTTCATTAGCAGTAATCAGCATGGATTCATGAAGAATCGTTCTTGCCAAACCAATCTATTAACCTTCTATGAGGAGGTGAGTTGCCATCTAGATAAAGGAAGGCCCGTAGACGTGGTGTATCTGGATTTTGCAAAAGCATTTGACACAGTTCCCCATAAACGTTTACTGTACAAAATAAGGTCCGTTGGCATGGACCATAGGGTGAGTACATGGATTGAAAACTGGCTACAAGGGCGTGTTCAGAGGGTGGTGATAAATGGGGAGTACTCAGAATGGTCAGGGGTGGGTAGTGGGGTTCCCCAGGGTTCTGTGCTGGGACCAATCCTATTTAATTTGTTCATAAACGACCTGGAGGATGGGATAAAGAGTTCAATCTCTGTATTTGCAGACGATACTAAGCTAAGCAGGGCAATAACTTCTCTGCAGGATGTGGAAATCTTGCAAAAAGACCTGAACAAATTAATGGGGTGGGCGACTACATGGCAAATGAGGTTCAATGTAGAAAAATGTAAAATAATGCATTTGGGTGGCAAAAATATGAATGCAATCTATACACTGGGGGGAGAACCTCTGGGGGAATCTAGGATGGAAAAGGACCTGGGGGTCCTAGTGGATGATAGGCTCAGCAATGGCATGCAATGCCAAGCTGCTGCTAATAAAGCAAACAGAATATTGGCATGCATTAAAAGGGGGATCAACTGCAGAGATAAAACGATAATTCTCCCGCTCTACAAGACTCTGGTCCGGCCGCACCTGGAGTATGCTGTCCAGTTCTGGGCACCAGTCCTCAGGAGGGACGTACTGGAAATGGAGCGAGTACAAAGAAGGGCAACAAAGCTAATAAAGGGTCTGGAGGATCTTAGTTATGAGGAAAGGTTGCAAGCACTGAACTTATTCTCTCTGGAGAAGAGACGCTTGAGAGGGGATATGATTTCAATTTACAAATACTGTACTGGTGACCCCACAATAGGGATAAAACTTTTTCGCAGAAGAGAGTTTAATAAGACTTGTGGCCACTCATTACAATTAGAAGAAAAGAGGTTTAACCTTAAACTACGTAGAGGGTTCTTTACTGTAAGAACGGGAAGGATGTGGAATTCCCTTCCACAGGCGGTGGTCTCAGCGGGGAGCATTGATAGCTTCAAGAAACTATTAGATAATCACCTGAATGACCGCAATATACAGGGATATGTAATGTAATACTGACACATTATCACACACATAGGTTGGACTTGATGGACTTGTGTCTTTTTTCAACCTCACCTACTATGTAACTATGTAACTATGTAACTCCCCAAAACTTCCACCCAATTTTTCTCCTTAACCACAACGCTAAATTGTATGTCAAGGCATTAGCCTATAGACTATTAGATATACTTCCAAACCTGATACATCCTGATCAATCAGGATTCACAAAAGGACGTCAAACTTCTGAGCTACCCGCAGAATGATCAATATTATCCACCACGCAGAATCCTGTGGAGTGCCTTCTCTGCTTATTTCTTTGGACGCAGAGAAGGCATTCAATAGAGTCCATTGGGGTTACCTAGAACAGGCATTAAAGAAATTTGGATTTCAGGGCAACATTCTATCAGAAATTTTAGCACTCTATTCATGTCCCTTAGCCCAGGTATATTGTTCCTCTATGTTATCTACACCCTTTAGCATCTCAAATGGGACAAGACAGGGGTGCCCTCTCTCACCCCTAATATTTAATGCAATGAAGGAACCACTAGTGGAAAAAGTTAGATCTATGCAGCACATTACAGACTAACAATTGGATCACAAGAACACAAGATAAATTTGTTTGCCGTTGATGTAATACTTCTAAATAGTTTATACTTCCCTTGGGAATTTCACGTGAACGGCAGTCTTTTTTTAAGTAAGCAATATCCATACACATGGGCTGAAAACTTAATATCCTACTGAGGGATCAACTTAACCAAACAAGTATCATCCCTATCCCGAGCTAGCTATGACTCCTTCCTGAACAATCTCCCTAAGGACCTTGGAAATCTGTCAAAATATAACTTTATATGGTCAGGCAGACTTGCGGCTTTTAAGATGGTTAAACTACCACAAATTCATTTTTAGATCCTTCTCTATCCCTGTACCGGCGTCTTTCTTTGCATCCTTTCAAAGCAAACTTGGTAAATTTATCTGGAAAATGTCCAAAGCCAGGATGATGTCCCCTAGGACGAAACGCGTCGGGATAACTGCTGACATCACAAACATTGCCTGAGATCTGCATTTTTACAAGCGCTGTTTTTTCTTCTAAAATGTGAGTTTTTTTATCTTCAATAAACGAGTTTTAAAACTTCTATACAGTATCACACTATGTATCTTTACATTTTTTCTATATATACACATTGGATGCCTGAGTGGTTCTATAAACGAGTTTTAAAACATCTATACAGTATCACACTATGTATCTTCACATTTTTTCTATATATACTTTGGATGCCTGAGTGAATCTATTCCCTATATTATATACAATATTCGCAAGCACCTGGGCCACCTGGATTAATGCTTACGCAGCACAGATACCATCGTGGATCCCCACAGTTACAAGCTAGATTGACCCAGTGGGTGTATACCCATCTGTGTCCAATCTTTCTGGTAAGCCCCCAATTTAAGAGGTGGTGGATCTTCTATCAACACTTACTTAAAGTTTCTTCACAATTTTTGGTGCCATATTTTCTTTAAGGACTTTCTAACTTCTTTGGATTTTATGATAAGTGTATCATTAGCACTTTTCTTTGTACTATGGACTCAATGTGTACTGCTCCCTAAAAATTATTATACGCATTTATGTACCATATACATTATGTTAAACTGTACACAAGATTATTGATTTAGGTTATAACTGTTAGCGCTACACTTTTCTTTTATTTGAATAAAAGCATAAGACTTTTAGTATAGAACAGACACGAGTATATATCTCTGGAGACAACCCCCCTCCTTGTTGGCAAAGAGACACAGGGTGGGGTAAACGTTACATCCAATCACATGAGGCACAGGTACATTCAAACATTTCAACACATCTTATAAACAGTAACTGGGCTCGCAGGCCAATTGTTTCATGTAGAAACCTGTTAAAGGAGCTTCTCCTCTCCTATTACTTGGGCATGTGTCCACCGTGAGCCGAGAGTAATGGGTACTTAGGAGCAATAGCAGGGTTGAGACAGACCTGAAGGGAGTGGGCTGTCACAGGAGGGTTTTCAGGGATCGTCGAAAAAGACAAAAAAAAAAAAAACAGAGTAGGAGATAATCAGACAGATTGCCAGCTCCTGTCTCCCCACAGTGAGTCACCTGTTGATGATATCCTGCTCGTCAGTCCTGCCTACTTAAGCCGTCCAGCCCAGATGATCTCTGCCTTCGCCTTGGTCACATCTCTAGAGATGCTCTCCTGTGTTCCTGTTAAAGACTTGCTTGGCTGACAATCCTTCTGGCTTCAGATCCTGCTTGCTGTTCTACTACGCTCATCTCTGGCTCCCTGACATTTTGGCTAGTCTGTCTATCCGCTTCCGGTTCCTAAACTCTGGCTATGTTTTGACTACGTTTACTCCGTTTACCTTTTTTTATTATTATTAAGCAAGTGTGATTTAACTGTACTTCTGTCTCAGTTTGATTCATGGTTTCTGACAGTAGACGAAGGCCATGAATTCAGAAGATGCAGTCAATCCACTTGTTGGTAATATTTTTTCCAGATTGGATGAGCAGGATCACCGCATAGATCAGTTTGCTATGGCGTTACAAATGCTCCTGAGTCGCACGGCTCACCTGGAATCTCCCACTGTGGCTGCTCCGGTACAGCCTATCTTGCAGGTCATCCCTGCTGCTGCTCCAGTCTCTGTGCAGGCACCCGCCTTGTGTATTACCTCTATAAGAGGTATGTCTGGTTCCACTACACTTCCCCAGGGATTTGGGGGCGATCCACTCCAATGCAGAGGGAATCTCAACAAGATTGAGATATACTTTGAGATGCTGCCCCAGGCATTTCCCATGGACAGAAGCAAAGTAGGTTTCGTGATATCTTTGCTTTCTGAGAGAGCCTTGGCCTGGGCAAACCCTCTATGGGAGACGCAAAAACCTGTTGTCTTGAGTTACCCTGAGTTTGTGGCTTCTTTTAAAAGGTTATTTGACGTTCCCACACACTCCACTTCTGCTGCCAAGTGCCTCATGTCCATCAAACAGAGTACGAGAACTGTTGCCGTCTACGCCATTGAATTACGTACTCTGACAGCAGAGGTTGCTTGGAACAATGAGGCCCTCGTGGGTGCTTTTTTTCATGGTCTCTCGGATACCATCAAGGATGAGATAGCAGCCCAAGATATACCCACTGAGCTGGAGAAGTTGATCACGTTTGCCATCCTCATTGACTCCAGACTCAGATAAGGACTTCTTTTTAAGGAGCGTTTGCGGAAAACCTCCTGTACATTTGTCTCCGAACTTTGCAGTCCCACCCTTGCCTCCCTCATCTCCCATGCCTCCTGGTACCAAGTCGGTCTGTGAAGATGAACCCATGCATGCACTTGGGCTTCACGCGTCTCTCTGCGGATGAGAGTAGCTTTAGAAGGAGGGAGAGATTGTGCCTTTATTGTGGCCAGGCAGGTCACCTTTTGAAGTCTTGTCCTACCCGTCCAGGGAACGCCCGAACCTTGAGTTATCCAGAAGGATAAGCCCCTGGTTTTGGTTACCTTTTCTTGGGCTGAGTTGTCCGCTGAGATACAGGCTCTAATCGACTCTGAGGCTGCAGGCCTGTTCATTGATGCTGTCTTTGTATTGAAGCACTTGATTCTGCTGCAGCTGCGTGACACTCCACTTGCCATTGAGGCTTTTGACGGGAGACCTCTACAGCCTACCCATGTGACTCATGAGACTGTTCCATTGTCCATGGCCGTAGGGGCTCTTCACCATGAGATAATCCAATTCCAAGTTATTTCCTCTCCTAAGTTTCCGATGGTTATTGGTTACCCTTGGTTACAGAGGCACAACCCCTCTGTGCTGAGGTTCTCTCCTGGTCGCCACAATACAGTAAGACATGCTTCCAAAAAGGTAGCCAAGGTCCTGTGCACCTCTTCACTCTCCTCTCTGCTGGAGAAGTACCGCAATTTTAGCGATGCCTTTGATAAAGGTTAAGCCGGTAGGTTGCCTCCACACTGTTCATATGATTGCACAATTGACCTTCAACCTGGTGCCATACCCCCTTGTGGCTGGGTTTACCCTTTGTCGGTCTTGGAGGATAAGGCCATGGAGGAGTATGTTGCAGACGTACTCTCTTGAGGTTTCATCCACAAATCCTCGTCTCCTGCTGGTGCTGGTTTCTTCTTTGTGAAGAAGAAGAGTGGTAAACTGAGACCTTGTATTGATTATAGGGGTCTCCTCCGAGATTTGTTGCAGTTATGTGTGGTGGTTTATCTCAACGATATCCTCATATTTTCCAAGTCCCTGGAGAGCCACCACACAGATGGCTGTCATGTGCTTCAGAAACTAAGACAGAACAATCTCTATTGTAAATTGGACAAGTGCGAATTCCATCGTGAACAGGTTAAATTCCTGGGTTATGTCATTTCCACTGCTGGTTTTTTGATGGACCCAAAGAAACTTTGAGCAGTCCTACAGTGGCCCCAACCCATGGATTTACGTCCTCTGCAGCATTTTCTTGGCTTTGCCAACTATTATCAGAAGTTTATTTGTAACTTCTCTTACAAAGCCCCTGACTGATATGACCAGAAAGGACAGTAACCCATAGAGTTGGTCTCCGGAGTCCATTAAGGATTTTAGAGAGTCTCAAGGCTGCCTTTGTTTCTGCTCCTGTGTTGGCACATCCTGATCCTACGTTACCTTTTATCCTTGAGGTTGATGCTTCTGAGACTGGAGTTGGCACCCTTCTGTCTCAACGTCCTACCTCTGAGAGCGCTGCGCATCCTTGTGGTGCACTTGCTCCGGTCGGTGGTTGCTCTTGCTGCCTCTCGGTCCCCCTTTGCTTCCTGGTTGCCGCGTGATTCCACCACACATCATTGGGGATCCCATCGAGGCTCCACACTGTCCATCCGGCTCTGCACATGCTGGCTTTCCTCTTCCTAGTGACATCCAGGAACACATGAAGGTTTTGCCATTGCAGCACTGCCCCACCAAGCCAGTCCACCACTGACTGTTGCTTAAGGTACTGTCACAGTGAGGAGCTCGCTTTGCAGTAGTTCCATCTATGCAAGGAGATGTCTAGATAATTTTTCACCCAATCACATGTCATTATTAAATCGACACAAGTTTTTATCTCATTGAATGTTTTTATTATTTGACTGTTTGTCCTTTCAAGACTGTCCCGATCAGCGCTTTCAATTGTGGTTGCTCCTGAATGTTTTTACAGTTATGCTTATGGTGGTTGACCACATCTCGAAAATGTCCCGTTGTATTCCACTTAAGAAGTTGTCCATTTCTAAGGAACTGGCTTTCATTTTTGCTCGGGAGATCTTTCGCTTACATGGGTTACCCAAGGTGATTGTCTCGGACAGGGGTAGTCAGTTTGTGTCTCGGTACTGGAAAGCCTTTTGTGCATAGTTGGGAATTCAGCTTGCTTTCTACTCTGTGTATAATCCACAGTCTAATGGGGCCACAGAACGAGCCAATTCAGTCCTTGGAGCAATTCCTACGTTGCTATATTTCTGACCATTATAACAACTGGTCAGATCTCTTATCGTGGACGGAGCTTGCTCCCAATAGTGCCTTGAAATCTGCTTCCCGATTGGCTTTCTGACGTTTTGGCTTGCCTGACTATCCGCTCCAGTTCCTGAACTCTGGCTATGTTTTGACAATGTTTACTCTGTTTACCATTTTTTATTGTTCTTGAACAAATGTGATTTAACTGTACTTCTGTCTCAGTCTCAGTCAGTTGTTAGTATTTTGAATTTAATTCATTGAGTGAGCCAAGGCCAGTGGAGGTATTGACAGAGAGAAGTGGCAGACACAGAGTGATTGGTAAGGTGGATGAGTCTGGCAGCAGCATTCTTGATGGACAGAAGGGGGGATAGCCTATGTAAAGGTAAGATACTACAAGAATTAAGAGACAGCAGATGTCACAACAGGGTAAAACTGGCCAACAACCGGAAAATTTTAAGTAGCATGGTCAGGCCTAAAATTACCAGATACTGCAGAAGATACAATAGTTAAAGAGTTAAAGTGACCAGCAGTCATATAGTTGTATTCAGGAATAAGGCCTAACTGGTGTATTCCTAACCTTTTTTAATCTATGGAAATAAGGGAGAGTGCCCTGTGAATTTGAGTGATATAACATGAGGTGGTTTAGGTGTACATTGTTCTTACACTTTTTTCTTTCAAAAGGTAGATCCAAGAACAGATGGGCAGTAAGCAGGGAATGCTGCACTTAAAGAACCCCAGACTTAAAAAACCTATTAACACAAAATAAAAAATAAAAAAAGCCCTTAGCCCTCTTTCTTGCCCGGCTAATAGCCTGTATCCTCTGTGGACCCTCCGTAACTCACCTTTTCCCTCCAATTTCTCCTCTACGCTTCGCCTGTTAAAGCAAGTGTAAACCTTTAATTTTTTTTTCAATAAAATAACAAACAGGTTATACTTACTTGTTTTGTGCAATGGGTTTGCATAGAGCACCCCCGATCCTCATCCAGGTCCTCTGCCGGAGCTTCTGGTTCTTCCTGCTGAGTGTCACTCATGTGGATTGACTCCCCATCTGGACGGATTGCATCTATTCAGACACACCACCTAGCTCAGCCCCACCCCCTGCTCTCTGCTTACAGGTTTAGATGGACAGCAGCAGGAGCCAATGGTTCCTGCTGCTCCTCTCCTGCTGGGGACCCAGGAGAGGAGCTGCTGCAGACAGTACTGGACCGAGATCAGGCTCAGGTGAGTATTTAAGGGAGGTTGTGGGGTGAGCTGCATGTAAAAGGTTTTTTACCTTAAAGCAGAGAATGCATTAAGGTTAAAGACCTTTTAACTGTACAACAACTTACGTGGTTCCTCAGACATCTTGTTAGTGTGGACTCTCACTGCCTAGCAGGCATTACTATTTAATGTATACCATTAGTCATTAACCCTGCACTACTGTCTTAAGTTTGGCTCACAATTTAGTATACCAGCTAGCATGCCTTCCCATGCCATCTGACTATTGTAATTGACAACGTCTTGATATGTGATTGTCCTGTACTCTAAGACGTTATGTTATACTTCTTGTACTCTGAGAACAGCGTCTTACTTTGAATGAATAAAAATATTGAACAAGGCCCTAACAAACTACAAAATAAACCAATATACCTCAAATTTAAAGAAAACCCCCATAATAGTACCCCCATAACAAGAGTTCAAATATACCCCCAAAATGACCCCCAAAATACCAACTTCATGAAACAACTGCCCATTTATTTTTAGGGAAGCTTTACACCAAAACATGAAAAAAAAAAAAGGTTCACTATAGATAGCACAGCAGCAAAAAGTGACTTTGAAGCACCCACGAAAGATAATTAAGAACAAAAAAAAAAACCCTATTATAAGGAAAACAAAACAAAAAGGAGTTGATGGCCCAAGAGCTAGCAATAAGAATTAAAGTACAATTTTCTAACTGACTCTAATATCTACCTTTGTAGTTTCAATAGAAATGAATGGTAAAACATTTGTGTATAAAAATAAAAATCATTATAAATACCTTTTCCCCTGTTTTTGATTAATAATCACATACAGTACCCTCTGTTTCAAGCTGCATAGAGAGGTGAGGGTGGAGAAACATCAGTGCACTGCTCTTCCCAGTGAGTGGCTGTGCAAGGGGAGGCATGCGAGGACATGTCTGGTCATTGGAGGAGTTCCCAGCACAGCTAGAGAACTGACTACTGTGTGTTCTCCTCCTTAGTGTGGTCGGTTTTTAATAAGAAAGCAGAGGGACTAGCAGGAACCCCAAGGATTTCACATAAAGGAAGCAATACAAAAAAAAAAAAAAAAGAACCGTGCACTTTATCATATAAGTACATGGTACAGCAGGCACATATCAGGTATATTAAGTGTTGAATTTATATATGCTGTTGTTCTTAGTTTGTATAATGTAGCTTCATTGCACCTGATGGACCTCTACAATATAATAATAATATCTGATTTTTAGGTTCCGGTATCTCGATGCTCAGATCCCTGTTTACCTGGCAGCAGAAAAATGTTTGGATCTTCAATTCATGAATGTTGCTATGAGTGTGTCCCATGTCCAGAAGGAGAGATCTCCAACATTTCTGGTAAACTTTGTACTTATTAGTAAGCTGCTTTTGGACTATGTAGAAGTTGTCATTATAGTTAACGTGTACAGTGCTCATACATACAATACTGTGCTACAGTATTCATACTCCTTGACATTTTCACATTTTGTCATGTTACAACCAAAAACGTAAATTTATTTTATTGGGATTTTATGTGATAGACCAACACAAATTAGCACATAATTGTGAAGTAGAAGGAAAATGATAAATGGTTTTCAATTTTTTTTTACAAATAAACATGTGAAAAGTGTGGTGTGCATTTATATTCAGCCTCCCCCCCCCCCCCCCCCCGAGTCAAGATTGGACGGAGAGCATCTGTGAAAGGCAATTTTCAAGTCTTGCCACAGGTTCCCAATTGGATTTAGGTCTGGACTGTGACAGGGCCATTCTAATACATGAATATGCTTTGATCCAAACCATTCCATTGTAGCTTTGGCTGTATGTTTAGGGTTGTTGTCCTGCTGAAAGGTGAACCTCCGCCCCAGTCTCAAGTCTTTTGCAGACTCTAAAGCTACTTTCACACTGGAGCGTTGGGGGGTTGGTGGTAAAGCGCAACTATTTTTAGAGGTGCTTTACCGTCATTTTTGCGGCCCTTTTTGGCCACTAGCGGGGCGCTTTTAACCCCCGCTAATGGCCGAAAAAGGTTTAAATGCACCCGCTTCGCCGGCACTTTGGAGGCGCTGCCCATTGATTTCAATGGGCAGGGGCGCTGTAGGAGCGGTGTATACACCCCCAGTTGTACTCCCCCAGTTGTACTCCCCCAGTTGTACTCCCCCTAGTATGAATGATGCATGCATATTCTTAGCCCCAAAGTGCATAACTTTACATTTCTCAACATTAAACCTCATCTGCCACATAGACGCCCAATTAGACAGAGCATTGAGGTCAGCTTGTAAATTGGAGACATCCTGTAAGGACGTTATTCCACTGCATAGTTTGGTGTCATCTGCAAAGACAGAAATGTTACTTTTGATCCCAGTCCCAATATCATTTATAAAGATATTAAAGAGTAAGGGTCCCAGCACTGAACCTTGAGGTACACCACTGATAACCCTAGACCATTCAGAGTAAGAATCATTAACCACTACTCTCTGAATTCTGTCTTTTAGCCAGTATTCTATCCATTTACAAATGGATATTTCCAAGCCTGTTGATTTTACTTTACACATGAGCCGTGTGTGCGGAACTGTATCGAACGCTTTTGCAAAATCCAAGTATACCATGTCCACAGCCACCCCTCTGTCCAAGGTTTTACTTACCTCTTCATAAAAAGAAATCAGGTTTGTCTGACAACTTCTGTCTTTCATGAACCTATGCTGTCTGTTGCTTAAAATGTTTTTTTTCCCAGCAAGAACTCATCTATGTGGTCTTTTATTAAACGCTCCAGTATCTTCCCGACTATAGAAGTTAAACTAACAGGTCTATAGTTACTTGGTAAAGACTTTGATCCCTTTTTAAATTTAGGCACCACATTTGCTCTGCGCCAATCCAGTGGTACTATTCCCGTCATTAATGAGTCCCTAAAAATTAGATACAATGGCTTTGAAATTACAGAGCTCAATTCTTTTAGGATCCGTGGGTGGATGCCATCAGGTCCAGGTGCTTTATCCACCTTTATTCTGTCTAAATATTTCTGGATATCATATCACTTTTGAGCCATTGTGGAGCTTTCGGGGTGTCAATACCACCCCCATTATGTACATGAGCTCCCCCATGCTCTTTTGTATACACAGAGCTGAAGAAACTATTTAATAAATTAGCCTTCTCCTTGTCCCCAGTCACCCACTCTAGATTATTTTGTAAAGGGCCTACATGCTCAGACCTGACCTTTTTACTATTAATATATTTGAAGAATTTTTTGGGGTTTGTCCTACTATCTTTTGCAATCTGTTGTTCATTTTGAATCTTTGCATCCTTAAATTTAAAGTAATTTAAATAAAGTTTCAGCAATACCTATTACATCATAGCTCTCCTCATGCACCAGAGCTTCCAACTCACCTATTTTACTTGGCAGACTTCTGGCATTGGTGAACAAACACTTTAATGCATTATTACATTTTGCTCTGGTGTTTTCATATCATTTTTAGTAGTACAAATGGCACTATAATTTCCAATGGTTGTTTGCAACATGGGAACTTTCTTGACACCTGCCATAACCCTCCCCCTCATCTATCCCCATTCCACCCTCCATTAATGTCTGACCCCTAACTGACCTGTCTTCCCGATGTAATTCTAGTTCACCCCCCCCCCTCAATCCTAGTTTAAATACTCCTCCAACCTTCCCATAAACCTCTCCCCCAGCACAGCAGACCCCCTTCCATTCAAGTGCAAACTGTCTTTAGCATATAGGTTGCACCCCAATGAAAAGTCAGCCCAGTGCTCTAGAAACCCAAATCCCTCCTCCCTACACCAGGTCTTTAGCCATGCATTCAGCTCTCTAATCATCCCCTGCCTTTCCTGTGTTGCGTGTGGCACAGGCAATATTTCAGAGAATATCACCTTGGAGGTCCTTCCCTTCAACTCGCAGCCTAGTTCTTTAAATTGATTCTTAAGGAGCCTCCACTTTCCATGTATACTGTCATTGGTTCCAACGTGGACCAAGACAGCTGGGTCATGCCCAGCCCCTCCCAGTAATTTATTCACCCGGTCCACCACATGCCAAACCCTAGCACCAGGGGGACAGCAAACCATTCGGTTGAGGCGATCCTGGCGACAAATTATCAGTCCTTCTGATTATAGAATCCCCTATTACCACCAACTGTCTAGGCCTACCTGCACTCCCCTCACCACCTCTACTAGATGGTCTGCTCTCCTGGCTGTTAGGGGTAGCAGTGACATCTAGGGCTGCCACCTCTGTGTTTGCCACCTCCACATCTTCACCCAACTTGGCAAATTTGTTTTGATGCACAAACACAGGACTGGCCTTCCTATTCTGCGAGCCCCTTCCACTCCCTCTAAGTGCATTAACCCATCTTCCTATCTGATAATCATGACTTGCCCCTCCACCCTCCACATCAACCATACTGACCACTGCTCAGCGAGCAGAGGACCCCCTTCAAGGTTGTCCTTTCTGCCCAGTGTTGCAACTTGCTCCTCCAGATCTCTAATGCGAGCTTTTAGAAGGGCAACCTGCTCACATCTGTCACATCGGTATCCATCCTGGAGCTGTTGCACCAATTTTGAATACATGTGGCACACTGTGCACTGAGCAAAACCTTCAGCCCTGCTAGCACTCATTTCCCAGTTACAATACAATTACTTAAGGGAAGTTTAAGATGTTACTTACAGATTAGAAGACTCCTGTTTTCAACTCCTTGTTATTAACTCTCCACTTTAGTTCAAAATTCCACATGCAAGCCACCATCAGCTGGCAGCAAGCTACTGTTAACCCCTTCCCTGCCAGTGTCATTTTTACATTGATCAGTGCATTTTAATAGCACTGATCAATGTAATAATGTCACTGGTCCCCAAAAAGTGTCATTTGGGGTCAGATTTGTCCACCGCAATGTCGCAGTTCCACTAAAAATGGCAGATTGCCACCATTACCAGTAAAAACAAAAAAAAAAAAAGTCCCTAAATCTATCCCAAGTTTTGCGCAAACCAATCAATACACGCCTATTGCCATTTTTTTTTACCAAAAATACGTAGAAGGATGTATATTGGCCTTAACTGATGAATAAATGTCTTTTTGTATATATTTTTTGGGGAATATGTATTATAGCAAAAAGAAAAAAAAAATGTTGCTCTTTTTTTGTTTATAGCGCAAAAAAAAACAAAAAAAAAAAAAACGCAGAGGTGATCAAATACCACCAAAAGAAAGCTCTAATTGTGGGAAAAAAAGGACACCAATTTTGTTTGGGTACAGCGTAACACAACCACGCAATTCTCAGTTAAAGCGATGCAGTGCCGTATCGCAAAAAATGGCCTGGTCATTAAGGGGGCAAATCCTTCCGGGGCTGAAGTTGTTAAAGCGGAGTTCCACACAAAACTGGAACTTCCGCTTTAAGGACTCATAACCCCCTGACATGCCACATTTGGTATGTCATTATTCTTTGGGGGGGGGGGGAGTGGGTACCTAGTTTTGACAGGTACTAGCTCCTACTTACGCCTAGGCGATTAGAGGGGAAATCCTCCTCTCCCCCTCCTTCCCTGCAATCTTCCGGGACATGTCACGGGTCTCAGAAAATTGTCCAGCCATTGAGAAGGTGCAGTGCGCACCCGGCTGTGAAGCTACAAGCTGTCACAGCCAGGTGCCCACACTTGTGATGCCGGCGCCGGAGAAAACCAAGGGAGAGAACCAAAGGTTGGGGCGGCCGCATTGCTGGATCGTGGGAGAGGTGACAGTGTGTTTATTCAAAGTCAGCAGCCAGACTTTTTGTAGCTGCTGACTTTTAATAAACACAAATCTGAGTGGAACTTTGCTTTAAAGAACCTGCAAGTACAGAAAGAATTCCAAGTATGGATATTTTCACATACAGTAGTTAGGACCAGGTCAGTTTGGACCAATGTAATATTGTATATATATCATACCTGGTTGGTCCCTGTGGAAGCTGGAAATCACTGTAGTAGACACCACTAATCCAATAATCTCCACTAGCTTCTAGGTCCCATGCTGAGCAGCTGCCCTGCAACTTACTGAACATAGGAGTTCACCTGCTCAGCAAAGGTGTCATTCAGAAATTGTATGGATGAGACAGAGATCGTGATGTCGCTGCCCCACCGCTCAACCTCACTCAGTCAGAGAACACATTGCATTCATTGAGAAGATGCAAAGCTATCTTTGAATGGTGCCTGTCCTGAGTGGGAGACCTCCTGCACAGGGCCATCTTTAATATTGATTGGACCCCGGGCAAAAATTTTCTTGCCCCCCTCCACGCAGTTTCCCTCTCCACCTGTTCTAAGACATACAATAAATACCAGCTAGACTCAAAATCTGTTTACTGAATCAGATCAGGCAGTGATTGTGATTGGTTGCCAGAGGTTACAGTGTATCATTACCACTCACTGACTGGTTGCTAGTCACAGCACACATTACGGCTCACTGATTAGTTGCTAGAGGTTACAGCTCATGGTTTCTGCTGGTTGATTGGTTGCTAGAGATTACTGTACATCAATACTGCTCACTGGTTACTAGAGGTTACTCCACATCACTACTGCTTACTGAATGGTTACTAGAGGTTACAGCACATCATCTCCTCACTGCCTGCACACCATGGACTGAGGAGGTGAAGGATCCATTAATAGACAGAAAAATCCTAGGGATCCTAGGGCTCCTGGGATCAGTGGCAGTGCTGGGGGGAGGGGAGGGTGTGATCAATGGCAATGCTGATTTTTTTACCCACTACCAATATAAAGAGGAATTTCAACACTGGTCACCAAAGTAATAGGGGTTTACACTGACCACTAATGTAATAGAAGCATTCACAGTAACCACCAATCTAAGGGGAACATTCACACTGGCCACTAGTGTGAATGAAAGGATTCTACACCAAGCACCAATGTAATGAGAGGATTTACACTGACCACCAATGTAACTGAGACATTTAGCCGGCGTTCACACTTGTATGTGTTGGGAGCGCATGCAGAATCGCTTTCCTGACACCACAGAATCGCGCTGCCCTTTAGCAGATACACAGCAGTGCCATTAATTGTTAATTACACCCTCCCGCATCTGCTGAAATGTGCCTTGGCACTGTGTAATTTTGAAAAAGGGTTTGGGACTTTCTTCCACATTTGTAGTACATAGAGCAGCCCATTGAAATGAATGTGACCACGTGACCTACATCTTTATCCACCCTGTCAGTACACCTTTGCATCCTAAAACCCCTGCTAACCTCTGCACCCCAAAACTCTCCAATCCCCCTCCCCTTTAACTCTATCTGCCTCCTCTGCTCATCTTTGCACCCACCTTCCTTACCTCCGTACATCCCCTCCTTGCTCACCTGTGCACACCAAATGTAATTCCTTCTCTGCCTACCTCTGCCAAACCCACACTTCCCCCCTAAACTAATTTGCTTACCTTTGCAGAACAGGCTGATGGTAGGCTTGATGACCACAGTTGTAGGCAGGACTTTCAAGCATGCCCCTTTACCTCCCCAGTGGGCAGCATTCAGTTTAGATGATGGTGGATATGACCTCTGGGGGCATGATATACATATGAATACTGCCTCTATTTACATATGAATGCAGCCGCTATTTACATATGAATGCCGGTATTTACATGTAAACACAGGGTCTGCAGGTGAGTCACCTGTACAAAACAATAAGGCAGAGCTGGGCAGCATTAGTTACAGAACTTCACACTGAGATATCAGGACACAGCACGGGACTAAAACCTCAAGGGCTGAAGGAATTTAACTGGGATAGTTGGCAAGTATGAGGCAGCTGCTTTTCGCCCCATAACAATGACAGAGCCCAGGGCAGCTGTCATTTTTGCCCTGCCTTAAAGATGACCCTGCTCCTGCAGCAGGGCAGCTGCTCAGCACAGGACGCGGAATCTAATGGACATCACTGGAGTAGAGGTGTCTAGACAGTATGCAGAACAAAAAAAGTTTTATACACACTACTCAGCTCCCCACAAGACCTATGCTAGAATTGACCATGTTTTCATGTCAAACTCTGATATACACACTGCTAACCATGCCTCTATCCAAGATGTTCCGTGGTCTGATCACTCCCTAGTAACCTTAAGATTATCCAATTCGTTGTCTCCCCCTGGCTCTCGTCTTTGGCGACTAAATGAAAAAATCGTATCTAACCCTGTCCACCGTACCATATTGGAGAAGGATATTAAAGAATATTTCTTGATTAATGACACTGACGATATCTCTCCTAGTACTCTCTGGAACGCTCACAAAGCGGTAATTAGAGGGAAACTGATACAATTCTCTGCCAAATTAAAGCGAGAACTGCAAGCAGATATCCTGAAGCTAGAGAAAGAGTTCAAGGATCTCAGTATATCTCATAAACAAAATCCCAATCCTATCACTCTCTCTAAACTTGACTCTATTAGACTGTCCCTTAATTCAGCCTTGACCTCCAATGCGGATAAGCATCTTCATTGGCTTAGTGGATAGTTTCTATTTGCGCGTGAACAAATTTGGCCCCCAGTTAGTGGCCAAACTAACCCCAAAACATAGGTCTTTTGCCCTACCCAAAATAAAATCTCAGTCAGGTTCACTCACCCAAAATCCAAGTAAAATCCTAACAACATTTCAATCATTTTATGCCAACCTATATTCTGACGATTGCCCAACCTCACAACAGAAATTAGACGCATTTCTCGAGAAAATTATACTGCCCAAAATCTCTGAATCTCATCGTTCCATTTTAGAATCCCCATTTCAAGAATCCGAGATCCGAGCAGTCATTAAAGATCTCAGAAAAGATTCTGCCCCAGGCCCGGATGGGTTTTCAAATTTCTACTACAAAACCTTTACAGATACCCTCTCTCCATATCTGGTTCGTCTCTTCAACTCCTTAAGCAAATCCTCCCCTTTGGATCCTGATGCCAACTGGGCATTCATCTTGGTCATTCCTAAACCGGGCAAAGACCCCAGTGAAGTGAGCAATTACAGACCTATTTCATTAATTAATAATGACTTAAAAATCATGACGAAAATATTATCAAACAGACTCGCTTCTTTTATAGGTTCTTACATACATAAGGACCAAGTGGGGTTTATACCAGGGAGACAGGGTCCGGACCAGATACGGAGAGCAATAAATGCAGTTTCCTTAATGAAGTCTGGGTGGGATGGGGGCCCCCCTCAGGAGGGCTTCCTCCTCTCTATTGATCTCCAAAAAGCGTTTGACACGGTGGCTTGGCCCTACCTTTTCACGATTTTATGTAAATGGGGTTTTGGCCCAAACTTTATTAATGTTTTGGAAGCTCTATATCACCAACCTAAAGCACAGGTCAGAATACAAGGACACCTCTCAGATAAATTTCCCATACAGAAGGGAACGAGGCAGGGATGTCCCCTCTCCCTTCTTTTCGCAATGGCTATCGAATCTTTAGCCATCGCGATAAGACAACATCCGGACATTTATGGAGTCCGTTGCGGACAATCTACTCACAGCTCACTGACGATCTGACCCAGTAGTCGCTTTATAATCTCTCGTGGTTAGGCAAAATGACGCTTCTACCTAGGATTTTATATCTTTTTCGCTCCTTACCCATTCCGGTCCCCAAATCACACATTCAACGCTTACAATCTGCCATCATTCACTTTATTTGGGACAAAAAAGGTCACAGGTTCTCTAAAGAGGTGCTATTTAGACCCAGAAAGAAGGGAGGCCTAGGGGTACCTAACCTATGGTGGTACCATCAGGCAGCGCAGTTAAGTCAATTTTCCACAATTTACATGAAGGGATTCAAACCAGACTGGGTGAACATGGAACGAGAGGCGGCCCCTAATTTTACTTTAGATTTTCTACTTTGGAACATCCCCAAAAAACGCCCCCCTATACTAGCTCCCACATTGTCTCACTCCATGAAGTTATGTGACTCCCTCCATAAACTAAAACCCCTCATATCTACTTGGCAGCCACTTGCACATATCTTCAGGAACCCCAACT
Organism: Lithobates septentrionalis; assembly: GCA_037952835.1. Classification (NCBI taxonomy): domain Eukaryota; kingdom Metazoa; phylum Chordata; class Amphibia; order Anura; family Ranidae; genus Lithobates; species Lithobates septentrionalis. The sequence continues at coordinate 3,083,843 of JBBDGP010000260.1, forward strand.
TTCCCCCTGGCTTAGACATCCGAGCCTTCAAATGGTGGCTAGACAAAGGCCTCTACAGGATTGGACAATTCTTTAACTCTAATGGTCCCCTCACTTTAACATACTGTACTTCTAAACTTGAAATGCCCTCAGCTGAAAATATAGTTTTTCTCAACTATCACATTTCTTGAACCGGTTATGGAAGAGTGGTGAGAACCACCTATCAGTAACGCCCTACGAACAATGGTGCGCTTCAGCCTTAGACACAAGAGGAGGTATCTCTCTCATTTATTCATCTCTAGCGGAACCCACAGAGAAAGTGGCTTACATGATGAGCTGGGAGCGGGACCTTGACTTCAGCTGGGAACTAGACGCTTGGCATTCTAACTTTGCCCGCTCCTTCAAAGGTATTGTGAACACATCACTAAATGAAGCGGGTTTGAAAACTCTTACACGCTGGTATCTGGTACCCTCACGTCTGGCCAAATTCTACCCGCAAACATCACCTCTTTGTTTTAGAGGTTGCAATCATACAGGCACTCTTTTACACATTCTATGGGAATGTCCGAAAATCAGAATGTTTTGGAATAAGATATTCTCCCTCATCCGCAGAACATGTGGTTGTGCACTGAAACAAGATCCAACTATTGCTCTACTTAATGGTCCCATTCCCAAAATATCCAAGCATACCCAGAAGTTGATTCAGTTTATTCTCTTGGGTGCTAAAATGACTATCACCCGGTCCTGGAAGTCACCGAAAGTGTCCATTCGGTCAGCTAAACAAAAAATTTCTTGGATTATGATGCAAGAAAAGATATCCAATACTATACTGGATACCCTAGACAAATTCAAGATTATTTGGGAACCTTGGGCAACCCTCATTGGACATCCCCTGTATGTGTGAACGATAGGTCATGATTCTGGTTCCTCTTTGGACGGCCTCCAATTTCCCTCTCCTGGTGGTCTTCTGTGCACTTCCTTCCCCTTATTCTTTACGATTAGCTACTCCCTTCGTCCCTTCCCCACCTCTTCTGTCCCTCTCCCCTTCTTTCTTTCCTTCTTTCACCCTTCAGCATTTTCTATTTTCCATACTATCTCCTCAGGCTCTCGGTATTCTCTACTATTTATGGTATTAGCCTAAAGGTTGTTCTCAGGGCGGATCCCTGGACATTTTCTCCTGATTCTTAAGCACAGTTTGTTCCAGTCCTGATCAATGGATTACGGTTCAATCTGCCTTGAGAGAGTTCAACCCAAAAGATCGCCTCTTTGACTAATTGTAGTTCGTTTAAGTATGATATTAATGTAGTATTCATCTGTCATATAGATACAAATCCCCTTTTCTATTTTTTTTCCTTTTGCTAGTCTCTTTTTTCTAAGCATTTTTTCACATTGGGTAGCGAGGTGGGCTTGGAGATTCCCAGTTCACCAGAGAAGTTAGTTCCCAGACGGGGCTCTGGTGGCGAGAATTTCTGAGTCCATGGCGACTGGTTACTTTATTTATTTATTTTTATTCTTAAGAAGGGGACCATGAAGAATTGCTGTAGTCATTCTTTGTAATTGCTGTACTACCACTACACCATGTACACGTTGAGCGTTTTGCTCTTATTTCTTTCTCCTGCTTGATGTATTTTCTTGATATTTCAATAAAATTTAAAAAAAAAAAAAAAAAGTTTTATTTTGTTTTGGTTCGTTATTTACAAAAACGTCTTTAGTTAAATGTGTTAGACTTTTCTGAATTTGATGGAACTGAACTCAATTCGACCAAATTTGGAAAATTCGAATTGATTCAAAATCCATTCAAATTGCATTCAAGTTCGAATCTTATTCCATCCAAATTCCATTGGAAATCAAATTTATTCTATTTGAAATTAGATTTTTGGAAGATGGTTACTGTATATCCTTTCTATTCCATTATATTCTAATGTTTTTTCTATTCTATTCTATTCTATTTTTTTACATTCTATTCTTTACTTCTTATTCAAATTCAAATGTATCCTATTTGAAATTCAAAATTTGGAAAATGGTTATGTTGTTATATTTATTCTATTCTATTTTATTCCTTTTTAGTCTATTCTCCACTTTTTTTATTCTATTATTTTATTTTCCTATCTACTCTTTTCTATTTTATACTATTCTATTCTTTTCTATTTAAATTCAAATGTATTCTTTTTGAAATCCGAAATTTCAAAAAATGGTTCATATTATGGGAAATGGTTCTATTCTATTGGTTTTTTTTTTTCAATTTTATTCAATTCTTTTATTTTTTATTCTATTATTTTCTATTCTATTCTTTTCTATTCTATTCAAATTTGAATTCACTCTATTCAAAATTTGTTTTTTGGGGGAAACTATTCTATTATTTTCTATTCTATTCAAACTTGAATTTATTCTATTCAAATATCGTTTTTCGGAGGAACGTTATATTGTTTATATTTTATTCTATTCTATTCTAATCAATTTTTTTGTCTATTCTAGTCTTTCTTCTCAAATTTATTCTATTTGAAATTCAAATTTCAGAAGATGTTATCTTCTTTCTATTTTATTATTTTTATTTTATTTATTTTTTATTCTATTCTATTCCATTTTATTCTTTTATCTTCTCTTTTATCCCTTTTCTTTATTTCTTTTGTTTAATTGAATTCAAATCAATTTGAATTTTCCAAATTTGATTAAAATTGAACTCAATTTGACCAAATTTTGACAATTCTAATTGATGTGAATTACAATAAAATTGCATTCAAGTTTAAATCAAATTCCATTAAAATTCCATTGGAAATCAAATTTATTCTATTTGAAATTCGATGTTTGGAAGATGGTTACTGTGTATTATTTCTATTCCATTAAATTCTATTGTTTTTTTTCTATTCTATTCTTTTCTTCTTTTTCAAATTGAAATTTATTCTATTCAAAATTTGGAAACCTGTTATATTGTTATATTTATTCTATTCTATTTTATTCCTTTTTATTCTATTCTTTTATATCCTATTATTTTATTTTCCTATCTATTATTTTCTGTTTTATTCTATTCTTTTCTATTCTATTCAAATTCATTCTATTTAAAAATTTAATTTTGGAAAATGGTTCAAATTGTGGGAAATGGTTCTATTCTATTCTATTGTTTTTTTTTTAATTCTATTCCATTCCTTTATTTTACATAGTTACATTTCTATTCTATTCTTTTCTATTCTATTCTTTTCTATTCTATTCAAATTTTAATTCATTCTATTCATTTTTTGGAGGATTGTTAGTGTTTCCATTTTTTCTATTCTTTTTTCTATTCTAATCTATTCTTTTTTTTCTATTCTATGATTTTCTCTCAAATGTATTCTATTTGAAATTCAAATTTCAGAAGATGGTTATATTTCTTCTATTTTATTATTTTTTTATTTAATTTTTTTGTATCCTATTCCTTTCTATTCTATTCTATTCTTTTATTTTATATTATATCCCTTTTTATTCTTTTATTTTCAATTCTGTTCTGTTTTACTCTATTATATTCTATTCTTTCACTTTTTATTATTTTTTTTCTATTCTATCATATTATTTTCTTTTCTATTCCTTTATTTTGTATGCTATTTTATTTTCTTTGGTAATTTGAATTTGATTCGAAAACTATTCAAATTCAATTAAAAAACAATTCAAATTTGGTCCGAAATCTTGTTTCATTATTTGGGATTCATTTAAATTCACTACTTTTTTAATTCAGAAATTCGGATACATCCGAAACTCCAAATAACAAAAAATGTGTCCGAATTTCAATTCAGAACAAAAAAAAAACCAAACCATGTCTAGAGGTGACTACTACCATGATTTCCAGCTTCCAAGGGAATCCCACAGGTATGGTCTATGCATAGTTATGTAGACCCCTTGTCTTAAACAGGGACTACCAGCAAATTTAGCTGCACTAGGTTGTAGTTAACCTGCCTGATTTGTAGTCTTTGTGATCCTTTAATTTTTTCTTAAGCCTGGTGTTGCTGTGGTTCCTCCCTTTTGTCAGTAGGTGGCAATGTTACCTTTAGCATTAGTATGATGAACTACAGTAAATCTAGGTTATGAATATGCATACTTCTCTCTACCAATCAGTAGGAGTTTCATGGCCACTGACACATGCTGGGAAAGTGTATATATATATATATATATACAGTATATGGAGGTCAAGTGATCAGGGTCCTCCCATCCAGACCTTGGTCTGGTGTGGATGTGTGAGAAACAGTTGCATTGGGTAGGCCTGAAGCCTAAGGCCTGGCCATCTGCTCTAGGCTCTGCAGGAGAGAGCCTGTTTGTTGCCTGGAGGCATAAGGAAAGGGATGGAGTTCTGAGATTTAGTACCAGAAGTTACTTTTCCATGAGCTGGGGGCTGTGTAGAGCCTGGAAAAGTGTCAGGACAGACTCATCTAAAGAATCTATGCATGGTGCTGTGTTTTTTTTTGGTTGCTATAGGAGACAGCTGTTGCTACATAGGTACAGAACATTGAATGCACCCCCAAGGCCCTTGTTCTGTATTGCTATCTACCTGTCTGTTTCTGTCTTTGGAGTCCTCTGGTCTGTTTGCCTATTGTCCTAGGGTGTCCTGTGCCCTAATACTCTCTCCTTACGTATTGCCATAGTGAGCAAAAAACTCACTTTTGTTCAGCCTAAAAGTGACCGCCACCTATTTTCTGCAACCGTCCATGCACACAATGCCTAGGAACCAGCACCCTGAGGTGAAATGTCAGCTAGAGTTGTGGGGAGAGTGCCCCACAATGCACTGCATGATGCATAGTGCATTCTAATCTCTGATGCCCAATCAGGGCACAGTGAATAGCTGGTTGTTAAGGAGTGGGCTGCCGAATCCTTAACAACGGATGAGTCATCAGCTGTCAACGGGCTTCCTCGCTGACAGCTGAATGGAACAAAAAAACATTGCCGGCAATTGAAAAAAGTGAAAAAACTGTGTGGGTGTCCCTCCCAATCCATATCAGGCCCTTCGGTTCTGATATGGATTTTAAGGGGAACCCCACGCTAAAATAAAAAAAAGGCATGGGGTCTCCCGAAAATCTATACCAGACCCTTATCTGAGCATGCAGCCTGGCAGTCCAGGAAAGGGGGGATGAGCAAACCCTCCACCTCCTGAACCATACCAGACCACATGTCCTCAACATGAGGGGGTGCTTTGGGGCAGGGGGGCTCTACCCCCAAAGCACCTTGCCCCCCATGTTGATGGGGACAAGGGCCTCTTCCCCAAAATCCTTGCCGATGGTTGTTGGAGTGTGCAGGCAGGGGTCTTATCGGAATCTGGAGGCCCCTTTTAATGGGGGATGAGTATGGGGGTACAAAAATGTAAAAAAAGTAATAAAAAAACAATATTCCCTAATCTAGATCCATCGCCACCACATTGCCGGACCCAAAAAAGTTAAAAAAAAGTTCCGACCATGAGGACGGCTAACCCCCGAATGCCTGCTCCACCATTTGACAGTTCCTAAATAAGTAAGGGGGGCACCTGGTTATTTAACATGATGACCCCGCCCCTTGTGACTTCACTGCCCTTGCATGGCCCCACACCTTTAAACCTATTTAAGAACTGTCAAGCGGCGGAGCAGGCATCCAGCGGTCAGCTGTCCTTGCGGGTGCAACTTTTTTATTTCCTTGTTCACACATTAATTACATATATTAAATAAAATCCCAGTCTTTATCATTTTCTGCCCACGTTTCATACCAAACTTCCTGTGCATTTTTTCCCATTTTTATTTTCCACATATCTATAGAGCATCAACATCCTTTTTAGTATTTTACCACTTGTCATGAGCGGTCACTACATATAAGAGTCTAACTATATACAGAAGAAAATGCTTTTGGCATCTTGCTATCTAATGCCGCGTGCACACGACCGAAGTCTGACAGTTTTCCGGCGGAGTTCAGATGGACTTCTGCTGAAATGGACTTGCCTACACACGATCACACCAAAGTCTGTTTGTTTAGAACGTGATGACGTACAATGGAACTAGAAAGTGGAAGTTCAATAGCCAGTAGCCAATTGCTGCCCTTGCGTCGTTCTTGGTTTGTCGGACTAGCATACAGATGAGCGGTTTTCCCAATAGGAACTGAGTCCGTCGGAAAGATTTGAAACTTGTTCTATTTCTAGGTCCGTCGTAATTTTCGAAAAAAAAGGTCCGATGAAGCCCACACACGATTGGAATGTCCGACGAAATGGTTCCGTCCGACCTTTTCTGACAGAAAGTCCGCTCGTGTGTAAGCGGCATAACTGATCAGCAGACTTGGAAGGAAAGCAGTGCATACAGACAAGTCAAACAGTCCTATTTTTATGCTACTTTGTAGCTATAGAACAAAGAAACAAGTAAAAACTCAAAACGTATGCAATCTATCCAGTCATGTACTGGCCATCGGGACTACCGAGATTTTCCCGGTGGGCCAATGGCTCAGTGGACCGATTTCAGTGACAGCCTGTCAAAGTAATGGCTGTGCAGCTTGCGCAGCCCTTAATTTGAGCACCGCTGTACTGCCTATAAGACAGACATCACTAAATAGTGGACCGCGTTCTGGCCCCAGTAGCCATTCTGCCTGAACCACATCCCTCGCCAAATAGTTTCCTGTGTGTCCTCTCCCCATCGCCGGCTCGCTTGCCTGCCTGCCTCTGCCGATGCCACTATGTTCACAGCATGGCAGGCGTGGCAGGTCCGTCTCTTCCGTAATATTGCTGCATTGACCCCTCCCTGCCTGTCTTATGCCGCGTACACACGAGCGGACTTTACGGCAGACTTTGCCCGGCGGACTGGATTTCGTCGGACAATTCGATGTGTGTGGGCTCCAGCGGACTTTGCTTTCTCAAAAGTTGGACGGAATTAGATTTGAAACTTGTTTAAAATTTATCCGTTGAAATCGAGTCCGGTCGAAAAGTCTGCCGTCTGTATGCTAGTTCGACGGACAAAAAGCCACGCTAGGGCAGCTATTGGCTACTGGCTATGAACTTCCTTGTTTTAGTCCGGTCGTACGTCATCACGTATGAATTCGACGGACTTTGGTGGATTGTGTGTAGGCAAGTCCGTTCATTCAGAAAGTCCGTCGGAAAGTACGTCGAAAAATCCGCCGGGCAAAGTCCGCCATAAAGTCCGCTCGTGTGTACGCGGCATTAGTCACACAAAACATGAAGCGTGGCACCTCTGGACAAAGGGCGGGACTTTTTAAGTTAAGAAATGGGGGATTTTTTCCACAGTATTGCTTTTTTATCTATAGCTATGCTGGCTGCTAGTTTGTGTATTTTTTCACAGCGCAGTATATTTTTCCCAATTTTAAGAAGTGGGGGATTGGTTGCTAGGCAACAGGGCGGACCCAGCAATCAATCATCCACCTTTAACGTGAAAAGTCCTGCCCTTTGTCCAAAGCGGTCGTGCTTCATGTTTTGTGTGAATAAGATAGGGCTCTGTGGGGAGGGGGCAGTGCTGTGCTGTTATGTTATGAAAAGGACAGGAGGTTTGATATCGAGAGAGGACTGTGACGAGGGTCAGTCTGTGATGGGGTGGTCAGTCTGTGATGTGAGGGTCTGTGATTGGGGGGGTCAGTCTGTGATGAGGGTCTGTGATTGGGGGTGTCAGTCTGTGGTGGTGGAGTCAGTCTGTAAATTGGGGGGTCAGTCTGTGATGGGGGGTGTCAGTCTGTTATGGGGGGTGTCAGTCTGTGATGGGGAGTCTGTCTATGATGGGGGTCAGTCTGTTATGAGGGTCTGTGATTGAGGGGTCAGTCTGTGATGGGGGTCTGTGATTGGTGGTGTCAGTCTGTAAATTGAGGGTCAGTCTGTGATGGGGGTCTGTGATTTTTGGGGGTCAGTCTGTTATGGGGAGTCTGTGATGGGTATCTGTGATAGGTCAGTCTGTGATGGGGGTCTGTAATGGGGGATCAGTCTGTGATGGGTCAGTCTGTAATGAGGGGGTCTGTGATTTAGGGATCAGTCTGTGATGGTGGGGGTCTGTGATGGGGGGTCTGGTCAGTCTGTGATGGTGTGGGTCAGTCTCTGATGGGTCATTCTGTAATGGGGGGTCAGTCTGTAATGGGGGTCTGTGATTTGGGGGTCAGTCTGTGATGGTGGGGGTCTGTGATTTGGGGGGTCTGTGATGGGTCAGGTCAGTCTGTGATGGGGGGGTCTGTGATGGGTCAAGCCAGTCTGTGATCGGGGTCTGTGATGGGGGGGTTGTGATGAGGCAGCCTGTAATATAAAATAGGGAGGAGATGTGATGTGAAGGGAGGGACAGAGGACACTGATGTAAAAGGGGATCTGTGATTTCTGCACTAGCAAAACACAGGTCTCTGCAAGGGCAATAGAAAACAATTGTTTTCTATGTATCCTGTTCACACTGCAACAGTGCCCCTGAGTGCTGAGCAGTGCTGTGTAAAATGCATATTGTTTCTATGTATTGCAACTGAGCTGCCGTGCATAAAAATGAGTTAACCGTATTTTGACATTTCAATAAAGTTGAAGGAAAAAAAAGCACAAAGTGTGATGTGTGTGAGCCCTAAAGGTGTGTGCATGTATGTGTGTGTGTGTGTGTGTGTGGGGGGGGGGGGGGGGGCGCTGTGATGTGCACGGGAGGCTGCGATGTGGAGGATATCATGTGGAGTCCTAGCACCAATATGACACTCGGATCTCCGCTGGAAGAAAATTTTTCCAACCGGACCCCCGTGAATTTTAATTCAGTACCCCTGAGATAAATGTAGAACGGCTAATGGCCAGTGAAGATGGGGGGTTTGAGTGGCCCGCTGGGGGGGGGAGACCTGTCATCTGCACTGCCCATCACCTCACTTCATAGTGCGCAACACGGCTCAGTCTCAGCACCACTGCATTGCTGAAAGGCAGCCAATGGCTGTGCAGCAATGCCGTTTCCTGAAATTCCAGCCAATGAGGCTGTAGCAATGTCCCTGCATGACGTTAGCCCTCCCACTTCACTTGTTCACTTGTTTTTGTGCGTGTTTACAAAATTAAAGTGGGTGGTCTGGATGAAGTCAAGGGCCAAATTTGAAATACATTTCTACAATATAAGGGCATTAGTATATTTTATTTTACTCTCGCACAATGCACTGATGAAAATCCAGCTGCTAGCTGTAAGGCAAGGATCATTTTTTTAACTCAGAAACTTTGGCACAGACGATCATTGTGTTTGTATTTTCCTTTCTGCAGACAGTGAAAACTGCACGAAATGTCCTGATGATGAATGGCCAAATGAGAAGAAGGATCGATGTGTTCCCAAATTGGTGGAATTTCTCTCCTACACTGATGATACAATTGTTGCAGTATTTTCATCTGTCTCCATCCTCTGTTGTCTTCTGACTGGTTTAATATTGGGGATATTTATACAATACCAGGACACCCCCATTGTTAAAGCTAATAACCGGAACCTGAGCTATCTTCTCCTGGTCTCCATCATGTTGAGCTTCCTCTGTGTCTTCTTGTTCCTTGGACGTCCAGTAGATGTAACCTGCATGCTACGTCTGTCCTCTTTTGGTGTCATCTTCTCAGTTGCTGTCTCTTCTCTACTTGCCAAAAGTATCATGGTGTGTATTGCATTTAAAGCCACCAAACCTGGGAGTCCCTGGAGGAAATGGATGGGAGCCAAGCTGCCCAATTTTATCATTTCCATGTTTTCACTGCTTCAAGTAATAATCTGTGTTTCTTGGTTATCCATTTCTCCTCCATTCCAGGATAAAGACACTCACTCTTACCAGGGAAAGATCATCATTCAGTGTAATGAGGGTTCAGTTATCGGCTTCTACTCTGTCCTGGGATATATGGGGCTTCTGGCAGCTTTGAGTTTCATTATAGCTTTTTTAGCCAAAACTTTGCCAGACAGTTTTAATGAGGCCAAGTACATCACCTTCAGCATGCTGGTGTTCTGCAGTGTCTGGATTGCCATGATCCCGGCCTATCTGAGCACTAAAGGGAAAGACATGGTGTCTGTGGAGATTTTTGCTATATTGGCATCAAGTGTTGTACTTCTTGGCTGTATATTTTTCCCAAAATGCTACATAATTCTGTTCAAGCCTGACCTGAATACAAAAACAGGTTTGCTTGAAAATAAAGGATAATTATTATTATTTTTTATGTATGATAACCCTTGGAAATAAAAATATTATCTATAATATATAGAGCTAACATTATAGTTATATCTTTATCATTGTAAATTGTAGTATTTTACTAATGTATTAGGAAGAGAACGAATACTGTTAAAGTGTAAAATTTAATTATTAATACTTACTCTTTCAATGGGCAGTTAGTATAATTTTTTGCTTTCTTGAAGAGCTTTGGACACCACTGGTATCCAACACTGTGGATGTGTTGCAGACTTTGTCCCCTGCTTGGTGTAATGGTACCTACCACTGGCCTACTACAGAACAAAGTAATCACTTAGCAGGGAGGAACCACTGTGATCAGAGGGCAGCATAGTTTCCAAATGATCATAAAGTAGGACACCAGCGCCACCCATATCTTCAAGAGAGAGAAGATTTCACTCACTGCATTCCAGAACCTTCCATTAAACATTTTCTTTTATAAACTGTTTGTAAAGTATTTTTGACAGGGTTGCTTCAAATATATTGCATGTAGATGGCTATATTAACAAGTACATTTTGCTTGGTGCATTCTAAAATATTTCTCTAATACTAATTAAACTTCATGAGAGCATGTTTACAGTTTGTTCACATTATAATTGATACGTTTACTTCATTTTAAATAATATTTCCTTTATGGGATAAAAACACATTTTCTCCTTATATAAATTTCCTTAAAAGCTGCTGCTATAAGGGAATATTCATTTTCTCCATACAATCCAAGAGGGAAGTTTGTATATAACAATCTGGTACCAACACAAAAAAAAATAGGTTCCAGGTACTCACTGTCAATTATAGACTTATTTTCAAGACAGCATATAACAGCAACATTCCATTAACAAAGGACCTCAACATATTTTGAACTAAATGTGCCCATTCATAAATAGAGATGAGCTTTGGGTTAAATACGAGTTCGACCCAAACCCAGCCTGTTGGCTGTTCAGCAAATGGATTAATAAAATGGGCAGATTTGGCCAGATTGCCCACCTGCCCAAATCTCCAACTGATCAAGTCAGTAAGCAATCACTTAATGGCAGAATCACTACCGCCACTAAATGACAAATCCGAGCAAGCTTGTAAAAATCTGTCTGGGATCCCACGTCTCATCATTAACCATATATGGACATAACCATATTTGGTCAATGACATCATCCAGGTTCCCTGGCACTGCACTTACATTCCAGCTGCACACAGAGGAGCTGTCATTTGCAATGGGAGTAGCGGGGGGGGGGGGGAATCAATTCATTGTAAATGATGTAAATGTAGATCTACATCTCTGGATAACATAATTGTCATTGTGGGACATCATTTTTTAAAGGAAGGTTTTATATTAAAAGAAAAAACCTGACACCATCCCTATTACAACATGAGGTCTAAGAGGTCTATGAGATCTAATCAGTCTGCACCTGTCTATGTATTGTATGATCATATCAGACTTTTATGTCTTTATATTGTTTTTAATGCTCTTTAACCGCTTCAGGACCAGCCACCGCAGTTTTACTGCGGCTGGTTTGCTCCCCTGCGCAAAACAACGTTACCTTATGTCACTTTGCCTTTTGGTCACTAGAGGGACGCACCCTCTGCTGGAGGCACGCCGCCGGAGCCGATGTGAGTGCCCGGCGGGCGCGATGACCGCCAGGCACCCGTGATCGCTCGTGACAGAGCGAGAACCAGGATCTGTGTGTGCACACAGATCCTGGTTCTCTCAGGATCTTTTTAATTTCTTCTATTTTAATTTGATTCTTATATTCTATATGAACTTCGAATTTCAGAAAATGGTTATATATGTGTGTGTGTATATATATATATATATATATATATATATATATATATATATAAAACACCATTTTCCGAAATTCGAATTTCCTATAGAATGATTTTGAATAGAAAAGATTAGAATAAAACAGAAGATAGAAAAGAACAGAATAAAAAAAAAAAAAAGAAGAATAGAATAAAATACAATATATGTTTTTCTAGTTTATTCTTTTCTATTATTTTCTTTTCTATTCTAATCTTTTCTGTTCAAATTCAATGTCATTTTATATGATATTCGAATTTCTAGTCTATTCTTTTCTATTCAAATCTTTTCTATACGAAATTCAATCTTCAGAAAATAGAAAAGAAAAGAAAAGCATAGAAAAACAATAGAACAGAATAAAAAAAAAAAAATATATATATATATATATATATATATATATATATATATATATATATATATATATATATATATATATTCTATTGCTTTATTATTTTATATTCTATTTTATTGTATTTTTTAGAAAATCGATTTCTATTGTTTTAGAATTCGATTCAAATTTGTTTTCACATTCGTTCAATTTTTTCGAATTCGTTTAAATTCGTTACTTTTGTAATTTGGAAATTCGGATGCATACGAATTTCTGAATAATGAAAAATTTGTCCGATTTTCAATTCAGAACGAAGCGAAATGCACGTCTACTTTTGCGTAAACCAATCAATATACGCTTATCGCAATTTTTTTTACCAAAAATATGTAGAAGAATACATGTCGGCCTAAACTAAGGAAAAAATTTGTTTTTGTTTTTTTTTAAAATTGGGATATTTATTATAGCAAATATACCACCAAAAGAAAGCTTATCTGTGGGAAAAAAGGACGTCAATTTTGTTTGGGTACAGCGTCGCAAGACCGCGCAATTGTCAGTGCTGAATCGCATAAAAATTGCCTGGTCATTGAGCAGCCAAATCTTCCGGGGCTGAAGTGGTTAAATACATTTGTATATATTTTTTTCTACCTTTGTTGTTGTATCTTTGCACCTTTAAAATCCCAAACCCTTTGATCCCTACTACAACGTAATAAACAAAGGGGAAAAAAAAACCCTTAAGTCTCCAACAAGGGAGCCTGGAGTAGGAGATGTTTGATTGTCACACAATACCCAAAATAGAAATGATGGTTAAAAAGAAACAATAAATCCTTATTATTATATATAAGAGAGAAGAGCCGGCAACTCCAAAGTCCTTGTTGCAAAAATGTATTGGCTACATATGAGCATTAAAAAGCAACTGACGCGTTTCAGCATGGGCCTTACTCATAGCAAGTTTACAATGAAATAATAAAAACATTTATAGGGAAACAGATACAAAACTCCCCCCTCTTCTGAGGCACAAAGAGGGCTAATTGCCTCATTATCTCTCAGGAGTGTACTCTATGTATGAGAGTACTTCCAGGAGGGAGGGGAGAAAGCACTGGGTCCTAAAGGAATAATGTTAATAGGTAGTGCAATCAGCATGGTTACTTAACAAAACAAAAAAAATATTATTACAAAGTGTTTGATAAAGCATTCAATACATGCACATATATAAGTGTAAACAATATAACATAAATTAGATAAATTAGTACATGTCTGGGGAAAAATGTATGTGCAGAGATGTTTGAGCAAACTATATTGATGAAAAAAAAACCTCTTTATTATTACTTAAAATACAATTGTCCTTATTGAAAATTGATCTGTATTATAAATATTAGGGATGAGCTTCGAGTTCGATTTGAACATCGGCTGTTTGATCGTTTGATGAAGATCGAACATTATGGGGCGTTCGCGCCAAATTTAAACGGCGCGCCATGCCCCGTAATGCACTGCGTAATTGCAGTGCATTGCTGGCTGATGATTGGCCAAGCATGCACTATGACCCGCATGCTTTGGCCAATCACAGCACCATCTGCAAAGAGCCATAATTGGCCAAAGGCAGGGTGGCTTTGGTCAATTATGGCTCAGGGGGTTAAGTCATTGTTACAAGGGTAAGTTTGCAGAACTTATACAGCCTTCGTAGAGGGAGCAGAGGATGAAACATCTTCGGGAAGCCTTGCGGAAAGATTTGTGCATTCGTTTCCAGAGCCTGGGAGGTTACAATTTCCTGGTCCTCCTGGACAATGTGTTGCTGAGGCTTCGGTCAGTCACAGAAGGAGCGGTGGAGAAGGTGGCCGTCTGACCGATGCGTTCAGACAATTTTTTATTCAGCAGCCCCAAGGTCTGATCGGTTCCAGCAACCATCGCCAGGGTCTGATTCACATGGTGCAGGAATACCTTGGGGCAAGATGAGACTTGGAGACCTTTCCAACCGAAAATCCACTGGGTTACTGGGTCTTGAGGATGGATCACTGGCCAAAGCTTACACAGTATGCAACTGAGCTACTGGCCTGTCCTGCATCCAGCGTTCTATCTGAACGCACATTCAGTGCTGCTGGAGGCTTTGTAACCGATCACAGAGTGTGCCTGTCCACAAACTCGGTTGATCAGCTCACCTTTATAAAAATGAAACAGTCTTGGATCACCAGCTACCAAGCACCTGATGCTGATGTAACCGATTAATTTTTTTATGACTGTGAGATCCCTTGAAGACTGCCTATGCTAATGCTGAGTGACTATCCTGTTATGCTGAGTGACTATCCTATTCCTCCTCAATGTTCACGTTGATAGCTTCTAAGAACATTTCTGGTTCTGGACACCAGCACCAGTGCCTAAAGCTCAATTTTTCTGCCCCTGTTTAACAGGGGTGTGTAATTACAATTTTTGCTGTAATATTTCACACCAGGGCCCGTTCCAGCGCCCACTAAGAGTAACTGTGAGGGCTTACAGTGTTGTGGCACTACCACCAAAGGCCCAATTTTTCTGCCCCTGTTCAACAGGGGCATGTAATTACAATTCTTGATATAATATTTCACAGCAGGGCCCATTCCAGCGCCCACCAAGAGTAACTGTGAGGGCTTACAGTTTTCTGGTACCACCAACACCTAAGGCCCAAATTTCTGCAGAGTATAAAGGACAGGCCATATAGTATATAAAGGCGGTCCCCTACTTTCAAACATCTGACTTACAAACGACTCCTACTTACAAACAGAGGGAGACAACAGGAAGTGGGAGGAAATCTACCTCTAGGAAGGGAACAGGAAACACGTGCCACTTTACAGGCATACTATAGACACCCCCCCAAGTACGATATTTAAAGGAATATTTCACTTTTATTTTTTCACATTAAAATCACTGCTCCCGAAAAAACGGCCGGTTTTAAAACTTTTTTTTACATTGATACATGTCCCCTGGGGCAGGACCCAGGTCCCCAAACCCTTTTTAGGACAATAACTTGCATATTAGCCTTTAAAATTCGCAAATTTGATTTCTCATGTTCGAGGCCCATAGACTTTAACGGTGTTCGAATGTTCGTGCGAACTTTCGGTCCGTTCGCATGTTCTGGATGCGAACCAAACCGGGGGGTGATCGGCTCATCACTAATAAATATATAGATATCCAAAATATTGAGCCTAATGGACCAACACATTTCGCATAAGTCCATTGCTTTTTCAGGATCCACAAGCTCTCTATATCAAAAATATGGGTGCAATATCTACAATGAAAAAACAATATTTACAAGATTGTACATTTTATTATATTATTTTATATTACAATTTTACCTGAAAATTACACTATGGAGAGGTCCAAAGCCACAATTAGAAAAAAAAAACTTACCTTTTCCTTGGAAAGTCTGAATAGCTAGACCTTTCATCAGTTTTGGGGTCACAGAAGAGTTTTGTAGTCGGGGTCACAAGCCAAGGTCGATGCAGGAGGAGAGTTTCATAGTCAGGGTCACAAGCCAAAGTCTATGCAGGAGGAGAGTTTCCCAGTCGGGGTCAAAGCCAAAGTAGTTTCCAACAGCAATAGATGTAGCTCCAGTAGTATGCAGGATCAGACCACAATAATCTTGTAACAGGAAGAGCCGAGGCAAGGCTTATATAGGAAGTTCATGGGAGGAGCAAGGATTTCAAGATTCAACAGCAATCAAGACACTAAGCAGGGTTGTTCCAATGGATCAGGTAGGATTGTTCAATACATCCAGTAGGTAGCTGTCCAGCATCCCAGATAGCTCAGTGTGAAGACTCAAAGCCAGGCACAGAAGAGGTCCCAGGTTTGGGCCCAGGTCCTGACACCTTCCATGGGGGTGGAGTATTAAGTTTTTTCCTTGTCAAAAAGGTTTTATTGTACATACAATGAAGTATTTGACATTACAGTGAGTACAAGTTATGCAATAAAGGAAATGAAGCTCAAAAATACATATTTAAACAATGTAGATTATATATTGAATTATAACTTCTTATGGTGTTAATAATACATACAAGTGGTGCTGGATGTAAGAGGAATTATGTTTTATGATTAGTATGAGCTTCCAAATAAAACAACAAAAAAGAAAAAAAAAAAGGAATGAGTAGAGAAGAAAGGAGGGATAGAAAGAGGAAGTACTAGAAAGAATAGAAAGAAGAGTCCGCAGGGTTGAGCCGAGGCAAGGTCCATCACAGTCACTAAGGACTATATAATGCATTAGTTCACTGGGTCAGTTACCATGGTAGTAAAACTTCTTTGTTAAAAGTTGAAGGCAAGTAGTTGCTAATCCATGGTTGCCATATTTTATCAAATTTGACAAACGAGTCATTTTCGATGGCTACCATTTTAGCTTGAGTCATGGTGACGTTCATTCGATTTACTACCTCTTCCACTATCAATGAGGGAGATCTCCAGGCTCTTGCCAGTGTTTGTTTCGCCGCTGTAAATAGTTGGATGAGTAGTTTAAATTGGTTATGTGTTAAAAATTCTGGTTTTCGGTTAATGAGAGCCATTGCAGGATCTGGGGTGATGGGTATTCCTAACATTTTAGATGCAATAGTAAAGATAGCTTTCCAAAAAATTTGTGCTTTGGGGCATGACCACCAAATATGAAAGTGAGTACCTGGGTCCAAGCATCCACGATAACACTCTGTCGAGTAATTATGCACATATTTCGCTATTCTAACCGGTACAAGGTACCATCGTATTAAAACTTTATAATTAGCCTCTATTGCTATTATGTTTGGGGAAGCCGATTTGGTTGTTAACCAAATTTGATTCCATTCTGTTGTTTCCAGAGTTTGTTCTAAATCTCCCTCCCATTTCTGTACATACGATGGTTTCTCCGTTTCGGGTTGGTTTACTAAGTGAGCATAAAGGACCGAAATCATGCCTTTAGCATGAGGATTATTTTTACAAAATTTTTCAAATTCAGAGAATTGAGTCAGTGGAGATTTTGTGGTTAAGAGAGGCATAAAGAAATTTTTAATCTGAAGATATCTAAATAACTCCGATTGAGGTAATCCATATTTATCACAGAGGGATGGGAATGGAATAAAGGATGAAGAATTTACAAATTTGTGCAAGTTTAGTACATTATAAGTAATCCACTCTTTGAAAGATCTAGGTGAGATCCATGCGGGGTAGAATGCGGGATTTTTATAGAAAGATAATAGAGGGTTATGTAATGATTGTAGTTGATTTCTGAGTTTGTATTTGTCCCACATGGAGACAAAATGCTTGGTGATTGGGTTACCTATTCCTCTACGATCTCTTGGTGAAAGCCAGAGCAGATTTGCGATTGATAGGGGATCACATTCTGCAGCTTCAATTGACACCCATAGAGGGGATTCGTGTTGTGCATGGTATTTAGTTAAAGTTGCTATATGGGCCGCTCTATAGTAAGAGGCAAAATTGGGGCATCCTAGACCCCCATTTAACTTAGGGAGATATAATGTATGCAGGTTCGTACGAGGTTTAGAGGAGCCCCAAATAAATGAATTTGCTTTTCTTTGTATTATTCTTAGATAATAGGCAGGGATTGGGATAGGTAAAACTCTGAAAAGATATAATAGTTTGGGTAAGATTGTCATTTTTATTGTGTTAATTTTTCCAAACCAAGAAAGAGGGAGGTGATTCCAGGATTTCAGCATATTTGTTATATTTTTGACCATTGGAGGATAGTTAGCTGAAAATAGATCCAAATAAGATGCAGTTAGATGTATTCCTAGATAAGGTATAGATTTATCTGCCCAAGTAAATGGGAGACCGTTTTTAGCTGACGTCAATTCCAATGATGAGAGGGATATGTTTAATGCTATACATTTTTTAGAATTAATGAAAAGACCCGAAAATGCAGCAAAGTCATCAAGTATTGGCATCAAATTGGGGCCTGAAATTTGCGGTGATGAAAGAAACAAGAGGATGTCATCCGCAAATAGACAGAGTTTGTGGTGAAATCCTCCTATCTCAATTCCAGTTATGGTTGGTTCTGATCTTATTCGTTGAGCAAGAGGTTCTATGAGCAGGGCAAACAACAGGGGTGAAAGCGGGCACCCCTGTCTAGTGCCCCTCTCAATGTTAAAGGCCTCAGATTTATACCCTGCATATTTAACGTATGCCTTGGGCTTATTATATAAAGCTTTGATCCAGTTTATAAAATTCGGGCCAAAACCCGAGTATTAAGTTTTTTTTCTGTTTTTCGTGTCCATCGGGTGGCGTGATTGAAGATGGATGACCATTGTGGGACACTTTTTTTTTTTTTAATAAAGGAGTTGTCAAAAACTGTGTTTTGTGGTTTTTACTTTTTGACACTTTTTTGGGTGAATTCACATGGGGGAGTGGGATATGGGGGCCCCCTTGTTAAAGGGGACTTCCAGATTCTGATAAGCCCCCCACCCGCAGACCCCCACAACCACCGGGTAAGGGTTGTGGGAACGAGGCCCTTGCCCCCATCAACATGGGGACAAGGTACTTTGGGGGGACCCCAAAGCACCCTCCCCATTTTGAGGGCACGGTATGTACTGGGGGGGACCCGTGCCATTTTTTTCATTGATTTTTATCTATATTACAGGGAGCCGGCAATACATTACAGCGCAAGCAATTTTAAATGACATTTTTTTTCCTTTAGCAATGTCATTTTACTGTGGCACTGTAAAACACATCAGACAGATGTGCCAATTTACAGGCAGACTAAAGGGACCCACTAGGCACGATATTTGAAGGAATCTTTCATTTTTAATGTTCGTGTCCCAAAGACTTTAATAGGGTTCACATGTTCGCACAAATTATCCTAAATTGATGAAGAAATTAGATTTTTTACATTTTTAATTGGGTATTTTTTATAGCAGAAAGTAAAAACATTTTTTTTTCCAAAACTGTCTGTCTTTTTTTGTTTATAAATTAATAAAAAACACAGAAGTGATTAAATGGGAAAATGGGAAAAAAGGACATACATTTTATTTGGGTACTACATCACACCAGCATGCAATTGTCAGTTAAACTAATGCAGTGCCTTATCCCAAAAAAATGGCCTGGCCATGAAAGGGATAAACCTTCCGGAGCTGAAGTGGATAAACCCATGTGAATTATGGTGGTGTAAATGGATGATGCCAAGAAAACTTTATAAACCAACATTAGAATAACCTGTTGCCACGTAATGCTTATATTTTATTTTTAATGCCCATACACCACACATATCCATGGGCAATAAAGGCTTCCATGCAGAAAGCGCATTCACTGCACACTCACAGCACAGTGACTGAGCTGAGAAAGACAGATCTGAGAAAATGGTGGCTATTTGCCATGTGGCATTTTTTGAAATTCACATGTTATGTAATTTAATTTCACAAGTCAGCGCTGATGAAGCCTCGTTTTTTGAGGTAAAACATGGTGGATTTTTGGGTTGAGGAATTTTTTGAGCACTTCTATGTTGTCATTCTTTGGTTGGAGCATTACATTTATTGGGGTACAACCTATGAAAGTAAGAGTGAGCTCAGTGTAGGATTAAATAATTCTATCAGAGACTGCATCTGTGTGAACAAAGTGAGCTCTCCCTGTTGATATTGAGACACTTTTCTAATTAACTTTTTGAAAATTTAAAACAAAAGCAAAATTTTATATTATTCTTATAAGAAAAGTTATATTTTAGGCTCAAGTGGGTGAGATGTGAGGTGTTATAAACATGTTATACTTACCTGCTCTGTGCAGTGGTTTAGCACAGAGCAGACCTAATCCTCCTTCTTCTCAGGTCCTTCGACAGTGCTCCTGGCCTCTCCCTCATGTTGAGTGCCCCTGCAGCAAGCAGCTTCCTATGGGGGCACCCAAGCCATGCTGAAGCTCCCTGTGTCCATTCAGACACGGAGCTGTGGCCCGGCCCCGCCTCCTCATTCTCCTCATTGGTTCAGTGACTTTGACTGACAGTAGTGGGAGCCAATGGCGCTTCAATGCTATCTAAGCCAATGAGGAGGGAGAGTCCCAGACAGCGTAGTCTCTTGTGCAATATTGCTGGTCAGACGGAATAATTTCATTGGATATCCTGATCGTGTGTGGGCTTCGTCAGACTTTTTTTCTCAAAAATTCTGATGGACCTAGAAATAGAACATGTTTTAAATCAATTCCTATTGGGAAAACCGTTTGTCTGTATGCTATTCCGACGGAGCAAAAATGATGCAAGGGCAGCTACTGGCTATTGAACTTCTCTTTTCTAGTACCGTCGTACGTCATCACGTTCTAAATGATCGGACTTTGGTGTGATCATGTGTAGGCAAGTCCGTTTCAGCGGAACTCCGTCGGAAAGACCAAAGTTCCGACGGAAAAACTGGTCGTGTGTACGTGGCATTATGATACTCTGTCAGCTTTGCCTTTTTTGCATTCTTTACACTTCCATTGACTTTATCTTTATTAATACTTGAATTTATAACACAGTTCCACCTTATTGTTTAATTTCCATGTTATGGCTTTATGGGTGACATGAAGCTTATGACCTTCTGGAGCCCAGGGTGTAAAGTTTCCCACCTCCTTATAAGCTGCAGTACCATCTTTTCCCAGTATCCAGTTAGTTATTCTGTAGTGATAAACAAATTCTCCATATTCATTAAAGAATGGCACTGGCTTAGCCGAATCAAAGGAATATTTCATTTCTTTTAGGAGGCAATACAGCTTGAAAATAAATATAGAGAGGTAAAAAGTGCATGCTGGTATAATAGAATCTGTGAGAAGGAACAAATCATTTTCAGAGGATCCAGACATTTTTTGACTCCCCTCACAGGATATAAGCTATGTCAAATACATACTTCTGTTTAACTGCAAGTCATCCGACTCATAACCAGTTGCAGACTCTGGGTGTACTAGACACGCCCAAAAAAAGTCATCATTGTACACAGGGCATCCCTAGTACCTGACAACAAGTAGAGAGGCGCCTCTGGGTGCAGTCGTTTTTGTGGGTAAAAATACTTTTAATATAACATAGGTAAACTCACATTTTAGTAGTTAAAAACAAGCATTGTATGTCAGAGATGGCGCTTCCGATCCTGTGCCTAGTAGATAGTCTCTGCCGTGGATGTAAGACAACTCTTCCGGGTATGGTATGCCGGCTGCATACACAGAGGAGCGGTCTCTGAACGAGGCTTGGACCACACAAGACTGCTGGCTGCAGGGGGATGACGTCATCAGCAATGGATGCGTTTCTTGGGCATGCGCACTTGGATGGTCAGCAAGCCGCGCCCCTTTTTCAACAGACACATTAGCTAGCCATGCTAAGAGATTTAAGTAAGGGAAGGGGGAGGAGACTGGGCGGGGAAGAGGGCTGATGGACGGGAAGCCAGGGAAGTGTAAACAGCCCAATACTGTGAGGAAAGTGGGCGGTGCGGAAAGCAGAGAAGAACGAAGGGAAACTAGAAATGTCATTAGTGAGGCTGTGTAACCACAGGAAAGACGACAGAGGGGAGGAAAAAAATAATGAGAAGAGAAAGCGTAAGGAGAAGAAAGGGGGAAGGAATGAAAAAGTGGGAAAGTGACAAAATAAAAAATAAAAATAAATATAAAAATGATGACAGAATAAAATAAAAAAACATAATAATAATAGTAAAAATAAAAATAAATAAAAAATAATAAAAATAAATATAAAAATAAAAAATAAAAAATAAAAAATCCCCAAAAAGAGGGAAGAAAAGGAAAGGAGGGGGGGAGGGAGGGGGAAAAGAAGGGGGGAGAGAGAGGAAAAAAGGGGGGAGAAGGGAGAAGGGGGTGGGGAAGAAGAAAGGAGGGGGGAGGGTAAAAACTAGCAAACATCTATGCCACATGTCCAGACCTAAAAAACTAAGATATGTTGATAAAATATATCCTGAAGGGTCTTAGGAAGCCTAAGAAATATATATATATATATATATATATATATATATATATATATATATATATATATATATATATATATATATATATATATATGCGTATTTGCAACATACAAGACATCATATAAAATACATTGAGATGTGCAAACTATGGATGCACACCATAGTAAAAGAAATACATGTGTGTAAAAAATGCAGTATGAGAGTGGTGGTATATAAAAAATGTCAGATGATGTGAATGCCTTTAAAGGCATTAGGAAAGTGGGGATTGGGAAAGGAAGGACCGTAATTCATGGAAACCGTGGATAATGGATGACACTATTCTAGAGGATTCATTATAATAAATGAAAAAATACATATATACATAACAATGATGTGGGAGATGTAAACATAGCGATACATGATCAATAAGTGAATATCAGATAGTATGAATGCCTAAAGAGAAAAAAGAAGGACCGTAAATAACGGAACCTGTAGATAATGGAAACCTGTATTAATGGAAATCCATATACTTTATTCTCAACAAAAAAGAGACTGGGAGAAGAAAAAATGCCAGGTGTTACAGTATGGTGGAAATTTCTATACCTTCGTTCAGACCCCCGGGTGAGAGAACATCTAACTGGTAAATCCAGAACGTTTCACGGGCACATAGTTTCTTGAACCGTTCTGCAGCTGGTAAGGAGTTGGAAATGTGTTCAATAACCCAAACTTTAAGCCCTATAGTGGATTTATGATGGGCTTGGAAAAAATGTTTGGGTACACTGTGTGCCACCTTCAGGGGATCAATCCCACCCTCAATAGATCTCCGATGTTCACCGAACCTAGTCCTAAGTGCTCGTATGGTGCGGCCTACATACAGTAGGCCACAGGGGCAAGATAATCCATAGATCACGAAGTTGGAGGAGCAGTTGTAAAAATCTTTCAACGTGTAAGTGACCCCTTTAGTGGTGAACGACTTCTGACCATGGTGGACAAACTTACAGGTTTTGCACAAAGGGTTACGACACTGATACATCCCTACTATTGGGATAAGTATAGGTTTGTTGGGAGAGCAGTGTCTAAACCGAGTTTTGCTGGGGGCTATTTTCATCTTGAGGTTGGGGGCTCTACGGTATGTAACCTTAGGTTTTTCTGGAAGGTAAGGTTTTAGCAGTGGGTCTTGTAATAAGATATTCCAATGATCCGCTAGAATTTTTTCAATTTTTCTGAATTGGTAATGGAAAGTGGTGGTGAACCGTACTGTGTGATGATCGGGGACCCGGAATGGTTTCGGAGGTTTGCCTTTTAAATAGTGCTGAAATGCCTGATCAGTCAGGGCTGGAGGGTAGTCTTTGTCATTGAACTTGTTTTTTAACAGGGGACTCTGTGTCAGGGTACTCACCAGGGCCGAGATGCTGAGAGCGGCTCCCCTTGCAGCTGAGTGCACTATACCCCTGGAGGTGGCACAGAGGGTATCGGGCACAGAGAGGCACGGGTCGCCAGGCACTAGTAGGAGCCTGCGTGTTGAACTTCTGTCTGGTAGTAGTCCGTGCAGGGTACACCCGGACGGTGATCAGCAGAGGAATCAGACTGGGGCTCCAACACCTTGGTCCTGAAGTAGATAACTGGAACAAAGTATGTAGAGAAGCCAGGGGGTCAAACACAGCAAGCCGGTAGGAAGGAAGTCCGTTTAAACAAGCCAAGGTCATACACAGGAATCAATCAATAGGAGAGTCCAAG
Organism: Lithobates septentrionalis; assembly: GCA_037952835.1. Classification (NCBI taxonomy): domain Eukaryota; kingdom Metazoa; phylum Chordata; class Amphibia; order Anura; family Ranidae; genus Lithobates; species Lithobates septentrionalis. The sequence continues at coordinate 3,107,613 of JBBDGP010000260.1, forward strand.
ACAGGCCGGGGGTCAAACACTGGAGCAGGCAGTAGCGAAGTCTTTAAAGAGAAGCCGGGGGTCAAACACTGGAGCAAACTGAAGAGGAATCCGTTAAGCAAGCCGAGGTCAAGGTGCAGGAGAAGTTCAAGGATGGTCAAGGAAATCCGGGTCACAACAGGCAGGAGCCAATAGCAGAACAAGGAACAGGAACACAGAAGCTGAAATGACAAACCAGCAATAAGCCAGAGAGCTGGGCTGCCTTTTATAGGGCTAATAGGGGAACCCACGTGTGCGGCTAAGATGCGTACGTGCGTACGTGCTTACGGCGTTTCGCCATCCGCTGACTTGCACGTCTATGTGTGCCGTTACGCCGTGACGCGGTCTGCTGAATCGCGTACCCGCATACGCCTATTAGCCATTCTGCCACGCAGGCGTACAGGGAAATGCCGGTACTGGCAAACAAAGTTTCTGCTATTCCTCTGACAGTGTCCCCCCCCCCCCCGAGGGGCAGCCTCCGGATGCCCAACCTGGCTAATATCCCTGGGTGTCGCCTGTGAAAATTCTGAACCAAACGAGGTGCGTGTATATTACTGGCAGGTTCCCAGGAGTTATCTTCCGGTGGGTACCCTTTCCATTTCACCAGATACTGAGTCTGCCTACCCCTCTTTCTACAGTCCATAATTGCTTCCACCTCAAATTCCTCTTCACCCTCTACCTCCACTGGTGGAGGTGGAGGTTCCTCCCTTCCTGAAAAAGAATTGGGAACTACTGGTTTTAGTAGGGATGCATGGAACACTGGATGGATTCTAAGAGTACTGGGTAAGGTTAGTTCGAAGGCCACAAGATTAATTACCCTTTTTACTTCAAAAGGACCAATGAATTTTGGGCCAAGTTTACGTGAGGGACAGGGTAATCTAAGATTGACAGCAGATAGCCAAACCTTATCCCCAACCTTAAATTCCGGATTGTTTCTTCTCCCTTTGTTGTAATATTCCTTATAGCTGTCTTGAGCTTCCTTCATGGCCTTTTGGATCTGTAAAAAATTAGACTGGATGAGATTTACTCGATCTTGAACTGCGGGGGTTGTGACTTCTGGAATGGAGTTTGGCAAAAAAGATGGGTGGAACCCATAGTTGGCCCAAAAAGGCGTCTGATTGGTGGCAGAGTGTGTGGCATTATTATAGGCGAACTCCGCACAGGGGAGAAGGGTTGACCAATTATCCTGAGAGCTAGAGCAGAAACAACGGAGATATTGCTCCAAGGTCTGATTTGTCCTTTCTGTTTGGCCGTTGCTTTGGGGATGGTATGCTGAAGAAAAGGAGGTTTTGATTTCCAGGGATTTACAAAGGTCTTTCCAGAATTTTGAGGCCATGGAGTCTTATTATTTCTTTAATAAAAACATTTGCTGTAGCCAAAGCAGAAGGGGTACCAATCATGGGTAGAAAGTGTGCCATCTTTGAGAGGCGATCAACCACTACTAAGATGGTGGAAACATTTTCGGAGGGGGGTAGATCAACAATGAAGTCCAAAGAAGCCTCACTCCAAGGTCTTTCAGGGATAGATAGGGGTCTAAGGAGGCCCCAAGCTTTAGTGTTTGACCCTTTGCTGCGTTGGCAGGTAATGCAGGATTGAACGTACTTTTTACAGTCTTGCCTCCAACCCGGCCACCAGAAAGAGCGGTGAACTAATTCAGAAGTCTTCCGTACTCCGAAATGTCCTGCCATTTTGTGATCATGGAAAGTCTGTAAAATTCTAAGCCTTACAGAGGAGGGGACAAAAACCTTGTCCTGGGCCCACAGCAAACCATCTCTTTTTTCTAAGGAGGATATCTCGGATTCCGTGCATTGCCTAGAGGCCTGTTCAATAGCAGATTGAAGGTTAGGTTGAATGAGATGAAGAAAATTGTGAGAGGATAGGATGGTTTCAGGTTCTGTTGACTCATTGGCCTCTGGAAACATACGGGAAAGTGCGTCCGCCTTCCCATTTTTTGACCCAGGTCGATAAGAGATATGGAAATTGAACCTGGAGAAGAATAATGCCCATCGGGCTTGTCGGGGCCTAAGACGTTTGGCTGTTCGGAGATACTCCAGGTTCTTGTGGTCCGTGAAGATCATGATGGGCTGGGACGCACCCTCCAGTAAGTATCTCCATTCCTCAAGGGCAGTTTTTATGGCTAATAATTCCCGGTCACCAACATTATAATTTTTCTCTGGAGGACTTAGTTTGCGGGAGGCAAAGGCTACTGGATGGAGAAGTGCCTTAATACCACTTCTCTGAGACAAGATGGCTCCTGTGGCGGATTCTGAGGCATCAACTTCAAGTACATAAGGTAGAGTGGGATCCGGATGCTGAAGTATGGGAGCTGACGTGAATAAATTCTTTAGTTTGGCAAAGGCATCTTGAGCTTCCTGGGACCATCGGAATTTGATTTGTTGGTGAGTTAATTGAGTGATGGGAGAGATAATTGAGGAGAACCCCCTAATAAACCTGCGATAAAAATTGGCAAAGCCAATAAATCGCTGGACTCCTTTTTTGTCTGAGGGGGCCGGCCACTCCTGGATGGCTTTAACTTTTTGTGGATCCATGGCTACCCCTTCAGTAGTGATGATGAAGCCAAGGAACTGGATGGTAGTCTTTTCAAATTCACACTTCTCTCCTTTTAAGAACAGGCCGTGTTTTCTGAGAACTGAGAGGACTTTCTTGACATGGTCTCGATGTAATTCTAAAGTGGTAGAGAAAATTAAAATATCGTCAAGACAGACAATGACAAAGTTATCTAGGAATTCCCGGAAAATATCATTGACTAGATGCTGGAATGTAGCTGGGGCATTACAGAGCCCAAACGGCATCACCAGATACTCAAAGTGACCGAATCTGGACCTGAAGGCTGTCTTCCATTCGTCCCCAGCACGTATCCGAACAAGATTGTATGCCCCTCGTAAATCCAATTTGGTAAATATTTGGGCAGATCGAAACCGCTGGAACAGTTCAGGAATGAGGGGAAGTGGGTATCGATTTTTGATGGTGATTTTATTAAGTTCTCTATAGTCTATGCATGGTCTGAGAGATCCATCCTTTTACTCGACAAAAAAGATACCAGCCCCTGCTGGGGAGGAAGAAGGACGAATAAATCCTTTTTCAAGGTTTTCATCAATGTAGAGGCGGAGAGCTTCTAACGCGGTCTCCGACAAGGGAAAAATACGGCCAAACGGAATCTCGGAGCCGGGCAAAAGATCGATGGGGCAATCATAATGCCGATGAGGTGGTAAACTATCGGCCTTCTTTTTATCAAAAATGTCCAGGAATTCGTGATATGCTGCAGGGACATGTGTAAGCGTATCTGGCACTGGTTGTATGGTCAAACAGGGGACAGTCTTATTGGAGGTTGGCACAAAACAATGCTGGGAGCAGTATGCTGAAGAGAAGAGAATTTCTTTTTTACTCCAAAGGATCTGAGGGTCGTGTGCCATTAGCCACGGGAACCCCAAGATAATGGGAAACATGGGTGAGTTAATGATGTTGAAGCAAAGAAATTCCTGATGACCAGAGTCTGTAGAGACAAGAATGGGCTTGGTTTCTTGAGTGATGGGTCCTAAGTTGGGTAGAGACCCGTCTGCCAGGTAAATCTGAAGGAGCTGTTTTTTATCTTGAAGAGGGATGTGCAGACTTTGGGCAAGAGATGCATCCAGGAAACAGCTGCATGCTCCGGAGTCAACGATAGCCAGCAGTCGAATTCCCTCTTCCGCCACCTGTAATGAGACCGGTAGGATAAGGTGAGACTGGGTTGAGTCAGCAACTTGAAAGTTCATAGCGTTCCGTAAGCGGTACTTACTGGGTCTCACAGGGCAGTTAGGAAGGAAATGGCCAGCTTCTCCGCAGTAGAGGCAAAGATTGGCTTGACGCCGTCGCAGTCTCTCATCAGGAGTGAGTGGGGACCGGACCAGTCCCAGTTGCATGGGCTCACTGTCAGCAGAAGCTGAGGGACCCGCGATAGGCACAGGAACCGGAGGAACCCGGGGTAACATCCAGGTAGGCCGGGAAGACTGGAAGCGTTCAGAGCGACGATCCCGCAGGCGTCTGTCGAGCTTCGTGGCGAGTTGGATCAGATCTTCCAAAGAGTCAGGGGTATCCACTCGTGCCAATTCGTCTTTAAGTGTTTCGGAGAGGCCCTGACGGTACTGGTATTTAAGGGTGGCCTCATTCCAGGTGGTGTCTCCAGACCATTTACGAAATTCCACGGTGTAATCCTCTACTGGTCTTTTTCCTTGGGTAAGGGTGTGCAGAATGGATTCAGCAGTAGCTGTGCGTTGCGGATCATCATATAACTGAGCCATAGCGGCAAAGAAAGTTTCAACTGAGTCTAATAAAGAACTCTTCTGTTCAAGAAGATTATGAGCTCAAGATTGTGGTTCTTCAGATAGTAGTGAAATAACGAATCCCACTTTTATGGATTCTGCATGGAAAGTCCTGGGTTGAAGAGCTAGATACAGTAGGCAAGCATTTTTGAAAGCTCTAAATTTCTTCCGGTTTCCAGAAAAACGTTCCGGAGTGGGGACTCTGGGTTCAGGGAGAGTCGTTACAACTGAAGATGCTGGGGTGACTTGACCTTGGGGAGAGGCCACCCCGCTGGCTGAGGCTGCATCTGAAGGAGCTGGAGCAGACATCAGGTGCTGGAGACGACCCTCAATTTGGAAGTAGCCATCTTGGAGTCTTTGGACAGCCTGAGTAAGAGCTGTCACCTGCTGGCAGAGTGCCTCAAGGGGAGAACCAGCTCTGTCGGCCTCTGACATGGCTGGTTTGTACTGTCAGGGTACTCACCAGGGCCGAGATGCTGAGAGCGGCTCCCCTTGCAGCTGAGTGCGCTATACCCCTGGAGGTGGCACAGAGGGTATCGGGCACAGAGAGGCACAGGTCGCCAGGCACTAGTAGGAGCCTGCGTGTTGAACTTCTGTCTGGTAGTAGTCCGTGCAGGGTACACCCGGACGGTGATCAGCAGAGGAATCAGACTGGGGCTCCAACACCTTGGTCCTGAAGTAGATAACTGGAACAAAGTATGTAGAGAAGCCAGGGGGTCAAACACAGCAAGCCGGTAGGAAGGAAGTCCGTTTAAACAAGCCAAGGTCATACACAGGAATCAATCAATAGGAGAGTCCAAGACAGGCCGGGGGTCAAACACTGGAGCAGGCAGTAGCGAAGTCTTTAAAGAGAAGCCGGGGGTCAAACACTGGAGCAGACTGAAGAGGAATCCGAGGTCAAGGTGCAGGAGAAGTTCAAGGATGGTCAAGGAAATCCGGGTCACAACAGGCAGGAGCCAATAGCAGAACAAGGAACAGGAACACAGAAGCTGAAATGACAAACCAGCAATAAGCCAGAGAGCTGGGCTGCCTTTTATAGGGCTAATAGGGGAATCCACGTGTGCGGCTAAGATGCGTACGTGCGCACGTGCTTACGCCGTCTCGCCGTTTCGCCGTCCGCTGCCTTGCAAGTCTATGTGTGCCGTTACGCCGTGACGCGGTCTGCTGAATCGTGTACCCGCATAAGCCTATTAGCCATTCTGCCACGCAGGCGTACAGGGAAATGCCGGTACTGTCAAACAAAGTTTCTGCTATTCCTCTGACACTCTGGGCAACATAATCACATTCCCTGGTACAGTTCTGTCTCAATCGGCAGAACTGTCCCTTTGGAATGTTGTTGATCCACTGCGGGAGGTGACAACTTTTATAGTGTAGAAAAGAGTTCCCCGCAGTTGGTTTAACATAGTTTCTGGAGACAATCGTAGATGTAGCTACATCAGCACTAAGATCCAAATCAAGGAAGGGCAGCATGTCGGAACTGGGAACAAAGGTAAAAGAAAGGCCAAATTGATTGTCGTTACAATGTTTAACAAAATCGTTGATCACACCGACATCATCATCCCAGATGATGACGATGTCATCGATGTAACGACCGAAAAACACTATATGGCGTGCATATGGGTTGTTGTGGAGAATATATAGATTCTCCCAATAGCCCATAGCCAAATTAGCATATGAGGGCGCAAAATTCACCCCTATAGCTGTTCCCTGTATCTGAACATAAAATTCTTCATCAAATTGGAAGTAGTTATGTGTTAGGCAATATGAAGTGGCTTCCAAAATGAATGCCGCCTGACGAGGATTAATGAGAGGGTCTTCTGCTAAAAAATGCTCAAGTGCCATTAGGCCAAAGGAGTGAGGGATCAATGTATACAGAGAGTTCACGTCGAGTGAGAGCCAAGAGTAAGTTGGCTCCCACTTGTATGCCGAAAGAAGTTCCATCAAATGGGTCCCATCTCGAATATAGGACTGTAATCTCTGTACAATGGGCTGAAGGAAATGGTCAATATATAAGCTAAGACCCGTAGTGACGCTGTCCATCGATGCCACTATGGGTCTGCCGGGAGGGTTATCTAGACTCTTATGGACTTTGGGGAGGTGATAGAAATAAGGGATTTGGTAAAAATCGTTAAGGAGAAAGGACTTTTAAAATTTATTAATGATATCATTCTGAAAAACCTCAGAGACCAAAATGCTGACCTCTTTGGCATACTCAGAGGTTGGGTCTTTATTGATTTTAAGGTAAGTGGAGGTGTCAGAGAGCAGCCTTCTGGCCTCTGTGATATAATCTATCTTGTCTTGCAGGACAATTCCACCACCCTTGTCCGCCGATTTTATAACCAGATCCTCTGCTTCCAATAACGATTTCAGTGCCTTGATCTCTACAGGTGACAAATTGTGAGTGTTGGTGGTGTTGGAGGGTTGGCAGAGCTTCTGAAAGTCTGAGAATACAACCCTGTAAAAACTCTCAATGTAGGGGCCCTTGGCTTGTGAAGGGTAAAAAATAGATTTTGGCTTGAAGGTAGTGTGAATGATAGGAGGGGAGGTGGCAGTGTGTTGGGTGAGAAGGTAAAGCAACTGGTCATCAACCATTTCATCATCAAGTGAAGCATTTTCCATGTCCTCCACTGGATCGACATCAAATGAAAAAGTATCCAATGGGAGAGAGGAGAATAATATGGGTGGAGTAGAATTGACCTGTATATTCTTATTCTCTTTAGAATGGTAGTAGCGTTTCAAAGTAAGGTTCCGAACGTATCTATTAAGGTCTTTAAATAACAGAAAGGGGTTGAGTTTATTGAGGGGAGCAAAATTCAGACCTCTACTTAACAGTGAGGTGTCAGCTCTAGATAAGGCATAAGAAGATAAATTAAAAATCTTCACAGTTTCCTTATTTTCAGTGCGTTGGGACTTCCTCTTGCTACGTCCCCCTCTGCAGCCTCTCCGATGAGCTTTCTTTTCCTGGAGGCTGCAAGAGGAGGACTGAGCACCAAAAAAGGAGGAGAGGATGAGGTGAGTGAAAGAAGGGAGGGATCCGTGGGTTCACTGGGGCCAGGGGGATTAGAAACAGAGGAAACTATAGCCTCTGTACCTACAGGAGGGATTTCCATAACTGCCAAAATGGAAGCATGGTTGGTTGGAGTGGGTGCTATGGGGAGTGATCTATTATAAAATTGATTAAGAGCAGAAATAAGACTAGAATTAGTTGATATTTTATTCAAGTGAATGTCTCTTTTATTCTTATTATTTGGCTGTTTTTTAGCCGGAATAGGGGGATCGGGATAAGACGGGCCTCTAATGGGCTTCCTATTGTGAGACCAAGTGGGAGGAGCCACAGAAAGACTCATTAGAGGTCGTGGGGAGCCAGTCTGAATGGGTGGACGAGAAGGGGGAAGGGTGGGAACTGAAAAAGATTGAGAAATGTATTTTTTCCTCTCTCTCCCCCCTTCTTTTCCCCCTCCCTCCCCCCTCCCCCTCCTTTCCTTTTCTTCCCTCTTTTTGGGGATTTTTTATTTTTTATTTTTATATTTATTTTTTATTATTTTTTATTTATTATTTTTTATTTTTATTTTTATATTTTTTTATTTTTATATTTATTTTTATTTTTACCATTATTATTATGTTTTTTTTTATTTTATTCTGTCATCATTTTTATATTTATTTTTATTTTTTATTTTGTCACTTTCCCACTTTTTCATTCCTTCCCCCTTTCTTCTCCTTACTCTTTCTCTTATCATTATTTTTTTCCTCCCCTCTGTCGTCTTTCCTGTGGTTACACAGCCTCACTAATGACATTTCCAGTTTCCCTTCGTTCTTCTCTGCTTTCCGCACCGCTCACTTTCCTCACAGTATTGGGCTGTTTACACTTCCCTGGCTTCCCGTCCATCAGCTCTCTTCCCCGCCCAGTCTCCTCCCCCTTCCCTTACTTAAATCTCTTAGCATGTCTAGCTAATGTGTCTGTTGAAAAAGGGGCACGGCTTGCTGACCATCCAAGTGCACATGTCCAAGAAACGCGTCCATTGCTGATGACGTCATCCCCCTGCAGCCAGCAGTCTTGTGTGACCAAGCCTCATTCTGAGGCCACTCCTCTGTGTATGCAGCCGGCATACCATAGCCGGAAGAGTTGTCTTACATCCGCGGCAGAGACTATCTACTAGGCACAGGATCGGAAGCACCATCTCTGACATACCATGCTTGTTTTTAACTACTAAAATGTGAGTTTACCTATGTTATATTAAAAGTATTTTTACCCACAAAAACGACTGCACCCAGAGGCGCCTCTCTACTTGTTGTCTTTCAGCCTCGAGAATATGGTTTCTTTCTCATCATGATGGCAGCCCTGCTTGCTCCTTTTGGACGTTTTTACCCCTCCATTCCATTCAAAAATAACACATAGACTACTGTTTTTTGTATGCCATTTGGATTGTCATTTTTTATGATTTGGTACTCCTTTTGTGTAGATTTGATCCTGTGAGTTCCTGAGGTATTGCGCCTATACTTGCTATTCATCCCTAGTACCTCCAGTCCTTCTGCCCTGCTGCTGGGATCCCCCTGCCCGGTACATGGCAATTCAGCTCTGATTAATCACAGCTGCATTGCGAGTATACAGAGGGGGTCCCGGCAGATGGAGCTGTAAAAAAAAAAGCAGTAGGGGAATGTTTATCAACAACATTGCTCAGCCGCATTTACAGGAAGCTACAATGAAACATTGTTTCATTTTATATCTTTCTGTTTATTCATCTACAAATAAAAAGAATGTACTTCAATCTGCAGATGAAGTCAGTTAAAGAAACATGACAAGTAATAAAAAATTTTGTTTTGTCTTTTTTATTAAATGCTCCTCTGAACTCATTATTAACCCTTTGTTTACTCTAATCAGCCCTAATTAACTCCTTATTCTCCTTCTCCATTCATTTATAATTTTCCTGGTGATTTTTTTTTTTTTATATCAACTAATATTTAAACTTTTTTTCAGTTTTTGTTTGCTTTGTTTATTAATAATTTTACACCTTTTAAATATATTTATACGTATCAGACTGAAAAAAAAGTGCAAAATTGAAAAAACCCACATTTGTAAATAACTTTGCAATGCCTTGTACCAAAATCATAATTTTAGTGTTGTTTTTAACCACTTCAGCCCCAGAAGATTTTACCCTCTTCCTGACCAGAGCACTTTTTACAATTTAGCACTGCGTCACTTTTACTAGTAATTGTGCGGTCATGTGATGCTGTACCCAAACAAAATTTGCATCCTTTTTTCCCCCAAATTGAGCTTTCTTTTGGTGGTATTTGATTACCTCTGCGTTTTTTATTTTTTGCGCTATAAACAAAAAACAGCGACAATTTTGAAAAAAAAAAAAACAACAATATTTTTTACTTTTTGCTATAATAAATATCCCCAAAAATGTTTTTAAAAAACAAATTTCTTCATCAGTTTAGGCCAATATATATTCTTCTACATATACTTGGTAAAAAAAATTGCAAGCGTATATTTATTGTTTTGCACAAAAGTTATAGCGTCTGCAAACTATGGAAAAGATTAATGGCATTTTATTATTATTATTTTTTTTTACTAGTAATGGCGGCAAGCTACAATTTTTATCGGGATTGCGACATTGCGGCAGACAGATCCGACACTTTTGACACATTTTTGGGACCATTGAGATTTATACAGTGATCAGTGCTATAAAAATGCACTGATTACTCTGTAATTGTCACTGGTAGCGGAGGGGTTAACACTAGGGGGCGATCAAGGAGATAAATTTGTGTTTCCCCAGTGTGTTCTAACTGTATAGGGATAGGATTGAGTAAGAGAGGAGACATATAGTTGTTCCTATTTACTAGGAACAAACAACATGTCTCCTCTCCCCTGACAGCACAGGGATTTGTGTGTTTACACACAACTCCCCATGCTGGCGCTCGTGCACGCGATCTCGTGTGGCCGGCAGCGATTGCACCCGTCGGCCACGCGCATCGTGTCCCCTCTGGCAGCTCTTAAAGGGCCGACGTATCCATACGGGATTTTGCGCACCCGTGCCACTTTGCCAATGTATATTGGCGTGAGACGGTCGGCAAGTGGTTAAACGGGGAACAAATTACAGCATAAAATGCACACTTTTTATGTGCAGTAACACTATTTATTTTAAAACTAACACTGCTCAAAAAAGGATTGCGAAAAAAAAAAAATCATTGTTGCAGGAAAATATTCACAAAAAGAAAGCCTTGTTTGTCCTTAAAAAAAATAATATACGTAATACATTGTTATGTAATGACAAAATCATTGCCAAATAAACAGGCTCATGGCAGAAATGTGAAAATTGCTTGGGTCCATAAGGGGTGAACAGGTGTGAGAGCAGAAATGGATAAGAAGAATGCAGAAAATAAAATAAGAACTTTAAAATAAAATGTTTTTTTTTTTCTGCTTTTTTTATTTGTAGTATATGTTTCATGCTAAGCAACTAGAAGACTTGTGCTTAGATATGAGAGATTGAATCATTTTTTATTCCTTTTCTGCTTTTCTGCTTTCTGCCATTAGGGGACATAGGGTACAAGTTACTAAACACAAATAGAATTTCACGTCCCTGGGAGACCCCACCACTTTTTGCCCCCACCCCTCACCAAACAGGGCATGCTGGGTCGATGACTTTAAAAGGGGATGGGGTCACTGATGTCATTGGGTGACTCCTCCCCTTAGCTATTGAAGAAATGTCAGATGGAAGAGCAGGCAGTTGGCGGGGAGTCTTCGACACTGGAGGGTTTTTTTTTTGGATTTGGCGTTCAGCGCGATTGATAAAGGGTCTAAACTGAGGGACATTGTTTTTTTATTTTTTAATAAAGGAATTGTCAAAAACTTGTGTAGTGTCTTTAATTCCTTTTTACACTTTTTTGATGATTGGGTAGGGTACCCCATACTCATTTACATGGGGGAGTCGGAATCTGGGAGCCCCCTTGTTAAAGGGGGTTTCCAGATTCCGATAAGCCCCCCGCCCGTAGACAACCAAAACCACTGACCAAGGTTTTGGGGAAGAGGCCCTTGTCTCCATCACTATGGGACAAGGTGCTTTGGGGTGGAGGGCACCCCCATGTTAAGGGCATGTGGTCAGGTATGGTTTCAAAAGCCTGTTGTAGTTTTCTAGATCATTGTGGAGATGGGCTGGGAGAATCTGATCTGAATTAGTGGCCAGTACCATATGTTACAGGAGGCTGAAATCATTCTTGCAATGCATGTATCCATGGTTGTTGATGTCACGTACCTGGTAGGTAGAGCCTGGAATGCAGAGAACGGCCTCTCGTATACCTCTGACTTAAGAACCCCTGGAGGTGTGGACAGGGACTCGAAAGTACAGCGGGGCACAAGTGCCTGACTGGAACACTGAAGCAGAAGGCAGGATCTTGTAGTCAGCAGGGAGGTGCACTGTAGTCCCGTAGCAGGTTGCAGACAGCAGGGAGGTGCACTGTAGTCCCGTAGCAGGTTGCAGACAGCAGGGAGGTGCACTGTAGTCCCGTAGCAGATTGCAGACAGCAGGGAGGTGCACTGTAGTCCCGTAGCAGGTTGCAGACAGCAGGGAGGTGCACTGTAGTCCCGTAGCAGATTGCAGACAGCAGGGAGGTGCACTGTAGTCCCGTAGCAGGTTGCAGACAGCAGGGAGGTGCACTGTAGTCCCGTAGCAGGTTGCAGACAGCAGGGAGGTGCAGACAAGCCGGGTCAAGGTACTGGCGGGCAGATCAGGTACAGAAGGGCAAACCAAGAGAGTAGTCAGAGTCCAAGCCAAGATCGGGGCGGGCAGCAAGCAGGTAAGTCAGGAACAAGCCAAGTAAATACTGGATACAGGAAAACTGGTAACAAGTTAGCAGGGGTCTCAGGAAACGCTGTAGACCAGACAGCAAGGCAGCATTGAGACAGTCTTCCTTAAATAGGCTATCTTTGGCGCCAAGTGGCGCTATTGCGCATGCGCGTACGTTTGTTAGCACTTTTGGAACTATTGGCACTATTGCGCATGTGCGTACGTTTGTTAGCACTATCAGCGCCATTGGCGCTATTGCGCGCACACGAGCGCCGGATGGCGCTTCTATGCACAGGCACTCGTTTAATCCTTAATCCGCTGGGAAAACTGCAAGAGGGCTTTTCCTGACAGTTGAGTATGTTTTCCTTAGGGTTTCTGGGGTTTGGTACCAATGGAAAACTAATTTATATTGATATTTTATATTTTATTTGCAAAATGTTATACAAAAACTAAGAAAAACTTTTTTTCAAAATTTTCGGTCTATTTTTGTTTGTTTAGCAAAAAGTAAAAAAACCCAGTGGGGGATTAAATACCACCAAAAGAAAGATCTATCTGTCTCAAAAAAAATATAAAAAATTAATATGGGTACAGTGTGCATGACCCTGCAATTGTCAATTAAAGTGCGACAGCGCTGAAAGGCTAAATTTGGCCTGGGCAGGAAGGGGGTGAAAGTGCCCGGTATTGAAGTGGTTAAGTAAAATTGATGACTGGCACCTTAATAAGAACTTAAGAAGTATTAATAATTCCTAAAGTTCTTATTAAGTAAGTATACTCGACAGAGTGTACCCAACGCGTTTCAAGTTACAGCATTGATCCTCTTCATCAGGGGTGAGTGGTTATGGAAAAAGCATTTATGTCTATAATAGACAAAAACAAATAATATAAAAATTCATCCTAAATTAAATTCACAATGAAATAGACATTCAACAACAGTATTGATGTACACTGACCATGTGGTTTGTGTAAAATATTATTGGTATTGCCGCCTATCAGTGCCCATCATCAGTGCCCCTCAGTGCCTCCTCATTTGTGCCACCTCATCAGTGCCAATCAGTGCCGTAGTATCAGTGCCCGTCAGTGCAGCCATATCAGTGCCCGTCATTGAAGAAGAAAACATACTTTTTTACAAAAAATTTTAACAGAAACAAAGAGAAACTTGTTTTTTTTTCAAAATTTTTGGTCTTTTTTATTTGTTGCGCAAAAAATAAAAACCGCAGAGGTGATCAAATACCACCAAAATAAAGCTCTATTTGTGGGAACAAAATGATAAAAAATTTGTTTGGGTACAGTGTTGCATGACCGCGCCATTGTCATTCAAATTGCGACAGCGCTGAAAGATGAAAATTGGCCTGGGCGGGAAGGTGTCTAAGTGCCTGGTATTGAAGTGGCTAAAAAAAAACAAAAAATGAGGGCTTAGTAACCCTTTAAGGAAAGCACAGAGAAAGAAAGGCACATATACTGTATACCAGGGATCCTCAAACTACGGCCCTCCAGCTGTTCCCATGAGGCATTGTAAAACTCTGACATTCACAGACATGGCTAGGCATGATGGGAATTGTAGTTCTTGAACAACTGGAGGGCCGTAGTTTGAAGACCCTTGCTGTATACTGTATCTTTATTAAAACCATCAATGATAACAACAATCCACTTTTCCTGGTATTGTCATTGATTTCCATGACTGGCAAATAGCGCTTATGCTTTTACTAAAAACGCCAGAACACTCCAGTCACCATTCAGATGGCATGAAGATATCCACATGTAGAGGAAAATAGAGACAACGCCTCCAAAAGTGTAAAAACCTTAAGGTAGCCACTTTTTTTAAATGAATGCACTTACATCAAGACTCCAAAAAAAACATGCCCATAATTGAAATCAGTGCCAGGCGTCACAGTACTGCGATCCCTCATGGATCAGAGCGGACGTTTGCACTTTCTGAATCAACGTCATGACGTCACATATGGTTGCCGCGTAGCCACGCCCCATGCAAAAAAAAAAAAGATGTGAGCCCCCCCAATGCTATACTAGACCATTTGAAAAAAGCAAAGAGTGAGGCCCTCCCAAAAATCTACACTAGACCCTTTTCCGAGCATGCATCCTAGCAGACCAGGAAAGGAGGAGATTATTTTTAGTATCAGAGCATGCGTAGAAATACAGTATAGTAGAGAGTTGTCTTTTTAGAATAAATAATTTTTTTAGACTTTTTTTTTTTTCTTTTTCAAATATTTTATTGGGTAACAAATATGCCACCACAGAAAAACAAAAAAACTTGCACACAGGGAGAAGTCTCATTAGAATTCACAATTTACAGTGCAGAATGTCATAAAAATCCCCTCTGAGGACTGTAGGCAGGTCAAGGTCAATTGGAGTCTGCAAGGTGATGGCCTATGTAAACAAGGCAGACCGCCGTTCTGTGAGAGAGGAATGTGCTGAGCAGGAACACGGATCTTTACATTTCCCCAGTCAAAGCACCTCCCCCACACAGTTAGCAAGCACTCCTAGGGAACACATTTAACCCTTTGATTGCCCCTGATGTTAACCAGTTCTCTGCCAGTGTCATTAGTACAGTGACAGTGTATATTTTTTTTAGCACTTAAAACTGTATTTGTGCCACTGGTCCCCAAAAAGTGTCAAAAGTGTCATTTACAGCTCTAAAATGTGCCCCTTTTTAACAAATGAAACCACCAAGTTCCTCATTCACTCCCTTGTTATCTCTCGCCTTGACTATTGCAACTCCCTTCTCATTGGCCTGCCTCTGCATAGGCTATCCCCTCTTCAGTCTATCATGAATGCTGCTGCCAGACTTATACACCTTACCAACCACTCAGTGTCTGCCAACCCTCTCCTCCAATCCCTACACTGGCTCCCAATCACCCAGTGAATTAAATTCAAAATACTAACTATAACTACATAACTACAGAAGATTTTTTTATTTTTCCCTCACCTTACCGGGTTCATCTGGCCAGCCGCACAGGCTCAGCCTCTTTCCTCTAGCGAAGCCCCTCTGTTTGGTTGTAAATCATCCATATGAGGGAGCCCCCCCCCCCTCCAGACCCAGGTGCTGGGGGGGCCAGGATACTGGTCTCTAGGACAGGAAGGATGCAACCCCCTCTATACGCTCGGGCAGCATGGTTCCCCCTTTGCTGGCACTTTACTCCATAAACAGGACATCATTCTGGTAAAAACAAGCACTGTTGGACATTCACTGAATGGCCAGGAAGCAAACTACAGCAGAAACACGAAAATGAGGGCAGCGCCCTCTTTCAAAATGGCGGTTAATGGACTACCGGTCGGTGGAGGTGAACCAAGATGGCGTCAGGGCTGACTTCCTGTTAGCTAGGAGAGAAGCTGTAAGTAATCAAGGAACACCTGAGAGAGGTAGAAACCCTCCCCCCATGCACTTCTAACTAGAGAGATGCAACAGTATGGTGCACAACAGGAGAAAGTGCACACAGCGGACGCCAGGTAAGGGGGAACCAAAGGCTGCAGAGGTGGGGAGATGGGAACTGTAACACTGCATAGCAAAGCATTGAAATGTCATTAACTAACAGGTTGCCTGTTTGTGCTGTGTATGGGTCATTACATCTACAGAGGTAAAACACACTTCTAAAACTTACTAATGTTGCAGCAGTATTAGAAGCTATAGCACAAATGTCTGTGTGTTGCAGGTTCCTCAGAAACAACATGAGTTCTCCCAGAGACCAGCCACACAATATAAGGTGAGTGTTAGGTAAGTAGGGAATAAATAATTAAAAGAGAGCACTTGGGCTAATCAGATGTAAATCTTTGCAGCCCCCACAGCCAATACCGCTCCTCAAAGAGGACAGATAGAAGCCCAAGCTCAGCAACAGCCCATTCAAAGACCCACCAAGAGAGCCGGCATAGAATGGAGGATATGCAGGCTGAGGAAGATACAGAGGGCCAATGTCTAGGATGCGGTTTTAAGGCATTTCCCCAAAAGGTTTTTTACACCGGGCATGCCTGCTGGAAGCCGCAGGAGATAAGGAGACAGAAAAGGCTGACATAATTGCATTAATCAAACAGACAATACAAGACTCCCTGCAGGAAGTGTCAAGCAAACTTACACAGCCAGGGGCAGTGTCCAGCCCATCATTAGCACAGAGAAATACCACAAGAGAACCTTCACTAGCGTCAGGCTCAGAGGATGAATCTCCAGCAGGAGAAGAGTCATTTGCTGGGTTTGACTTTGCTCTAGTACAACCACTGGTAAAGGCAGTAAGAGAAGCCCTCGAGTGGGAGGAGGAAATCGCACAACCTGTGAAAACCAGGAAATACTATCCACAATTAAAGACAATACTCTCATTTCCCTTGTCATGTATGACGAGTGGAAGAAATGTGACAGAAAGCCATCTCTATCAAACAGGTTTGAGAAAATGTACCCCTTCAAGGAGGAGGATGTCCAGGCATGGGAAGAACCACCATTAGTGGACGCAGTTATCATCAGACTAGCTAGGCACGTTACACTGCCGATGGATGATGCAGTCTCCTTCAAGAATGTGTCAGAAAGGAAGATAGACATAGAACTAAAGAAAGTCTATATGGTCACAGGGAGTGCCTGTAAGCCAGCACTGGCACTAACGTCAGTAGCCAAAGCCATAACAGCATTGGCAGAGAATGGGGAGGCAGAACTGATGACAGACACAGGAAACACGTTAATAACAAATGTACTAGGCGAAATTAAGATGGCAGGCAACTTCGTTGGCGAAGCTGCGATCGATATGCTGCGGAGTGCAGCCAGAATAATGTTGTCATCAGTAATGGCGAGGAGAGCGTTATGGCTCAAGCCTTGGATGGCAGACGCGTCATCGAAAACCAATTGGTGCCGTATTCCCTTTGATGGGAAACCCTTATTGGGTAGCAAACTAGAAACTTCTATCTGAAAAATTAACAGGGGGTAAGTCAGGGTTGATCCCGCAAGACCTGAAAACCATACATCAGCGACAACCAGAAAGAAGACAATTTACAAATAAATCAAGAGACAGAAGGTCATTTGGAGCAAACAGAAACGTCAGAAAAAATTGGAGAAACCCACAAACATCAGTAACACGGGTGAACAAAGATAAACAAAGCACGATGCAGAAACCTTTTTGAGGATCCCTCCGCCCAAACTGGCCCGGTTGGTACCCGACTGTGCCACTATGCGCAAGTTTGGGCTGAGCAGATCCAGGACCCTTGGGTCATGAAAATAATTCAGGAGGGCCATCATTGGCAATTTCTGAATCCTCCAGAGCTACCCCAGTTTACACGCACAAAACTTTCCCGATGCAAACACAAAACACTTATGCCCTGTACACACGGTCGGATTTTCAGACGGAAAATGTGTGATAGGACCTCGTTGTCAGAAATTCCGACCATATGTGGGCTCCATCACACATTTTCCATCGGAATTTCTGACACACAAAGTTTGAGAGCTTGCTATAAAATTTTCCGACAACAAAATCCGTTGTCGGAAATTCCAATCGTGTGTGCACAAATCCAACGCACAAAGTGCCGCGCATGAACAGAATCAATTAAGAGATGAAAGCTATTGTCTACTGCCCCGTTTATAGTCCCCACCTACGTGTTTTACGTCACCGTGTTCAGAACGATCGGATTTTCCGACAACTTTGTGTGACCGTGTGTATGCAAGACAAGTTTGAACCAACATCCGTCGGAAAAAATCCATGGATTTTGTTGTCAGAATGTCCGATCAATGTCCGACTGTGTGTACAGGGCATAATAGTTCTCGAATATGTTCAAACACTTACAGAAAAGAGCAATAGAACCAGTGCCGGACCGAGAAAGATACCAGGCATTCTATTCTCCTCCTTTTCTTAATCAAGAAAAAAACAGGTGATTTAAGGCTGGTATTAGATCTCTGAGAATTGAACCAGTACATAACAGTGCAGAAATTCCGAATGGAATCTCTACAATCAATCATACAAGCTATCGGCCAGGGGGAGTGGATGAATGGATTTGGATTTGAAGGACGCATATCTACATGTTCTGGTCCATCAACAATGCCACAAATATTTGCGCTTTGCGATAATGAAATACCACTTTCAGTTTGTATGCTTACCATTCGGCCTATCGACATCCCCGAGAATATTTTCCAAGGTACTACTCCCGGCCATAGCCAAATTACACAAACAAGGCCTTTGTGTGTTCCATTACTTGGACGACATCCTACTAGTAGCCCCAACACCTCAAGTCTTAGTGGAACATCGGGAAATCCTAGTCAGAACCTTGCTAGGTCTAGGTTGAAAGAAGAGTCAACCAATGCCCACACGAAGAATGTTATTTTTGGGGGCCATTCTGGACACCGAGAAAAACATGGTGGAATTCCCTCTAGAGAAGGCAACAGCGTTAATCTCCTGACTAGAGAGAACAGCAGCTCAATCATACATCTCAGCATCTCACTGCCTCAGACTACTAGGATCGTTAGCAGCCACTAGGGATGAGCTTCGTGTTCGAGTCAAACCCATGTTTGACTTGAACATCATCTGTTCGCCGAATTGTGAACGATATGGGTCGTTCGCGCCAAATTCGTGTGGCGCGTCACGGCCCATAATTCACTGCGGCATCGCAGTGCATTGCTGGCTGATGATTGGCCAAGCATGCACTATGTTCCACATGCTTGGCCAATCACAGTGCCATCTGTAGAGAGAGCTGTAATTGGCCAAAGCCAGGGTGGCTTTGGCCAATTATGGCTCAGGGGGTTTAGTACACGCCCCACACTATATAAGGCCGCCTGAATGGCGGCCCTGTGTAGTGTGTTCCGGCGTTGAGAGACTGAGACAGAGAGACCGTGTCATTTGATTTAAGTTAGATTAGGCAGGACAGTCAGTCAGTTAGCTGCACTTACACAGTGTATTGTGTATATATATGCATCCCAGGTGTTGTGTATGTATATATATATATGTATGTATGTGTATGTATATATGTATATATATATATATATATATATATATATATATATATATATATATATATATATATATATATATATATATATATATATATATATATATATATATATATATATATACACTGTATTCAGTTTAGCTAGATTCGTTCCTGTTATTATCTTCCTACTGACTGGCAGGCTTGTGTTGTTACAGTATTTACAGCTACCTGAAGAAAATTGCTGGTGTTCTTCTGATCCCATTAGTACCACAGTCAGGCAGCTAGACTATTTACAGTTAGTGTAGTGCGTCCTCCTCACAGTGTTCAGCTAAAGCTACAAGTTGGTTTAGTTTGTCCTCCTCACAGTGTTCAGCTAAAGCTACAAGTTAGTGTAGTGAGACCTCTGCACAGTGTTCAGCTAAAGCTACAAGTTAGTGTAGTGCGTCCTCTGAACAGTGTTCAGGTAAAGCTACCTGTAGAAGGTTGGTAGTGTTTTCCTGATCCTATAACTACCGCAGGCAGCTACATTGTTTTAACGTTAGTGTAGTGTGTCCCCTTCACAGTGTTCAGCTAAAGCTATCTGTAGAAGGTTGGTGGAGTTTTCCTGATCCTATCACTACCGTAGGCAACTACATTATTTACACGTTAGTGTAGTGCGACCTTTGCACAGTGTTCAGCTAAAGCTATCTGTAGAAGGTTGGTGGTGTTTTCCTGATCCTATCACTACCGCAGGCAGCTACATTATTTTAACGTTAGTGTAGTGTGTCCTCTTCACAGTGTTCAGCTAAAGCTATCTGTAGATGGTTGGTGGAGTTTTCCTGATCCTATCACTACCGTAGGCAACTACATTATTTACACGTTAGTGTAGTGCGACCTCTGCACAGTGTTCAGCTAAAGCTATCTGTAGAAGGTTGGTGGTGTTTTCCTCATCCTATCACTACCGCAGACAGCTACATTATTTTAACCAGAAAAAGAAGAAAGTAAAACTGCGCATAGGTAAAATGTGTAAACAAAAAGTGAAGCTGCAAATTCCTATGTGTAACACAAACATAAAATAAACAATTAGAAAATGGAACTGCGCTAATAAAACAAACTTATGCAGATGACATTTAACCATAATAAAGTGTAAAACCTTGTAAAAGGTATATAAAACATATACATAGTGCTCATTACTAAACGTATACATTAAATGAACACACAGAAGTGCATTTTCATGTGCATCAGTGCAAATTTATAGGATATTAAAAGTCCATTAAGTTGATAAGATGATCACCCAAGTGTTAATAAAGATGTGAAAAATCTTGATAATTAGGAGTAAAGTGTCTGATCCACCATCACCAATGTAAATGCTGGCCGCTTACCAGAGACCCATGACCCCCCACTACAGAGGGGTCTGGGTAAGCTGTTAAGAATGGTTACTCCGGACCACCATCAAGGAACCAGGTAGTATCGCTATGTTGAGATATTGGGGGCCTCGATGTCAGATGGATCAATGGCACAATAGCAGAACATCAAACTCTCAGCAGCAAGGTTGACCATAAATGGAAAAGAGAGCTCCAAATAGTGTAAAATCGTATGGTTTTATTGAATAAAAATATGTAAACACTCACATGTAAAATCACAATGAACGGCTGAAGAGAAGTCTGGGGCACCGGCCGGATACCCTCAGACAGCCCGTCCTGCTGGTACACAACAGCGGTAGGGGATGGCGCGATCACGTCGCTCCGTTCCGCCCTGCGCGGCGTTTCGTAACAAGTTTAGTCTTCCAGGGGCACGGGCAACGTGTCGCGTCACCTCCTTATATAATACAAAGAGAGATTGAACCAAGCCTCACTCTGAGTTTTCGTCCCAACACCGGACTTCCGTGGTAGACTTGGATAGCAAACAACAGACCGTTTACATGCGCAAGCGCACCATCAATGTCTAAACATGTAATGTTACCCATGTCTTTGCAGATGTCATATCTCAAGCAGAGAAGTTCTGATAAAGACTGTGGGACACATGATAGATCTATGGGTCACATGGTAGATCATATTATTAAAAAGCCTGTAATCTAAATGTCACAGATATGGGGAAAAAATGTAGAAAAATTAAAGAAAAAATATATCCAGACTCACAGGCTCCCTATTAAGGCTGAACCCGATTGCGGGTACACCAACTTCGGTAGAGACTGTCAAGATTGGAGAATGTTGGGACTCCACATTCCACATAATCCGTGACACAGACCGGAAATGTTCGTAATGGGATCAAGGGGACCAATTTATTTGTAAAAGCCCCTGGTGGCCATCTTGGTGATAGTTAAGGCCGAGTTCACGCATGCTATGTCAGATCACACCACTCACATGCAATGTCGATTGACTATTAATGTCGAGAACTAATTTGAGTCTAAAAATAGACCCACTGGACGGTGTATTACCCATATCTGATGCAAGCCTGGATGTAGATATTCCGACTCTTTGGACAGAATTAGAATAAATATAAAACATAAAAAATTAGAAATTTAAAAATTTTTTTTTTTGTATACACAAAAAATTAATTAACCACCTCAATAAAGGGCACTTTCACCCCCTTCCTGCCCAAGCCATTTTTCAGTTTTCAGCGCTGTCGCACTTTCAAT
Organism: Lithobates septentrionalis; assembly: GCA_037952835.1. Taxonomy (NCBI): domain Eukaryota; kingdom Metazoa; phylum Chordata; class Amphibia; order Anura; family Ranidae; genus Lithobates; species Lithobates septentrionalis. The sequence continues at coordinate 3,129,254 of JBBDGP010000260.1, forward strand.
GATAATTGCGTGTTCATGTTACACTGCACCCTAATGAAATTTTTATCATTTTTTCCCCACAAATAGAGCTTTCTTTTGGTGGTATTTGATCACCTCTGTGGTTTTTATTTATTGCGCTATAAACAAAAGAAGAGGGACAATTTTGAAAAAACACAATATTTTTTACTTTTTGCTCTAATAAATATCCAATTTTTTTTCCCTCAGTTTAGCCCAATATGTATTCTTCTACATATTTTTGATTAAAAAAAATTGCGATAAGCATATATTGATTGATTGATTTGCGCAAAAGTTATAGCGTCTACAAAATAGGGGATAGATTTATAGCATTTTTATTTATTTATTTATTTTTTACTAGTAATGGCGGCGATCTGCGATTTTTATTGTGACTGGGATATTGCAGCGGACATATCGGACACTTTTGACACATTTTTGGGACCATTCACATTTATACAGCGATCCGTGCTATAAAAATGCATTATAAAACAAAAAACCTGCGCTGGCAACTCACCATAAAAAATAAAATAAATAATATATATAAAAGAAATATATATAATTCATGAAATATACAAGTGCACAAATGATATGAACTGTGTAAAATTAGAAGAAGAGCCACTTAAGAGCTATGCGACTAGAAGAAAATTCAATGTCGCTACACTAGTGCAATTAAAAAATGTGACATATAAATTGTTATTCATGACCACAAACACAGGTGTAAAAATAGTAATACATCATGATAAGATAAAATGTGCACAAAATAGTGTGGACTGTGTAAAATTGGCAGAAGAGCCACTAGGAACTATGCGACTAGAGAACAATTGTATGTCGCTGCACTGGTGCAATTAAAAAAGTGTGACATATAGATTGGCATTCGTGACCACAATTACTAGGAACTATGCGACTAGAGAACAATTGTATGTCGCTACACTGGTGCAATTAAAAAAGTGTGACATATATATTGACATTCGTGACCACAATTACGGGTATAAAAAACCTCTTATGAGATAGATGTCAAATAATATGTAAAGAAAATAAATGAAAACATAAATTTCTATTAACGGAGAGTGTTTCTTCACAAAAACATTCAACAGACTTCAAGCTTTTCCATCCACACACTAGAGACTTTGGGAACCACAAATCTCACGTTCCACCAAAAAAAGAGGAGAAAGCATATAGTGTAAAAACCTATGACACCGTGAGATCACCTGCGCATATAAGCGCTACTCACGGAACCGATGTGCAGAGCAGGCATTCAGATATTCCGTCGGTGTTCGCTGCTGAGTGGCGTGCGTTTCACCAACTCCAGGAAGTGATGTCACTGGTTCTCGGATTCACAGGCGTAAACAGGATGTTGCGTCGACGCGTTTCGCCCCTCCCCCAGGGCGTTATCAAAAATGCATTGATTACTGTGTAAATGTGACTGGCAGGGAAGGGGTTAACACTAGGGGGCGATCGAGGGGTTAATGTATGACCTAGGGAAGTGATTCTAACTGTGGGGGGGAGGGGACTGACTGGGGGAGGTGACCAATCGGTGTCCCTATGTACAAGGGACACACCAAGGGTCTCCTCTCCTCTCTTACATGCACAGATCCACGGTCCTGCTCTGTTACCCGGCAATCGCGAGTGCCCGGCAGACATCGCCGCCGCCGGGCATGCGCACCGCAAATGGGAGGAGGATATCGTTGATTCGCACAGGAGACCAGAAGTCATCCTATGGGCCAGGTATATCGACGACGTCCTCCTCCTATGGGATGTATGTGAGTTGGAGCTGCAGAATTTTATGGCGGCTTTGAACAACAATGATAGGGGTATTAGTTTCAATTTTGAAGCCAGCCGTGATACCATCCACTTTCTGGATTTAAAGATCCAGATTGAGGGTAACCAATTTGTAACGTCTACCCATTTTAAGGTGACCAATAGAAATTCATACATTTCTATCGACAGCTGCCATCACGATCCTTGGCTCAAAGCTATTCCTCAAGGCCAATTCTTGCGCCTGAGACGCAACTGCTCGGATGTGAACACCTATGATCAACAGGCATCCATTTTGATGACCTGGTTTTTGGAAAAGGGATATGATCCAATTTCCCTCTCTCTGGCTGTTCATACAGCACGAGATAGGGATAGATCCTCCCTTTTATCCGATGCCCCTACACACAGGGACAGTGCTCTCGAAACTGTACCGTTCATTACTACCTATTCGGCTCAGCACCGCACTATTAAATCATTGATACAGAGGCATTGGCATGTGTTGGGCAGTGACCAAATCCTCAGTACTATTTGTCAACTCGACCCAGGGTGGTGTTCAAGGGAGCAGCCTCTTTGGGGAGCAAAATAGCTCCTTCCTTTCCAAGACCCTCCACGGGAGAATAGGTCTTTCCTCCAAAGCCTTACTGGATATTATAAATGTGGTAAATGCCAGGTGTGTTCTCTTAATGCTGATAGATCAAGGCGTATTACTACATTTATATCCACCAGTACCTCGCGATCATATGACATCGAACCCTTCATCACTTGCAGTTCCTGAGGGGGTGGTCTATCTCCTACAATGCCCTTGTGGGCTTCAGTATGTAGGAAGGACCAAAAGGGCTTTACGGGTCCGCCTGAATGAGCGTATAGGGAATATAACGAGGGGTTATGATAAACACCCTGTCTCTAGACATTATGATCAGGTACATAGAAGGGACCCCTCCAATAACCTATATGTAGGTATTGATAAATATAGACCACATTGGCGAGGTAGTTCCCTAGTCAGGGAGATCTCCAAACAAGAGATGTCCTGGATCCACAGATTAAAACGTTATGTGCCATTTGGCATGCATGTGGATACAGATGTGAACGCATTTATTAATAATGCTTGATAGAGCCTCTTGGGTTACTTTTTGGTACCCATGTGGATGGGATGGAGTTAGACCTACCTTAGGTTCTCCCGTGTTCCATATAGGGCCTGCTAACTCAATCATTTTATTTGTATTATTTATTTTTTTAACTAGACTGAAACTATTGTGAGTGCATTGGGAATATGTCTTTGTCATATATGGCAATATATTGTTAAAGCCAGTGCTCTGGGTTTTTGTCTATCCGGATCACCAAGGTAGTTCATGTTAGTACCTTCGGTTTCTATCTCTTCAGACCCTTGGGGTCTTTTGACATCAGAGATATGAGAGGATCTGGGGGGGGGACCCTGAATGTTTTTGTTGTGTCCAGCCTCTCAGAGTTTCCAATAATTTTTTGGACCTTTATCCAATTATTTGGACTCCCATTCTCTTTTTGTATTTCATATAACAAAATTATTGTTCCCAATATCATTAACTTTTTTAATTTTGATTTAATAATTAATTAATTTTTTGTGTATACAAAAAAAAATTGTAATTTCTAATTTTTTATGTTTTATATTTATTCTAATTCTGTCCAAAGATTAGGAATATCTTCATCCAGGCTTGCATCAGATATGGGTAATACACCGTCCAGTGGGTCTATTTTTAGACTCAAATTAGTTCTCGACATTAATAGTCAATCGACATTGCATGTGAGTGGTGCGATCTGACATAGTTAAGGCCGAGTTCACGCATGCTATCACCAAGATGGCCACCAGGGGGCTTTTACAATTAAATTGGTCTCCATCATCCCATTACAAACATTTCCGGTCTGTGTCACGGATTATGTGGAATGTGGAGTTCCAACATTCTCCAATCTTGACAGTCTCTACCGAAGTTGGTGTACCCGCAATCGGGTTCAGCCTTAATAGGAAGCCTGTGAGTCTGGATATATTTTTTCTTTAATTTTTCTTCATTTTTTACCCACATCTGTGACATTTAGATTACAGGCTTTTTAATAATATGACCTACCATGTGTCCTATAGATCTATCATGTGTCCCACAGTCTTTATCAGAACTTCTCTGCTTGAGATATGACATCTGCAAAGACATGGGTAACATTACACGTTTAGAAATTGATGTAAACGGTCTGTTGTTTGCGATCCAAGTCTACCACAGAAGTCCGGTGTTAGGACGTAAACTCAGAGTGAGGCTTGGTTCAATCTCCCTTTGTATTACATAAGGAGGTGACGCGACACGTTGCCCGTGCCCCTGGAAGACGTAATCTTGTTACGAAACTCCGCGCAGGGCATAACGGAGCGACGTGATCGCATCATCCCCTACCGTTGTTGTGTACCAGCAGGACGGGCTGTCTGAGGGTATCCGGCCGGTGCCCCAGACTTCTCTTCAGTCGTTCAACATTGTGATTTTACATGTGAGTGTTTGCATATTTTTATTCAATATAACCATACGATTTTACACTATTTGGAGCTCTCTTTTCCATTTATGGTCAACCTTGCTGCTGAGAGTTTGATGCTCTGTTATTGTGCCATTGATCCATCTGACATTGAGGCCCCCAATATCTCAACATAGCGATACTACCTGGTTCCTTGATGGTGGTCCGGAGTAACCATTCTTAACAGCTTACCCAGACCCTCTGTAGTGGGGGGTCATGAGTCTCTGGTAAGCGGCCAGCATTTACATTGGTGATGGTGGATCAGACACTTTACTCCTACTGTAATTATCAAGATTTTTCACATCTTTATTAACACTTGGGTGATCGTCTTATCAACTTCATGGACTTTTAATATCCTATAAATTTGCACTGATGCACATGAAAATGCACTTCTGTGTGTTCATTTAATGTATATGTTTAGTAATGAGCACTATGTACATGTTTTATATACCTTTTACGAGCTTTTACACTTTATGATGGTTAAATGTCATCTGCATAAGTTTGTTTTGTTAGCGCAGTTCCATTGTCTAATTGAATACATTATTTTAACGTTAGTGTAGTGCGTCCTCTGCACAGTGTTCAGCTAAAGCTATCTATAGAAGGTTGGTGGTGTTTTCCTGATCCTATCACTACCGCAGGCAGCTACATTATTTACACGTTAGTCTAGTGCGTCCTCTGCACAGTGTTCAGCTAAAGCTACCTGTAGAAGGTTGGTGGTGTATTCCTGATCCTATCACTACCGCAGGCAGCTACATTATTTTAACGTTAGTGTAGTGCTAGATGAAGGCAGTAACGTGACCACGGACAGAGGGGGTGCCCAAGAAGGACAGCAGTCTGGAAGTCATGCTCCCCCTGCTGCAGCATACTGCCAGGTTTGCTCCAGTGATGAGGAGTGAGGGGAGGATGAGGTCACTGACTCAATGTGGGTGCCTGATAGGAGAGAGGAGAAGGAGGAGGAGGCACATTACCAACGAGGCAGGATGCCCTCCAGGGGCCAGCCTAAGGGCAGCACACTGACTGCATCACACCGCAAATCTCCGCATGTGCAGGGCGCTGCTGTCTCTGTGCGTTATTCCAAAAGTTCTTTGGTGTGGGCCTTTTTTAAGACAAGTGAATCAGATTGCACCGCTGCTATTTGCAACATATGTCTCAAGCGTATCTCGCGTTGCCAAAACATCTCCCGCTTGGGCAACACATGCTTGACCAGACATATGTTGACCTGGCATGCACTTCGTTCGCAAGCGTATCTAAAAGACCCACACCAAAGAACAAAGAGGACCTTTCCTTGCTCCTCATCAGCTGAGATCTCCAACCCCACTATACCTTCAGTCCTCTCTGAGACCTGCACTGAGAGGAATGAAGGTGTAGAATTAGGTGTGTCACAGCCAAGTACTTGTGGGCAATCTGCTTTCGGTACACCAATGTCAGATTGTACCAGGCAAATTTCCCTGCCCCAGCTGCTGCACCGCCGAGAGAAGTTCGCTCCCAGCCATCCACATGCCCAGCAGTTGAATGCTAGCTTGGCAAAATTGCTAGCACTTCAACTGCTACCTTTTCAGTTGGTAGACTCTGCCCCCTTCCGTGAGTTTGTGGAATGTGCAGTTCCTCAGTGGCAGGTACCCAAACGCCACTTTTTCTCACAGAAGGCGATTCCGGCTCTCTACCGGCATGTGGAAGGCAATGTCCATGCCTCGCTGACAGGGCGATCAGCGGTAAGGTGCATATTACCGCTGACTCATGGCATGGACAGGGACGTTACCTAAGTTTCACCGTGCATTGGGTGACTCTGCTGGCAGCTGGGAAGGATGCAGGACAAGGTGCAGTAGTGTTGGAGGTTGTTCTGCCACCACACTTTCAAAATGCCACTACTAATGATTCTGACACACCTCTCTCCTTCACCCCCTCCTCTTTTTCTTCCTCCATGGCCTCTTCCTGTGCTTTGTTCTCTGAACCAGCGGTGCCCTGTAGGCGTTCAAGGGGCTACGCAAGTATGCAGGCCAAAAAGATGCCATGCGGTGCTTGAGCTGGTGTGCTTGGGGGACAAGAGCCACACTGGGGCAGAGGTTCTGTCAGCTCTGCAGGGGCAGGTTCAGAGGTGGTTGACGCCATGCCAACTTAAGGCAGGAATGGTGGTTTGCGACAATGGCATCAACCTCCTCTCCGCCCTCCGACAGGGACAAATGACCCATGTGCCCTGTTTGGCTCACGTCCTTAACTTGGTGGTGCAGCGGTTCTTGGGCAGGTACCAGGGCTTACAGGATGTCCTGAGGCAGGCCAGGAAAGTCTGTGTGCATTACCGCCAGTCATATAATGCCAGTGCTTGGCTGGCAGACCTCCAAAAGGAATTTAACCTGCCCAAGAACCGCCTAATCTGTGACATGCCCACCAGGTGGAACTCAACGTTGGCCATGCTGCAGCGGCTGCACATGCAGCAGAGTGCCATCAATGAGTACCTGTGCGACTATGGCACCAAGACAGGGTCAGGGGAGCTTGTTTTTTTTTCCCCACACCAGTGGGCCATGATCAAGGATGCATGCACTGTCCTGTCACCATTTGAGGAGGCCACGAGGATGGTAAGCAGTGACAGTGCATGCATCAGTGACACTGTCTCCCTTGTCCACCTGTTGGAGCAAACTCTGTGTGGAATAACACAGACAGGGCACTTGAGGCAGAACAGAGGCAGGAAGAGGAGGACTTCCTTAGCTCTCAAGGCCCCCTTTATCCAGACAGTGTTCCTGCGTGCCTGCCGATCACACAGGAAGAGGAGGAGGAGGAGGATTGTGTCTGTATTGAGGTGGAGCCTGGCACTCAGCATCAGCAGCAGTCTTTAAGGGACCATTTACAGTCCCAAGAAACACATGGACTTGTACGTGGCTGGGAGAAGGTGGCTGCGGATCATGTCGTCCGTAGTGACCTAGAGGACTCCGGACCGAATGCCTCAGCAAACCTACGCTGCATGGCCTCCCTGATCCTGCAAAGCCGGCGTAAGGATCCTCATATTCGTGGTATCAAGGAGAAGGAACAATACTGGCTGGCAACCCTCCTTGATCCACATTACAAGGGTAAGATTGCGGACCTTACCTTGCCGTCACAGAGGGAGCAGAGGATGAAACATCTTCGGGATGCCTTCCAGAAAGGTCTGTGCAACGCGTTCCCAGAGACTCGGAGGTTACAAACTCCTGTTTCTGGACAACGTGTTGCTGAGGCTTCGGTCAGTCAAAGAAGGAGCAGTGGAGAAGGTGGCCGTCTGACCTGTAAGAGTTAATATGGGAAAACTTTTCTCCTTTCCACTGATGCTTTATCACCAATCCTTGTTTCACAAAAAACCCTAAATTTAAAAAAAAAACATTTGTCATTGGGACAAAAAGTGAGGTGAAATCTTCTGAAGAGGAGCACAGACAGCAAAACACACAGGGGTGATAACCCTTCCCTATGTTTTCCAAAAAGCTTAAAATTTTTTGGCTGGAGCTAAACACGTTAAAAATGTACCAGTTCAAAATTACAAACAGATTCTACTTAAAGAGGGAGTCCCGCGAAAAAAATAAATAAATAAAAGTCAGCAGCTACAAATACTGCAGCTGCTGACTTTTAAAATAAGGACACTCACCTGTCCCAGGGTCCAGCGATGTCGGCACCCGAGACCGAATCATCCCTCGTTCCTCGGGTGCTGCCGCCGCCATTCTCTGTAAGGGTATCAGGAAGTGAAGCGCTGTGGCTTCACTTCCCGGTTCCCTACTGCGCATGCGCGAGTCGCGCTGCGCTTCGGACCCCGCTGTCTCTGGGACCCGTGTGTGTCCCAGCAGACAGAGCGGTGGGGATGGGAAGAGGCACTCCCGTGGGAGTCTATGCCGGAAGTGGGTGCAAATACCTGACTTAGACAGGTATCTGCACCCCCTCCCCCCTGAAAGGTGCCACCAGAGGGGGGGGTTCTGAAAAGCGGAGATTCAATTTTTGTGTGAACCTCCGCTTTAACAACAAACCTACAGTCCCTGTCTTGTTTGCACCGCCTGTATACTGCTGTTCAGAGTATATAGGGCCTGGGGGCCCCACAATTTTCCTTTTTTAATTTGTGTGCGGGGTTCCCCTTAATATCCATACAAGACCCAAAGGGCCTGGTAATGGACTGGGGGGTACCCATGCCGTGTGTCTCACTGATTTTCATCCATATTGCCAGGACCCGACATTACATTAAAGCCGCAAGCAGTTTTAAATGACTTTTTTTCCTTTAAAAATGACATTTTGTGCAGGGACTGTTCTAAGCACAGGAAACATGCGCCACTTTACAGGCATACTATAGACACCCCCAGGTACGATTTTTAAAGGAATATTTCACTTTTTTTTTTTTTTTTTTTTACTTTAAGCATCATTAAAATCACTGCTCCCAAAAAAACGGCCATTTTTAAAAGTTTTTTTGCATTGATACATGTCCCCTGGGGCAGGACCTGGGTCCCCAAACCCTTTTTAGGACAATACCATGCAAATTAGCCTTTAAAATGAGCACTTTTGATTTCGAACGTTCGAGTCCTATAGACGTCAATGGGATTCTAACGTTCGGGTGAATTTTCGGTCCGTTTGCAGGCTCTGGTGCGAACCGGGGGGTGTTCGGCTCATCCCTAGCAGCCACATTCCCTATGATAAAGTGGGCCCATTGGCGGATGAGGACTTTTAAAGTTGGATTCTTGAAACAGTGAAAGCACTGATCCACTCATCAGCGGATCAGGTTGTCACCAATAATGAAACATTCCCCCAATTGGTGGCGGAAGCCGACCAATTTAGCGAACTGTCACCGACTCAATCCACCAGTGCTAATAATAGTCATGTCGGATGCATCAGCAATGGGCTGGGGAGCACACTGCAATGGGCACCTAGCCCAGGGCCGATGGGAAAACAAGAAGAAGGAGGTTTCCAACATAAGAGAGTTAAGGGCAGCCTTCCAAGCACTAAAGGCATTTCAGGATCAGATAAGAGGGGCCAGTGTCCAACTTCAAATGGACAACAAGGCAGCAGTAGCATATATACACCATCAGGGAGGAACGCGGAGTCAAGCACTCCTAACAGAAGTCTCACCAATCATGAATTGGGCACAACAAAACTTACCAAACTAATGCCATGGCCTTGCAGTAATACATTCATGACCTGTCTGTCTCTTACCTGGTCTGTGTATCAGCCTTGAGGCTTGTACTCTCATACCTGCATGCTTAAGTAATCTTCCCTCAGTGTGGCTCCACCCTAGCCTCAACAGGAACCACTATTTAATACCATATTCTCGCCTGCCTTGCCGTGCAATATTGTGTGTTTGGCTTCCTGTTTGCCGTGTGCTCTAAATTTGTCTCTGTTACTGATCTTGGCGTGTTCCCAACTATCCCTGTCTGCTTGTGACCCTGACCTTTGGCGTGTTCTCTGTTATCCTTGCCTGCTAATCGCCCCAACATTTGGCTACCTCCTTACTATCCCTTGCTGTCCTTGGCTGCTGTTTCCTCTCCATCCTCCTGTAACCTACCGTGAGCGTGAGCTGAGAGACCCTGGGGGCCGCGACCTGGAGCCAGTTGCAGCCCAGTCCATCCTCACCACTAGAGGCTCTGGTGAACACCTGCTGGCTTTTAGACTCTGCGCCCTGGGGAATCTATGCTCTAACTCCCTGTTGGACTAGTGTTGATGCTCCAGGGGACCTGCCTTCCTGAACCACCCCGAGTTCCATCTGCAGTAGTCAGCCTTAGGGTCCACTATCTTAGTGGTGCACTCCTGACCCCAACGGGGTGCATCTGTCACCTGCACTCAGGTGACCTGATAGTTTGCACGGCCATGGACCCGGCTGATGTGCCGCTACCTGCCGATGATCAGCTGCAGGGCATAGTCCACAGACTCAAGACCTAGGAATCTAATCAGACCCAGGTGATGCGATTCCTTTAGGATTTGACTTCCCGCTTTGAACAACTTCAAGCCTCCTTAGGCTCCCCGGTTCCACAACTGATTTCAGCTGCCGTATCAGCTCCACTTACAGTCGCAGCCGCTAACCCTTTCCACTTACCAGCTCAATCCCGTTACTTTGGGGATTCCAAGGCCTGCAGAGGGTTCCTTAGCCAGTGTACCATTCATTTCGAACTACTGCCCCAAAACTTCCAGTCTGATTGGGCAAAGGTAGCCTATATTATTTTTCTCCTGTCCGGCGAGGCTTTAGCTTGGGCTGCCCCTATGTGGGAGAGGAAAGACCCAGTGGTTTCCAGCCTCTCTAATTTTTTGAAACTGTTCCAGAATATCTTTGAGGAACCAGGTCGTGTCTCTTCAGCGGCCAATGTCCTTTTATGTCTCCTCCAAGACTCTGCTTCTATGGGACAGTATGCTCTTTGTTTCCACATACTGACGGCTGAGCTGAACTGGAACAATGAGGCCTTAGTCGCAACCTTTCTACACGGCCTTTCTGATAGAATGAAGGACGAATTAGCAGGAAGAACCATCCCCACTGATCTGGACGAAGTTATCTCCCTGTGTAACCAGATTAATATTAGTTTTCAGGAAAGGACCCTAGAAAAGCGAAGCCAGCACTCCTTGGTCCTTAGTCAGCCTGAGCTCCGTCTTTTCATCCTGTGGAGCATCTTCTGCTGACTGAGGAACCCATGCAGCTGAGCCAGACCAGGCCATCTCCCGAGGAACGTGCTAGGCCAGTGGTTCTCAACTCCAGTCCTCAGGACCCACCAACAGGCCAGGTTTGCAAGATAGCTGAAATACATCACAGGTGATATCATTTGCTGCTCAGTGATTGCAGTATTCTAGTCTGCAACTCCCCAAGGTAATACTTAAAATCTGGCCTGTTGGTGGGTCCCGAGGCCTGGAGTTGAGAATCACTGTGCTAGGCACAGAACTCTGGGCCCGTGTCTCTGCTGTGGGGGCAAAGGTCATTTTCCTGACACATGCTCATTTCGTCCAGGAAAAGCTCGGGTAATACATCTGGCAGGTGGAGTATTGGACCCAGAAAAGTCATCTTCTCATCTCCTTCTTTCGGTGTTTCTTCATGTTGGTGTTTCCTCCCACTCGGCCTTGGCTTATCTGGATTTGGGAGCCGCTGGCAACTTTATGGACTGGAGAACTGCATCTTCCATGAACCTTACTCTTTATCCCTCACCACTCCATTGATGGTCTCAGCGATTGATGGCACTGTTCTTCCAGGGGTCCCTATCCGCTTCCAGACCCCTCCTGTTAAGATGTCGGTAGGGATACTCCACCAGGAGTGGATATCCTTTCTTATGCTTCCTAAAGTCTCAACCCCTAAAAAGTCAGCTGAGGTGCTTCCTCCTCACAGGTCCTTTGTCTGTGCCATTGACCTTGTTCCCGGAGCAGCTCTACCCAGGGGTCATACCTATACTCTGTCCATCCCAGAGACCCAGGCCATGTCTAAGTATGTTGCAGAAAATCTAGAAAAGGGATTCATCCAGAAATCCTCATCACCTGCAGGAGCAGGGTTCTTTTTTGTTGCCAAAAAGGATGGTACCCTAAGACCCTGCATTGACTACCGAGACCTAAACGCAGTAAGGATCAAAAATCGATACCCCCTACCCCTAATATCGGAACTATTTGACAGGTTGAAAAGTGCCTCCATTTTTACCAAGTTGGACCTCAGGGGTGCATACAATTTGATCCGAATATGGGAAGGGGATGAATGGAAAACTGTGTTTAACACTAGAGATGGGCATTATGAGTACTTGGTCATGCCCTTTGGTTTGTGTAACGCCCCAGCAGTGTTCCAAAACTTTGTTAAGGAAATCTTCAGGGATCTGTTTTACCAATTTGTTGTCATCTACCTGGATGACATTCTCATCTTTTCCGATAGTCTGTCGGTTCACAGAGACCATGTCCGGATTGTACTTCAGCGCCTTCGAGAAAATAATCTGTACGCCAAGCTGGAGAAATGTTCTTTTGAATGTTCTGAAGTCCTGTTTCTGGGATGCTTTGTCTCAGACTTCGGTCTTCGTATGGATCCTGGGAAGGTCTCAGCCATTACCAACTGACCTCTTCCTACCGGCCTCAAGGCCACGCAGCGCTTTCTTGGGTTCACTAATTATTACAGGCAGTTCACTAGGAATTATTCCTCTATTGCAGGGCCAATTATCACCTTGACCAAGAAGGGTGTTAATGCCAAGGAGTGGTCCCCCGAAGCTGTCTCTGCCTTTCATGATTTGAAACAGGCCTTCATTTCTGGACCTTTGTTGAGGCGACCTGACCCGGGATATCCATTTTTTTATTGAAGTGGACGCTTCCTCAGCTCGGGTGGGAGCTGTGCTTCTTTAATCCTTTGGGAAAAATCGTCTACCATGTGCGTTTTTCTCCAGAAAATTACACTATTGGTGATCGGGAACTTCTTGCGATTAAATTGACGTTGGAGGAGTGGCGTCATCTCTTGGAGGGTTCCCCACATTCCATAACAATTTTCACTGACCATAAAAATCTACAGTACGGTGCGCATGCGCGAGAGCTCCAACATGGCTGCCTGAGCCAGGAGCTCCGCTCCACCCCGGACCGACGAGCCGCACACCAGCCGCCTCAGCCCACTAACGGGCGACACAGCACCCCACCCGAGTAGTGGAACAGCCGGGGACCCGAAGGAGATGTCGGGGCCCCCTGTGAGACGCGATCTCGGCCCCCAATTCGCTTCCGCAGGCGTGGACGGGAGTCCCAAGATGGCCGCCAGCACGGACGGGCCGCTGCAACAGGCAGGCATCCACTCCAGGATACAGGAGAACAGGCCAGTACTCTCTCCTCCGACCCTGACCTACGCACAGGCAGCACAGGGACCCTCCCAAACACCCCATTTACCCCCGCAAGGCCACATTTACCCCCCAGGCCACAGCAAAGGCCCCCACTGAGATGCTGAGCCTCTCACAACAGGAGATGTACTCACAGGCCCTCCCTGCACAGGCCCAACTTCCACCTCCAGCCATACAGCAATCTGGCTTCTCTGTAACTGACCTCACAGCAATGCAGGAAGACATGTTTGCTAAATTCTCATCCCTTTTAGAGAAAGGTCTGGCTAATACAGCAAATCAGATCACCAACACTATTAAAGCGGACCTGTCCAATTTAGGCGCTAGAATTGAAGCCATTGAGGATAAAGTGGAATGCACAACCGCTAGAACCAACCAAAACGCAGCACACCTCATGACCATTCAAGAACAATTAGATGTCGCCCTCTCTAGGATCGACGAACTCGAAAACCGGTCTAGGAGGTATAACTTTCGGATTAGAGGCCTCCCGGAAACTTTTTCGGACATCCCCTCCACGGTTCAGGACATTATTGCAGCCCTTATTCCTAACATACCCCCCCAACGTCTTGAACTTGACAGAGCACACAGGTCTCTTGGCCCCCCAGACAAGATGGCTCCCCAAGGGACATAATTGTCAAGCCGCACTTCTATGCGGTAAAGGAAGAGGTCATGCGTCAATCTCGTCAAAAGCCTAAGCTGCAACACCAGGGTCACCAGATCCAGATTTTTGCTGACCTCGCCCCTACAACTATTCAAAGACGCAGGGCGCTAAAACCCCTTCTCACGGTCCTCTCTCAACGGGACATCAAATACCGCTGGACCTTCCCCTTTGCTGTAAAGTTCACCATCCAGGGCAAGACCCACTCATTCGCTAGCCTCCAGGAAGGGGAAAGGCTGTTTCTCGCCCTCGGGCTGATTTCCCATGAGGCTCCAATGGACTTTTCATCTTCTTCCTCGGGCTCCACTAAACGCTCTCCTCCAGGCAGCCCGGTATCCCCACTCTGGATGAAGGGCCCTTCCAAGAAGAGCAAGGATGGGAAACCACCCTAAGGATGGCCTTACTCATCTCTTTCCTTCAGTCTCTGTAGAGACATTTTTGGGCCAGTTCTCCCCCCAAGTTGATGGAGCAGGTGCTCCAAAACCTTCTCACGTCTTAGGGATATGGTAAACCCCACATCTAAATTCTCATCGAGTATCACTGTTTTGTACCCCATTCTCTACATTTGCAAAATTATCTCGATAAAGGAGGACTGAAACACTCACTTACTTCCCTTTTCTTCAACCTGCTTCCTGCAAGATCCAGATAAAAACAAAAAACCTGCGCTGGCAACTCACCATCAAAAATAAATAAATAATATATTTAGAGGAAATAAATATAATTCATGAGATATACAAGTGCACGAATGATGTGGACTGTGTAGGATTGGATGAAGAGCCACTTAAGAGCTATGCGACTCGAAAAGGTCCACTGTCACTACACCAGTGCAATTAGAATATATGACATGTAAATTATCATTCGTGACCACAAACACAGGTGTGAAAATAATGACGAATCATGATGAAATAAATAATGTAAAAAGTGTTGTAAATTGTGTGAAATTGGCAAAAAAGCCACTAGGAACTATGCGACTATTGTGTGTCGCTACACTTGTGCAATTCAAAAAAACGTGACATATAAATTGACATTCATGACCATAATTGCGAGCAAAGAAACCACTTATGAAACAGATGCCAAGTGATAAAAAATATAAATATAAACATATATTTCTAGGTGCGCATGCGCGGGACTTCCGGAGCGACAGGCTGACCGAGAGCTCCGCACCGCTCCGGCCCTCCAGAGCACAGCACGGACGCTATAATTAGCGGTTTTCGGCAGGAGGACCAGTTATCAGACCCTCTTACATCCGGGCACCAGCCTACATGTCCGGATCCCAACAGAAAAAAGACGTTAATAGGCAGCTGAACTTTGGCCTAGCTCCCCCGGGACCTTCCAAGATGGCGGCCGCAACTGCTCCATGCGGAGACACAGCAAGCACACAAGGCCCGGTGTATCCTCCAGCATTATACACTCCAACTACAGCACATGTGAGTAACAATATGGGGGCACAAAGCTACTTAGCGTCTCCTGCGTCCACTGAATCGCTCCTCAGCAGAATGCAGAACGGCAACCCTTACTCCCCCCTTCTCAACTCCCCTGACACCATTGCAGACTCCCCACAGGCCTCCCCCATCACCAATAATCATCCCCCAGAAACGGCACAACTGCTTAACTGCTTTTCAGACATGCTAGCTAAAGGGCTGGCACAAAACGCCATGCAAATCACCACATCAATCAAAGCAGATCTCCAGAGCTTAGGGGCAAGAATAGACGCTATTGAACAAGCGGTCGATGAGTCCGCAGCACGCACCAACCAACATGCCACCTGTATTCACTCGCTACAGGATCAACTCGAGAATGCTCTGGCCAAAATCGAAGACCTGGAGAACAGAAGCAGACGATATAACTTTAGAGTGCGAGGTATTCCTGAAGCCAACATGGATATCCCTAACACAATCAAAGCCCTAATCAAAGAACTCATCCCTGACATTCCGGATGACAAGCTCGAATTGGATAGGGCCCACAGAGTGCTTCAACCCCCCCGCCAAGATGGACTCCCCAGGGACATAGTAGTCAAGACACACTTCTACGGGACAAAAGAAGAGGTAATGAAAAGATCCCGCTACAAAGATGACATCACCCTGTTTGGCAATAAAATCCAGATACTCGCAGATATCTCACCGACCACAATCCAAAAAAGAAGATCACTTAAACCACTCCTGGAAGTCCTCACACAGAAAATGATTAAGTATAGATGGACATTTCCTTTCCGACTACAATTCAACTACAAAGAGAAATCATACGGCTTTTCGAATTTCCAAATGGGTGAGCAACTGCTTCTTCGCCTTGGGCTAATCTCTCAAGATATTCCCCAGCACAATATGGAAAATCGACCAAACTCGTCCAAAAGACCACCTCCAAGCAGCCCCCTTACCCCACTATGGGTGAAACAGCAAACAAAGAAACAACGGGATTCCATGCCCCCCAGATGAACTCTGTTACCACCTTCGCACGTAGATCAAATCTCCATACAGGAAATGTGTAGAAGCTTCTCCTACACACCCACGGTCTTTTTCAAGACCCGATCCACTTTGGCTACCTTTCACCTTTTTTTTGCCATTATCCTCCGAAGCAACAAAAGCAGACTTTCCCTTCACCTTAAAAGGACTTCCAAAGACTCACTAATTTTTATTCCTTCCCTCTAGGTCTCAGGTCTAAGCCATATCTGGGAACATCCCGATTCCCCCTAAATCTTTCCCCCCCCAATCCTCTTCCCCCTTCCCATTCCCCTTCCCTTCCCCCTCTCCCTTCCCTTCCCACCTCCTTCCCGACACACCCTGTACTGTTTTAATTTGCATAACAGATTTATCCAACATGATATGACGCAAGTCATTCTCTTGTTTATAGTATATACAGATTGCACTAGTTTTTCTCTATTCAGTTTACAAGGGCGAGCTTAACCCTTTTATTTAGAGAAGGTACTTGAAAAACACCCTAAGTCGCTCATGTTCAGTTACTACTAACTCTTGCTATAGGGAGAGTTCTCCTTTAGCTCTCTTAGTTATTTTTACTTGTTTTGTCTTCTCATTGTTTATAACAAATGCTCTGTGGCCGGAGCGGCTCTACATGCCACCCCACCTATTGTAACCTAGAGGAAATTTTACCCCTTGGTCACAATAGACTTATGACCCTATTTTGGGTCGTCCATACTTTACTGAGCCCCCTATCTTAGGGACTCAGTGCAGGTATCTGAACCTGCATTCAAAGGATCCACTGTTATATTCACACACTGGATTCCTTCTCTTTCAGTTGGTTCCATTTCTTTTTTCTGCTACTTTCTGTCCTGCTCTTTTCCCCACCCTTTCTCTCTCCCACCCAGGCACCTTCGAGGGGAGCTGAACAAGCAAAATACCCGAAAACCCACAACCAAGACTATGGTCCAGGGACAGATGAAGCCCTAACCCTGGATTGGGTAAGAAACCATTTTTTACTGTCGAATACCTCTCATAATGTCCATGGCTGACGAACGTATCCCACAGTCATCTCTTAACATCGCAACACACAATGCTCAGGGACTAAACTCCCCAGTTAAAAGGCGCAAAGCCTTTCATAGCTACCATTCCAGAGGATTGGACGTTATACTTATCCAAGAGACTCACTTCCCTAAATCTTTCAATCCATCATTCCTACACCGTAACTATCCCACCTTTTATTTGGCTAACGCAGATGACAAAAAAAGAGGAGTAGCTGTACTTATCTCCAAACGCTCACAATTTTCTCTGACCAAAACCATTAAGGACGAAGAGGGGAGATATATACTTGTGAAAGGCCAGATAAACGGTGCAACTCTCTCCATAGTATCGTACTATGCTCCTAACAAGGGACAGGCTTCTTTCTTCTCTTCTATGCTCAATTCGCTCTCCCCACATTTGGAGGGCAAAGTGATCATGGGAGGGGACTCTAATATTGCTTTTGACCATATGCTGGACAAATCAACAAAAAGCAATTCGAGGCTCAAAAGACCCCCCAATCAGAGCCTTCGTATTGCTCAACTTCTACACTCTTTGGGTCTGATCGATGTATGGAGAGAGTTGAACCCTAGTGCTAAAGACTATACTCACTACTCAGCCCCTCACAGAACATACGCACGTATAGACCATATTTTCATACACACCACTGATATTCACCTAGCATCTAGGGCAGTAATTAGCGAAGTACCCTGGTCTGACCATTCATTGGTCTCCACCAAGCTAAACGGGTTCCTACACACAAGAAGCCCACCTCAATGGCGTCTCAATGAAGCCCTCCTATCCAACCCGGTACACTGCACCATGATAGAAAAAGACATTTTAGAATACTTCCGCCTTAATGACACACCGGAGATTTCCCCAGGAACCCTATGGGGAGCTCACAAAACAGTAGTACGGGGTAACCTTATACAACTTGCAGCAAAACTAAAAAGAGAAAAACAAATTGACATTAAAAAATTGCAAAAAGAATTCCAAATCATATGTAAGCAGCACAAACAAAAACCCACACCCGAGTCCTTAGCCAAAATGGATTCCTCTAGGATTGCCTTAAACACTGCTCTAACATCCTCCGCAGAAAAACACCTCAATTGGGTCAGGGGAAGATTCTATCTCAATACTGATAAATTTGGCCCCCAATTAGCCTCAAAACTTTCCCCCAGACATAGATTCCAAGCTCTACCCAAAATTAAATCCAGTTCGGGTACATTAACACAAAACCCCAAGACAATACTGGAAACATTCCACTCGTTTTACTCCAAGCTATACTCCCATCCTAGTCAAGAGAAGGCCCAGAAACTCAACAAATTTTTTGATAGCATCCCCCTCCCCAAAATATCTAATTCTCACCGCTCCCTAATGGAAGCTCCTATTACCATAGAGGAGGTATTGGAAGTCATAAAGGAATCTAAAATGGGCTCAGAGCCTGGCCCTGACGGATTCTCGTCACTGTATTACAAAAAATTTGGAAATCCCTTAGCTCCTTATCTGGTCCGGTTCTTTAATTCCCTTAACAGAGACTCTCCCGTAGACCCAGCGACAAACCTAGCCTATATCTCAGTCATACCCAAACCGGGAAAAGATCAAAGCCTGGTAAGCAACTATAGACCTATATCCCTCATGAACAATGACCTAAAAATAATGACCAAAATCCTTTCCAACAGACTAGGCTCCTTTATAGGAGCATACGTTCATAAGGACCAAGTGGGGTTTATACCAGGGAGGCAGGGCCCGGACCAGATAAGGAGAGCTATAGACGTAATATCTATTCTTCAATCAAAATGGGATGGTAACCCACCCCAGGAAGGGTACCTCCTGTCTATAGACCTCCAAAAAGCCTTTGACTCTATTACATGGCCATACCTTTTTGGAGCATTAGAGCGATGGGGTTTCGGCTCCCATTTCTTAAATCTCCTAGCAGCTCTCTATTCACACCCCAGAGCCCAAATCAAGATCCAAGGCCATTTATCGGAACCATTCCCCATAACCAAAGGGACTAGACAAGGTTGCCCTTTATCACCCTTACTCTTCGCCATTGGCATAGAAAATTTAGCTATTGCAATAAGGAACCACCCAGACATACATGGCGTTAAATGTGGCCAGTCAACACACAAATGCGCCCTATTCGCGGATGATGTCTTGCTCTTCATCACTTCCCCTCTAGTCTCTACCCCCAATATTCTCTCCCTTTTAAACAATTTTGGACGGATCTCGGGTTTACAAGTAAATATGTCCAAATCTATAGCACTTAACATATCCACTCCATCACACACAGTGGAAAGCTTAAAGGAACACTTCCCTTTTGCTTGGAGCTCAAATTCCATCACATATTTAGGTATTCAGCTAACCCCCCTAATAGAGCAATTATATCGCTTTAACTATCCCCCCATGTTCAAAAAACTTAACTCTGATCTTGTTCAATGGTCACTACACAAATTATCTTGGCTAGGAAGACTAAATGCAGTCAAAATGACACTACTACCGCGAATTTTATATTTGTTCCGCTCCCTCCCCATCCCTGTCCCCAAACTCCACATCTCAAAACTACAATCCTCGATCATCCAATTCATTTGGAATAAATCAAATCACAGGCTCCCTAAAAAAACTCTTTTTAGATCAAGGAAAAAAGGTGGTCTTGGACTCCCTAATCTCTGGTGGTACTACCAGGCAGCTCACCTTAGTCAGTTTTCAGCCATTTACTATAGAGGCCCCAAACCTGAATGGATAGAGATGGAAAGACAAGCTATACCCAAATTCACTATAGACTATCTTTTATGGCACCCCCATAAAACTAGACCGCCGATTCTCTCCCCCTCCCTTTCACATTCATTCACATTATGTGACACCATGCACAAACTACACAATCTAATATCTACATGGAAACCCTTAGCACATATTTTTAATAATCCCCTCTTCCCTCCTGGTACAAACACAAGAGCATTCCAATGGTGGCTTGATAAGGGAATGTACAGAATAGGTCATTTCTGTAACTCTGGGGGCCCCCTCACGTCAACACAATGCACCTCGAAACTCAAGATGCCCCAATCCGAAAAATTTCGCTTACACCAACTGAGACATTTCCTACTCTCCACCCTATCCCAAGAACCGCTTCCACTTCAAACCACCCCCTATGAACAGTGGTGCTCCTCAGCCATGGACATGAAAGGGGGAATTTCGCTCATATACTCAGCTCTAGCAGAACCCCAAGAGAAAGCTGACTACATGATAACATGGGAACGTGATGTCGGATTCGAATGGGATCTAGACACATGGCACTCCAATGTAGCGTCTGCTTTCAAGGGTATCATAAATGTCTCTCTTGTCGAAGCAGATCTCAAAATCATAACGCGATGGTACCTAGTCCCAACTAGGCTAGCTAAGTTCTATCCAAACTCCTCCCCTATATGTTTTAGGGAATGCGGACACTTAGGCACCCTCTTACATATTTTTTGGGAATGCCCACGTATCAGAGGATACTGGAACAAAATTTTCAACTTAATTCGCAAAGTCACTGACTTAGCGATCCCACAAACTCCAACTATAGCCCTATTAAACCAAAAAATTCCCAAAATATCAAAATATGACCGAATCCTAATCCACTACATTCTTATAGCAGCCAAAATTACAATAGCCCGGGCATGGAAACTTCCTAAAGTTTCATTTCATGCAGCCAAACAGAAAATCTCCTGGATCATGTACCAGGAGAAAATTTCTAACATCATTCTTGACAAGACTGAGAAATTCAATCGTATATGGGATCCATGGGCTCGCCATATGGGAGTGACTCTCTAATCCCTAAACCAGCTACTCATTCAGCCAACTAAGTTTCCCTGCCCGGCTACCTGACAATCCAACACGGCTCTCCTCGAAGGATCTGGCAAACCCTCCTCACCCAATCCTCTCATACCTCTCTCTCCCTCTTTCTTAATATTCCTCTCTTTTCTCTCCTTTTCCTTTACTTTTTATTATTTTATTAAGTAAAATAAAACTTATCTTGAGGCTCCCTCTCCCACTGAGTCAGAATGGTGGGAGGTGAAATTGAAGATACAAGATTATACATATGTCTATTATGATGTATTAGGTTATTACTTTAAAGATGTTATCTTCCATACAAGATTTTATAAGTTTGTCAAAAAAAAAAAAGAAAAAAAAAAAAAAAATATTTCAGAATAAGACACTAACGCTATGATCTCGATTCTTAAACTGTAATTTTATTTTCAAGAACTTAAATGTTTGGCATTGTATCATTTTTCATGAACCGTTGGGAAATTACCTTTTGGCAGAGAACTGGAGCCCGGGCGACCTGGACACAGCATGATCCCGATTCGGGGTGTCTAGTCTCCGGGGCAGCTGGATTTTTGTTATGAATACTCAATTGGAACATGAAAAATCTTTTATTTTATTAGTTCTACATGGAAATTCCGGATGTCAAATATTACTGTGCAGAGACTTTCAAGTGAAATCCACTTATATATGTATCTATATGTTCAAAACCTTATATCTGCCCTTTTCCCCTGTGTGGGAAAAATATTGTTGATGTTTAACCTTTTGCCTCAATAAACAATTTTAAAACTAAAAAAAAAAACAAAAAAAAAAAAACATATATTTCTATTAACGGAGAGTCCTTTACATGAAGGTGTTTCTTCACAAAACATACAACAGACTTCAAGTTTTTCAATCCGCACACTAGGTCTGGGCATGAAGGTAAGCTAGTGTTGGTAATGGTTTATGAAGAGACCTTGGGAGCCCAGATCTCACAATCCACCGAAAAAAGAGAGGAGAATATATATAGTGTAAAAACCTATGGCATAGTGAGATCACCTGCGCATATAAGGGCTACTCACGGAACCGATGTACAGAGCAGGCATTCAGATATTTCGTCGGTGTTCGCTACTGAACGGCGTGCGTTCCACCAACTCCAGGAAGTGATGTCACTGGTTCTCAGTTTCACAGGCGTAAGCAGGATGTCGACGCGTTTCGCCCCACCCCAGGGCATTATCAAAGACTGCCCGCGATTGCCGGGTAACAGAGCAGGACCGTGGATCTGTGCATGTAAACAGAGAGGAGAGGAGACCCATGGTGTGTCCCTTGTACATAGGGACACCGATTGGTCACCTCCCCCAGTCAGTCCCCTCCCCCCACAGTTAGAATCACTTCCCTAGGTCATACATTAACCCCTCGATCGCCCCCCAGTGTTAACCCCTTCCCTGCCAGTCACATTTACACAGTAATCAATGCATTTTTGATAACGCCCTGGGGGAGGGGCGCAACGCATCGACGCAACATCCTGCTTACGCCTGTGAAACTGAGAACCAGTGACATCACTTCCTGTAGTTGGTGGAACGCACGCCATTCAGTAGCGAACACCGACGAAATATCTGAATGCCTGCTCTGCACATCGGTTCCGTGAGTAGCCCTTATACGCGCAGGTGATCTCACTATGCCATAGGTTTTTACACTATATATATTCTCCTCTCTTTTTTCGGTGGATTGTGAGATCTGTGGCTCCCAAGGTCTCTTCATAAACCATTACCAACACTAGCTTACCTTCATGCCCAGACCTAGTGTGCGGATTGAAAAACTTGAAGTCTGTTGTATGTTTTTGTGAAGAAACACCTTCATGTAAAGAACTCTCCGTTAATAGAAATATATGTTTATATTTATATTTTTTATCACTTGGCATCTGTTTCATAAGTGGTTTCTTTGCTCGCAATTATGGTCATGAATGTCAATTTATATGTCACGTTTTTTTGAATTGCACAAGTGTAGCGACACACAATAGTCGCATAGTTCCTAGTGGCTTTTTTGCCAATTTCACACAATTTACAACACTTTTTGCATTATTTATTTCATCATGATTCGTCATTATTTTCACACCTGTGTTTGTGGTCACGAATGATAATTTACATGTCATATATTCTAATTGCACTGGTGTAGTGACAGTGGACCTTTTCGAGTCGCATAGCTCTTAAGTGGCTCTTCTTCCAATCCTACACAGTCCACATCATTCGTGCACTTGTATATCTCATGAATTATATTTATTTCCTCTAAATATATTATTTATTTATTTATTTTTGATGGTGAGTTGCCAGCGCAGGTTTTTTGTTTTATCTAGCACTAAAGTCATAGCACTTGTATCCAGCAGCTGCAACACGATAACCAGAATATAATCATTTTTGTGAGCGCTGTTACTTTACATAATTTTTTATATCCTGCAAGATCCAGCTAACGTAGCTGGCAACCTTCCCAGAGGAAGAAGACTTCTACAGAGAATATGCTCCTACATGAAGACCACGGTTCCTCTAACATAAAGATCAGAATACATGACTAGAATTCCTTTGTTAATTATGCTAGGTCATTTCTTAGTTCAGTTAGAAGTCTCGGTTTGTCGGAGATATCCATATATCTTCCCCACTTTCAGAAGGAGGTCATGTTAGCTAGGCCATTAAGGCCTCCCTCATTTTCAGGGGACCCCCAGGAATTTTCCCTCACACAGTCAGTTAGGGGGCGGGGGGACTTCTGAGGGTGAGAAGGGGGCGGGATTCTCAGGTTCTTGATTTTATGTTCCTGCCTGGGTTGAATGTTGTTTCAGGCGTGCCTCCACTCGATTCCAAAGAACCGTTGGTGTCCTTTGGTGTCGGAACTTCAGACGCCCCACAGGGCGGTCTGAAGTGGTTCATTGGGGCTATAGCGGATTCTGATTCGCATAACCCCAAGGGAATTTTCATGGTACCCATGTCTTTGTTTGTGTCTTTATTTGTCAGTAAGTCTCTTATCTTTTTCTTCCCTATCTCATCCCTTTTCTTTCTTCTAGCCATCCCGGCGGGGGGGGGGGGGTTTCCCCCCACACCCCAGAGTCGATCCTGGGACTACTCCTCACAACCTGGCCTAAATCCAGTATCAGAAGACTCCCAAGGGTAAGTGACTGCGTGATTACTAGCTTCTATCCCCTCTGCTCCTATGGCTGACCTGAACGTGAAGGGTAATGCCCTCAAGATAGGTTCCCATAACGTCCAGGGCCTAAACTCTCCTAGGAAAAGGAGACTAGCTCTATATCATTATAAATCACTGAGAATTGATGTGGTGCTCCTGCAGGAGACGCACTTCCACACCCGGTACACCCCCAAGTTCCTACATGCACACTTTCCAACATTTTATTTAGCGAACGCCCCTAATAAGACGAAGGGGGTGGCTATTCTCTTCTCTAAAAATTGCAAATTCTCACATCTCTCTGACTTCAGGGATCCAAAGGGCAGATTCATTTTGGTGAAAGGTACCCTGGAAGGCGTTTTATATTCTTTCGTCTCATACTACGCCCCAAATAAGGGCCAAGCGTCGTTCTTCCAGGACCTGTTCTCAACTTTTTGGAACCGCTCCTGGAAGGCAAAGTTATCCTGGGAGGGGGACTCAAATGTTGCATTTGATCAGGGTCTAGACAAAACCAAGCCCCCTAAAGACCAACTCACACGACCCACAAAACTTAGCACGAGGATCGCCAAAATGGTCCACTCACAGGGCCTGGTAGATGCATGGAGGGAAATGAACCCCAACAAAAGGGACTACACGCACTTTTCCGCTCCCCACCAGTCGTACGCTAGAATTGATCACATCCTCACCCAGACAGCCCTCATTCCCTTGTCAACTAAGGCTGCAATACTAGACACAGCATGGTCTGATCATTCCTTGGTTATCCTTACCCTGAGAAATGTTCTGTCTGGGCGAGGAGGTTTCTTTTGGCGACTAAACGAATCCCTTTTAGCTGACCCTAGCCTGGTTCAGGAAATAGCTAAATCTATCAAAGAATATTTCCTCTTAAATGATGTGGAGAACATCTCCCCGAAACCCTGTGGGCAGCCCACAAGGCTACTATTCGAGGAGTTATAATTAGATTAGCGTCCAAATTTAAGAAGGAGTGATTGATCGACATTCAAAGACTCAAAAAATCCTTCCTCCAACTAAAAGCGGAACATAAAAAACACCCGTCCAGGACCCTTTTAAGTAAACTTGACGCCACCAGACTTGAGCTGAATCTCGCTTTAACGGCTAAAGCAGAGAAAAATCTTAGATGGTGTGGAGCCAAATTTTACTGCCACAAGAATAGATTCGGCTCAATGTTGGCATCTAATCTCTCACCTAAATTTCGTTCTCTCTCCTTCCCCAAATTGAGGATAGCAGGTCAACCTCCAACAGCAAATCCGATCAGTATTATGTCTGCTTTCCACGATTTTTATGCTACTCTCTACAACCCACCCCAACCAGAGAAAGCCCCCTTAGTTAATGAGTTCCTATTGAATCTACAACTTCCCTCACTCTCCAGAGAATATAGAGACTTAATGGAAGCTCCCATCAAGGAGGCTGAAATTAGGGAGATAATTAAAGGTCTTAAATCCGGCTCTGCCCCAGGGCCAGACGGCCTCTCAGTCCCCTACTATAAGGAATATTGTGATATCCTAGCCCCGTATCTGGCGAAGTTCTTTAATTCTAAAAAGACAGGATCCCCCCTGGAAACCCAACTAAACACAGCATTCATCTCAGTGATCCCCAAACCCAACAAAAACCATGAGGAAGTTGAGAACTACAGGCCCATATCTTTAATTAACAATGACCTCAAAATTCTTACTAAAATTCTTGTCAACCGCCTTTCCTCTTTCATCAATCTCTATGTACACAAGGATCAGGTCGGTTTTATACCCGGTAGGCAAGGACCCGACCAAATTAGGAGAGCAATAGATATCGTATCCATTCTTCAATCCAACTGGGAAGGGGGGCCGAAACAAGAAGGTATGATCCTCTCGCTGGATCTCCACAAAGCTTTCGACTCGATCGAATGGCCTTATCTCTGCTCCATACTGGAGAAGTGGGGCTTTGGACCCAACTTTTTTTTTTTTTTTCAAAGAAGTTTATTGAAAATTTTCATGAATACAGGGTATAATCAACATGTAGATTACATATTGCATTACAATGTTCAGAAATGAAAACATGCATATTAATTAATGAGGCAGGATCTCCTGTACTCTTCAACAAAGGATGTGTGCGCTACCTCTCGGGAGGAGGATACATTGAAAGGCGCAATTTCAACTAGTGTCAGTAAGTAGTTGTCCATGCCAAGCAAACACTATACTCTGTACCTGATCACCCGAGAGCCATCCACCCCTTGTGAGGGAACTTGCTGTGGACGGGGGGGGCGACCAGGTATCTTTGAAGTTAGGTCGGGCATGGGACGATATGTGGAGATTGCTAAGTCAGTTTCGTTGCCGATTAAAGAAAGGGGTGTGCAAACGGCGGCATGAGGTGAGGAGGGAGAGGGGGTTGTGATGGGGGAGGAGGGTGATGGGAGGAGGGGGGGGTGTTACAGGGACGTGATCAAAGCATGTTCTTACTGTGTACCCAGGGGGTGCAGTAGTACATAGAGTGTTTGAACTGTGGTGATAGCAGGGGGAGTGTGTAGTAGCCCTCCCGGGGCTAGTGGGTTTCACGTCCGGTGTGGACGACCTGGGATGTCAAATAATTGGCAATTCGGTGAGATGAGGTAGCGGGTGGTTAGATCCTACGGACGAGGTGATGAGGTGGGGGGATGTGTATCCTGGGGTGTGGATTGTTTATAGTGGAGCCAGCACGCCCAAGTATTGTGGAATTTGGACGGGTTGTCTTGGGCCTGACTAATAAGGTTTTCCATGTCCGCAATTTTGTCAACTTGATTGGTCCAGTCTTGTATTGTGGGGGGGGGTAGTGGTCCTCCAAAGGAGTGGGATACAGAGGTTGGCAGCATTGATTAGATGTAGTGTGAGCGATTTTTTATAGGAACCTAGTGAGGTCTTGGTGTGATGAAGGAGGTATTGTGCGGGAGAGAAATCCGGCGTGTAGGTAGTGATATGTGAGATTAAGTGGTGGATCTCCAGCCAAAAAGGTTGGATGATGGGACAGTCCCACCAAATGTGGAGGAGGGTGCCGCGCGCTGAATTGCATCTCCAACAGGTGGAGGGTACCGTCGGGTGGAAGTGGTGCACTTTGTCTGGGGTCCTATACCATTTGGAAAACAGCTTATATCTGTTTTCCTGGGTCGTGACGTTGATTGATCCTTTGTGCAGGAGAGTGAAGATTTGGTCCCATTCGATGGGAGAGAGGTCTATAGAAAGGTCAGACTCCCATTGTCGAATCAGCCTGTCTTCCTTAATTGCATAGTTTGAGTGTAGGAGAGAGTAGATGGAGGATATTAGATGGCGCTGAGGTTCCGTGCTAGAGCATATGAGTTCAAAGGGTGAGAGATCTGTATGCCAGTAAGTAGTTTGTTTGTGGGAGGAGAAAAAGTGTCGCAGTTGGAGATATTTGAAGAAAGGGATATCGTAGTCCGGGAGGGAGAGTAAGAGTTCGTTGTATGGTAGGAGAGAACCGTTGCGAAAGAAACTTTGTGCTCTGGCGTTGAACGCACGTGCATTTAGAGTGGGGTCCTTGAGTGTGAGCCCGGGTGGAAATTCCGGATTGATGTCTAGGGGCGTCATGGGACCAGTGGAAGGGTTGATTGTGAGTGCTTTGCTGGCCATTTTAAATATGGTAAGAGTGGTTCCTATGAGGGAATGCGTTGTGTATTCTTTGGGGATAGATACAGTTCCTATCCATGGTGCGTTCTGAAGTGGTAAGTTGGCAAGGGAGTCTTCTAAAGCAATCCAATCCTTCGAGGGATGGTGAATATGCCAGTCTACTGCCCTGGTCAGATGACAGGCCCAGTAGTATTTTTGAATATTTGGGAGCCCCAGGCCTCCCAAAGGTTTAGGTAAGGTCAGCCTATCCCAGCAAAGACGTGGGGGTTTAGAAGCCCAGATGAAGAGTCTGCACATGTGTTGGTATGATTTGAAGAAAGAGGGCGGTAATTTTATGGGGACGGCCTGAAGGAGGTAGAGGAGTCTGGGGAGGACATTCATTTTGATAATAGCAATTCTACCCATCCAGGAAAAAGATCCCAAATGCCATTTCTGCAGATCACCTTGTAATGATGTGAGTGCTGTTGCGAAGTTGCTCGCGTATAGGTCCTTCAAATTTGCAGGGATCTTAATTCCCAGATAGGATATGGCTTGTTTTTCCCAACTAAAAGGAAAATTGAGTTTGCACTGGGATACCATAGTGTGGGGCAGGGTGATGTTGAGGGCTTTGGATTTCTCAAAATTGATTTTTAGATTGGAAATAGCCTGAAAGTGTGAGAAGTCGGCCAGCAAGTTGGGGATGGTGGTGATGGGTTCGGTCAGGAACAGTAAAATATCATCGGCGTAGGCGGCCAGTTTGTATTGCTTGCGTTTAATATTTATGCCTTTAATGGAGGGATTCTCCCTGAGTCTACGGAGTAGAGGTTCCATGGTCAGAATAAAAACTAAAGGTGACAAGGGACAGCCCTGTCGGGTTCCGTTGGATACAGAGAAGGCGTCCGACAGGGTACCATTAACTCGGATTCTCGCCGTAGGGAGAGAGTATAGGGCCATAATCATCTGTAGCATGCGGTGTGGAAGGCCTATCGCCCGTAACGAGGCTTCCATGTAATCCCAGGCCACCCTGTCAAACGCCTTCTCTGCATCCAGGGAGAGGAAGAATCCCGGGGTGGAGGTGGTGGAGAGCCAATGATGAATGTTCAGCGCCTTTGTGGTGTTGTCCCGAGCCTCCCTGCCCGGGACAAAACCAGCCTGATCTAGCGATATAAGGTTTGGGATAAGGGGTAGGATGCGATTCGCTAAGGTTTTGGCGTATAATTTAACATCTACATTGAGTAGTGATATTGGGCGATAGTTTGATACCAACGTGGGATCTTTGCCAGGTTTGGGGATGAGGGTTACATGTGCTTCTAGAATATCCTTGTGGGATGGTGAGTTCGGGGTGAGATTGTTGAGGGCTTTGGAGAGGTTGGGGATCAGTAAAGTCGGGAATGTTTTGTAGTAACTGACCGATAATCCATCTGGGCCAGGGCTCTTGCCCGTTTTCATTTGTTTCAGTGCTAAAAGGATTTCCTCCGTAGAAAGAGGTTGGTCTAGGTTTTGGGAGTCGTTTAAGGAGAGGGGGGTGGGGCTGTATCGCTCTAAAAAGTCAGAAATAGCGCTCGTGCGGTCCGTGTGATTCCCCAGAAATTGTGTTTGAGAGAGGTTGTAAAGGTTAGAAAAGTATCGAACGAATTGGTCCGAGATTTCTTTGTTAGAGACCGCTACATCACCCGCTGGGCGACGTATTTTATGGATCGTCTGTGATGCCCTCTTGGATTGGAGAGCTCTCGCAAGGAGTTTGCCAGCTTTATTACTGAATTCATAATAAAGCTTTTGCGTTAGTGCAAATTTTCGTTTTAGCGTGCTGTTGAGCGTCTCCAGGAGTTCTCCTCTGGCTTCAGTGAGAGCAGTCAGAGCTGACGTCTCCAGTGATGCCTTGTGCGCCTGTTCTAGCGTACGAATGCGTGTGGTTAATTCATTGATACGTGCATTTCTATACTTGTTCCTTTGTGTAGCTATGGCTATCAATTCACCCCGTACAACGCATTTGTGTGCGGCCCAGAGGACTGAGGGTGTAGTGGTCTCAGAGGAGTTTTCAGTAAAGTAATTTGAGAGGCAGTCAGTCACTCGTTTTGTGTTGACTGGGTCTGTCAATAGGGAACTGTCTAGTCTCCAAATAGGGTTCTTGGGGCGCGCTGCGGGTATAATGAGAGTCATTGAAATGGGGTTGTGGTCAGAGAGTATAGATGGATCAATAGAGGCTTTGGTTAGATTAGTCAAATCGTTCTGGGACAGAAAGAAATGGTCTAATCTACTGTACTTGCCATGTGGAGCAGAAAAGAAGGTAAAGTCCTTCGCTGTGGGGTTCAATGTGCGCCACGTGTCGTGGAGGAGTAGATTGTGTAGTTGTAGTTTAATAGCCTTGAGTGCCCTGTAAGTCAAGGATGAGGTACCGCTTGATGTGTCCATGGAAGGGTTGAGAGCGACATTAAAGTCGCCGCCAACAATCAGCGTGCCCGACTGGAAGCTAGTGAGGTGTTGGAGGGTGGATCGGAAGAAGGATACTTGTTTGGTGTTTGGCGCATATATGTTGGCTATCGTGAGATGTTTACCATAGATGGAACCCTTGAGAAAGAGAAATCTGCCATGAGCGTCTCTCTGTACTGCGGTAACTGAGAAAGGGCAATGTTTCGAGATTAGAATGGATACGCCTTTTGATTTTGCTACATCGTTGGAAGAGTGGAATACTGTGGGGAAGTGGTGGTCCGTAAGTCTTGGGATTGCGTCAGTTCGGAAGTGGGTTTCCTGTATCAGTGCTATCTGGGTCTTTGATTGACGTACGCAGTATAAGAGTTTGGACCTCTTTTCAGGGGTGTTAAGCCCCCTAATGTTGAGCGAGCAGAGTTTAATGGAGTTAGTTGAAGATTGCACATTTGAGTCGCGGGGATTGGTAGTGTTCGTGGGCATCGTGGGGTAGGTGGGTTGTAAGGATAGAGGGAAATTGGGAGAAGGGAATCACCGCCGGGCTGGGAAGGGGTCGTGACACGTCAGTCACTGGTGGGGAACCGAAGAGGTGTGGAGAGGGATGTCCACAACCTCAGTGAGTATGGGTATCGGTCGAGTACAATGCACGGCCAAAACGCGGGTACCCTAGGTAGGTATCGCGCCCCGGTCTGCACCTGTTTTGGGGTTGGTCTAACACAGGACAGTGAGGAGAGTGCGCAAACAAATGTAGTCAAACTGGAGCTAAAACTATAAATGAGATAAAAATTAAAAGAAAAAGTGGATATCGTCACCTGCCGCCACAGGAAGGTAGTTAGAATGGTAGAAGGTATAACTTTAAGCATATATGGTGGAGAAATAACGATTGAAACTTGTATGCAGTAGTTATACGGGGGGGGGGGGGGGGTAAATGGTTGGACAGGTGGGAGTAATCTAATGAGATCAGCTGTCCCTCCCAGCCTGGGTGCGTAAAAAATTAAGGTGTAATACTGCAGCCCCCCCGGTAAGTTCGCGGGTGGCTGGTGCGTCTCGCAGCCAGGCTTGGAGGGAGAGCCGGTCTTGCGGCATGTATAACAGGAAATACAAAAGCACATACGAGAGAACGCTGATGTGAGCTAGAGAATGAGGCCCCATGGAAGATCAAAGGCGTCACATCAGTCTACATAAGTATAACTGCCAGTATCAAGGGCCATTGAAGCTAAACTAGTTGCTAGAGTATGACAGCAAGGCTACTATGTACATCTAAAGAAGCGTCCTAAGGCATTAATGCTCTCCTGGTGAGGCAAAGATGAAAAAGTACCCAGAGGGGAGGACGTAGCTTATGCAGGCTGTGGGTGTACCCCACTGCAAGTACCTCATCCGTCGAATCTGTGGAGTATGGTAGTCTGGGGTACGAGTGGGTCGATTTGTCAGAAGAGCTGCCTCTCTTGATTGTAGTCAGATGACCAGTTGCGGAGTGAGCGGAGCGGTCGTAGGTAGCAGTGTTCGTGTGCTTTTCCTTTGCTGAGTGTGATCCGGCGAAGCTGCAGGGCTCGTCCATCCGCGTTGTAATGGAGGGAGGCGGATCACACAGTTGGTACGGACCGTAGCGTTGGATGGGAAGTCTCGCGGTGTTGAGCGGAGTCCGGCGTCAGATCAGGAAGAGCGAGACACCCAGCTTGACGTCATCTCCTCAAGGGGTGTGGTTTTGAGTCCTCTGGACTCCTGGGAAATGTAGTAGAGGGCTGGGTAGTTGTTGTTGGGCAGACATCGAGGACAGTGCGAGGAGTTTGGTCCAATGGGGAGAGATGCCGTTCGAGGATTCACTCCGTGGTGACTCGGTAGTTCGTGAGCTGGGTGTGATAAGTGCGGTCATACGGCCTGTGGTTAACTAAGAGGCCTCGTAGCCCACCGACACTCCCTTGGCTGAAATGACCACTTAATGCTGTGCTGTAGGGCGCCAGGGCAAATCAACTTGGTGCAAGACAAAGTGAAAAATAGAAATAAAAATAAAAATACTGGGTAACTGAGACAAAAGAGAACAGCAAGTTCAACGACCCAAAGTAGAGGGGTCTCTTATGGCGTGTCCATCAGGGGGGGCCAACGGGGCCAGCCGAGAGAGAAAGAGGGTACGTCATATGTCCTTTTCAGCGGCCCCGGCGGGCTCTCCTGAACTGAGGGGGTTCAGGAGAGGCTGGGGCCCTGTTGCAGTGGTAGTCTGCCCTGTAGTTGTGGGCAGAAGGAGAGCGTCTCCTGCGAAAGCTGGAATTCTGAGTCTCCATGGGGGATTCCCGCTCCGTAGCATTATGGATGCTCCGATGACGGAAAGGAGCGTACCAGTTTGGCACCTGCGTCATTGGGATGCCAAGTTGGTCACAGAAGTGTGGTAGATCCTCGGGCACCTTTAAGAGGGCAGAGCGGCCCTGTGAGGATGCGGACAGGCAGAATGGAAATTTCCATTTGTAAGGAATGTTCCTCTCCCTCAGGACGTCCAGTAATGGCTTGAGGTCTCGCCTGTGTTGCAGTGTGATGCCTGACAAATCCTGATAGATTTGAATAGGAGCGCTGCCGTGGAGGATTTGCTGCTGGCCCCTTGCTTGCTTTAGAATTTCCTCTTTTATTTTGTAGTCCACCAGGCAGCAAACAATATCGCGTGGGGGATCATTTTCCCTGCCTTTAGGGCGCAGTGCCCGGTGGATCCTATCCATTGGAATGGGGGTCTGGGGAGGCCTGTGAAGGAGGTTGTTGAAGACAGCCGTGACAGCAGGGGTGATTTGGTCGCCTTCTATTGCTTCGGGCATACCACGGATCCTGAGATTGTGGCGTCTGCCGCGGTTGTCCAGATCCTCGATATGTCTTTGCATGTCCCGCAAGTGCAGCGTGTGTGAGTCAACGGAGGAGGCAGTGGAGCGAATGGCTGTGTCATGGCGTTCCGTTACTCTTTCCACTACATTCACCCTGTCGGTCAGGTCCCGCATATCGAGCCGCAGCTCTGAGATGGCTGCGGCCAGGGTTTCCTTAATCTCGTCCGCAATGGATCGAAGATCGTGCAGGTAGATCGGTGTTTGTAGCCCAGGGTCAAGGGATATCCCTCCTCCGTGAGAGGGAGCAGGAGGAGAGGAAATCTG
Source organism: Lithobates septentrionalis (assembly GCA_037952835.1). Taxonomy (NCBI): domain Eukaryota; kingdom Metazoa; phylum Chordata; class Amphibia; order Anura; family Ranidae; genus Lithobates; species Lithobates septentrionalis. The sequence goes on from JBBDGP010000260.1 coordinate 3,162,473, forward strand.
AGGCGGGATGAGTAGTGGTGATGGTTGTGCCTGGGAGCGGGAAGGCCCGTTCTGTGAGGACGCCATATTGCTCCTGGTGTTCCGGAACATCTCCGGGATATTATGGCTCTGGGACCCCGGTGGAGCCCTGGGGGAGCGGGAACGGGAGGCGGAGGAGGATCGGGAAGCCGTCCCCATAGCGTGGCAAGATTGTTGGTGCAAATACCTTCGGTATTAGTCGGTTTATTCCCGTGGCGGCAGGAGCTCTGGAATCAAGCGTCTCTCCTCATGCCAGGTCAGGCCACGCCCCCTGTTTGGACCCAACTTTTTAGGGACCCTAAAATCACTATACTCCTCCCCTCAAGCGGTGATTCGCTTACAAGGTCAATACTCTAAACCCCTAACCATTGCAAGAGGCACTAGGCAGGGATGCCCACTCTCCCCCCTAATTTTTGCTATTGCGATCGAAACATTAGCAATAGCAATAAGAGCAGATCCCAACATTCAAGGGGTAGCCTATGGTGACCAGGTCCACAAATGTGGGTTGTTTGCGGACGATATGCTCCTTTTTATCACGTCCCCAACCACCTCCCTTCCAAACCTTTGCAAGCTCCTGAAAGAGTTCTCGAAGGTTTCTGGGCTGAAGGTCAATTATGCCAAATCTTCAGCCTTGAACATCTCCCTTAACCCATCTATACTGGCATCCCTGCAGAGTGCCTTTGAATTCAAATGGAGTGACTCATACATTGATTACTTGGGGATAAGGCTCACAGCTAAAACAGAACTCCTTTATGCAACCAACTTCCCTCACACATACCGCAAACTGGAGGCAGACTTATCCAAATGGGCTAAGGGGGGTTTATCCTGGTTGAGGAGGATTCATGCAGTCAAGATGACTTTGCTCCCCAGAATCCTCTACCTCTTTAGAGCCATTCCAATCAACATCAATAAAGAGCACTTGAAATCGTTCCAAAGGAAAATAATAAAATTCATTTGGGGAGGGAAGGGGTACAGACTTCAACAGAGCACATTATACTTAAATAGACCACAAGGGGGATTAGGCCTTCCGCAGCTATTTTGGTACTACCAATCAGCCAGGCTAGCCCAGATTTCAACGGTATACGCGAAGGCGGAGAGACCGGATTGGATACAGATTGAGAGACAGGCAGTTCCTTCTTTCACTTCCCCCCCAAAAAAATGTCCCCCCATTTTATCCCCTATCCTCTCGCAATCCTTTCAATTATGGGATTCTCTAAGAAACCTTCAAACCATAACTTCCTACAGACACCCACTGGCTCACATCTTCAATAACCCTGACTTTCCCCCGGGAACCGACATTAAAGCATTCCGATGGTGGTTGAACAAGGGGATGTACCGGATTGGACACTACTTCACATCAATGGGACCTATCACCAGGGCCTTCTGTGTGAGTCAGCTGGAGATGCCTAGCTCTGAGAACTTTCGTTTCCAGCAGATCAGACACTTCCTCACGCATATGGGAAAAGACAATTCTTCAAACCACTCATTCACCCCTTATGAAATTTGGTGCGGTCAGTCTACAGAGCAGAGGGGTGGAATCTCCATCATCTACCAGTCACTCTCTAATCAAACCGCCAAGACCCCATACATGTCAGCTTGGGAGTCAGACTTATCCTTGGAGTGGGACCTAGAGAAATGGAGGGTCACTTTTAATAGGGCATACAAGAGCATTTTGAACATCTCACTGGTTGAGTCCAGCGTAAAGGTCATCACAAGATGGTACCTTCCACCGGAGAGACTGGCCAAAATGTTCCCCTCCACGGACCCCAGGTGTTTTAGGGGTTGTCTACTCAGGGGCTCCTTGGCCCATATCTTTTGGGAATGCCCACGTCTGAGGCCTTTCTGGAGTAGGATTTTTCACATGATTAAGAAAGTCACTGGAGTTCAGATCCCAAGAACCCCCGCCTTAGCGCTTTTAAACGATCATTTACCTAAGACTCCCAAACTGGCCCGTAAATTGATACACTTCATTTTGCTGGGAGCTAAGCTATCTATAGCCAAGGCATGGAAACAACCCAAGGTGTCCTTCAAAGCGGCTATCCGCAAAATTTCATGGATCATGGCCCAAGAGAAGCTTGCTAGTACCCTGAACAATACCAAAGAGAAATTTAAAGCTATTTGGGAACCATGGGCTAATTTCATGGGCATTTCCTTGATCCCAGGGGTTCAACCTTGAAGCGTCAGGCTGTCTCGGGGTCTGGTGGGACTCCTCCCGTGGATTGGCTTTCGACTACTTTCTCCTCTCCCTCTCTCCCCCCACTCTCATTTCTCCCTTTTTTCCTTTCCTCTCTTTTATTTACTATCAGGTTGATTTATCAAGACAATGTTATACCTGTTTTAAAATAAACCATTGTAGGGACCCCAGGGAGTCTCACTCCCAAGGGAAGCATACGAAGTAGGTCTTTATTTCCTGGTTCGTTGCCAAGAGACCTTTAGCACTAACTAAGGGGGTGCTAGGGGCAAGTTGGAGTGCTCCGTTCAGGCACAGTGTGTTCCCAGTTGGGGTGCAGACGGTCTCTCCTTCTTTCCCTTCTCCCAACCACCTCAAGTCTCAGGGTTCTATGGTTTAAGTGAACGAATTTTGACCCATAAAGGTATTAATGCAAGGTCACAGACCGGTGATATACTCATATCTACTGTCGTAAGTTTGACTTGTTAACCCTAAAGGGTTCGAATTATTCTGCTTTGTACTCCCTCATTTAACGCTAATGATTTGTATGTTTTTTCTTGAAAACTCAATAAAATATTTTGAAAGGAAAAAAAAAATAAAAAATCTGCAGTACTTACAGAATGCCAAACGATTGAATCCCAGACAAGCCGGGTGGAGTCTCTTCTTTTTCCGTTTTAACTTCAACATTACATTCAAACCTGGTTCCTGCAACAGTCGGCCGGTGATGCACTCTCTAGATCTTTTGACATTCAGGATGAGGAGCCTACCATTAAACCTGAGCCGATTATCCCTACTTCATGCATCCTTGCCCATTCTACCACCCCGAAGTCAAAAATTCCTCCTGGCAAGACCTTAGTTCCCACTGAGCGAAGATCCTTTGTTGGGGACATGACTCCAAGGTGGCAGGTCATGCTGGGTTTCTTCGATCCTTCCTCCTCATCAGTTGCCACTACTGTTGGCCTACTCTCCGTTTGGATGTCAAAGACTATGTTAAGGCTTGTCATGTCTGTGCCCAGTCTAAGTCCTCCACGCAGGCTCCTGCTGGTCTTCTCATGCCCTTGCCCATTCCCAAGGAGCCCTGGTCTCACATAGCCATGGACTTCATCACAGATCTTCCACCCTCTGAGAAGAATACGGTCATTTGGGTGGTAATTGATCGATTCTCCAAGATGGCCCATTTTGTTCCTCTTCCTGGTCTCCCTTCTGCTCCTGCCTTGGTTCCCATTTTCGTATGAGAGATTTTCCATCTTCATGGTGTCCCTTCCCATGTTGTTTCGGACAGGGGTGTTCAGTTTACTTCTCGCTTTTGGAGAGCCTTTTGCAAATTCCTTAACATTACCTTGGATTCTACCTCTTCTTACCATCCCCAATCCAATGGCCAGACTGAAAGGGTTAATCAGGAGTTGGAGGTCTTTGTCCGTATCTTGGTCTTGGCTCATCATGATGAGTGGGCATCATTACTCCCGTGGGCAAAGTTCTTCCACAACAATCATGTCAACGTCAGTTCTCAGAAGACACCCTTTGTCACTGTTTGTGGAAGACATCCTCAGCTCCCTCTTCCTATGACCTGTTCTTCTGACATCCCAGCTTTGGCTACTGTTCAGGAATCATTCAATTCCATGTGGGTTGACATTTATGATTCCCTCCAGAAAGCTGCCAACAAGTTCAAAAGTTTTGCTAACCGTCGCAGGCGTAAGCCGCCTTCTCTACAGCCAGGAGACAAAGTCTGGCTTTCTACCAGGAACATCCGACTCCGGGTTCCTTCTCTCAAGTTTTCCCCAAGATTCATTGGTCCTTACAATATAATTTCTAAGCTGAATCCTGCTTATTTTAAACTCCAGATCCCTAAAAGCCTCAGGATCTCAAACTCCTTTCAAGTATCCCTTCTGAAACCTTTAGTTTTCAATAAGTTCTCTCGTCCTCTCCCTACCTTGGCTCCAGTCTCTGAAGATGATCAGGAGTACGAGGTTAGTCAAATTTTGGATTCTCGCTTCTGTAAAGGTGTCCTTCAATATCTCGTGGCTTGGAAAGGTTTCAGTCCTGAGGAGAGATTGTGGATTTCTGCATCTGAAGTCTTCGCACCTCCTCTTCTGAGGAAGTTCCATTTGAAGTTCCCCTCTAAACCTGGTCCAAAGCGGGGGAGGGGGAGGCCTCGTAAGAGGGGGGGTACTGTCATGACCTTGCAGTAATACATTCATGACCTGTCTGTCTCTTACCTGGTCTGTGTATCAGCCTTGAGGCTTGTACTCTCACACCTGCATGCTTAAGTAATCTTCCCTCAGTGTGGCTCCACCCTAGCCTCAACAGGAACCACTATTTAACACTGTATTCTCTAAGCCTGCCTTGCCGTGCAATATTGTGTGTTTGGCTTCCTGTTTGCCGTGTGCTCCAAGTTTGTCTCTGTTACCGATCTTGGCGTGTTCCCAACTATCCCTGTCTGCTTGTGACCCTGACCTTTGGTGGGTTCTCAACTATCCCTGTTTGCCTGTGACCCTGACCTTTGGCGTGTTCTCTGTTATCCTTGCCTGCTAGTCGTCCCCACATTTGGCTACCTCCTTACTATCCCTTGCTGTCCTGGGCCACTGTTTCCTCTCCATCCTCCTGTAGCCTACCGTGAGCATGAGCTGGGAGACCCTGGGGGCCGCCACCTGGAGCTAGTTGCCGGTCTTTCAATGGATCTGCGATCAGTGGGGTCAACCAGGCCTCCACTTAATGGCATCTCCGACCAACAGCAAATGCAAACGATTCCTGGCAAGGGTGACGTTTCTGCAGGTGGAAGCAGTGGACGCACTCAGCTCCAAATGGATCTGCACACTGGCATACGTATTTCCACCAATAGCGATAATTCCCAGACTACTGAACAGAATATGCAACCATCCAGGAACAGTGATAGCAGTCATACCTATGTGGCCACGCAGACCACGGTTCCCATTACGACTAACAAAACATATTCTAGAATATGGGAAAGATTTGACGCCTTTTCAAAATCCAAAGGATTCAATCCTCTGGTGCCTCGGGAAGTGCAGGTATTGGAGTTTTTACAGGCAGGCCTGGAAAAGGGCCTACAAACCAACACATTGAGGGTGCAGATATCAGCCCTGTCGGCACTGACAGGAGTGAGATGGGCTACCCACCAGTTAGTACAACTATTTTTGAGGGCCTGTGACAGACTCTGACCTCAGGCAAGATCGTTTGTGCCCCCATGGGACCTACAAGTAGTGCTGGAGATGTTTTCCCAGTCATTATCTTTAGAGACTCAAACAACTTCACTATGGGACATTACAATGAAGGCAGTCTTTCTCACTACCATCACATCGTGCAGAAGGGAGTCAGACATCCAACCTAGGGTACAAACTCCCTTACTGTTGTCACCTACTCGACAGAGTGGTATTAACCACTTGAGCCCCGGACCATTATGCTGCCTAAGGACCAGAGGTCTTTTTCCAATTTGGCACTGCATCGATTTAACTGCTAATTGCGCGGTCATGCAATGCTGTACCCAAACGAAATTTGCGTCCTTTTCTTCCCACAAATAGAGCTTTCTTTTGATGGTATTTGATCACCTCTGCGTTTTTATTTTTTGCGCTATAAACGGAAAAAGACCGAAAATTTTGAAAAAAAATTATATTTTCTACTTTTTGTTATAAAAAAAATCCAATAAACTCAATTTTAGTCAAACATTTAGGCCAAAAATGTATTCAGCCACATGTCTTTGGTAAAAAAATGTCAATAAGCGTATATTTATTGGTTTGCGCAAAAGTTATAGCGTCTACAAACTAGGGTACATTTTCTGTAATTTACACAGCTTTTAGTTTATGACTGCCTATGTCATTTCTTGAGGTGCTAAAATGGCAGGGCAGTACAAAACCCCCCCAAATGACCCCATTTTGGAAAGTAGACACCCCAAGGAAATTGCTGAGAGGCATGTTGAACCCATTGAATTTTTTTTTTTTTGTCCCAAGTGATTGAATAATGACAAAAAAAAAATATTTACAAAAAGTTGTCACTAAATGATATATTGCTCACACAGGCCATGGGCCTATGTGGAATTGCACCCCAAAATACATTCATCTGCTTCTCCTGAGTATGGGGATACCACATGTGTGGGACTTTTTGGGAGCCTAGCCGCGTACGGGGCCCCGAAAACCAATCACCGCCTTCAGGATTTCTAAGGGTGTAAATTTTTGATTTCACTCTTCACTGCCTATCACAGTTTCGGAGGCCATGGAATGCCCAGGTGGCACAAAACCCCCCCAAATTACCCCATTTTAGAAAGTAGACACCCCAAGCTATTTGCTGAGAGGCATATTGAGTCCATGGAATATTTTATATTTTGACACAAGTTGCGGGAAAGTGACACATTTTTTTTTTGCACAAAGTTGTCACTAAATGATATATTGCTCACACAGACCATGGGCATATGTGGATTTGCACCCCAAAATACATTTAGCTGCTTCTCCTGAGTATGGGGATACCACATGTGTGGGACTTTTTGGGAGCCTAGCCACGTATGGGGCCCCGAAAACCAATCACCGCCTTCAGGATTTCTAAGGGTGTAAATTTTTGATTTCACTCTTCACTGCCTATCACAGTTTCGGAGGCCATGGAATGCCCAGGTGGCACAAACCCAACCCAAATGACCCCATTTTGGAAAGTAGACACCCCAAGCTATTTGCTGAGAGGCATGGTGAGTATTTTGCAACTCTCATTTGTTTTTGAAAATGAAGAAAGACAAGAAAAAACTTTTTTTTTTTCTTTTTTCAAATTTCAAAACTTTGTGACAAAAAGTGAGGTCTGCAAAATACTCACTATACCTCTCAGCAAATAGCTTGGGGTGTCTACTTTCCAAAATGGGGTCATTTGGGGGGGTTTTGTTCCACCTGGGCATTCCATGGCCTCCGAAACTGTGATAGGCAGTGAAGAGTGAAATCAAAAATTCACGCCCTTAGAAAGCCTGAAGGCGGTGCTTGGTTTTCGGGGTCCCGTACGCGGCTAGGCTCCCAAAAAGTCTCACATGTGGTATCCCCGTACTCAGGAGAAGCAGCAGAATGTATTTTGGGGTGTAATTTCACATATTCTAATGGCATGTTTGAGCAATATATCATTTAGTGACAACTTTGTGCAAAAAAAAAAAAAAAAAATTTGTCTCTTTCCCGCAACTTGTGTCGCAATATAAAATATTCCATGGACTCGACATGCCTCTCAGCAAATAGCTTGGGGTGTCTACTTTCCAAAATGGGGTCATTTGGGGGGGGGGTTGAACTGTCCTGCCATTTTATGCACAACATTTAGAAGCTTATGTCACACATCACCCACTCTTCTAACCACTTGAAGACAAAGCCCTTTCTGACACTTTTTGTTTACATGAAAAAGTTATTTTTTTTGCAAGAAAATTACTTTGAACCCCCAAACATTATATATTTTTTTAAAGCAAATGCCCTACAGATTAAAATGGTGGGTGTTTCATTTTTTTTTTCACACAGTATTTGCGCAGCGATTTTTCAAACGCATTTTTTGGGGAAAAAACACACTTTTTTAAATTGTAATGCACTAAAACACACTATATTGCCCAAATGTTTGATGCAATAAAAAATATGATCTTAGGCCGAGTACATGGATACCAAACATGACATGCTTTACAATTGCGCACACTTGCAGACTGCCACTTGCATTCGCCTTAGCGCGAGAGCAGGGGGGGGGAACGGGTGCTTTTTTTTTTTTTTTTTTTGTTTTTTTATCTTATTTTTAAATTGTTCCTTTCATTTTTTTTTTTTTTTTTTTTGTAATAATTTTTATTGTTATCTCGGGGAATGTAAATATCCCCTATGATAGCAATAGGTAGTGACAGGTACTCTTTTTTGAAAAAATTGGGGTCTATTAGACCCTAGATCTCTCCTCTGCCCTCAAAGCATCTGACCACACCAAGATCGGTGTGATAAAATGCTTCCCCAATTTCCCAATGGCGCTACTTACATCCGGCGAAATCTAAGTCATAAAATGCTCGTAGCTTCCGGTTTCTTAGGCCATAGAGATGTTTGGAGCCACTCTGGTCTCTGATCAGCTCTATGGTCAGCTGGCTGAATCACCGGCTGCATTCTCAGGTTCCCTGTTGAGACAGGAGAGCCAGAGAAAAACATGGAAGACGGTGTAGGGGGGGGGCATTCCCTCCCACGGCTTGTAAAAGCAGTCTAGAGGCTAATTAGCTGCTAGGATTGCTTTTACATGAAAGCCGACCGCTGGCTGAAAAGAATGACACTAAGATGATACCTAAACCTGCAGGCATCATTCTGGTATAACCACTCAAAGTCGTGAATGGCGTACCTGAAGACAAAAAAATGGTTAACAATAAAGCACAGTAAACGGTAAAGTATAAAAAATTTGCATACCTGAAAAACAAACATGATAACACATAATAACAATAAAACATTGCAGAATAGAATACAATAAAAAAGAGCAGAACAATAGAGAGAGAGAATAGAGAGAGAGAGAACAATAAAACGACAACTATTTTTTTTTATTTTTTTTACACTTTTTTTGTAACTAACTTTTATAACTGTAACCGGTTCCAGGTTCGGGTCTCTCAAAATGCGATGGCATCTTGGGAGATCCTGTGTGCCTAGTCTGTGCAATGCTGTACCCTACGCTAATACTCAACTAGTGCATGGTAGCGTTCAAAACATTCACCAATGCAAAGACCAGGATTGTCAGGACAGGAGGGACAATAATAGCGGGTGTCACGCCTATATCCGCGCTTGCTGCAGACACAACATCTTTTTTGGGGGGGTTAGTTGGGTAGGGGTACTCGGGAGGACATAAAGAAAATGCCTCTCATGCAGCCGACTGCATTTGGTTGGGGATGTGAATGGGGGAAGTACGGGCGCTGCAGAAGCGGTGGGTTCCCAATTAGGATTGGCGAATGCAGCAGGAAGGGCATTAGGGGCACGACGGGCCTGCGTTTGTCTTTCTGGTGGCAGCGGGACACTACTTGTGCTTGCCACCTCACCAGCTTGAACTGCACTTATGGGACTCGCCACGTCACCAAGTGTTACTGCACTGCGGGTTTGACTACGACCGGGGTGTACTAGGACACCGATACTTGCCAGTTCAATAAAAAGCTACCAAAAAAACTGTTAGCGATCGCAGTGATCAGGCCTGACTCTGCGAACGCTGCAGTTATGCATTTAGTGTTTTGTAAGTGTCAGTGATCGATCGATACTGCACTTGGGTGGGCTGGGCTGGGCCGGGCGGAGGGGCAAAACGCAGGTGCTAGCAGGTATCTGGGCTGATCCCGCTAACACTGCATTTTTGGGAACCCTAAACTGCTGAGGACGCTAGTATAGATCTGATCGGATCAGATATTGATCTGTTCAGATACTATACCACTAAGGGAGGCGTATGCTGCGTGCGTGGGTGTTAGCGGTACTGGCGCTAATCTGTTGCTGCCTGGGGCAACGCATATCACCGCCGGGCGATCAGGGGGCTAAACCTTTATTCGGTAATAAACGGCGGGTGCCCTGACACTATAAAAAATAAACGAACTAACCAGCGTCACCCGTAACGGTTATACGGTGATCAGTGGTGAAAGGGTTAACTAGGGGGCAATCAAGAGGTTAAAACATTTATTAGGTAGTATATGGGGGTCCCTGACGCTATAAAACACTGACGGCGAACCTAAATATTTACGTCCCTAACTAGCGTCACCAGCGACACTAATACAGCGATCAGAAAAATGATCGCTTAGTGACACTGGTGACGGGGGGTGATCAAGGGGTTAAAACTTTATATGGGGGGGTTAGGGGGGTACCCTAGACCTAAAGGGGGCTAACCCTAACTGTCCTAACACTGTAACTGTCACAAACTGACACCATGCAGTAATCAGAAAAAAAAAAAAAAACAACTGCTTGGTGTCAGTTTGTGACGGGGGGGGGTGATTGGGGGGTGATCGGGGGGCGATCGGGGGGGGGGGGGATCGGGGTGTAATGTGTGCCTGGCATGTTCTACTGTGTGTGTAGTGTTTGTGCACTCACATTTCAGTCTTCTCTCCTCGGCGCCGGAACGGAAAATACCGAGCCGAGGAGAGATGACATCATTTCCTTTGCTGCTGTTTAGCATACAGCAGCAAAGGAATGTTCCCATTGGCCGGCGGCGATCGCGAGGGGGGGGGCCACGAACGGATGGCCTCCCCCTCACCTCCGATAGCCGGGGGACAAAAGAGGACCGCCCCACCCGCGGGAGGCAAATCACGTGTATGTACGTGATTTTGCCTGCCCGTGCCGCCTTGCCGACGTACATCGGCGTGAGGGGGTCCTTAACCACTTAAGGACATTACCACAACATCGACCGAAGGTAAATAAACAATTTCACAGAAAACAGGACATTGTCCTCCCAACAATGCAGAAAGAAGCATCCAATCAAAAACATGAGTTAGATGTCGGGGTCACTCTAAAAACATACATACAGAAAACGGCCTCTTTCAGAAGGGCTGAAAACCTGTTCATTATTCCAAATGGGAAAAGAAAAGGGCTAACAGCATCCACAAAGACTCTGGCAGTGTGGCTGGTCAGGACCATCAAGAGAGCTTATGAAACAAAAGGCCATGAGCCTCCAACAAATGTAAGAGCACATTCAACAAGAAACCTGGTAGCATCATGGGCAGAATTCAAGGGGGTATCCCCAGAAATTATTTGCAGAGCCGCAACATGGTCAACATATGATACATTCCTGACTCACTATAAAGTGGATCCAGCAGCGTAGTAGTTCTGTACTAAGCCGAGTGGATAACTAATACATTTTCTTTTGCTTCAGCATACCCTCCCTTGTGGTTCTTTTAGGGCGTGCTACATCCCGTAGGTGTATGCTGTCATGCTTTGTGTCAGGAAAATGGAAAATTTTATACTTATCTGACGGTAATTTTCCTTTCCTGTTGCAAAGCATGACCGCATACATGTTCCTCCATTGTGGGCCTCGCATTTGAGTATAGTTACGAGAATGCCGTCTAGGGGGGGGCGACTTATTTAAATATAGTATAACCAGTCCTGATTGGGCGAGAGGGGAAACCTATCCCATACGTGTATGCTGTCATGCTTTGCATCAGGAAAGGAAAAATACCGTCAGGTAAGTATAAAATTTTCCGTTTTGTTTCTCCTTTTGTTTATCTCCTGTGTAATTCCCCCCCCCCCCCCCCGGTGTTATTACTGCAGTGTAATCCTCATAGTGTAATCCCCTCAGTGTAATTCCCCCAATGTAATCCCCCTAGTGTACCCCCTGCAGTGTAACCCCCTAGTGTAATATTCCCAGTGTAATCCCCACAGTGTACTCCCCACAGTGTAATCTCCCTAGTGTAATCCCCATAGTGTAATCCCCCCAGTGTAATCCCCCTAGTGTAACCCCCCCAGTGTAACCCCCCCAGTGTAATTCCCATAGTGTAATCCCCTCAGTGTACTCCCCCCCCCCCCCGTGTAATCCTCTCAGTGTAATCCCCCTAGTGTACTTCCTGCAGTGTAAACCCTCTAGTGTAATCCCCATAGTGTAATCCTCCCAGTGTAATCCCCCTAGTGTAATCCCCCCAGTGTAATCCCCCTAGTGTAATCCCCCCAGTGTAATCCCCTCAGTGTACTCCCCCCCCAGTGTAATCCTCTCAGTGTAATCACCCTAGTGTACTCCCTGCAGTGTATACCCCCTAGTGTAATCCCACCACTGAAAACCCCCCAGTGTAATCCCCCCAGTGTAATCTTCTCAATGTAATCCCCTTAGTGTAATCCCCTCAGTGTACTCCCCACAGTGTACTCCCCGAAGTATAATCCACCTAGTATACTCCCTGCATTGTAATCCCCCTAGTGTAACCCCCCCAGTGTAACCCCCCCAGTGTAATCCCCATAGTGTAATCCCCATAGTGTAACCCCCCCAGTGTAATCCCCTCAGTGTACTCCCCCCCAGTGTAATCCTCTCAGTGTAATCACCCTAGTGTACTCCCTGCAGTGTATACCCCCTAGTGTAATCCCACCACTGAAAACCCCCCAGTGTAATCCCCCCAGTGTAATCCTCTCAATGTAATCCCCTTAGTGTAATCCCCTCAGTGTACTCCCCACAGTGTACTCCCCGAAGTATAATCCACCTAGTATACTCCCTGCATTGTAATCCCCCCAGTGTACTCCCCCAGTGTACATCCCCCAATGTGTGATCCTCCCAATGTAATCCCCCCAGTATACAGTCTACTCCCCCCAGGTTAATTTCCCCAGTGTACTCTCTGCAGTGTACTCTCTGCATTATAATCCCCCTAGTGTACTCCCCGCAGTGTAATCCCTCTAGTGTAAATCTCCCCAGTTTGTGCTAATAAATATATTATATACACTGTATTTATATGTATATACATATATGTATACATTATCTCACAAAAGTGAGTACACCCCTCACATGCTTGTAAATATTTTATTTATATCTTTTCATGTGACAACACTGAACAAATGACACTTTGCTACAATGTAAAGTAGTGAGTGTACAGCTTGTACAGTGTAAATTTGCTGTCCCCTCAAAATAACTCAACCCACAGCCATTAATGTCTAAACAAAAGTGAGTACAACCCTAAGTGAAAATGTCCAAATTGGGCCCAATTAGCCAATTTCCCCTTCCCGGTGTCATGTGACTCGTTAGTGTTACAAGGTCTCAGGTGTGAATGGGGAGCAGGTGTGTTAAATTTGGTGTTATGGCTCTCACTATCTCATACGGGTCACTGGAAGTTCAGCATGGCAACTCGGCTATAAGAAGGTTGCCAAGAAACTGAGCTGCAGCACGGTGGCCAAGACCATACAACAGTTTTTAACAGGACAGGTTCCACTCAGAATAGGCTTAGCCACGGTCGACCAAAGAAGTTGAGTGTACGTGCTCAGCGTCATATCCAGAGGTTTTCTTTGGGAAATAGACGTATGAGTGCTGCCAGCATTGCTGCAGAGGTTAAAGGAGTGGGATGGTCAGCCTGTCAGTGCTCAGACCATCTACCACACACTGCATCAAATTGGTCTGCATGGCTGTCGTCCCAGAAGGAAGCCTCTTCTAAAGATGATGCACAAGAAGCCCGCAAACAGTTTGCTGAAGACAAGCAGACTAAAGACATGGATTACTGGAACCATGTCATGTGGTCTGATGAGACAAAGATAAATGTATTTAGTTCAGATGGTGTCAAGCGTGTGTGGCGGCAACCAGGTGAGGAGTATAAAGACAAGTGTTCTTGCCTTCAGTCAAGCATGGTGGTGGGAGTGTCATGTTCTGCGGCTACATGAGTGCTGCCGTCACTGGGGAGTTACAGTTCATTGAGGGAGCAAGAATGCCAACATGTATTGTGACATACTGAAGCAGAGCATGATCCCCTCCCTTCTGAGACTGGGCCGCAGGGCAGTATTCCAACATGATAACTACCCCAAACACACCTCCAAGATGACCACTGCCTTGCTAAAGAAGCTGACGGTAAAGGTGATGGACTGGCCAAGCATGTCTCCAGACCTAAACCCTATTGAGCATCTGGGACATCCTCAAACGGAAGGTGGATGAGCACAAGGTCTCTAACATCCACCAGCTCCGTAATGTTGTCATGGAGGAGTGGAACAGGACTGCAGTGGTGAACTCCATGCCCAAGAGGGTTAAGACAGTGCTGGAAAATAATAGTGGCCACATAAAATATTGACACTTTGGGCCCAATTTGGACATTTTCACTTAGGGGTGTACTCACTTTTGTTGCCAGCGGTTTAGATATTAATGGCTGTGTGTTGAGTTATTTTGAGGGGGCAGCAAATTTACACTGTTATACAAGCTGTACGCTCACTACTTTACATTGTAGCAAAGTGTCATATCTTCAGTGTTGTCACATGAAAAGATATAATAAATGTATTTATAAAGATGTGAGGGGTGCACTCACTTTTGTGAGATACTGTGTGTGTGTGTGTGTATATATATATATATATATATATATATATATATATATATATATATATATATATATATATATATATATATATATATATATATATATATATATATATATACACATATATATACATATATATATATATATATATATACACATATATATACATATATATATATATATATATATACATATGTTATATTGTATGGATAAATTAATCTGTTATCTTATCTTAAGGCAAAGTATGATAAAGTTATTGCTGAACAATCAGCAGAAATGTAAGAACTGCTCTGGTCCATAGGGGGTGTAAAGATGTGAGAGACAAATTTGATAAGGATCATTGTGTGTTTTTGCTAGTAAATAATATTTTTTATATGTATTGCTAAAAAAAGAATGAAATAAAATAAAGCAGATTTAAAATGATGCATTTATGGAAAGTTCAGCAAGCAAAACAGCTCAAAGTAGAAGGAGAATAAAGAAACATATTCAGTACAATAAGAAATTGAAATACATAAAAAGAGAGAGGAGAGAAGAGATGATTACATTGTCACTAACTTACTGTGGGAATGTCACTAATGTTCAGCATCATGTCACAGAATTATGTACACAGTCTGTGATATTCAGAATGGCAGAGATTGTTTTATTTTCTATGTATATGAAGATCAAAACCTTATCTTCCTCTAATTCCTATAAAAGCTGGCTCTTCTGGATGACATTTTTTATATACAAGACTCAGTGCTCAGAACCGATCTTTAAGGTCCAGTTTGGAGTGAGAGAATTGGAGTTGGATTTCTATCAGGAGGGTGATCTTATCATTGGAGGAGTGTTCACAATATCCACATCTACTTTACATGACACATTTATAGAAAACAATACCAGGAAACTTTCCTGTGAATTGTAAGTTGCATTTTACAGTATAGTTTACATTTTTCTTTGTCCTCCCTTCTATTTTTTTTTCTCTTGTGTTTGAATGTAATTGATGACATTCTCATTTTCTAATCCAGTGATTAGAAATTAAAGGGATTCTGTGAAAATGTAAAAATAGGAGTTGCCTTTAATGAGGTGTTTAGAAACCTGTATTGTGGAAGTATTGGACTGTCATTGGTGACCTCTCCTTCTACAAATATTAGTTTCCTGGCCTAAATGCTGATCCTCCAATTTCAGTTATTCATTGATCACAAACCTGGGACAATATGAGGCTCAAGAATTTTGACTTTCCTAATTTGAAGGCTTGTCTCTGTCTCCTTCCACAGAAAGGTTTTCCCAGTTTGGCCCTGCAGAAATTTTTTTCATTTTCTGCACACATGTAAAAAGCTTAATTTTGGCAATAAAATCACTTAAAGTGAATGTAAAGTCTTGTTTTTTTTCTAGTTATAAATAACAAACATGTTATACATACCTTCCCTGTACAGTTCTTTTGCACAGAGCAGCCGGGTCCTCCTCTTCTGGGGTCCCTCTTTGATGCTCCTGGCCCCTCCATCCTGTTGGGTGCAGCTTGCTATTGGAGCACCCGAGCCGAATCACAGCTCCGTGTGTCCATTCAGACACGGAGCCGAGGCCTGGCCCTGCCCCTTTCTCTTCTCATTGGCTGACTTTGATTGACAGTGGTGGGAGCCAATGGCACTGCACTGCTGTCTCAGCCAATGAGGAGGGGAGTCCTGGGCAGCTGAGACACTGCTGCAACATCCCTGGATAGAGATGGGGCTCAGGTAAGTATTAGAGGGGCTGAGGGGGGCTGCTGCAAACAGAACGCTATTTATCTTAAGGCATCGAACGCCTTAAGATAAAAAAAACCTTCCACCTTCACAAAAAAAGTTCAACCCCAAGAACATTATATATTTTCTGAAAGCAGAGGCCATGTAAAATAAAAAGATGATAGTTGCGTGTGCCTGTGATATTTCAAAAAACGATGGTACCCAAAAATGGTCATAGATGATGCTTTAAAAGGCTTTATAGCTCATCAGTTTAGAATTAACTAGAAGCTCTTGTGCTAGAATTATTGTGCTCCCTCTGATGTTCACAGTGACACCTCACACATGTGGTTTATATACCCGTGTGCACCCTGGGTGTGCGTTTGCGCATGTATGCAGGCAACAGATGTTACAGCAATTTTGTTTTATTTTTTAACACATTTTATTATATTTAAAAAAAAAAAACTTTTTTTCTTTTATTTATTTATGTTTTTATTTATTTATTGTTGTATTTTACCTTTATTTGCCATAACAAAGGGTTATTAATCCCCCATGTGATAGCATTGGGAAGGTGACAGGCACTCTTTATGGAGACATTAGGGGTTTAATATCTCCCCCTGTCCTTCACACCATCAGAACAGCTTGGTTAGATCACTAAGAAACTCACAAAAAATCTTAGTTTTAATATACTGTAAATCAGTAATAAATATATCAAATGTAATGGCTATAACCTTTTAAAGTAAAACAAAAAGAGCCTTGGATGGATCAATCATCTTTGACTCTGCCTACACCATTTTAATGCACAAAAAACACACATTTATTGTTCAGTAAAGATTTATTGGGAGCTGCAAAAGATTTTTTAGGATATTTATGATTTATAAATTTACATCGGTACTTTGACGTAGAATACCGGATAGCTGCCATAATCCTGGTATATTCTTAAATGGCAGACGGTCCTCTTTCTGATAAAAGTTGTCTCCGTGGCAGTTCCACCGCAAGATCTCTGGAGCCATCAGTAGAGGCGGAACCGATCGGGTCCTCTCCCCTCTGAGACATGGACCCGAGTGAGGGAAAGATGGTCCCCGCTCCATAACATTGGATGACGCAAGTGACGTCAACCGTCACTTCTGCCCAATGGTCTTAAAGGGAAATTTTTTTTTTTTTTAAAAGCCTTTTTTTTTTAATTGCATTTACGTGTAAATATGAGATCTGAGGTCTGTTTGACCCCAGATCTCACATTTAAGAGGCCCTGTCATGTTTTTTTTTCTATTACAAGGGATGTTTACATTCCTTGTAATAGGAATAAAAGTAACCCAAAAATTATTTTTTAAAAGGACAGTGTAAAAATAAAAAGTAAAATAAATAATAATAAAAGATTTTTTTTAATGCGCCCTGTCCCACCGAGCTCGCGCGCAGAATCGAATGCATGCATAAGTCACGCCAGCATACGAAAACAGTGTTCAAACCACACATGTGAGGTATTGCCGCGATCGTTAGAGCGAGAGCAATAATTTTAGCACTAGACCTCCTCTGTAACGCAAAACTGGTAACCTGTAGAAATTTTTAAGCACCGCCTATGGAGATTTTGAAGGGTCTAAGTTTGTCGCCATTCCACTAGCAGGTGCAATTTTGAATCATGACATGTTGGGTATCAATTTACTCGGCATAACATTATCTTACACAATATTATTTTTTAATTAAAAAATGTGACATAAAGTATTGCAACGACCACCATTTTATTCTCTAGGGTGTCTGAAAAAATATATAATGTTTGGGGGTTCTAAGTAATTTTCTAGCAAAAAAAATTATTTGAACTTTATTATTTAACTATTTTAAACACCAAGTTTGAAAAATAGGCTTGGTCCTTAAGTGGTTAAACTTTTTTTCTAGTCATGTGACTGGCACAGCGCCAATCAGGGCTTCTCAGACACAAAGAGTCATAGAGTCAGACACATAGAGTCATACTGTGGAGAACATACATCAGCAGAGTAATAGAAGCCTCTCCCAAGGATCTTTCCCTGCAGATGCCAAAGAACAAAGAAAGATCACGTGACCATCACAAACAAACAAGGGCAACGCACATCACAAACAAAGAAACAAACAAACAAACATTTTTTTTGCTTGTGATGTGTGTTGCCCTTCCATGTGCACCTTGCTGCAAATTCTATGGATTGGGGTGATTGCCACTTGTCATGTGACCACATAACAGTGCTGCAGGAATAAGGTACTTTAAGGATTAAAAAAAATAAAAAATGCAGTGGCATGATATAAATGATTTATGGAAATTAATTACTGCAATAAGCATTTCTCTGACTTTCAGAGTGTAAGTATTGGCATTGTAAAGTTGAGCCTTGATTTAATAGCTAGACAGTCCCTGACCTGGAACATTGATAAAGGATGGCAGACTTTCCAGACTTCACTGGCTGCTTGCCTGTTCCAGGTCAGGAACACACAGGGGGTCATTTACTATAGCGCCACAGCGCTAATTAGCGCTAATTGCCGCAAACTAGTGCTAATTAGCACTAAAACGGTATTCACTATAGCGCTGGTGAGAAAATACTCCCAAAATCAAATTTACTATAGTTCCCTGAAACCAAATAGCGCCCAAACCCTTAGCCCCCGTTCACACCTATGCGAATTAGATGCGGTTTACACCGCATCCAATTCGCAGGACATTTTAAAATACATTCATATGAATGCATCTGGTTCACATATGTGCGTTGCATTCGCACTGCGCATTGCACAAAAAATGTGTGCAATTTCTGGGCATTGCGGTGCGAAATACAAGCCTATTATCTTCTATGGGAACGCATCTGATTCGCAGATGCATTGCGTTCTGAACATGGATTTTCTCCTTCTCCTCACTACACCTCCCCCTCTCCCTGCTCACTGATACGCAGCTAAAATGCAGAGGAACCTCTGAACAATTGATTTTTATCTTCCCAGTGAAACCTGAGCTTCAATTCGCACCGCACATGTGTGAACCCAGGCTAACTCTGCTAAAACCTGGTGTAGTGCACCTGGAAATATTGTTTAGAGGATGATACAATTGCCTAAATAGTACTGAAATATGCGGTATATTGTGTGTGTATTGTTCCTGTCTGACCATGCAAACATCGTTTGGGAGCATGTGCTGACCTTCTACTCTTTGATCTCATTGCTTAATCATGTACACAGAAATGCAGCTTCCAGCAGAACATGGTCACTATTGTATGTATGTGTGTGGATTTGTGGGGTGGTGGCGTGCGTTGTATTTTGAACATGTGCCTTTTTTAACCACTTCAATACCAGGCACTTATGCACCTTCCCGCCCAGACCAATTTTCAGCTTTCAGTGCTCTCACACTTTGAATGACAATTACTCAGTCATGGTACACTGTATCCAAACAATTTTTTTTTTTTTTTTTTTAATTGTAATTTTTATTGAAGTTTCAAACAGGTACATACATATTATAGCCATAACAGTGGTTACAAATACAGATGTTCCGACTAGAAACTATCTTTTCGTTAATTAACACTATGGTAAATTAAAACAGTAAAATGTTGAACAAAGGTTGGGTGTCGTGTAGTAATGGGTTCTAGACGGGGAAAAGAGGGGGAGGGGGGAGGATTAGGGATGACGGGGGAGGAAATAGGAGGAGGAGGGAGAAGGGCACCAGCAGGTTGTGAGATAAAGAATAAACGATCTATAAGTAGTTTACACCTGGGTAATTACAGTTGAACAGTACATTTTGGATGATGTAACCACATAGAGACCACATATCTTTGAATTTATCTAATTGTGAGTTTTTCCTGGCTACTATTCTCTCCATTTAGCATTGAAAGTTGAGGTCAGCGATAGTATGCAAGATGGAGGGAATTTTAGCAGTTTTCCAAAATCTAGTGATATTCAATTTGGCAGCATAGTGTAGGTGAATAATAATACATCTAGCTGAGAATGGGATTTTGTCAATATGTAGCAGGGCTAGAGCCGGGGATGGGGGGCAGGACGCCCCAGTAATGGAGGAGATTAAAGCGAATAATTGGTTCCAAAACGATCTAAGGGATTTGCAGAACCAGAGGGTATGTGCGATGGAACCTATACTTCCACAGTTCCTCCAGCATGATGGAGGGTGGCCGGGATACATTTTTGAGAGTCGGTAGGGTGTGAGGTACCATCTGTGGATGGTTTTCTGGTAGGATTCCCAGAGGTTGGAACAGTGAGATGCTTGAAAGGTTTCTGTAAAGGCCCTTAGCCACTGGGCTTGGGTGAAAGGGACGTTCAGTTCTTTGGCCCATTTATTTAAGGAGTGCACCTGAGAGCAGGGTCTGGTGTTGGAGATACCTTTGCTAGGGGATGGGTTTGAGAAGTAATGTAGGTATATTGGTAAGGGAATGTTTACTGTGGAGGGTAGTTTGGTCGTGTTCAGGAAGAGAGTTATTCTAGTATACGTGTAAGCTTCTGAGTTTGGGAGTTTAAATTTAGTTTGCAGAGCTGCAAACGAATGCAATGAATTGTGGTTTATCATGTCACCAATGGTCAGTATGCCAGCTTTGTGCCACTGGGAGAGGTTCAAGTCGGGAATGCAGGAGGACAGGGCTCTTAGTGGTATTGGTAATGTCTTACTAGGTGAGTCATGGGGGTACGCGGTAAAAAGTCTATTCCATGCCTGCAGGGAGGCAGATATTAATGGGTTAGTGTATCCAGGTGTTGGGGAGCATCCGGCCATCGATAATAAGAGGAAGTCAGTTAGGTTAGCCGGTTGGGGATAAGAGGCTTCAATGGTGGACCATTGTTTTTTAGGTGTAGGATGCCACCAATTTTACAGTTGGTCCAATATTGAGGCATAGTAGTAGTTGCCAATATGGGGCAATCCAGCTCCGCCTAACTTGTGGGGCCTAATGAGTATGTAGCCAGCGCATCTAGGTGGTTTAGAGTTCCAGATAAATTTAGTTATTTGAATTTGGATTGAGGTCAGGAGAGAGCGAGGAACAGGTAAGATGAGTGTTCTGAATAAGTAGAGAAGTTTTGGCAATATTATCATTTTGAAGGTAGCTATACGCCCCAATGTAGAGAAGCCTATGCAACGTAGAGATTTCAGTAGTGTGGGTAAATTTCGAGAGAAGGTATGGAAGTTCAAGTCGATCAATCCTTTTAGGTTGGGGGTAAACAGAATTCCTAGGTAGGGAATAGACGTATTTGTCCATACGTATGGCGTGGTGTATTTTAAGTGGGTAGCCATTTGAGGAGGGAGATGTATAGGGAGAACCATGGATTTTGTGGCATTTAGTTTATAATAAGAGATAGAGGTGAATTGGTGAAGGATGTTTTGTATCGTCTGTAGGGACTGGATGGGGTTAGTGACCATTAGAACCACGTCGTCCGGATATAGACTAATTTTGTGGTCTGTACCATTACATGGAATGCCTGAGATTAGGGGATCGGATCTAATTTTGGAGGCCAAGGGCTCCATTAGTAGAGCAAAAAGAAGTGTGGAGAGGGGGCACCCCTGCCGTGTACCATTAGATATTTCAAAAGGAGCGGATATCGTCCCCCCCCCGGTGAACACTGTAGCTGATGGTTTAGAGTATAAGGAAAGGATTGCGCTTTGGAACCATCCAGTAATACCAAATTTTGTTAGCACTGCCTGGAGGAACCTCCAGTGTACCCTATCAAATGCCTTCTCTGCATCAAGGGATAGAAGCAGAGAAGGCGTTCGATTTTGCGCAGCCTGATGGACGAGGTTGAGCACCCTTCTAGTTGCGTCAGGTGCCTGTCTGCCTGGGACAAACCAAACCTGGTTTGGGTGGACCAGCTCTGGGAGAAACATCATCAGTCTGTTGGCAATAACTTTGGCGAGCAGTTTGATGTCGGTATTTAGGAGCGATATTGGCCTATAGTTAGAGGCAACAGAGGCGTCTTTCCCAGGTTTTGGAATGGTGGATATAAGTGAGCGCAGCATATCTGTAGGCAAAGAGCCAGAGGAACCAGCAGTGTTGAAGAGGTCTGTTAGTTTAGGGACTAAAATGTTGGCAAATTTTTTGTAGACTAGGTTAGAGAAGCCATCCTCTCCCAGGGATTTATGGAGAGGGAGGGTTTTTATTGCTTTGAGGACTTCTTCAGTGGTGAATGGTTTAGAGATAGTTTCGAATTGTGCCTCTGAGATTGTAGGTAATTTAATTGGGTCTAAATAGCTAAAAATGTGTTCCGCCGTGGGTTGGGGAGTGAGAGGATCATTCCTGAGGTTAAAGAGGGATGGGTAGAATTCACTAAACGCATCTGCAATTTCCTGAGGGTTGGTTAAGAGTTGTTTTGAAGTGGGGTGACGGAGAGAGAGAATTTTGGCTTTTGTGCGATGGGCTTTTACTTGTTTCGCTAGTAGTGATCCAGCTCTTTTACCTAAAGCATAAAAGTTGGCCTTGGAGAATTTAAAGTTATGTTCAAATTTATGTAGCAGAAGGGTGCGTAATTTTTGTCTTAGCTCCAGGAGCTTAAGAGTTTGTGTGTGGGAGGGGGAAGATTTGTTTAGTTTTTCTATTTCTGAAATGTTAGACAGAACCTCATCAATCTGCTGGGTCCTCTGTCGTCTCGCTCTTTTACTTAGCTTTATGAAAATTCCTCGAAGGTAAGCTTTGTAGGTTGACCAGAGTATAAATTTGTCGGTATCGGGCAGGTCATTAAGTTCAAAGAAGGAGTGGTGCTCAGTCTCTATTTCTTGTTGGACGTTAGGGTCTTCTAATAGGGAGGTGTCCAGTATCCATATTCTCGGTGGTCCCGGTCGAAGATCGCCAAGGGTGATCGAAATAGGGGCATGGTCCGACCAGGTAATGAGACCAATATCAGTGTCCATGACATTTTGGAGGGTCCATTTGTCTACTAGGAAGGAGTCAATGCGTGAGTAGGATAGCGGCGGGTGAGAAAAGAATTTATAATCACGTTCTGATCCATGTTGCGCTCTCCATACATCAAAGAGATCCAGGTCGTGGAGTAGGGGATTCAGAGCTGGTCGGGGGTGGCCTTTGTTGGTGGAGGTGTCCATGAAAGGGCGCCAATTATGTTCAGGTCACCGCTCACGACTAAGTTGCCTTGGCGTAGGGTGTTGATTTTCTTGAAGAGCCGTCTTAGAAAGCGAAGTTGTCTGGAGTTTGGGCCGTAGATATTGACTAGGGTGTAGGTGGTTTGAGCGATGGAACATATAAGAATGAGGTAGCGACCCTGCGGGTCGGCATAAGTATGAAGGTGTTGGAACTGGAGGGTAGAGCATATAGCTGTCAGTACACCTTCTTTTTCTTTGGCCCTGAAGCCAGATATGTGTTTTCATATCCTTTTAGCCTAAGCTTTAGTGTTTTGGATTCTGCAAAGTGCGTCTCCTGTATAAAGACAAAGTCTGCATTATGATTTGTTAGTTCTCTTTGCAGATTAGCCCTTTTTTGTGGGCTGTTTAGGCCTTTGACATTTAGTGAGGTTAGTTTAATTGGCATGGTAAGGCTGTTGGTTATGGCCCTTTATACTGAGACGATAGTGCTAGGTGTGGTCAGGTATGTGCCAGGAATGCTTATTCGATGATAGTGTGGTCTGGGTTGATCGGGATAGTCAGGTCGTTAGCTATGGATCGTCGGAGCAGGTCCAGAAGGCTTAGTGAAGGCGTGGGGTGGGAAGGGTAGTAAAAAGAAAGTGCCCGTGAACAATACGGGTTCATTGTGCAGAATTACTGCTGGATCTTTCCAAACAGAAGAGGCATTTCCTCCAGTGGCGTCCAGGAACGTGGAGCCAGTGGATGGAAGGATAGACTTGAAAGAGACAGTAAACCGCCGTTACCCGGCTGGGTGGCATATGAGAACTTGTGCACCAACAAAGGCATAATGCATCTTGAAGGGACCATTCGGCTTCCATTTGGGAAGGAGGCGACGGAGGCCGTCTTGGGCTATCCTCTGGGATAATGCGCCATAGCCTCAGTAGTTGGAGGCCCGCTTGAAGTGTGCGCACCACATGTGTTTTGCTTTGAAATGTGACCAGCAGTTTGGTGGGAAATCCCCATTTATATGGTATGTGGTGGTTCTGGAGGGCTTTAGTAATCGTGGCTAGTTGCGTATGATTCTCCATGGTCACCTTGGAGAGATCTGTATATAGTGCGATGGCCGTGAAAGGATCAGGAAGGTTAGGCGATTGTTTTACAGCAAACATCACTTTTTCTTTTGCGTTGAAGAAGTGTATGCGGGCTAGTACATCTCTGGGTTTTTCCGCCGGGAGGTGAGGCAGTTTTGGTAGCCTATGTGCCCTGTCTATTTCCAGATCTCTGTCAGTGAGGTCAGGCACTAGTGCGCGCATCAGGGATTGCAGGAATCGCACCAATTCGGGTGGTTGAACCGATTCGGGTATGTTGCGGAATTTGATATTGTTCCTGCGAGAACGATCTTCAAGATCTTCCAGCTTAAGATGTATTGCCTGCATTTCATCTTCATGTTCCGTGTATACATCTACCATATCATTATGAGCAGTGATGGATTTCACAGGGGATGCAGAAGAGTGAGCGAGGTGGAGAATACTCACAGTTTGCCTGTGATGGGAAGGCTGGGCGTTGTGGTCTGCCGCCGTTAGTGTGAGGAGACTGTACAGCTGCATTCCTGTGAGAGCCGTCGGCGCCATCTTGTCCTCTGCCCGCTCCCTCATATGAGTAAAAATCTGTTAGTTTATTAGGCACAGTCCGCTGTTTTCTCCTCTTCAGCATCGCACCCAGGTGCCGAGTGACCCGCGGGGGGGATGATCGGGTGGTTTTCATTTTGAATGGAGTGCTGTGAAGCCGCTATTAGCCGGGGTTAGAGCGGAGAAGAGGGATTAAGCTGCCATTACAGATGCCGGCAAGCCACGCCCCCAAACAAAATTTTTATCATTTTCTTCTTACAAATGGAGTTTTCTTTTGGTGGTATTTAATTACCGCTGGGTTTTTTATTTTTTGCGATATAAGCGAAAAAACAGGGAAAAATTTTGAAAAAAACACACCTTTTTTTGAGTTTCTATTGTAAAATTTTGCAAATAAGTCATTTTTCTTCATAAATTTGTGGCAAAAGCTATACTGCTACATATCTATGGTAAAAATAATCCAAATTAATGTATATTATTTGGTCTTTGAGAAAGTCTACAAACTATGGTGCCAATCACTGAAAATTGATCACATCTGATCACACCTGATGTACTGAAGGCCTATCTCATTTCTTGAGACACTAAGAAGCCAGAAAAGTACAAATACCCCCCAAATGACCCCTTTTTGGAAAGTAGACAGTCCAAGGTATTTACTAAGAGGCATGGTGAGTTTTTTGAAGTTAGTAATTTTTTCACACAATTCTTGGGAAAATTAAGATTTTTTTTTTTACACAAACTGGTCATATTAACAGGTTATTTCTCTCAAACAGCATATGCATAATTGCAACTACACCCCAAAATACATTCTGCTACACCTCCCGAGTATGGTGATACCACATGTGTGAGACTTTTACACAGCCTGGACATATACAAAGGCCCAACATTGAAGTAGCACTTTCAGGCGTTCTACAAGCATAAATTGCACATATCCTTTCTCAACCACCTATTACACTTTTGAAGGCCCTGGAGCTCCAAGACAATGGAATTGTCCACAAAATGACACCATTTTGGAAAGCAAACACCCCAACGTATAATCTATGAGGCATAATGAGCCTTTTGAACTTTTCATTTGGAAAATGCATTTTTTTTTACACAAAGTTGTCCATTTTTAAGATATTTCTAACACATAGCATGTACATAGCAAAAATGACACCCCAAAATACATTCTGCTACTCCTCCTGAGTATGGTGATACCACATGTTTGAGACTTTTACACAGCCTGGCCACATACAGAGGCCCAACATCCAAGTAGCACCTCCAGGCATTCTAGCAGCATTAATTACACATATCATTTTCTGACTACCAATCACATTTTTGAAGGCCCTTCATATTTCTAACACATAGCACGTACATACCAAATAACAAAAGATTACCTGTGGTTTTAGAAGTGCAGTGGTCCACAGAGAAGAGCATCGGTCCAGGCAGCAGGCAGGAATGAGTTCACCGACAGCAAAAGCAATCATCCAGGCAGCAGGCAGGAATACTGTCCATAGTTTGTACAGGCAGAGATACTGTCAACACAGCCAGAGCACAGCCAAAGCACAGCCAAAGTACAGGTACAGGTAGCAGGCAGAGGTGTCCTGGCAAAAATACTGCCCAAAGTCAGTAAAGGCAGCAGGCAGATATATGGTCAACACAGCCAAAGTCAATTAACAGGCCAAGGTCGGTGCACGTGGAAGTCAGAAACATGGTTTAAATCGGCAGGCAGAGGCATCGTCGGTAAACAGGCTGAGGTTGGTGCACGTGGAAGTCAGAAACATGGTTTAAATCGGCAAGCAAAGACATCGTCGGTAAACAGGCCAGGGTCAGTTAATTAACATGGTAGCAGGCAAATGGGGAAATGGCAGTCTGTTAATAATAAGGGGAACTAATATTGGATGGATGTATGATAATTTTTGAAGCAATCTCCGATGCACAGGCCAGGTTGGGAGGGACATTGGAGACAATAATAGCTGGTATCTCTTCTTACTCCTCCTCTGCTGTATAAACGGCATTTCTTTTGGCGTCTGCTTCCAGATTCTGTGGGGGGAATGTGATTGGGAAAGTGTTGCTCGTGAAGTCGACTCACGCTATCAGAGTGAATGCTTACTGGGACGGGACCTTGTTGGTAAATGAAGGCAGTGACGATATCTTCAATATACTTCAGGTAGGTGATTTGTTGGTTTTGAGTTGCTTTTTGGTAGCAGATAAACTAAGTAAAAAGGGCCATGTGAAACAGGTGAAATGCAACTTTCTTGTGCCAATAACAGGACTTCCTGGTTGATAAATAGGGCTGTAGCATCTGATAGATTTAATCCACCCCCCCATTTACATATTATAATCGTAGACACATTCGGGCTTTACAATGAGGCCACCTCTTTTTTGGATCTCCACCACGATGTCATTGTGGATGGTAGAGAGGATGTGGACATCTTTCTTGTCCCTCCACTTCATGGCCAACACCTCCTCGTTCGTCATGAATGCCGATTCTCCGTTTTGCAATTTTTTTTGTCAACAAATTTTGTGGGAATCCCTTCCGTTTTTTTTTTTAAAGTACCGCAGGCCGGGGTTTTTTTACTATGAAGTTGACGAAAAAGGGGCAGGCTGGTATAATAGTTGTCGACATATAAATGGTATCCTTTGTCGAACAGGGGGTATGCCAGCTCCCAGACAATTTCACCACTGGTTCCAATATATGTGGGGCAATCATGGGGCTGGAGCTGGGAGTCTTTGCCTTCGTAGATCCAGAATGTGAAGACATATCCAGTGGCTCGATCTCATAATTTATTTAATTTCACTGCATACCTGGCTCTCTTGCTTGGTATATACTGCTTGAAGTGCAGTCGGCTAGTGAAATGTATGAGGGACTCGTCCACACAAATTTTTTGTTCTGGGATAAAAACGTCTCTAAATCGCTGGGAAAAGGAATTGATTAGGGGGCATATCTTGTACAATTTATCATGGTTGGGATGATCTCGGGGAGGGCACTGTGAATTGTCACTGAAGTGGAGAAAACACATAATCATGTCGAATCTTGTCCTGGACATGACAGCGGAATATATGGGCATGTGGTGGATAGGGTTGGTGGACCAATATGCATGGACTTAGTTCTTTTTTGTAAGCCCCATATTAAACGTAAGGCCCAAAAATAATTTAAATTCGTCCAGTGTTAGGCGTCACCACTGGAACATGCGGGCATAGGAAGAATTGGGGTTGGCAGTAATAAATTGGGATGCATACAGGTTAGTTTGATCCACCATATTCTGCAGCAAATCTTGTGGGAAAAATAAACAAAAATAATCAAATTGAGAAAAATTTGTAGTGTCGGGCTGCACACCTGGCTGTACAGTGAAAGGGGGCATGATAGCGGATCCTAAGTTGGCAGGCAACCATAAGGGGTTTGCCAGGGCATCGAGAAGGTAGGACTGGGGCTGGGTTCTTCAGGTTGGGCGTGTGATTCCAGTACTTTTACTGGGCTCCTTTTCCTGGGGTCTGGCGCTTCTGGTGGTGGGCAGATCTCCTGGTCTTGGTCCTGATCTTCGTCCTGATCTCGGTCCTGATCTCCTTCTTTTGGGAGGGACAGTTTCCTCCGAGGACTCGGACTCCGATTCACTATCCTCTACTGGCTCGTATTCCGAACCAGAATCGGATGATGGGAGCTCCCCGCTGCTCTCATCATCTGACATGGTAAGAAGGGCATATGCCTCCTCAGGTGTGTAAACCCTTTGCCATATCATGGTAGTGCTTTTTGGCGGGCCTATGTAATGGTACTGCTGGTGGTAGTGGTGGTACAGATGTGGTATTAGTGGCGGGCCTATGTGGCGGTACTGATGGTGGTACAGGTGGCGGTACGGGTGGTGGTGGTACCGATGGCGGTACAGGTAGTGGTACGTGCGGTGGTGGCGGTGCCGATGGTGGTACGGGTGGTGGTACTGGTAGCAGGCCTGTGTGGCGGGCCTGTGTGGTGGTATAGATGGCAGGCCTGATGGCAGAACTGGCGGTGGTACCAATGGCGGTACTTGTAGCCTGTGTGGCAGTACCAATAGCGGTAATGATAACGGTGGGCCTGATGGCAGTATCGATGGTGGGCCTGATGGCAGGACTGGCGGTGGTACCGATGGTGGTACTGGTAGCCTGTGTGGCAGTACCAATGGCGGTACTGATAGCGGTGGGCCTTTGACAGATGATTGACAGATAGGCTGATTGATTGACAGATGGGATGATTGATTGGCTGATTGACAGATGGGCTGAGTGGCTGGGCTGATTGATGAGATGGGCTGATTGATGAGATGGGCTGATTGACAGATGGGCTGGACTGTGTGACAGGTCCTCTTTATTAGGGGGGGTCGTGTTGTGCACTGTGGTATGGTATAGATAACACACTAACAATCTCACTTACTCATCCCTGCTCTCTCCTCACACGATCGGTGTGTGAGGAGAGAGCAGAGATCAGATGGTAATTGCTCCTCTGTGTTTACATTTGTGACCGGCTGTGATTGGACACAGCCGGTCACGTGGTAAACAGCCAATTTTATTGGCTGTTTACCTTGATCGGAGAAGCGCTGTGTCCAAGGGACACCCGCCTTCCTCGATCCCTGCCCTGCACTTCTCGCGCGCCGGCGAGTTTGTTATGACATGTGATCGGCTGTGACGCTGACACAGCCGATCACGTGGTAAACGGACAAGTTCACTGGCTGTTTACCGTGATCGGGGTAGCGCTGTGTCCGAGGGACACATGCCATCCCCGATCACCACGCTGCGCGCCCCCGCGACGCACGCTAGGGGATTATCCTGCTGGACGTCATATGACGCCCAGTCAGGACAACACAACCACCGCCCGGCCGTCATCTGCTATGGGCCGGGCGGGAAGTGGTTAATATTATTTTGGAATTCTTTGTAAGAATAATGACTGTTAAGTATGTTTTTATATAATCTTGCAGATAAAAAAAGCTGTGTCCACTCCAAGGTTTATGCCGCATACACACGAGCGGACTTTACGGCAGACTTTGCCTGGCGGACTGGATTTCGTCAGACAATTCGATCGTGTGTGGGCTCCAGCGGACTTTGTTTTCTCAAAAGTTGGACGGACTTAGATTTGAAACATGTTTTAAATCAATCCGTTGAAATTGAGTCCGGTCGAAAAGTCCACTCGTCTGTATGCTAGTTCGATGGACAAAAAGCCACGCTAGGGCAGCTATTGGCTACTGGCTATGAACTTCCTTGTTTTAGTCCGGTCGTACGTCATCACGTACGAATTCGACAGACTTTGGTGGATTGTGTGTAGGCAAGTCCGTTCATTCAGAAAGTCCGTCGTAAAGTCCGTCAAAGTCCGCCAGGCAAAGTCTGCCGTAAAGTCCGACCGTGTGTATGCGGCATTAGACAAATTTTAGATTGTAAGCTCCTATGAGCAGAGCCCTTAAAACCCAATTGCTAACTGTTTTGCTAAATGTAGCACCATATATCCTGTTGAAATTTTTTTGAAGCTAGTAAATTAATATACAGAATTTTGTTTCTGCTGGCAAAATAAAATTACATTATTGAGCTTGTTTGTTGTGTGTTTTTTTTTTTTTTCATTTCTTTCTTCTTTTTAATTAGTTTTGGGAGTGGTGGTTTTGTTGAAGTGTAAGATCTTTTATTTCTTAGGCTGTTTTTACACTGGAGGCACTTTACAGGAGCTATAGCGCTAAAAATAGCCTGTGCATATTGCCTGTAAAGAGCCTCTCCTCTCACTCCGGTGTGAACTGGCCTTGACCCTATGTTTACACCTATGCATTTTTTTAGTGCGTTTTGCAGTTTTCAGAAACACTCTACAGTCCATTTAACATCGTTTCCTACCTCACAAGTGCCATCAATGCAGCCTTATTAGTCCACATCATTACAGCCTCACCATTGCCATCAATGCAGCAGCCTCGCCATTGCCATCAATGCAGCAGCCTCGCCATTGCCATCAATGCAGCAGCCTCGCCATTGCCATCAATGCAGCAGCCTCGCCATTGCCATCAATGCAGCAGCCTCGCCATTGCCATCCATTGACTTCCTATTACAGAGGCTGCCAAGTAAACAAGAGATTCTCACTGTATGTAATCCGAGGCAGCTGAAATTGAAGTATTGGCGTATAACACGCACACGCTATTTGCACCCGATTTTCATGGTGAAAAAGTGAGTGTTATACGCCAATAAATACAGTAATCAGACATAAGATACATGGGACATAACATTACAATAGTGGTTGATCATAGAGATATTGTCAGTTTTTTGGCTTGAGTAGATTTCTCAAACAAATGCAGCGTCATACAATGGGGTTAGATACCATTGTTGTATTACAGTTTGAACAGGCTATTGTCTCTATAGCTACAGTACACAAGTAAGAGATTTACTTGTTTGAGTTTTTTTCAGCTCTCAAACTGAAAGAGTGACTGTTAGATTACTGTCAGGTGTTGGCTTGATTAGACAATGGATACGTAGATACAGTTTTCAACAGTCCATTGTCTACACAGCTACAGTAAACAGGTATGTTTTCTGTTGTTTGGTAACTATGGTAAACAGCCTGGCACATAAAAGGGGGATTCAGGTATAAGCTAGGGACACATACACACACCATCATGCTGTAACATCAGAAGCCACCCATGATAGAAGAACAGTGCCTGATGCTCCTGAAAAATTGTTGCCAATGGAGATCACAAACATACAGTAACAGAAGATAAGTAACCTTTAAGTGTATTTGTACTATTATAGACCATAGGCTGTTCAGTTTGCTAGGCATTTTGCTTGTTATAGATATCTGTCAGTCTTGTATTCTATTCCTAATATTGTAATAGTTTTGTATGTACAGCATCTTTGTATAGTAAAAGCACATTTACACACTGCAGAAATCTCAGCTTCCTTGCTACCACAGAGTAACCTTGCTAGATAGACGCAAGCAAAACAATCCATGCGTATTGCAGCAAGTGCATTTTTGGAAATGGTCGGGGACTTTTTTTGGGTAACAGATTTCAAAGGAACCGCACCAACTGTTGCATTGGTGATGTGATTTTTGATGTGTTTTGCGGTTATTATTACAACACTGTATATACCTGGTTGCTAACCGGGGGGCCGGGAAGCCAGCTGTCGCATCCTTAACAACCAATGAATCTTCAGCTGTCAGCGGCTTCCCCACTGAAAGTAAAAAAAAATGCCAGCCAAAAAAAATTGGAAAAAACTGCATGGGATCCCCCCAGGTCTATACCAGGCCCTTTGGGTCTACTATGGATTCGGAGGGGACCCCCCATGCCAAAATTTAACAAAAATGGTGTAGGATTCCCCCCAGTCCATTACCAGGCCCTTCAGGTCTGGTGTGGATTTTAAGGGGAACCCCGCATCAAAATAAAAAAAAGTGGCGTTGGGGTCTCCCTCAAAATCCATACCAGACCCTTATCCAAGCACGCAACCTGGCAGGCCGCAGGAAAAGGGGGGATGAGAGAGCACCCCCCCTCCTCCTGAACCATACCAGGCCACATGCCTTCAACATGGGGAGGGTGCTTTGGGGTCCCCCCAAAACACCTTGTCCCCATGTTGATGGGGACAAGAGCCTCATCCCCACAACCCTTGCCCGGTGGTTATGGGGGTCTGTGGGCGGGGGGCTTATCGAAATCTGGAAGCCGCCTTTAATAAGGGGCCCACAGATCCCACCCTCCCTATGTTAATGGGTATCAGGTACATTGTACCCCTACTCATTCACAAAAAAAAAGCAGTGAAATTTGACAAAAAACATTAGCCGGTTTTGACAAATCCTTTATTGTAAAATAGTTCTGAGTGGTCTTCTCCCCTGAGCCATGTCTCCCGCTGTCATCTTCTCCTAGAGGTATCTCTGTTGTCGCCATCCTGACCACCACCGCCTACTTCTCCCGCTGCCGTGTTCTTCCTCATCGCCGTGTTCTTCCTCCCCCACCATCTTCATCATTTGTGTTGTCCCTGCTGTCTGGCATCTCTTACACAGCCATGAGGCGTGACCATCCATTGACGTCACACGGAAAGCCCACCCCTTTTTTCAGAAAATAAAGGGGCAGGCTCTGCATGTCATGTCAACGGATAGTCATGCCCCATGGCGGTGTAAGAGACGCCAGACAGCGGGGACAACACAATGGAGGAAGACGGCAAGGAGGAAGAACACGGCAGCGGGAGAAGTAGGCGGTGGCGGGAGAGACGGGACAGAGTAAGGGGACTTCCAGATTCTGATAATCCCCCCACCCGCAGACCCCCACAACCACCAGGCAAGGGTTGTGGGGATGAGGCCCTTGTCCCCATCAACATGGGGGCAAGGTGTTTTGGGGGGATCTCAATTAGGATCATATAGTAAATCTTGCAAATGATACAGGTAAGAACTAAGTATGTATATATTACCTTATCTTAAAGAATACAGAGGGGAACAGGGGGATTTGCACTTTCTTTTTTGTTTAAGGGGGAATTCCATGCTAAAATGTAAAAAAAATGGCGTAGGGGTCCCCCCTAAGGTCCATACCAGAAGGGTCAGGTATGGATATTAAGGGGAACCCTGTACCAAAATTTGAAAAAAAATGTCATGGGGTCCCCCCAAAATTCTTACCAGACCCTTATCCGAGCACGCAACCTGGCAGGCCACAGGAAAAGAGGGGGGACAAGAGCATGGCCCTCCCCCTCCTGAACCGTACCAGGCCACATACCCTCAACGTGGGGAGGGTGCTTTGGAGTAGCCCCCCAAAGCACCTTGTCCCCATGTTGATGTTGAGAAGGGCCTCATCCCCACAACCCTTGCCCAGTGGTTGTG
Source organism: Lithobates septentrionalis (assembly GCA_037952835.1). NCBI lineage: Eukaryota > Metazoa > Chordata > Amphibia > Anura > Ranidae > Lithobates > Lithobates septentrionalis. The sequence goes on from JBBDGP010000260.1 coordinate 3,195,649, forward strand.
GGGGTCTTCGGGTGGGGGGCTTATCGTAATCTGGAAGCCCCTTTTAACAAGAGGGCCCCCAGATCCTGCCCCCCATGTGAATGGGTATCGGGTACATTGTACCCCTACTCATTCACCAAAAAAAGCAGTGAAATGTGACAAAAGACAATAGCCGGTTTTTGACAATTCCTTTATTTAAAATGTCTTCTTCTTTCCCCGCTCCTTCCTCCAGTCTTCCTCCAGGTTATTCTTCCCCCCGCTCTTCCTTCAGTTTTCTCTTTTTTCCTCCAGCTTCTTCTTCCCCCACCTTGTCCTCCATCTTCCTCCGCTTCTTCCTCCCGTCTTCTCCATCTTCCTCTGACTCCGGTCTTTCTCCTCCACCGCACCCGCCACCGACCTACTATGAAAACAAACCTCCTCTGATGCTGCGGCCAGCAGTGTCTCAGAGCTATGTCATCCGCCCCATCGGAGCATCGGAGGAGGTTCAATTTTTGAATGTTCAGCGGGAGCGGCGGAGGAGAAAGACTGGAGGACAGACCGGGGGGAGAAGAAACCAGAGGAATTTTGGGGGACCCCAAAAGCACCCTCCCCATGTTGAGGGCATGTGGCCTGGTACGGTTCAGGAGGGGAGTGCTCCCTCATCCCCCCTCTTTTCCTGCGGTCTGCCAGGTTGCGTGCTTGGATATTGGTCTAGTATGGATTTTAGGGGGGAGCCCCTCACGCCACTTTTTTTTTCAAATTTTGGTGCAGGGTTCCCCTTAATATCCATACCAGACCTGAATCTCCAAACACTGGCTCTGAATATCAAAACCACCCTATCAGCAGCAATTTCTGACTTGAACATGGACATAAAGGCTTCTTTGCCATGCCTGGAAGCAGTGGAGGTTACTGCAGAGGTGCCTGAGATGGCCATCACGCAAGTGTAGCAGGTCTCGAGCTCTCTCACTCTCTCTCATTGATCTGCACTGCCATATTGAGAACCCAGACAACAGGGGACAGAGGCGCATCCAGCGAATCCGGGGGATCCCTAAGTCAGTGGAAGGGCCCCACCTTAAGCCTGAAGTCTGGACGATTTTCAACTCCCTACTGGGCAGACAGCTAAACTCGCCTATTGATATGGAGTGCTGCCACAGAATGCACAGATCCAGAAGCCAGGACACCGACCCTCCCCAGGATATAGTCTGTTGCCTGGTGACTTTCCAGCTAAAAGAAGATATTGCTCGCAACCACAGTCACCTACTCCATGATGGCTCTGAAATTTAGATTTATCAGGATCTGTCTGCCATTATGCTCCAGCATTGAAGGAAATTGTGTCCCCTGCTTAACATCTTGTGGGATTGGAGCATTGTATATTGCTGTATATTCTGCCCTTTGGCAACAGTTGCTGGATGCACAGCTCTCCTGCAAATCTGGCAGACCTGCAGCCCTTTTGTGACACCTTGGGCCTTCCAACACTGGCCAACACCTTCCTTACTGGATTGGTACAGCTCCTTTCTCCAACCCCAGCTTTGGATCCCCACTCAGCCTGATTCCAGTCCTCATTCTCAGCAACACAGGCCACATCACCTTAGATCCCCGTCTGCCTCTTCTGTGAGAGATTTGAACAGGGTGCCTCTGGATCACAGCCCAAAGTCTTCACCTTCAGCCTCGCGAAGACAGATGCATCACTGAGTGCCTCTTGGAAGATTGTGTGAGCTTATTCTGACCCTATTTGTTTCCAGTTTGTTGACTATACATTCTGTGGCTTTCCCATAGATGGGTGGGCTGCCTTGCTTTCCTGTAGAGTCTATTGTTGCCCTGAGGAGATTTGTCCCTTGCTTGCTATGCAAAGGATTAACTTCGGAGTGTTCTGTGCCTCTCTACTGTCCTCTTGTGTGGTAGGCTTTGTTATAGCTATGGGAAAACAACATCAGAGATCTAATCTCCTTGGGCTATATATCTTTTGTCCACAGGGACTGAACTTGCCTGTTTATTTGCTTTGTTGAATCCCCTAACTTGAACTGCTTTTGACCTGTTTCTGCCACTTTCTTTAGGGATCCTCCATGCTATGGGGGTTTATGCTGGCTCTCTGCTAATTCCTACTACTGCTTAATAATGTCACTGATATGGCCGTCTAGCTATACAAACATTGTTTTGATATGCTCTCATGTTTTATATATACACTATGCCTTTTGTTTTCCCTTGTATGTTTGAGCGGGGGGCTGTCCCACTGAGGATACTTCACAGGGAGCTGTGTGGGCCTGAGCGGACCTCAAGGGGGTGTAGCTGGTTATGGTGGCCCTGGATCTTGGGTAAGGGAGGCTTTTGCCTGGCCCCTATGCACACAGTAGAGTTACCAAGGGGGTGCTTCTAGGCTGCAAGTATTCTCTACAGTTGCGCTTATGCACTCGCCTCCCTGGGACAATGTAATTCCTTGCTTTTTATTCCCAGGAAGGAGCTTGCATTTGCCTTTGGATAGCCTTATCCACTGTCTGGTGGGGTTTTTCTTATTGGGTGATTTTGAGCAGTGTTTATTTTATGTGCCTTTTATGATGGTTGTGCATGTGTCTCCTGTGTAACAAGTTATCAGCGCAAAATAGTGACAGCTGTATCCATATCAACAGTTATGTACAGAAATTAATTTTGGAAATTATCATTAATATTAAAAAATAAGAGTCCGTGTTGTGACACTACAAGTGGAGGGGGCAAAAATACTGTGTGAAGTCCACATTCAGGGCAGCCTTCCGGTAGGGGTGAAAGCCTTTATCCCAAGAGTACTGCAAAAACAAGAAAGAGGAGGCGCCTCTGGGTGCAGACGTTTAAAACAATTTATTAAAAAGCAGCAACAGCTGGTAATACACTCACATTTGTGTGGTGGATATCAAACATAGCAATGTCCCAGGTCAATCCAGGGGGTTTGTGGAGTCATCTCTATCGGCTGGTAGATGTAGGTAAAGGAGGCGGTATCATACTCCAAAATAAGACTGACTACATTGCAGAGGCTGAAAGGCTCCTGTCAGATCACACCACTTACACAAAACTCTCCAAAGATCCCACCAATGATTTCACTTCAGAAGCTGAAGTTCTGATCATGACTGCCCTCAGGGATAATATCATCTCCAAGGTGGAGAGCCTCTTCTTCCGCAAATCATTCTATTCCATCCCTTACTTTTACCATCTACCAAAAATCCACAAAAACCAGCATTATCCCCCAGGTAGGCCAATCGTGGCCTCAATGGACAACATCACTTCAGATTTCAGCCTATATGTTGACAGATACTTACAACCCATAGTACACCAACTTCAGTCCTACATATGAGATGGGACACATCTCATGGAACAACTTTTACCATACAGTTGGGAACCCACTTACTCTTGGCTATCTTTAGACGTAAGCTCCCTGTACACTTCAATTCCCCACGATTTTGGCATCATGGCCCTCGAGTACTTCCTCTCGAAGGATCCACTTATCAATCCCCGCCAAGCTACCTTCATCATAGAAGCCACCAGGTTTTGTCTAACACACAACTACTTCACATTTAACGGTGACTTCTACTTACAGCTACAAGGGACTGCGATGGGGGCAAATTTTGCCCCCTCATACGCGAACCTGGCCATGGGGTTTTGGGAACAACACCACATCTACCACAATAACCCCTATTTGGCTAATATCGTCTTTTTCGGCAGATATATTGACAATATCATAATTCTCTGGGATGGACCCCTAGACCTTATTCCATCATTCACCACACATTGTAATAATAACAAGTACGGATTATCTTTTACATATGACAGCAATCAGACTTCTCTTGCTTTTCTAGATCTAGAATTACGACATGACAACCAGGAGATTTATGCCAAGAACTACACCAAGCCTACTAGTGGCAACTCGTACCTTCATTTTAAGAGTTGCCACTATCCGCCGTGGATTAAAAATATCCCAAAAGGTCAATTTTGTAGGTTGAGAACAAACTGTACCAGACAAGTTGATTATATAGATGCCAGTACTCGCCTTAAAAAGAAGTTCCTTGAGAAAGGATATCCGGAAGATTTAGTGGAGACGGCTTACAACCTATATCTTCACGGGAAACCCCCACGCAGTAACACCCCCCACGAATTGCCCCATCAGATTTATCACTACCTTTTATTCTCAACACAATAAAATGGAGAAGATTCTCTGGAAACATTGGGATATCCTCCAACAAGACCCCCATCTTAGACCCACTCTCCCTACACACCCACAGGTCACCTATCGAAGGGCTCCTAATCTTAAAAACAAAATCGCCCCCAGTAAACTTAAGACTACTCCGGCTTTCCCGTCCATTACCTCACTCATCCCCCTTGTAGGGATGTTTCAATGTCGGAAAAAATTGTGTAAGACCTGTCACTTTGTCCACCATGGCCAAAAATCTTTTTCGACCAAAGGCCAGACATACATCCTCAAAGACTTCTACAATTGTTCATCCGACTATGTGGTGTATGGCTTGATTTGCCCATGCGGTCTCATATATGTTGGCCGCACCATTCGGCCTTTGAGACAAAGGTTCGGGGAACACAGGAGATACATTGAGGGGGGCACTGACCCCCACAGTGTACCGAAACATTTTGCTGCAGTCCATAAGGGCTCCACCCTTGGACTGTCAGTTTGGGTCATAGAACAGATCCTTAGGTCTCTCTCGCCTGCCGAAAGGTTCAAAAAATTATGTGCGAGGGAGACCTATTGGATCTACCGTCTAGATGTCCTCTCGCCTGGAGGAATAAACGAGTGTATTGAAACTTCCACCATTTTGTGAGATTCATATTACATGGTACCTACCCCCTCATCCTTCAACACAGTCGCATTATCCTATTTTAAATTATGATTTTATATTAGTTCTCATGTTAAGTGTCATCATGAGATTTTTATCTAGCGTCTTAGTGTGTAATGAGGATTTTTATCTAGTTCGAGCAAATGTTTTAATTTATTTTGTTACGTAGATGTTGATAATGTGTAGACATGCTACCCCTACTTTATTCTGATCTGGACCCTGTATGCAGGTATATACAGGTGCCTCCCATTTTTCCCCCTCCCTTCCTTCCCACTACCATTACCCTCTTTATTTATCATTATAGATTTTTTCTCCCCCCCCTTAATCTTTCCCCTCCCCCCTCCTTCTCTTTCCCCTTTACCCCCCCCCCCCCGGTTGCCTTTTCCTTGATTCCCCCTCTTCCATGCAGATGTGTACACACGTGTGTGTATTCTCTTTTTCCCCCCTCCATGCATGTGTTTACGCATACATATGTATATACATAGGTGGATTTATGTGTATGCATATATACCGTCTTCCTCTTTCCTTTTCTCCCCCCTTTTTTTCCCCACCTCTGTATTTTTTCGTACTATTTGTGGGGATGTGCATCATTATATGCATATATTACCCACCCACGTTATATACCATGCACTCATAATTACACATGCCCTTTAGTCTATATGGTTATCATTTCCCCTTTAAGATTAATTTGTAAGCCATACATCGATTTTGATCCACTCATTAATGGGCTAACATATACCATTAGGATATGCAGCACATTTCTAATCGCTTCCATATCCCATATACATATGTCTACATATACACTCTCTCTGTGTCTATCTTAAGACACATGCTATCATGGTCATCCTCCCCATATATAATTCCCTATACTAATTTTCTTATGCACATGTCATTTTTTTCTTTTTCTACTTTGCAGCCGTCCTTTTTATCCTCATGTTTACTTTTTTAATCCATTATATTTTTTCTGCCTGCTCTCCATTTATTATTTGTTCCTCTTTCCCCTTCGTTCCTTCTTTTCCCCATCCTGCATCATCTTCTGTCTAACTCCTCCACTGCTGACACTTCTATACACAGGACCTCTGGCCACCCCCCCTCTCCCTCCCCTTCCCTCCCCCTCCCATCATTCCCCATTCCGCTTTCCTCCACATCATTGTCTCACATATAAACATCCTGCTTAGCTTCCAGCCAATCAGCTTGACAAAGGAGCGCCGCCGTCATACCACTCACGGCGTGCCAGCTTAGGAAACGCGTCGCACATCGTGTGACGTCATCATCCCTCGACAGGATCGACTGTAACCCAAGCCTCGTTCTGGTGCCTGTCTCCGCTGTTCGGCCGAGGACATCCAGCGCTTTGAGACTGCCCAGACCCCCTACATCTACCAGCCGAGAGAGATGACTCCACGGACCCCCTGGATTGACCTGGGACATTGCTATGTTTGATATCCACAACACAAATGTGAGTGTATTACCAGCTGTTGCTGCTTTTTAATAAATTGTTTTAAACGTCTGCACCCAGAGGCGCCTCCTCTTTCTTGTTTGTGCATGTGTCTCCTAATTGCCTTTGCATTGACTTGATGACGTGATTTGATCGCTACGATCCAGGGGCTAGTTCTTCTCTGCCTACACTACTATTTTCACTTGCTAGGTGCCTTTCCACCTCCTGACTCCCTCCTGCTCCCCCTCTACTGCTTTGCCTCTGTACTGGAATCCCTGGTACCACTTATTGTCCTAGACAACCGTCTATAGATCCATTTAATCTTCCTCCTATTCATGGTAAACAGCAAAGTGCAGCGCTACAGATGCATATATGACATAAGAAGAAGTGAAGTCCCACCAAGTGACATAACATCAATCAGTAGATATAAATTAACAAATCATTCAATGATAAACAAAGAACATAAATCACAAATGCATGTGAACTTAAAAAGGTATATGAAAAAGAGTCCAAAAAAGTATGATAAGTCCACAGATAAATGAAAAGCACCCATCCAGGAAAGATGTGACAAAAGTGCCAGTAGATGATCCACCAAGAAGTGTATAAGTAGAGTCTGCTTACCGGACGGCGATGACTGCTATTACGGCAGTCTCGCCCAGCATAGGGATTATGGTCTCCCAAAACCAAGGGTACAGAGCGGGACCAGTAGCTTTAGCAATCGATCATAACCTTTTGTTGCTGTGTTGGGTAATGTCAGTGTGCAACCTGTCCTCCTATTCATGTTTATTTTAAAAATCAGCTACTAGTTGGTTTCATTAGCTGTACTATGTCTTACTCCAATTACTTTACCCCAATAGGAATGTCTCCATTATGTTGCAACCTTACTGTGGAATACAGTAGAAAGGGGATACTGGATGCAGTTTTGGTTTTCCCTATGCCTAGTCTCTGCTTAGTTAAAGTGGTCGTTAATCCACTATAATATGATCTTGCCATCTTCTCTGTTATACAACACTATGTGCCCCTGTGTCTGTGCTGTATAAAAAAGATGCAGATTATACCGTATATCAGAGCACTCACGTGACTCCTAGGCTCTTTCCGGGGAGGAGAGGATGAGAGAAGAGAGATCCAAGGAGTCACGTGAGCATCGGGAGCCTCTCTGATATACGGTATAATCTGCATCTTTTTTATACAGCACAGGCACAGGAGAACATAGTGTTATATAACAGAGGGGATGGCATGATCATTGTATAGATTAGATTGCATGAGGAGGGCAGGTTAGTGAAGTGGACAGAGCAGACAGGCAAGGAGAGGAGGGGGAGGAGGACAGAGGAGGACACAGGAGAGGAGAGAGCAGGGCTGCAGATGACGGAGGCTCGTAAATTGACCGCGGTGTCAGGGCTCAGCGGCCATGATATACCATGGTTAGTTTATAGGGGGGAGGGTATAGCCAGGCAGGATCAGCCAGGTAGTTTAGGTGATACAGGGGGCCAAGTTAATAACATGCTTTAAGGGAACAGGATCCATTTTTTTTTCTTAGGTTAACAAACACTTTAATACTTGTTCTGTATATATTCTTTTCATTGGAACTGTATGTTTTGTTTATCTGGTTCCCATGAGGGTTTTTTCTATGGGTTGTTTTTAGTATACGAGAATGTAACTAAACTCCAATGATTTTAAACATACCTTCTTGCTTTGTGTTAAGGGGTCTCCTGAATCACTCATTGATTTAGTCTTGAACCTACAGACACATGGTAACTAAGTTGAAAATTCTCTCTTATAATATCCGTGGACAGCGTTTGCCTCAAAAATTTAGTAAAGCATGGCAGGAACTTCGCCATCTTGCCCCGCACATTGTGTTATTTCATGAGACCCACTTCATTGGTCCAATCTACACCTAAACTTCCACAGTCTGTATTTACAAAATAGTTTCTTTGCCCATCCCCTATATCTAAAGCCAAGGGAGTAGAAATTTTTATTCATAAGACCTGTCACTTTGTTCAGTTATCACAACTCACCGAGTATGATGACAGGGCACCGTCAAAGGCAATATTTTTACAATAGTCAATATTTATGCCCCTAATACTTGTTCCATTAACTTTTTTGTCTAATACCCTGAGGAGGTTGACTGAGTTCCAGAAAGGTCTCTTAATTTTTTGGGGGGATTTTCATTTACCTCCAGACCCCCTATTGGATACATCCTCTGGGAAAACTTCCTTTTCTTTTAATGCTCTCAAAGACTTTAAGAAAATGCTTGCTACCCTGTATCTGGTGGATTGCCTCAGAGCTAAACACTCCTCCAATGAGGACTACAGCTATTATTCTAGTGTACGTGATTCCTACTTTAGACTAGACCTTATTTTTGCTAATCATTATTACCTGCATAGCGTCCAGGACAGGGATCTCAAACTGGTGGCCCTCCAGCTGTTGCAAAACTACAAGTATAGGCCATCAGGTTTTCCTTGATGACATAAGGCAAAATGTTTAGCCAAGGGTTTCTCTTGAATCTTCTCTGGATCTCTCTCCTTTTCCCCCTTAATTTCCCGCAAATGCTCACCAATCCGAATTTTGAGGGGTCTTTTGGTCTTACCGATATAGATTTTTGGACAGGGGCATGTAAATTACTCTACTTGTAGAGCAATCGATGAGACCAAAAGACCCCTGAAAATTCGGATTGGTGCGCATTTGCAGAAAATTAAGGGGAAAAAGGAGAGAGATCCAGAAAGGATTCAAGAGAAACCATTGGCTAAACATTTTGCCTTATGTCATCAAGGAAAGCCTGATGGCCTGAGGGTTAAAGGCATTTATGTGCTTAAACTACCATCAAGGAGAGGGGACTTCAACCGCATCCTTCTCCAGAAGGAGAAGTGGTGGATTTATCGGTTGGGGTCCCTTGCCCCTCAAGGACTTAACACTGAACTGAATCTCCAGGTTTTCCCTGAAACTTGACCTCCTTCACCAGCCCCCCCTTCCCTCCTTCTCCTCTCCCTCTCCCCCTCTTCCCTTTTCCCTTCATTGCCCTTTATCCCTCACCTGCCAACTTTTACCCCTCCCCCTTCTTAACCTCCTCCCTTCCTTGCAGGAGTAATAACTTTGTTGAGATTACGTGTGGATTACTTCATTCAGGAAACTGGAAAATGAAAATGTGTGTATCCTCTTTAGAAGATTTAGGGGGGTGCTGTTGGAACTTGGACTTGCTGATAAAAGGGGCTGACAGCCCCTAGCCCCACCTAGTTCAGACAAAGCTACACTACCTTTTTAGTGAAATGCGTTGACATCACAGCAGTCACGTGACGCCAGCCTACGATATGTCCCATTCAAACTGAACCGTGGGATAGGAGACGTCTGCTCAGCATCCACCCTACCCATACATCTCGCATGGCGAGTGCCGCGAGTATCGCGGCCCCAGCGACCTTGCTCTGAAGGACAGGTTTTTCCATTGTGGAGCTCTTATGAGCCTAAAGAAACGTCAATGTGAAATAATTCCAGTCCGTGCAAGGATCGAACGGGATATAACGACTATTGAATTCAAAAGGGTGGCAATGTACGGGCGTGCCTTTTCCTTGAAATACCAGATTGCGCTTGTTGGAAAAGACTGACTTTTGAAGAAACATCCTGATTGCCAATGAGCAGTTTGCTCAGATTATTCATCTTGGAGAAAAGTCGGTCATTTTGTGCACTGAAGCTGTTTTTTGGATGTTCATTGCATTTTTGTTGTGTTATTTGCTGGGGATTTGGGCATACAACCCTGATTGATACATTATTTATAAGGCATTTATCAACCAGTTGGGACCTCATTGCAGATTCCAGTGTTGGTCTGGATAACATATCAGAGTGTATCTCTAAATGACCAATATCTCAAATGGGACTACACAGTGTCTAAAGTAGTGATGTCAACTATTCAAAAAGTGTAATGATCCACAACTTAAGGATACAACATCCCAACAAATTAATGACAAGATTTGACCATAGGTCATCTAGTGATAGAAACATTATTAATTTTTAAACCAACCTGCAATTTTCTGATTCAAGGTTATCATATCATGATGAGATCCCCCGGGGGTCATTTACAGTGAAACTGTAAATATATTTTTTATTTGAATGGGAGAATTTTCATTTCTTCATTCATTTTTTGTATGCATTTTCGCATTAATGCGATTTAATCGCATGTCAGTTTCTCTGTGAATGGTATGCTAGTGTCCGGACTTTTTGATTGTGTATGTGTATTGTCATGTGTGTGTGTTTACACATTTTTTGACTGTTTTTATAGAATCATCTTTTCAGAGTTTTTTTCTTTTCAGAAAAAACCTTTAAAAAGTACTGTGAATGAAGCTGCTTCAATATTTATAGTTGCACCATGAATTCATGTAAATTGCGCCCCTAGTGGAATTAATACATTTTGTATTTTTATAGAATCAAGTATCCGAGGAGTACTGATAGCACATGGTTCTAAAATTATAAAGCTTAAATTACAGAAAATGTATGGTCTCCTAAAAGAAATAAAATATAATTGAGCATAGACACTAAACCATCCCAAGCTACAGGAGTTATGGTCTAGGCTCTACGATTGTCTTGATCATAAAGCCAGAAATAAGCTAAGGTACTACGCTCATAAATGTTTTTGAGCATGGAAACAAATGCCGCCTTTTAGCACACACGTTGCAGAAAAATCTGCACCATATGCATAAGCTGATGATACACAACAACTCCATCACGGACACCACTCACATCGCTCAGGAGATTTAGTCTTTTTTTAATAGTCTCTGTATAACCTTAAAGCGGAGTTCCACCCAAAAATGGAAATGTAGCTGCTGAATTTTATATAGGTGGAATTTCATTTTAACTCCCCTCTGCATCCTCAAAGTGAACATCAAAAACGCACCCTCATACAACATTACCTATAGGAAGTTGATTATCTTAGTCTATCCCAAGAGATTGTTCAAGATATGGAATGCCCATTCGCCTCTCTAGAACTGGCTTCCATGATTTCAGAACTTCCCAAAGGAAAAAAAGCCTGGGCCCTGATGGTTTCCCTGACACTTATTATAAGAAACTGTCACACCTTCTGCTGGAACCCATCTGCAACAATTTTAATACTATATTTGTTGACAGCTCCTTCCCCAGAGAAAGCTTTAGCCACTTGACCTCCGGATGATTTTACCCCTTCCTGACCAGAGCATTTTTTGCTATTTGGCACTGTACTACGTTAACTGGTAATTGCATGGTCATGTAACGCTGTACCCAAACTTATTACAAAATTATGTCCTTTTTTCCCACAAATAGAGCTTTCTTTTGGCCCTATTTGATCACCACTAGGATTTTTATTTTTTGTGATATAAATCAAAAAAGACCAAGAAAAAACAAAACAATATTTTCTACTTTTTGTTATAAAAAAATATCCAATAAACTCAATTGTTGTCATACAGTTAAGCCAAAATGTATTCAACTACATGTCTTACCCCCTCTTTTACTTTCTGACTGTCTATCACGTTTCTTGAGGTGCTAAAATGCCAGGGCAGTACAACCCCCCCCCCAAATGACACCTTTTTTGAAAGTAGACATTCCAAGGAATTTGCTGAGGCATGCTGAGCCCATGGAGTATTTTATTTGTTGTCAAAAGTTTTTTAAAATGACAACAGAAAAAATTGTTTTTTATCTTTTACACAAAGTTGTCACCTAAATTACGGTATATATTGCTCACATATGCCATGGGTATATGTGGAATTACACCCCAAAATACATTCTGCTGCTTCTCTTGAGTATGAGGATACCACATGTGTGAGAGTGTTTTTTGGATCCATCTGTGTCCAGGTGCCAAACACCTAATCACCGCCTTCAGGATTTCAAAGGGTGTAGTTTGCTCATTTCACTTCCTCACTAGCTATCACAGATTTGGAGGCCCTGAAATGCCAAGATAGCGCAACCCCCCCCCCCCCCCCCCCCCCAAAATGACTGCTTTTTGTAAAGTAGACAACCCAAGCCATTTGCTGAGAGGCATGTTGAGCCCATGGAATAATTTATCTTTTGCCTCAAGTTTCTGGAAAATGTTAATTTTTTTTTTTTTCTACACAAAGTTGTCAGTTAAATGATATATTGCTGAGACATGCCATGAGTATATGTGGAATTACACCACATAATACATTCTTCTGCTTCTCCTGAGTATGGGGATACCACATGTGTGAGAGTTTTATGGACCTTAGTGTAAATTGGACCCTCAAAATGACTCAACACACAGCCATTAATGTCCAAACCACTGGCAACAAAAGTGAGTACACCCCTAAATGAAAATGTCCAAATTGGGCCCAATTAGCCATTTTCCCTCCCCGGTGTCATGTGACTTGTTAGTATTACAAGGTCTCAGGTGTGAATAGGGAGCAGGTATGTTAAATGTGGTGTTATCGCAGAGCACCTCATTCAAAGAACTCTCTGAGGATCTGAAAAAAAGAATTGTTGCTCTACATTGCTCTAGGCTATAAGAAGATTGCCAAGACCCTGAAACTGAGCTGCAGCACAGTGGCCAAGACCATACAGCAGTTTAACAGGACACGTTCCACTCAGAACAGGCCTTGCCATGGTTGCCATGGTTGTACGTGCTCAGCGTCATATCCAGAAGTTGTCTTTGGGAAATAGACATTTGAGTGCTGACAGCATTACTGCTGAGTTTGAGGGGTAGGGGGGTCAGCCTGTCAGTGCTCAGACCATCTGCCGCACACTGCATCAATTGGTCTGCATGGCTGTCGTCCCAGAAGGAAGCCTCTTCTAAAGATAATGCACAAGAAAGCCAGCAAAGAGTTGCTGAATACAAGCAGACTAAGGACATGGATTACTGGAACCATGTCCTGTGGTCTGATGAGACTAAGATAAAACTATTTGGTTCAGATGGTGTCAAGCGTGTGTGGCGGCAACTAGGAGAGGAGTGCAAAGACAAGTGAGTCTTGCCTACAGTCATTCCAACATTATAATGATCCCAAACACACCTCCAAGACGACCACTGCCTTGCTAAAGAAGCTGAGGGTAAAGGTGATGGACTGGCCAAGCATGTCTCCAGAACTAAATCCTATTGAGCATCTGTGGGGTATATTCAAACGAAATGTGGAGGAGCGCAAGGTCTCTAGCATCCACCAGCTCCGTGATGTTGTCATGGAGGAGTGGAAGAGAACTCCAGTGGCAACCTGTAAAGCTCTGGTGAACGCCATGCCCAAGAGGGTTAAGGCAGTGCTGTAAAATAATAATGGCCACCAGTGGTGGGCCGTCCATAGGGGCACTCGGGCGCTGCCCCCCCCAATCTGTAAAAATATAAATAAAAAGAAAATGGTCACTTTAAGAGTGACCGGGTGCCGGACATGCAGTGGTCTATGGGAAGCTTCCCAGCCTGCAAACAGATGATTGCAGGCTGGGAAGCCGATTTGCCCACATTTAGGGAGTGTCTGGGGTGCAAGAGATGCGCCCGCAAACACTCCCCCATTCTCCAATGTCCAGTAAATTGCCATTGCAGGTCCTGTTCTTTTTATTTATTGGCCGAGACCGGAGGACGGTGGGTGGTGCTTTTCGTGGCACCGTGTCACTTACGGTCTCCCGGCTCACTGTGTTTGGTGTGAGATGAGTGGAGGAGTGGACAGAGATGGAGCCGGGAGCGTTGTGTGACTGTGTGGAATGAAAAAGCAGCCAGGCCTGATTGACTCGGTCTCCTGAGCTTTGCTGGTGCAGCTTCTCTTATGTGAACCACAGTGGTCTCTCTCTCTATGGCCGCGTCACAAAAGCAGGGCTCTGCTCCACACACACTAATCACTGGAAGCCTGGCTGGACCCTTCATTCCCTTCCCTGCGCTTCTCTGCAGTGCTCTGCCCCTCCCCCCAGTCTGCACAATTACCCCCCATCTGTACAATTACCTCCCGTCAGCACAATTACAACCCCCGTCTCCCCAATTATCCCCTCGTCTGCACAATTACCCCCTCGTCTGCACAATTACACCCCCTGTCTGCACAATTACACCCCCTGTCTGCACAATTACCCCCGTCTGCACAATTACCCCCCAGGTAATTGTGCAGGGGGGTAATTGTGCAAATGGGGGGGTGGTAATTGTGGAGAGGGGGGGTTGTAATTGTGAAAACGGGGGTAATTGTGCAGATGGGTGTGGTAATTGCACAGACTGGGTGGTGGTAATTGTGCAGACGGCGGTTATTGTGCAGATGGGGGGTGGTAATTGTGCGGACTGGGGGTTGGTAATTGTGCAGACTGGGGGTTGGTAATTGTGCAGACTGGGGGTTGGTAATTGTGCAGACTGGGGGTTGGTAATTGTGCAGACTGGGGGTTGGTAATTGTGCAGACTGGGGGTTGGTAATTGTGCAGACTGGGGGGGTGGTAATTGTGCAGACGGGGTGTGGTAATTGTGCAGACTGGGGGTGGTAATTGTGCAGACTGGGGGGTGGTAATTATGCAGACGGGGGTAATTGTGCAGACTGGAGGCGGTAATTGTTCGAAATGCTATATACCAGGCTTTGTGCGAAATGCTATATACCAGGCTTTGTTCGAAATGCTTAATACCAGGCTTTGTGCGAAATGCTATATACCAGGCTTTGTGAGAAATGCTATATACCAGGCTATGTGAGAAATGCTATATACCAGGCTATGTGAGAAATGCTATATACCAGGCTATGTGAGAAATGCTATATACCAGGCTATGTGAGAAATGCTATCTACCAGGCTATGTGAGAAATGCTATATACCAGGATTTGTGAGAAATGCTATATACCAAGATTTGTGAGAAATGCTATATACCAGGATTTGAGAGAAATGCTATATACCAGGCTTTGAGCGAAATGTTACATACCATGCTTTGTGCACAATGCTATATACCAGGCTCTGTGAGACATGCTATATACCAGGCTTTATGAGAAATGCTATATGCCAGGCTTTGTGCGAAATGCTATATACCAGGCTTTGTGAGAAATGCTATATACCAGGCTTTTTGAGACATGCTATATACCAGAATTTCTGAGATATGCTATATACCAGGCTTCGAGGTCTGATGGGGCAGGAATTGGAGCTGATCTGAGGGGTGAAGGGACAAGAATTGGATTGATGGGCACAGTGGCTTAGTTTGATGGCACAGTGGCTGCATTTGATGGCACAGTGGCTGCGATTGATGGCACAGTAGTGGCAATTGATGGGCACAGTGGCTGCATTTAATGGCACTGTGGCAGCAATTGATGGGCACAGTGGCTACATTGGATGGTACAGTGGCTACAATTGATTTTTTTTTTTTTCAGAATTTTTCAGTTTGTGCCCCCCAAAAAATTTTGAGCACCAGCCGCCACTGGTGGCCACTAGGGACGAGCTTTGAGCTTGGCGAACAGCGAACAATTTGGGGTGTTCGCGGCAAATTTGAAAGCCGCGGAACACCCTTTATGTAACAGGTGACCCCTGTCCCCTTCTGACGTCACGGGGAATACCACAGGGAAGTCCCCGGCAAGTCCCCGTGCGTCAGAGGGGGGCAGGGTCACTGGGTGGCCCCGCCCTCAATTATTTAAGAACCATCAGAAGACGAGAAGCGTCACACAGCGGGAGCCTCCCATCATGGATGCGGAGTGGCCCGAGAAGAAAAAGGGAAGAAGACGCCGCGGAGGAAGATGCCGGACGAGAACACCGGAGGAAGAACCAGAAGAAGAAGAAGATGGAGGAAGATACCGAAGGAAGATAGAAGAAAGAAGAAGCATTTAAATAAACTAAATTGTCAAAAACTGTCTCTTGGGGGGGAGGGCCAGGATCTGGGGGTCCCCTTGTTAAAGGGGGCTTCCAGATTCCGATAAGCCCCTTGCCCACAGACCCCCACAACCACCGGGCAAGGGTTGTGGGGATGAGGCCCTTGTCCTCATCGACATGGGGACAAGGTGCTTTGGGGGGGCTACCCCAAAGCACCCTCCCAATGTTTGAGGGCATGTGGCCTAGTACGGTTCAGGAGGGGGGGCGCTCTCTCGTCCCCTCCTCTTTTCCTGCGGCCTGCCAGGTTGCGTGCTCAGATAAGGGTCTGGTATAGATTTTTGGGGGGACCCCACGCCATTTTTTTTAATTTTGGCCGGGGTTCCCCTTAAAATCCTGAAGGGTCTGGTATAGATTTTGAGGGGGACCCCACACCATTTTTTTTTATTTTGGCCGGGGTTCCCATAAATAAAAATGAATTTGGGGAGTAACTAAATAAATGTATTTTTCAGACGAAAATGAAATTCCAAAACGAAATATTTCAGTGTGCACTTTTTATTTTTATTAATAAACAAGTGTGATTTTACTGTACTTCTGTCTTGGTCTGGTTCATGGTTTCTGACAATCTCAAGTACATCACTAAAGAGCTAGCTGAAGACAAAAAGGTTTCTTTATTCTGTCTACAACATACCCCCCCCCCCCCCAATAAGGGATTAAAGCAGTTAGTGCCATAACGACAAGAATCTTCACCCAGGACTCTATTTGCTAATTGAGTGGGTTCAAGTACCTAAGGGTTTAATAGTCTCATCAATTTAAGAACAGTGTTGTAACTTCCTGTCTTATCTGATCTGTGGTGTTGAGGCACAGGAGGGAGCGGTATAAGAAAGGTCATTCCTTTGCCCTCTTCCTGCCTGTTCACATAGGTTTCCAACTAAACAGAGTATTGTGTGAGTAGTCTTTATATCCTGCAATCAATTACTGTTTCTGTTCTACTGTCTCATATTACTGTTATCACTTGTTCTAGTGTAACTTTTTCTAGGGCTAAGCTTATGTTACTGGAATATAATGTTTCTAACTTTTCAGTAAACAAGACTCAACTATTTCACTTAAATTGTGTATGTGTCTCTAATTATCCTGATTATCACCAAAAATGTCTGAATCCAGGGTGTCAGAGGTGTCGGAAGACTTGCAAGGTCGGGTCAACCAGTGGGGTACAGATTCAGTAAGCATCCCTTACGGGGGGTAGCGCTACATAGTATTTAGTCTGTAGGAAAGTTATAGAGTCTGCAAACTATATATATATATATATATATATATATATATATATATATATATATATATATATATATATATATATATATATACACATACAGTATTTGAAAGTTGACCAATCCTGATGTACTGTTGTGGCAGTGATCAGGGGGACCAATGGGAGACAGTATATATACAGTACAAACAAAGGGCAATCAGCGCAAACTCAAAACCTAAATAATATGCAAGCTGAACACTAAAGGTAGCACCAACCTCCTAAATCAATCTTAAAACAAAATAAGTGCAGCGCAAAATGTGAAAAATAATAAATGCATGCAGAGTCCAATGATTATGGAACAATACTATAATCTGGAGTCCATCAAATCCAATCTGAAAGCACACTCCTTCTGGGAACATACAGATAAAGCTCTTTCCACCCGATGTATAAGGAGAAGAAAATCAATGTATGTGATTGCGCTTACCAACTTCGGTGGACCCCTTAATTACAGGGGGTCAGAGACAGCATGAGTGAACCAAAGGGAAAACAGCTGGGCTAGTAGTCATCTGCTGGGGATACTCATCCAAAGGGCGGAGAATTCCGTCAGACACAGGGAGATCCGTATGTAAATTAGCAAGATGATCAGCGATGGTTTCCCGAGGAGAAATGAGAGTAAAAAGAATCTAAGAGTGATCCGTCAATATGTGCTTCCAAAATTTATTAAAGTTATTGCTGAGGTATATAATAATGAAGTTAAAAGGCGTTTCATAGTGCCAGGTGATAAAACATAGATCGAGCTGGCTAAACAGGAGACAGACTGTTCGCGTCCGAACAGCTGTCGGCAAGAGATGGCAGCGGGTGACATCGGTACTGTAGCTCCGCCCCCGTACGCGGCGTTACGTCACTAGGGACTTCGTCAGCGAGGGTGGCTGTATATATACAGCATTTATTTTTTAAAATTTTCCAACTTTTTTCTTTTCTTTTTTTTTTACACAATGTGACTACTGTGATAGCTGTGATTTGCCACAGCTTTTACATGGTACAGATGCACTTTGATTGGTCCTGTCTGTACCATATGACCAATAAGATCATTCATAAAGATCACCACAATAGTACACAATGAATGGCTATAAATGAAAGACAATCATTGTGGGCAACTTACATGTGATTGGTCACAGCAATCACATGGTAGTGCGGCTGCTAGAGCACGCTGGAGGCGATCGCTTGGAAGACGTTATATGACATCCACCCAGAATAGCAGTGCTGTCGCTTGGCCATTTTTTTTACAATAGTTTGGGTGGGAGGTAATTAATGTTTAGGATTCGTCTGAGTGTCCAAACAGCACATGTTCAATCTGAACTTAGGTTCCCAATTCATCCCTAGTGGAGGAAAAGTTTGTATTTGAGGCTGGTGGACTTTTATGGTACCATAACAATTACGATACACGTTTATAAAAAGAGTTTTTTTGAATTGACATCAACAAATTTAAAACATACAAATTTAAGAGAGCAACTCTGTCTATCTAAACATAAGAAGTGCAACTGAAATGGATGGTAATACCAGTTCACCAAATCTTAGCTATGCTGACATGCTCGACATGTTTTGCGGAAATTAACTGCTTCTTCAGGAGCTTTCATTTACATAAAAATGTCTTAAAGGAACAGAGATAGTGTATAGTACTATACAGGGCTTTTTTTCAGGGGGAACTTGGTGGAACTCAGTTCCACCACCTCTGGCTCAGACCCCTTGGTGCCTGCTCATGACAATCACTTGTAATCACAGAAGTCTGGTTTCTGTGTTTACAAGTGACAGCTCTGCACTCTGTATGTAATTCAATCCAGGTATTTAATGCCCCTTTAAGACCCTCCTACTGTTTTCGTGAAATTTGACTGAACACACCCACTATTTGATGTGATTTGGAGGGTGTATGTAGGGGGAGGGGCTTTGTGGGTCGTGGTTAAGTTCCAGCACCTATTGTTTGAGATAAAAAGCCCTGGTACTATAGGATAGAAAAAGAAAAATACACTAATCATAATAAACAGGCTATAACATCAAAAAAAAAATGACAACATAATCACAAAGTAATGGTGAGCAAAATATCCCTCCCCAAAGGTGATCATGGCCCTTACCTGAAGCAGCAACATGAGTCGCGGTCCAAAAGAGTAGGCCCGCTCCGGAAAGCATGAAGGCCCCCGCAAACAAAAGAGGGATGCAGCAAAGAAATCTACCCAAACAATATAGTAAACATGATTTTGGATGCTGGAGTACTTTCTAAGTGTATTTCCTATTGCCATCTCAATGTACATCATAAATAGTAAACATACCAGAATATATAGCTTGGATTGGCATACGAAGATTATTTCAGCCCCATGGTCCTCGCAGATCATGTATCATAACGAGTAGGTGTACCGAGATATATAGCTAACATAGGTATATGGAGATCACTTCAGACTCACATCTATCGCCAGCTATAAAGGAAAAAAATGGGGCTATATGTACCCCAATCTATACAGCATACATAGAGCAATAATACTCCTTTATAAAGAAAGGAGTATATAGAGCAGCTGTGGGCCTACTCTTTTGGACCATGACTCACGTTGCTGCTCCGGGTAAGGGCCATAGTCACCTTTGGGGAGGGATATTGTGCTCACCATTACTTTGTGATTATGTTGTCATGTTTTGTGATGTTATATCCTGTTTATTATGATTAATGTATTTTTCTTTTTCTATTCTATAGTACTATACACTATCTCTGTTCCTTTAATACGTTATTATGCAAAAAACTTGTGAAGAAGCAGTGAATTTCCGAGAAACACGTTGATCATGTCAGCATAATTAAGATTTGGTGAACAGGTATTACCATCTATTTCAGTTGCACCTCTTGTGTTTGGATAGACAGAGTTGCTCCCTTAAATTTGTATGTTTTAGGTTTGTTGATGTCAATTCAATAAAACTCTATTTGTTTTATATACGTGTATCTTAATTGTTATGGTACCATTAACGTCCACCAGCCTCAAACACAAGCTTTTCCATCGGGGACATATCCCCCAGAGGAAGACACATCATATCCCTGTGTCGATACGTGTGGGGGAGGGGACAGGACGGTCTAGGAGTCAGCAGCTGGTCTGTTTGGAGTGAGGGGACACACAATCTCAACATTTTTATGCTTGTCACACAGTGGTGCACTGGAATACCTGTACCATGTGAGTACCCCACATAGGGGCTTTTGTTTGAATAAATATATATATTTTTATAAACTGTATCACACTATCCAGTCCTCATTTCTCATATACATGTGGAGACTATGCCATTTTACAGCATAGGACAGTGATGGCGAACCTTGGCACCCCTTGGAACTACATTTCCTATGATGCTCAACTACATGCTTTGGAAATGAAGTTCCAAAACATCTGGGGTGCCAAGGTTCACCATCACTGGCATAGGATATCACAAATCCATCTACACAGAACCCAGAGTTGGTTCACTGGTGTGTTTAGATCAAGCTTAATTGGGAGGTCACATGCCCCGACGTGAGAATACTCACACAGGGGAGGAGCACAAGAGTGATGTCACTTCAACACATGTGGATTATCACTACAGCGGTGGAGGAATTGTGGATGAAATTTTCACAAGCACTACAGCATTTTATCATCACAGCAAGATTTAAAGCATATTATATGGACTTTAATGCAATTTTTGTTTATTATACTAATTGATTATGTCACTGAGCACTTTGGCACTCTATTTTTTTATTGATTTGATCGATTTATGTTTCATTATTGATTTTTTTGGCACTATATTTAGCACAGTTAATTTATTTATTTTTTTGGTATTGCATATTGACACTAGCTTAGCGCAGTATTTTCATATTTAGATTTTTTAGCATGGATGTATGGGACGTGATCAATACCAGCAGCTGATTATCCGGTCTCAGATTTATTATATTTTGGTAGATCGCAAGATTTTCAGTTTATACATGAGTACATTACAGTCCCAACCTGCCCGGGGGATTAATATAGAAGCTGGTGGGACTGTATTGTACTCGTCTGGCACAGGAGAGTACTACACCTGCACTCAAAAGTGAAGAAATAGTCCGCTTGTCTGGGGAAAGTGTTTTATTTTATTTTATTTGCCACAGCCTGCAGATCGCGGTGCCCAGAGTCACCTCTCTGTCTCCACCCACCCCCCTTCTTTCCCTGCTGAATTGGCCGGGCTGTGGGGCCAGACCTGGAAAGTATCCCCGCACAGCAGCCAAAGCAGCCTGAGGGAGCTCCAGAGATAGATTGGGCCTGGGCGGCTGGTTTGTTTAGGAAACCCAGGCCCCCTACATGTGTATGTGTGTATGGGCTGTCCCCCTCTGATGGCGGCCCTGGCTCCACCTCAAACAAAGACAGCTTTTCAGGTGTCACCAACAAATTCACACTGCTTTTACTTCTGTTGAGCCCATACAAAATACTAAATGCAAGGCCTTAACAAAATAAAATAGAGCTGAAGGATAAAAAAAAATAACAAAAAAAAAAAAACCACAGAAACACTACAAGCAAAATGTTACTAAACCCAGGACCCTGAATTCACTATATCTGGTCTCCCACGGTACGCAGAACATGGAAATGCTATTATTTTAGTAAATATAAACTGCTAAATACCTTTTCTAATCAGCAGTATATAGCAGTCTTATGACTTCTATCAGTCTCTGGTTAAAGCTTATAGGAGCAGTGTTCAATCTCCTCTGATTGTCCTATGAGGCTGCAGGACCCCTGACATTCTGTTTGGACAGTGATGATTGGCTCTGTGCTGATCACCTGCACCCTCCCAAGAAAAATAAAACTCTCTAGCAATACACACCAAACTGAGCATGTGTAGAGTGACTCCAAAGGCTCTCTACTATCAGGATATATATTGGGGACAGTGGAAGAAAAGGAGGATCAGAGATGACAGGATCAAACAGTCTTTTTTACACAATGCAAAGGATTAATCCCTTAGGTTCCACTGTGACAAAAAGCATGCATTACTGCATATACAGACTGATTTTACTGTTGTGGTTTTAGTAACACACGTCTACAAAGGACTTATAGTGTGTGGAACTCATCACCTGCCAAAGCATTTGCCTGTGGTCATTGACAGCTATTTGTAATGCATTATGGGATGTTCGGCAGAGTGATTCTTACTGAATGTCCCAAAAGTTGTGATTTTGTCTGAACAGCCAAAAGTTGATTTGGACTAAACTCTTGACTCATCCCTTCTGGAAAGCGATGAATTCGATTTCCGCTCCCTTTTCATGGAGGAAAGTTATATTAGTAGCTCTTTTCTCTCACTTTGGTGTTTTTTGCTAAGCAGCTATCTGGATCAAGTGGCCTCTGAGTTTCGCCTTGTAAACTTCCCATAGAAAAGCAATGATGAATCAAATGCAAATGATTAACCACTTCAGCCCCGGGAGGATTTACCCCCTTCCTGACCAGAGCATTTTTTGCGATACGGCACTGCATTGCTCTAGCTGACAATTGTGCAGTCGTGCGATGTTGCACCCAAACAAAATTGATGGTCTTTTTTTCCACATAAATGGAGCTTTCCTGACAGACTCCATGGCAGCCAACGTGTGGGGTTTAGTCCCGCCTCTACTACCCTATAGGACACTACTCCCATAAATCTTTGCTCCTCACCAGCAGCCGTGTTCTTTTTTTGTCCTCCTCCAAGGACCTAGTTAAAATGGTCTTTCTACCCGAAGATTATTTTCTCCCTGCGATCAGATCTGGCGAGCGATTCCTAGGATGGGATCGCAGTATTCCAATAAGCCCTAGCTACTAGCAGGGTATGGAAGGGGCATATGGAAGAGGCGCTGAAGACGGTGTAGTCCTAGCCACTGGCAGGCGAAACCCCAACTGGTCATACAGCCTAGCTACTAGCAGGTGACCCTTGTTGCCCAGGAATAAGTCCGGTCTGTGCTGTTTTTACCTGGTCCAGGTCTCGATCGCAGCAGGAGTGGTGAGTCCGTTCCGTTTACACTGTTATGGCAGCAGTTTGTGTAATCCTTCCCTGTGTTTGTCTCTGCCTGTGTCCTGTGTCCTTCCCCGCACTGTCGGGTACAGTGTAGCTGGCAGACATGGCGGCTGGTTCCCTCTGCGTTCCAGCCGCCGTTTACTTCCTGGTTTCGTTTTCGCGGCGTTCTGCGCATGCGCGGGTCCGGCGCGAGAACGAGGCTTGGTTCGCGCACGCGCATAGCGGTAATTGCGCGTGCGCACTAGCGGCACGGCGGTGACGTCACAAGGGCGCCAGATTTAAATTTGGAAAAATGGTCTGCAGGCTTGGGAATGCTTGCAGACTGTCGGCAGTGTATCCCCTTGCTCTGATTCTGCTATATCAGGTGAGGGGGCTTCTGAGGACTGGTTTTCGACCTGCCCTTACTGCTTTCTAAACTGCTATCTGGTGCTTTGTTGTTTCAGCCCGATGGATCCCTCCGGGAGCATTAGCGCTTCACCGCCTGCCTCTGGCCAGCCCTCTCGCAACAGGTACTTGGTAGGGGGGTTCCTGCCTGGGTGTTGCGGGGGGGGGGGGGGTTATGGAGCATCAGTTGTCTGTTGTCTCCATTAACACAGAAGGACTTGTGTTTTTTCTTTTTCTTTTCAGCCCTTCTAGGTCTACTCAACATCGTAGCTCGCACAGAAGTGGTTCCTCTAGATCACAGCACCGGCATTCCTCGTCCAGATCTGGACATCACGGTTCCTCCTCGAAATCGAGACACCGTAGCCGGGAACCATCGCGCCCTCCCAAATCTCACTCCAGTCATGCAGCCGAAGGAGCCTGCTGGGGGTGTAGGGCAAAGGTTCCTATAGGCAAATCCCTCTGTGATACCTGCTATATAAAAGCAACAGGTGAAAGAGGTGGATCGGATCAGCAACTCAAGTCTCTGGTGGAGAAGATTGTGAAAGAGAATCTAAAGGAATTGGGGTCTAGCCAATCCCATGTTTCTCCTACAGAGCCTCCAGACCCACCAAGTAGGGATACTCAGGCTCAGGACACTTGTGAGTCCTCTTTGCCCAGTCACCTGTCTGCTGTCTCCTCAGATAGTGACTCAGAAGGAGAAGACCCTTATACTGGTTTTAGTTTTGACTTACTTCCTCCTCTGATTAAAGCCATCAAGGAAACTTTAAACTGGGAAGAGCCAGTGACGGCCCCTGCAAAACAGCGGAAGTTCTTCAAGCAGCTGAAGAAGGAACGTGTCAGCTTCCCCTTTTTCACTGAATTAGGTGAAGTTATCACGGATGAGTGGGGAAAGGTAGAGAAAAAGAACTCCCTTCTCTCTAAAATTCAAAGGCTTTATCCCTTCAAGGAAGAAGAAGTCAAGCAACTGGAGTCTGCTCCGCTAGTGGATGCAGCTGTGATGAGATTGGTCAGGCATGTGACCCTCCCTCTGGAAGACACGGTCTCGTTCAGAGACGCCTTGGACAGACGGATAGACTCGGATTTGAAGCGGGTCTATCTCACAGCAGGCATGGCATGTAAACCAGCCTTGGCTCTGGCCGCCATGTCCAGGGCCATGGAGACGTGGTCAGATAGCGTGGATGAGACACTTAGAGGTGTCTCGGAGGAAGTGGCCAGGAGTTCGCCCATCCAGGAATTAAGGTTAGCCTCATCCTTTCTGGGGGAGGCTTCAATCGACATTATCCGTTTGGTGGCTAGAGTTATGTTGTCTGCTGTTACTGCTAAGCGTGCCCTTTGGCTCCGCCCCTGGCTGGCAGACCCAGCATCAAAGCAGGTTTGGTGCCGTATCCCCTTCGATGGGTCCTCTCTTTTTGGTAATAAATTAGACAGCGCCATAACCCGTGCCACCGGGGGTAAGTCGGGATTCCTCCCTCAGGACAGGCGATTACAAGGCCAGAGAAGATCGTTTTCAAGGAAACAGAATCAGGATCGTGCCAGGGAAGCACGTGGATACAGGCCAGGCCGTGAGTTCTCCAGATCCTGGAAGGCCAGACAATCTTCTTTCAAGAAGAACGCTAAGAGTAGTATGTCGGGTGAGAAGGAACCGACCAAGTCTTTTTGAGATGGGGCCCGCCCAGGCAGGCCAGGTGGGGGCTCGCCTCCTTCGCTTTCGGCATGTTTGGGCGGCCTCGATCCAGGACTTTTGGACCGTAAGGACGATTTCCTCAGGTCACACCTGGGTTTTCAGCAGTGCTCCCAGGCTCAGGTGTGTCCCCACATCTCTTCCAGCCACAGAAGAAAAAAGAAAAATCCTTTTAGCTTACGTGAGATCTTTGTTAGATCAAGGCGCGGCTATTCCTGTCCCAGACGACCAACGTGGCATGGGGATGTATTCTCCTCTTTTCATGGTCCAGAAAAAGAGTGGAGCATGGCGACCTGTCATAGATTTGACGCACCTGAACCACTTCATCAAAAAGGAAAGGTTCAAAATGGAAACCCTGTCCACAATTCGACAGTCGGTTCAGCCAGGAGACTGGCTCATTTCAATAGATCTCAAAGACGCCTATTTCCACGTTCCAGTGGCAGCAGACTTTCAACGCTTTCTCCGTTTTTCCATAGGCCAACTACACTTACAATTCACATGCCTTCCCTTCGGTCTGTCCACCTCTCCACGAGTCTTCTCGAAGGTCTTGTTGGCCGTTGTGGCTCTACTGAGAACCAGAGGGATCCGTCTTCACCACTATCTGGACGATCTCCTCCTACTGGCGCAAGACAGAGATTGCCTCCTGAAACACAGAGATATGGTCATCTCAACTCTCCAAGAATTCGGATGGCTCCTGAACCGAGAGAAGAGCCAACTAGAGCCTTCCCAGTCTCTCGTGTTTCTCGGGGCCCTCTTCGATACAGCGAAAGGCACAATTTCCTTACCCGAGGAGAAGATCACAATAGTTCGGGACAGGATTCGCCTGGCTCTCTCCTCTTCTCATCTCCGGGCCCTCCAGTGTCTGAGAATCATAGGCACCATGGTGTCCACAATACCAATGGTGAAATGGGCTCAGTGGAGAATGCGTCCTTTCCAGAAGGGATTTCTTCTTCAATGGTCGGGCGACAGGAATCAGCGCGTTTACATCTCTCAGACCATGAGGGGTTCCCTCCTCTGGTGGCTTCAGAAGGAGAATCTACGCAGGTGTCACTCCATCCTTCCCATCACTTGGATCACTGTGACATCAGACGCCAGCGAGAGAGGCTGGGGTGCTCATTGCCTAGCGGAAGTGGCTCAAGGCTCCTGGGATTTCCCAGCGCGGAGATTGGTGTCAAATATCCTGGAATTGCGTGCAGCCTTCCAGGCGCTGCTGGCATTTCGTCATCTGATAGCGGGGTCATCCGTGTTACTCAGACTGGACAATACGACGGCAGTAGCCTATGTAAGGAAACAAGGGGGTACCAAGAGCCTGTCTCTGCTACAAGAAGTGGAACCAATAATGGTCTGGGCCCAGAAGAATCTGGTCAATCTAACGGCAACCTATGTTCCAGGGATTCTCAATGTCCAAGCGGATTTTCTCTCACGAGTCCACTTGGACAACAACGAGTGGTCTCTCCACGAGGATGTGTTCAGATGGATTCTAACACTGGGGATCTCGCCAGAGGTCGATCTCTTCGCCTCCCCGTACAACAAAAAGCTAACGAGGTACTACGCAAGGTTTCGAGATCCACAAGCCTACGGGATAGACGCACTGACAGAACGTTGGTGGTTCCACAGAGCCTATGCCTTTCCTCCGACACCTATCATCTTCCAGTTCCTGCGGAGGCTCAGGTGGGAGGAGGTGGAGATAATAGCCATCATTCCTTACTGGCCCAACAGGCCTTGGTTTCCTCTTCTATCACTCCTCAGCTTCCGAGAACCAGTTCCTCTCCCAACCAGAACGGATCTACTCTCCCAAGGCACGATTCTCCATCCGTGCCCAGCTCACCTACAGTTGAGGGCTTGGTTCTTGAGAGGGGTAGGTTGGAAGCACTAGGTTGCCCTAAGGAGGTTATTCCTACACTTCTGAATGCAAGAAGACAAAGCACTAACAAGGTGTATGAGCGTATTTGGACAAGGTTCTCGATCCATATGTTGTCCAGGTCCAGGTCATGTGACGCACCTGCAGTCCAGGACATCTTGAGCTTCCTCCAATCAGGCCTGGACTTACCCTTATCTGTCAGCTCACTGCGTGTACAGGTTTCAGCAATATCAGCCTTTACTGGGGTGTCCTGGGCCAGACATGCCCTTATTCAACAATTCTTCAAAGGAGCAATTAGAATGAGGCCTCAAAGGAAACCCAGGTTCCCTAAATGGGACCTACCTCTAGTTCTTGAGTTCTTCTCTCAACTCGTTAAACCACTGTCTGTTAGAGAACTTACTATCAAGACTGCCTTTTTGATTGCCATCACCTCAGCCAAGAGGGTGTCCGAGATCCAGGCCTTAGGGTCAAAAGAACCCTTCTTAACCTTCTTTCCAGACAGAGTGACTCTAATTCCAATGCTGGGGTCAAACCCTAAGGTCACCTCAATCTTTCACGAGAATCAAGAGATCTCACTTCCTACCTTTAGATCTGCTGGAAATCTAGAAATACATCCACTCGATGTTGGTGTCTCCTTGAAGCAATATCTTGAAGTAACGGCTCCCTTCCGTCAATCGGATTATCTCTTTGTGTCGTTCTACGGGAAGAACAAGGGGCTCCGAGCCTCAGTCAGATCCATTGCTGCATGGGTTGTACAGGCTATTCAATGGGCATATAGAGAGAAGGGCTTGGCTCCTCCAGAAGCGGTGACAGCGCACTCGACTAGAAGTCTTTCGACCTCGTGGGCAGCTTCTCGTCACGTCTCGCCTGAAGTGATTTGCAGGGCGGCTTCTTGGTCATCGATACATACCTTCATGTCCCACTATTGTGTTGAGCCAGCTGCTCTATCCTCAGTTGATTTTGGTGTTAAAGTACTGTCGGTGGACGGTATTAAATAAATCTTTATTTTCTTCAGCATTTTGCCCACCCGGGTGTGTACGGCGAGTTATTTCCCACACGTTGGCTGCCATGGAGTCTGTCAGGAAAACGGAAAATTCCTATCAAAATACTTACTGTAATTTTCCTTTCCTGATGGACTCCATGGCAGCAGGAGTTCCCTCCCAAATGACTGGAGTAGGCTAGTTATCGAACACGGCTGCTGGTGAGGAGCAAAGATTTATGGGAGTAGTGTCCTATAGGGTAGTAGAGGCGGGACTAAACCCCACACGTTGGCTGCCATGGAGTCCATCAGGAAAGGAAAATTACGGTAAGTATTTTGATAGGAATTTTCCGTTTTCTTTTGGTGGCATTTGATCACCTCTGCGGTTTTTATTTTTTGCGCTATAAACAAAAAAAGGCCGTCAGTTTTGAAAAAAGGCTATATTTTTTACTTTTTGCTATAATAAATATCCCCCAAAAATTATATAAAAAATGAATGTCTTCCACAGTTTAGGCCGATATGTTTTCTTCTACATATTTATGGTAAAAAAAATTGCAATAAGTGTATATTGATTGGTTAGCGCAAAAGTTATAGCCTCTACAAAATAGGGGATAGATTTATGGCATTTTTATTATTAATTTTTTTTTCACTAGTAATGGCGGCGATCTGCGATTTTTATCAGGACTGCGACATTATGGCGGACAGATTGTACACTTTTGACACTATTTTGGGTCCTTTGACATTTATACAGCGATCAGAGCTACATATAGCCACTGATTACTGTATAAATGACACTGGCAGGGAAGGTGTTAAACACTAGGGGGTAATCAAGGGGTTGTGTTCCCTGGATGTGTTCCAACTGTAGGGGGGATGGGCTCACTACAACATGACAGAGATCACTGCTCCCAATGACAGGTAGCAGTAGATCTGTCATGTTGCTAGGAAGAACAGAGAAATGCCTTGTTTACATAGGCATCTCCCTGTTCTGCCTCTCCTCACCGTAATTGCGGGACGACGGCGAACATCGAGCTTGCGGGACCCGCGGGCATGCTCCCGCACGTGCGCCCGCTAGATGGCCAATTTAAAGGGACATACAGGTATGCCCTTTTGCCTGCCCGTGCCATTCTGCTGATGTAAATCGGCATGCGGCGGTCGGCAAGTGGTTAAAGAGGAAATTCTGTATGTGGTTTGGATGTGACCAGGGATTTATTCAATCTCCATTTAAAAGAAGGCTTGTCATGCAGAGACAGCTTATAATGCAGAATAAGGGGGTTCTCATCTGGCCAGGGTCTGGAAAAGATGTCCACTTTAGAAACTAAAGATAATTGTTGGAGTAGCACAAAGATGTGGTCTATCTGATAGAAGTTTGAATTAGGGCTAGGACAATACATACAAGTCCCTAGTTTGGGGAGGGGGGGGGGGTGAACTTCCTGCCATGTATTTGTTTTATTATTATTTGTTTGTCTGTCTTTATAACAAAATTAATTAATTAATTAATATAGGTTGACTTTGTTTTTCAAAGCAAAGCCAAACTGTCAAACTTGACTGAATTGATTTTCCCAATCTTCAAGTGTGAGTCAGAATTGATTTTTAAATGTTTGTTCATTGCTTATTGAACATGAATATTATTGCTGAATTTAAATTCAATCTCTAATATTTAAAAGTGTTAGACCACATTTAGATGAGTTCTGCTTTTCTGATGAAGACATTTTGCAACCTCTATTTCTTCCAGAGGAAAGTTAGTATCTTGCTAATTTCAATGGCACAAGGACATGTAAGTACTAAGTACCTGTCTTGTCAGGGTTGCAGAAGAGGCCCATTGAATGTTACTAAATGTAAGATCAAAATAATTGTAATGGTAATTCCTAAATGCTCCCTCATCTGCCATAAATATTTTTGCCTTTACAGTCCAGATGAACAAACACCTATAAATGTTTTGGCTTTTATTTCTGCTATCCACAATGTTAACCAGAATCCAGAAATTTTGCCCAATATTACACTGGGATTTCATGTGATAGATTCATGTTTACATCCATGTTTGGCTGTAAAGGATGTTCTAAGCATTTTATCTGGTCTACAGAAGGCAGTCCCTAATTACTCATGTTCTGGAGAAGCTGAACTGGTGGGTTTTATTGGAGATCATTACTCAGTTACAACAATTCCAATGGCACAAATACTGGGAATTTATGGATATACACAGGTAGGTCTTTCATCTTTGCCCTCAAGACCATCAAGTGCAAAATTCAAATATAACATAGCTACAATGAAACTATTTTTTTTTTTTCCTAATTCAAATATATTATTGTGAAGAATATTTTTTTTTGTGCATGGAACTCCTCCCTGCTCCATATAAGCGTTTATCTTATGTAGGACACCCTCTAAGGAGCTACAGATGAACTGAATCCCTCACTCCTGACAGCCAGGCACACCAAACCCCAACAGGCACTCCAGAGTCAGAGAACAGTCTGTGACCCTGTTTTTGTTATTTATTGAGTCTTAACAAGTTGGATAGGGATGGGAGGTCATGGGATGTCCACTTGACTTCAGCAACAAATATTAGGCAGCAGCTTCAGGGACATCTTCCTATACAAAGTCTATATACAGTCTCCTTGACTCTCTTTCTGCACACACTAGATTGCTGGCTCCAGCTGAATCACTGTTGGAAGATATGACAAGGTCTCAGTCAGTTTTTTAGCAATGGCTCACAAGAGTGGAATGACAACTCTTGGGGCCCCCGGGCAATAGGAGTTTATGGGGCCACCTGTATCCACGCTGTTATGTATTAGTGTGTTATATTGCTCTCCATCCAGTAGGGGGAAGCATTGTAAAAATGTTCTTTTTATTGTTCTGGTAGAGCTATGTACTTTAGAGCATCTTTGGTTTCTGTGTGTCTGTGTGGGATTAAGTAAAAGAGTCCTGTGAATACCTGTCCATGTCGATGGTTCAAATACATTATAAAATACACAAAACTGGTGATGAGGATGGGATTTCAGTGAATGGACACTGCAAATGCACAGGTAATCAGCTTGAGTGAAGAATCAGAACTTGTGTTTTAGAGACACATCTATAAATATCTCCAGCATGGCTTCTCTGGGACACATGGAGGAATTTGATGTGGTTAATTCATCCTCATGGGACTCATATGCTGACAGGTTAGAGTTTTTCCTGGAAGCTGTGCAGAAAAGAGCTGTGTTACTGAGTTTTATTGGATCTAAGATTTTTTTTTCAAATAACAGTTTTATTAGTTATCTCAGCAGGTAAAAGAACATAGACAGAACACACTATGTTCCAGACAGTGCTAGATCAGGGATATAGCCACAAAGACATTGTGGCAGTAATTGGTAGGATCATTGCTAAATCATACTATAAGTTAGATAATAATTGAAATTTGCCATTGGCTAGGTGAGAGCCTATGGAATGTGAGAGAGAACATAAAAGAAAAGATAGAAAGGAGAAAAGGGATATAGAGAGTTAGAAAAGTAAGATAAGAAAGAAGAGATGGGAAATTAAGGTAGTATCTCAACCATCGGCTTAAGGCGGGTCCTCTTGGCCATGCTACTCCACCCAGACCTTATCGTGCATTTCCAACTTATCCTTTAATCTAGCTGTCGTTTTTTCCATTAGCTCCACATCTTTTATTCTGACGTACAGAGCTTCTTGGGAGTGTGGGGAGCGCCGATTCCAGTGGGCGACCAGACATTGTGCAGCTGTCAGAACATGTCGAAGTAGCTTCTTGGATGGTTTGGCAATTTGTAATGGTGACACACCAAGTAGGAAAAATGTTGGCGTCATGGGGACCTGTAGCCCAAAGAGGCAGGACAACAAGCGCTGTGTCTTCATCCAGAAGGGCACTATTATGGGACAACTCCAGTAAATATGGTAGAGGCAGGGTCATCTTTAATATTGATTGGACCCTGGACAAAAATTTTCTTGGGCCCCACCCTCCATGCAGTTTCCCTCTCCGCCTGCTCTGAGACATACAATAAATAGCAGCTAGACTCCAAATGTGTTTACTGAATCAGATCAGGCAGCGTTTGCAATTGGTTGCCAGAGGTTACAGTGTATCATCACCACTCACTGACTGGTTGCTAGAGGTTACACCACACATTGTGGCTCACTGATTAGTTGCTAGAAGTTACAGCACATGGTTCCTGCTTGTTGATTGGGTGCTAGAGATTACTGTACATCAGTACTGTTCACTGGTTACTAGAGGTTACTGCACATCATTACTGCTTACTAGGGATGAGCTTCGAGTTCGAGTCAAACTCATGTTCGACTCGAACATTGGCTGTTCGCAAGTTCGCCGAACAGCGAACAATTTGGGGTGTTCGCGGCAAATTCGAATGCCGCGGAACACCCTTTAAAAGTCTATGGTAGAAATCAAAAGTGCTAATTTTAAAGGCTAATATGCAAGTTATTGTCATAAAAAGTGTTTGGGGACCTGGGTCCTGCCCCAGGAGACATGGATCAATGCAAAAAAAGTTTTAAAAACGGCCGTTTTTTCAGGTGCAGTGATTTTAATAATGCTTAAAGTCAAACAATAAAAGTGTATTATCCCTTTAAATTTCGTACCTGGGGGGTGTCTATAGTATGCCTGTAAAGGGGCGCATGTTTCCTGTGTTTAGAACAGTCTGACAGCAAAATGACATTTTGAAGGAAAAAACTCATTTAAAACTACCCGCGGCTATTGCATTGCCGACAATACACATAGAAGTTCATTGATAAAAACGGCATAGGAATTCCCCAAAGGGAAACCCCGAACCAAAATTAAAAAAAAAAATTGATGTGGGAGTCCCCCTAAATTCCATACCAGGCCCTTCAGGTCTGATATGGATATTAAGGGGAACCCCGGTCAAAATTTTTTTAAAAAATTACGTGGGGTTCCCCCTAAATTCCATACCAGACCCTTCAGGTCTGGTATGGATTTTAAGGGGAACCCCGCGCCAAAAAAAAAAAAAAAACGGCGTGGGGTCCCCCCAAAAATCCATACCAGACCCTTATCCAAGCACGCAACCTGGCAGGCCGCAGGAAAAGAGGGGGGGACGAGAGTGCAGCCCCCCCCTCCTGAACCGTACCATACCACATGCCCTCAACATTGGGAGGGTGCTTTGGGGTAGCCCCCCAAAACACCTTGTCCCCATGTTGATGAGGACAAGGGCCTCATCCCCACAACCCTGGCCGGTGGTTGTGGGGGTCTGCGGGCGGGGGGGGCTTATCGGAATCTGGAAGCCCCCTTTAACAAGGGGACCCCCAGATCCCGGCCCCCCCCTGTGTGAAATGGTAAGGGGGTACTTACCCCTACCATTTCACTAAAAAACTGTCAAAAATGTTAAAAATGACAAGAGACAGTTTTTGACAATTCCTTTATTTAAATGCTTCTTCTTTCTTCCTTCATCTTCTGGTTCTATTGGTTCTTCTGGCTCTTCTGGTTCTTCCTCTGGCGTTCTCGTCCAGCATCTCCTCCGCGGCGTCTTCTATCTTCTTCTCCTCGGGCCGCTCCGCACCCATGGCATGGGGGGGAGGCTCCCGCTCTTCTCTTCTTCTTTTCTTCTCTTCTTCTCTTCTTCTCTTCTTCTCTTCTTCTCTCCTTCTCTCCTTCTCTCCTTCTCTTCTTCATTTTCTTCTCCGGGCCGCTCCGCAACCCATGCTGGCATGGAGGGAGGCTCCCGCTGTGTGACGGCGCTCCTCGTCTGACAGTTCTTAAATAACGGGGGCGGGGCCACCCGGTGACCCCGCCCCCTCTGACGCACGGGACATGACGGGACTTCCCTGTGGCATTCCCCCCGTTATTTAAGAACTGTCAGGCGAGGAGCGCCGTCACACAGCGGGATCCTCCCTCCATGCCAGCATGGATTGCGGAGCGGCCCGGAGAAGAAAACGAAGAAGAGAAGAAGAGAAGAAGAGAAGAGTGGGAGCCTCCCCCCCATGCCATGGGTGCGGAGCGGCCCGAGGAGAAGAAGATAGAAGACGCCGCGGAGGAGATGCTGGACGAGAACGCTGGAGGAAGAACCAGAAGAGCCAGAAGAACCAGAAGAACCAGAAGATGAAGGAAGATAGAAGAAAGAAGAAGCATTTAAATAAAGGAATTGTCAAAAACTGTCTCTTGTCATTTTTAACATTTTTGACAGTTTTTTAGTGAAATGGTAGGGGTAAGTACCCCCTTACCATTTCACACAGGGGGGGCCGGGATCTGGGGGTCCCCTTGTTAAAGGGGGCTTCCAGATTCCGATAAGCCCCCCGCCCGCAGACCCCCACAACCACCGGCCAGGGTTGTGGGGATGAGGCCCTTGTCCTCATCAACATGGGGACAAGGTGTTTTGGGGGGCTACCCCAAAGCACCCTCCCAATGTTGAGGGCATGTGGCCTGGTACGGTTCAGGAGGGGGGGTGCACTCTCGTCCCCCCCTCTTTTCCTGCGGCCTGCCAGGTTGCGTGCTCGGATAAGGGTCTGGTATGGATTTTTGGGGGGACCCCACGCCGTTTTTTTTTTTTTTTTTGGCGCGGGGTTCCCCTTAAAATCCATACCAGACCTGAAGGGCCTGGTATGGAATTTAGGGGGACTCCCACATCATTTTTTTTTTTTAATTTTGGTTCGGGGTTCCCCTTTGGGGAATTCCTATGCCGTTTTTATCAATGAACTTCTATGTGTATTGTCGGCAATGCAATAGCCGCGGGTAGTTTTAAATGAGTTTTTTCCTTCCAAATGTCATTTTGCTGTCAGACTGTTCTAAACACGGGAAACATGCGCCCCTTTACAGGCATACTATAGACACCCCCCAGGTACGAAATTTAAAGGGATATTACACTTTTATTGTTTGACTTTAAGCATTATTAAAATCACTGCTCCTGAAAAAACGGCCGTTTTTAAAACTTTTTTTTGCATTGATCCATGTCCCCTGGGGCAGAACCCGGGTCCCCAAACACTTTTTATGACAATAACTTGCATATTAGCCTTTAAAATTAGCACTTTTGATTATTCATGTTCGTGTCCCATAGACTTTAACGGTGTTCGCGTGTTCGAACAAACTTTTTTCCTGTTCGCATGTTCTGATGCGAACCGAACAGGGGGGTGTTCGGCTCATCCCTACTGCTTACTGATTGGTTTCTAGAAGTTACTGCACACCATCTCCTCACTGCCTGCACACCATGGATTGGGGAGGTGAAGGACCCATTAATAGACAGAAAACTCCTAGGGATCCTAGGAGTCCTGGGATCAGTGGCAGTGCTGGGGGGGGGGGGGTGATCAATGGCAATGCTGATACCGACTACCAATATAAGGAATTTCAACACTGGCCACCAAAGTAATATGGGTTTACACTGACCACTAATGTAATAGAAACATTCACAGTAACCACTAGGGATGAGCTTCGTGTTCGAGTCGAACCCATGTTCGACTCGAACATCGGCTGTTCGACCGTCCGTCGAATTGCGAACGTTATGGGCCGTTCGCGCCAAATTCGTGTGGCGCGTCACGGCCCATAATTCACTGCGGCATCGCAGTGCATTGCTGGCTGATGATTGGCCAAGCATGCACTATGACCCGCATGCTTGGCCAATCACAGCGCCGTCAGTAGAGAGAGCTGTAATTGGCCAAAGCCAGGGTGGCTTTGGCCAATTATGGCTCAGGGGATTTAGTACACGCCCCACACTATATAAGGCCGCCTGCACGGCGGCCCTGTGTAGTGTGTTCCGGTGTGCTGATAGAGAGAGAGACAGACAGTGTCATTTGATTTGAGAGCTAGATTAGGCTAGATCTGTTCCTGCTCTTTACATTTAGTGCAGTGCGTCCTGCTCACAGTGTTCAGCTAGATCTGTTCCTGCTCTTTACATTTAGTGCAGTGCGTCCTGCTCACAGTGTTCAGCTAGATCCGTTCCTGCTATTTACATTTAGTGCAGTGCGTCCTGCTCACAGTGTTCAGCTAGATCTGTTCCTGCTATTTACATTTAGTGCAGTCAGTGCGTCCTGCTCACAGTGTTCAGCTAGATCTGTTCCTGCTATTTACATTTAGTGCAGTGCGTCCTGCTCACAGTGTTCAGCTAGATCCGTTCCTGCTATTTACATTTAGTGCAGTCAGTGCGTCCTGCTCACAGTGTTCAGCTAGATCCGTTCCTGCTATTTACATTTAGTGCAGTCAGTGCGTCCTGCTCACAGTGTTCAGCTAGATCCGTTCCTGCTATTTACATTTAGTGCAGTGCGTCCTGCTCACAGTGTTCAGCTAGATCCGTTCCTGCTATTTACATTTAGTGCAGTGCGTCCTGCTCACAGTGTTCAGCTAGATCCGTTCCTGCTATTTACATTTAGTGCAGTGCGTCCTGCTCACAGTGTTCAGCTAGATCCGTTCCTGCTATTTACATTTAGTGCAGTCAGTGCGTCCTGCTCACAGTGTTCAGCTAGATCCGTTCCTGCTATTTACATTTAGTGCAGTCAGTGCGTCCTGCTCACAGTGTTCAGCTAGATCCGTTCCTGCTATTTACATTTAGTGCAGTGCGTCCTGCTCACAGTGTTCAGCTAGATCCGTTCCTGCTATTTACATTTAGTGCAGTGCGTCCTGCTCACAGTGTTCAGCTAGATCCGTTCCTGCTATTTACATTTAGTGCAGTGCGTCCTGCTCACAGTGTTCAGCTAGATCCGTTCCTGCTATTTACATTTAGTGCAGTGCGTCCTGCTCACAGTGTTCAGCTAGATCCGTTCCTGCTATTTACATTTAGTGCAGTCAGTGCGTCCTGCTCACAGTGTTCAGCTAGATCCATTCCTGCTATTTACATTTAGTGCAGTGCGTCCTGCTCACAGTGTTCAGCTAGATCCGTTCCTGCTATTTACATTTAGTGCAGTGCGTCCTGCTCACAGTGTTCAGCTAGATCCGTTCCTGCTATTTACATTTAGTGCAGTGCGTCCTGCTCACAGTGTTCAGCTAGATCCGTTCCTGCTATTTACATTTAGTGCAGTCAGTGCGTCCTGCTCACAGTGTTCAGCTAGATCCGTTCCTGCTATTTACATTTAGTGCAGTGCGTCCTGCTCACAGTGTTCAGCTAGATCCGTTCCTGCTATTTACATTTAGTGCAGTGCGTCCTGCTCACAGTGTTCAGCTAGATCCGTTCCTGCTATTTACATTTAGTGCAGTGCGTCCTGCTCACAGTGTTCAGCTAGATCCGTTCCTGCTATTTACATTTAGTGCAGTGCGTCCTGCTCACAGTGTTCAGCTAGATCCGTTCCTGCTATTTACATTTAGTGCAGTGCGTCCTGCTCACAGTGTTCAGCTAGATCTGTTCCTGCTATTTACATTTAGTGCAGTCAGTGCGTCCTGCTCACAGTGTTCAGCTAGATCTGTTCCTGCTATTTACATTTAGTGCAGTGCGTCCTGCTCACAGTGTTCAGCTAGATCCGTTCCTGCTATTTACATTTAGTGCAGTCAGTGCGTCCTGCTCACAGTGTTCAGCTAGATCCGTTCCTGCTATTTACATTTAGTGCAGTCAGTGCGTCCTGCTCACAGTGTTCAGCTAGATCCGTTCCTGCTATTTACATTTAGTGCAGTGCGTCCTGCTCACAGTGTTCAGCTAGATCCGTTCCTGCTATTTACATTTAGTGCAGTGCGTCCTGCTCACAGTGTTCAGCTAGATCCGTTCCTGCTATTTACATTTAGTGCAGTGCGTCCTGGTCACAGTGTTCAGCTAGATCCGTTCCTGCTATTTACATTTAGTGCAGTCAGTGCGTCCTGCTCACAGTGTTCAGCTAGATCCGTTCCTGCTATTTACATTTAGTGCAGTCAGTGCGTCCTGCTCACAGTGTTCAGCTAGATCCGTTCCTGCTATTTACATTTAGTGCAGTGCGTCCTGCTCACAGTGTTCAGCTAGATCCGTTCCTGCTATTTACATTTAGTGCAGTGCGTCCTGCTCACAGTGTTCAGCTAGATCCGTTCCTGCTATTTACATTTAGTGCAGTGCGTCCTGCTCACAGTGTTCAGCTAGATCCGTTCCTGCTATTTACATTTAGTGCAGTGCGTCCTGCTCACAGTGTTCAGCTAGATCCGTTCCTGCTATTTACATTTAGTGCAGTGCGTCCTGCTCACAGTGTTCAGCTAGATCCGTTCCTGCTATTTACATTTAGTGCAGTCAGTGCGTCCTGCTCACAGTGTTCAGCTAGATCCGTTCCTGCTATTTACATTTAGTGCAGTGCGTCCTGCTCACAGTGTTCAGCTAGATCCGTTCCTGCTATTTACATTTAGTGCAGTGCGTCCTGCTCACAGTGTTCAGCTAGATCCGTTCCTGCTATTTACATTTAGTGCAGTGCGTCCTGCTCACAGTGTTCAGCTAGATCCGTTCCTGCTATTTACATTTAGTGCAGTCAGTGCGTCCTGCTCACAGTGTTCAGCTAGATCCGTTCCTGCTATTTACATTTAGTGCAGTGCGTCCTGCTCACAGTGTTCAGCTAGATCCGTTCCTGCTATTTACATTTAGTGCAGTGCGTCCTGCTCACAGTGTTCAGCTAGATCCGTTCCTGCTATTTACATTTAGTGCAGTGCGTCCTGCTCACAGTGTTCAGCTAGATCCGTTCCTGCTATTTACATTTAGTGCAGTGCGTCCTGCTCACAGTGTTCAGCTAGATCTGTTCCTGCTATTTACATTTAGTGCAGTGCGTCCTGCTCACAGTGTTCAGCTAGATCTGTTCCTGCTATTTACATTTAGTGCAGTCAGTGCGTCCTGCTCACAGTGTTCAGCTAGATCCGTTCCTGCTATTTACATTTAGTGCAGTGCGTCCTGCTCACAGTGTTCAGCTAGATCTGTTCCTGCTATTTACATTTAGTGCAGTGCGTCCTGCTCACAGTGTTCAGCTAGATCTGTTCCTGCTATTTACATTTAGTGCAGTCAGTGCGTCCTGCTCACAGTGTTCAGCTAGATCCGTTCCTGCTATTTACATTTAGTGCAGTGCGTCCTGCTCACAGTGTTCAGCTAGATCTGTTCCTGCTATTTACATTTAGTGCAGTCAGTGCGTCCTGCTCACAGTGTTCAGCTAGATCCGTTCCTGCTATTTACATTTAGTGCAGTGCGTCCTGCTCACAGTGTTCAGCTAGATCTGTTCCTGCTATTTACATTTAGTGCAGTGCGTCCTGCTCACAGTGTTCAGCTA
Organism: Lithobates septentrionalis; assembly: GCA_037952835.1. Lineage (NCBI taxonomy): Eukaryota > Metazoa > Chordata > Amphibia > Anura > Ranidae > Lithobates > Lithobates septentrionalis. The sequence goes on from JBBDGP010000260.1 coordinate 3,234,821, forward strand.
GATCCGTTCCTGCTATTTACATTTAGTGCAGTCAGTGCGTCCTGCTCACAGTGTTCAGCTAGATCCGTTCCTGCTATTTACATTTAGTGCAGTGCGTCCTGCTCACAGTGTTCAGCTAGATCCGTTCCTGTTATCTTCCTACTGACAGGCAGGCTTGTCTGGTTACAGTATATAAAGCTACCTGAAGAAAATTACAGGTGTTCTATCCCAGCTTAGTGCAGCTACAGGCCATTAGTATGTCTGGAAGGCCAAGAAGGAGAGGCAGACAGTCACAAGCCAATAAGAGAGGGCAAGCAGGCTCTGTGTCTAGTGCTGGTCGTGGAGACGGTGCATCCTCATCAGCACGTGGCCATGGGACACGCTTGGCCTTTTTTTCGGCAGCTGGCCGTGTTGAGCCGCAACATGCAGAAAACTTGGTCGAGTGGATGACCAAGCCGTCCTCATCCTCCTCATCCTCTCTCACCCATGCCCAGGGTGCTTTGTCTGGCAAAGCAGCGGCCTCTTCCCTCAGCTCAATGTCATCAGTGACTCCTTCCCTAGCTCCACCATGTCCTCATGAGGATTCCCTCGAACTGTTTGACCACAGTGTTGGGTACATGCTCCAGGAGGATGCCCAGCGTTTGGAAGGCTCTGATGATGATACTGAGCTCGATGAAGGCAGTAACATGAGCACGGACAGAGGGGGTGCCCAAGAAGGACAGCAATCTGGCAGTCATGCTCCCCCTGCTGCAGCATACTGCCAGGTTTGCTCCAGTGATGAGGAGGGAGGGGATGATGAGGTCACTGACTCAACGTGGGTGCCTGATAGGAGAGAGGAGGAGGAGGAGGAGGAGGAGGCGGCACATCACCAACGAGGCAGGATGCCCTCCAGGGGCCAGCCTAAGGGCAGCACATTGACTGCATCACACCCCAAAGCTCCACATGTGCAGGGCGCTGCAGTCTCTGCGCGTTATTCAAAAAGTTCTTTGGTGTGGGCCTTTTTTGAGACGAGTGCATCAGATCGCACCGCTGCTATTTGCAACATATGTCTCAAGCGTATCTCGCGTGGCCAAAACATCTCCCGCTTGGGTACCACATGCTTGACCAGACATATGTTGACCTGCCATGCAGTTCGTTGGCAAGCATATCTAAAAGACCCACACCAAAGAACAAAGAGGATCTCTCCTTGCTCCTCATCAGCTGAGATTTCCAACCCCACTAGACCTTCAGTCCTCTCTGAGACCTGCAGTGAGAGGAATGAAGGTGTAGAATTAGGTGTGTCACAGCCAAGTACTTGTGGGCAATCTGCTTTTGGTACACCGACGCCAGATTGTACCAGGCAAATTTCCCTGCCCCAGCTGCTGCACCGCCGAAAGAAGTTTGCTCCCAGCCATCCACATGCCCAGCGGTTGAATGCTAGCTTGGCAAAATTGCTAGCACTTCAACTGCTGCCTTTTCAGTTGGTAGACTCTGCCCCCTTCCGTGAGTTTGTGGAATGTGCGGTTCCTCAGTGGCAGGTACCCAAACGCCACTTTTTCTCACGGAAGGCGATTCCAGCTCTCTACCGGCATGTGGAAGGCAATGTCCATGCCTCGCTGGACAGGGCGGTCAGCGGTAAGGTGCATATTACCGCTGACTCATGGTCCAGCAGGCATGGACAGGGATGTTACTTAAGTTTCACGGCGCATTGGGTGACTCTGCTGGCAGCTGGGAAGGATGCAGGACAAGGTGCAGTAGTGTTGGAGGTTGTTCCGCCACCACGCCTCCAAAATGCTGATTGTGACACACCTCTCTCCTCCACCCCCTCCTCTTCTTCTTCCTCCATGGCCTCTTCCTCGGAACCAGCGGTGCTCCGTAGGCGTTCAAGGGGCTACGCAAGTACGCAGGCCAAAAGATGCCATGCGGTGCTTGAGCTGGTGTGCTTGGGGGACAGGAGCCACACTGGGGCAGAGGTTCTGTCAGCTCTGCAGGGGCAGGTTCAGAGGTGGTTGACGCCACGCCAACTTAAGGCAGGAATGGTGGTTTGCGACAATGGCACCAACCTCCTCTCTGCCCTCCGACAGGGACAACTGACCCATGTGCCCTGTTTGGCTCACGTCCTTAACTTGGTGGTGCAGCGGTTCTTGGGCAGGTACCCGGGCTTACAGGATGTCCTGAGGCAGGCCAGGAAAGTCTGTGTGCATTTCCGCCGGTCATATAATGCCAGTGCTCGGCTGACGGACCTCCAAAAGGAGTTTAACCTGCCCAAGAACCGCCTAATCTGTGACATGCCCACCAGGTGGAACTCGACATTGGCCATGCTGCAGCGGCTGCACACGCAGCAGAGGGCCATAAATGAGTACCTGTGCGACTATGGCACCAGGACAGGGTCAGGGGACCTTGGTTTTTTTTCCCCACGCCAGTGGGCCATGATCAGGGATGCATGCACTGTCCTGTCACCATTCGAGGAGGCCACGAGGATGGTGAGCACTGACAGTGCATGCATCAGTGACACTGTCCCCCTTGTCCACCTGTTGGAGCACACGCTGCGTGGAATAATGGACAGGGCACTTGAGGCAGAACAGAGGCAGGAAGAGGAGGACTTCCTTAGCTCTCAAGGCCCCCTTTATCCAGACAGTGTTCCTGCGTGCCCGCCGATCACACAGGAAGAGGACGAGGAGGAGGAGGAGGAGGAGGAGGAAGATTGTGTCAGTATGGAGGTGGAGCCTGGCACTCAGCATCAGCAGTCTTTAAGGGATCAGTCCCAAGGAACACATGGACTTGTACGTGGCTGGGAGGAGGTGGCTGCGGACGTTGTTGTCCTTAGTGACCCAGAGGACTCCGGACCGAATGCCTCAGCAAACCTACGCTGCATGGCCTCCCTGATCCTGCAAAGCCTGCGTAAGGATCCTCGTATTCGTGGTATCAAGGAGAAGGACCAATACTGGCTGGCAACCCTCCTTGATCCACGTTACAAGGGTAAGGTTGCGGACCTTATCTTGCCATCGCAGAGGGAGCAGAGGATGAAACATCTTCGGGAGGCCTTGCAGAAAGGTCTGTGCAACGCGTTCCCAGAGACTGGGAGGTTTCAAACTCCTGTTTCTGGACAACGTGTTGCTGAGGCTTCGGTCAGTCAAAGAAGGAGCGGTGGAGAAGGTGGCCGTCTGACCGATGCGTTCAGACAATTTTTTGGTCCGCAGCCCCAAGGTATGATCGGTTCCAGCAACCATCGCCAGCGTCTGTTTTACATGGTGCAGGAATACCTAGGGGCAAGATCAGACTTGGACACCTTTCCCACCGAAAATCCTCTGGGTTACTGGGTCTTGAGGATGGATCACTGGCCAGAGCTTGCACAGTATGCAATTGAGCTACTGGCCTGTCCTGCATCCAGCGTTCTTTCGGAACGCACATTCAGTGCTGCTGGAGGCGTGGTAACCGATTACAGGGTGCGTCTGTCCACTGACTCGGTCGATCGGCTGACCTTCATAAAAATGAATCAGTCTTGGATCACCACCAGCTACCAAGCACCTGATGCTGATGTAACTGAATAATTTTTTTCAGATCCCTTCAAAGACTGCCTATGCTGATGCTGAGTGACTATCCCTGAGTAATTATCCTCTTCCTCCTCAATCATCACGCTGATAGCTTGTAAGAACATTTTTGGTTCTGGGCGCAACCACCAGTGCCTAAGGCACAATTTTTCAGCCCCTGTATAACAGGGGCGTGTAATTACAATTTTTGATGTAATACTTTGCAGCAGGGCTCGTTCCTGCATTCCAACTAGAGTGTCTGTGAGGGGTTGCAGTGTTGTGGCACCAGCACCAGTGCCTAAGGCCCAATTTTTCTGCCCCTGTCTAACAGGGGCGTGTAATTACAATTTTTGATGCAATACTTTGCAGCAGGGCTCGTTCCTGCGTTCCAACTAGAGTGTCTGTGAGGGGTTGCAGTGTTGTGGCACCAGCACCAGTGCCTAAGGCCCAATTTTTCTGCCCCTGTCTAACAGGGGCGTGTAATTACAATTTTTGATGCAATACTTTGCAGCAGGGTTCGTTCCTGCGTTCCAACTAGAGTGTCTGTGAGGGGTTGCAGTGTTGTGGCACCAGCACCAGTGCCTAAGGCCCAATTTTTCTGCCCCTGTCTAACAGGGGCGTGTAATTACAATTTTTGATGCAATACTTTGCAGCAGGGCTCGTTCCTGCGTTCCAACTAGAGTGTCTGTGAGGGGTTGCAGTGTTGTGGCACCAGCACCAGTGCCTAAGGCCCAATTTTTCTGCCCCTGTCTAACAGGGGCGTGTAATTACAATTTTTGATGCAATACTTTGCAGCAGGGCTCGTTCCTGCGTTCCAACTAGAGTGTCTGTGAGGGGTTGCAGTGTTGTGGCACCAGCACCAGTGCCTAAGGCCTCATTTTTCAGCTCCTGTTCAACAGGGGCATGTAATTACAATTCTTGATCTAATATTTCACAGCAGGGCCCTGTGAGGGCTTACAGTGTTTTGGCCACAGCAACACCTAAGGCCCAAATTTCTGCTGAGTATATAGGGCAGGACCCTACTTTCAAACATCTAACTTACAAACGACTCCTACTTGCAAACGGAAGGAGACAACAGGAAGTGAGATGAAATCTACCCCTAGGAAGGGAAATTCTCTCATGTAAGAGTTAATATGGGAAAACAATTTCTCCTTTCCACTGATGCTTTCCAATCCTTGTTCCACAAAAAAACCCAAATTTTCAAAAAACATTTTTCATTGGGACAAAAAAGTGAGGTGAAATCTTCTGAAGAGGAGGAAAGACGCAAAACAAATGTCACAGGGGTGATAACCCTTCCCTATGTTTTCCAAAAAGCTTAGAAAAGATTTTTTGGCTGGAGCTAAACACGTTAAAAATGTTCAAAATTACAAACAGATTCTACTTAACAACAAACCTACAGTCCCTGTCTTGTTTGCACCGCCTGTATACTGCTGTTCAGAGTATATAGGGACCTTTCCTTATTTTAATTTGGGTGCGGGGTTCCCCTTAATATCCATACAAGACCCAAAGGGCCTGGTAATGGACTGGGGGGTACCCATGCCGTTTGTCTCACTGATTTTCATCCATATTGCCAGGACCCGACATGACATTAAACCCGCAAGCAGTTTTAAATGAGATTTTTTCCTTTAAAAATGACATTTGGTGCAGGGACTGTTCTAAACATGGGAAACACGCGTCACTTTACAGGCATACTATAGACACCCCCCAGGTACGATATTTAAAGGAATATTTCACTTTTTTTTTTTTACTTTAAGCATCATTAAAATCACTGCTCCCGAAAAAACGGCCGTTTTTAAAAGTTTTTTTTGCATTGATACATGTCCCCTGGGGTAGGACCCGGGTCCCCACACCCTTTTTAGGACAATACCATGCAAATTAGCCTTTAAAATGAGCACTTTTGATTTCGAACGTTCGAGTCCCATAGACGTCAATGGGGTTCTAACGTTCGTGCGAACTTGCGGTCCGTTCGCGGGTTCTGGTGCGAACCGAACCGGGGGGTGTTCGGCTCATCCCTAGTAACCACCATTGGAAGGAGGATTTACACTTTACACTGACCACTAGGGATGGGCCGAACACCCCCCCTCCCGCTCGGTTCACACCGTTAAAGTCTATGGGACACGAACATGAAACATCACAAGGGCTAATTTTAAAGGCTTATATGCATGGTCTTGTCTTAAAAAGTTTTTGGGGACCTGGGTCCTGCCCCAGGGGACATGTATCAATGCAAAAAAAAGTTTTAAAAACTGCCGTATTTTTCGAGAGCAGTGATTTTAATAACGCTTAAAGTGAAACAATAAAAGTGTAATATTCCTTTAAATTTTGTACCTGGGGGTGTCTATAGTATGCCTGTAAAGTGGTGCATGTTTCCCGTGTTTACAACAGTCCGAGTGCAAAATGACATTTCTAAAGGAAAAAAAGTAATTTAAAAGTGCTAGCGCTAGCGGCTATAATGAATTGTCGGTCCGGCATTACACATAAAAAGTTCATTGAAAAAAATGGCATGGGATTTCCCCACAGGGTAACCCCGAACCAAAAATTTAAAAAAAAATGCGTGGGGATCCCCCCAAATTCCATGCCAGGCCCTTCAGGTCTGGTATGGGTATTAAGGGGAACCCCGCGCCAAATTCTTAAAAAAAATGGCGTGGGGGTCCCCCTCAAAATCAATACCAGACCCTTTAGGTCTGGTATGCATTTTAAGGGGAACCCCGCGCCAAAATTAAAAAAAAATAAATGGCGTGGGGTTCCCCCAAAAATCCATACCAGACCCTTATCCGAGCACGCAACCTGGCAGGCCACAGGAAAAGAGGGGGGAATAAAAGTGCCCCCCCTCCTGAACCGTACCAGGCCACATGCCCTCAACATTGGGAGGGTGCTTTGGAGTAGCCCCCCAAACCACCTTGTCCCCATGTTGATGGGGAGAAGGGCTCATCCCCACAAGCCTTGCCCGGTGGTTGTGGGGGTCTGCGGGCGGGGGGATAATCGGAATCTGGAAGAACCCTTTAACAAAGGGAACCCCCAGATCCTCCCCCCCTGTGTGAATTGGTAATCCGGTACAAATGTACCCCTACCATTTCACAAAAAAGTGTCAAAAATGTTCAAAAGGACAATAGTAAACAGGTGACCCCACCTGCCTCTGACACCACGGGGAAAGCCATAGGGATGTCCCCCGTGCATCAGAGGGGGGCGGGGTCACTGGGTGAACTGTCACCTGAACAGAAGCATGACACACTGAGGTGGATTGTGTGGAGGATGAAGCAGAGAAGAAGAAGCCGGAGGAAGATGCCGGATGAGAAGACCAGAGGAAGAAGTGGAGAAAGATAGAGGAAGAAGTGGGGGAAGAACAAGATGAAAAAGATGAACAAGATGAAACACCAAGGGAAGACCAGAAGAAAAAAGATGGAAGAAAAGGCGGTGAAAGAAGACATTAATAAAGGAATTGTCAAAATCCGTCTAGTGTCTTTTTTAACATTTTTGACACTTTTTTTGTGAAATGGTAGGGGTACAAATACCAATTTATACGGGGGCAGGATCTGGGGGTCCCCTTGTTAAAGGGAGCTTCCAGATTCCGATAAGCCCCCCGCCCGCAGACCCCCACAACCACTAGGCAAGGGTTGTGGGGATGAGGCTCTTTTCCCCATCAACATGGGGACAAGGTGCTTTGGGGGGCTACCCAAAAGCACCCTCCCAATGTTGAGGGCATGTGGCCTGGTATGGTTCAGGAGGGGGGGCGCTCTCTTGTCCCCCCTTATTTCCTGTGGCCTGCCAGGTTGCGTGCTCAGATAAGAGTCTGATATGGATTTTTGGGGGACCCCATGCCATTTTTTTTAAATTTTGGGTCGGGGCTCGCCTTAAAATCCATACCAGACCTGAAGGGTTTTGAGGGGGACCCCCAAGTCATTATAGCGGCTAGGGCTAGTACTTTTAAATTACTTTTTTTCCTTTAGAAATGTCATTTTGCACTCGGACTGTTCTAAACACAGGAAACCTGTGCCACTTTACAGGCATACTATAGACACCCCCCAGGTACGAAGTTTAAAGGAATATTGCACTTTTGTTTCAGTTTAAGCATTATTAAAATCACTGCTCCCGAAAAAACATCCGTTTTAAAACTTTTTTTTGCATTGATACATGTCCCCTGGGGCAGGACCCAGGTCCCCAAACACTTTTTATGACAATAACTTGCATATTAACCTTTAAAATTAGCACTTTTGATTTCTCCCATAGACTTTTAAAGGGTGTTCGAATTTGCCGCAAACACCCCAAATTGTTCGCTATTCGGCGAACGGGAGAACAGCCAATGTTCGAGTCGAACTCATGTTCGACCCGAACATAAAGCCCATCCCTACTGACCACCAATGTAAGTGGGACATTCACACTGGCCACTAGTGTGAATGAAAGGATTCTACACCAAGCACCAATGTAATGAGAGGATTTACACTGACCACCAATGTAACTGAGACGTTTAGCCTGCGTTCACATTTGTGTGTGTTGGGAACGCATGCAAAATCGCTTTCCTGATGCCACAGAAATGTGCTGCCCTTAATTGTTAATAACACCCTCACGCATCTGCTGACGTGCCTTGGCACTGTGTGATTTTGAAAAAGGATTTGGGACCTTCTTCCGCATTTGTTGCACATAGAGCAGCCCACTGAAATGAATGGGCTGCCCTACACGTGACCTACATCTTTATCCACCCTGTCAGTACACCTTTGCATCCTAAAACCCCTGCTAACCTCTGTACCCCAAACCTCTCCAATCCCCTCCCCTTTAACTCTACCTGACTTCTCTGCTCATCTTTGCACCCACCTTCTTTACCTCCGTACATCCCCTCCTTGCTCATCTGTGCGCCACAAACTGTAATTCCAGTTGTAGGCAGGACTTTCAAGCATGCCCCTTTACCTCCCCAGTGGGCAGCATTCAGTATAGGTGATGGTGGTTATGACCTCAGGGGGCATGATATACTGTACATATGAATACCGCCTCTATTTACATATAAATGCTGCCGGTCCGCCACTATTTACATATGAATGCAGCCGCTATTTACATATGAATGCCGGTATTTACATATAAACACAGAGTCTGCAGCTGAGTCATCTGTACACAATAGGGCAGAGCTTGGCAGCATAAGTAACAGAACTTCACACTGAGATATCAGGACACAGCATGGGATTAAAACTTCATGGGATGAAGGAATTTAAACTGGGATAGTTGGCAAGTATGAGGCAGATGATTCGGGCCCCAGAACAACAGGGCCCAGGGCAGCTGCCCTTTTACCTTGCCCTAAAAACGGCCCTGGGTAGAGGGTACCTTTGTCCCCCTGACAGCGCCAGCACCGAGCAGAGCTCAAGGGGTAGATAACATGGAGTACGTCTGGCGCCAGGTACAAAAAGTAAAGCATTTTATAAGCGATCTCTGTAGAGCGTACAGAAGGAGCTTTTAGCTGCCTGGGACAAGATCATCTGCCATGTCATCTCAGGGATTTCTTCTCTCAATATCTTTTCCCAGCGGAGCATGTAGGCATGTGTACCCTGATTCAGTATAGAGTAGGAATTAAGTAGCCGGTATATTCGGATATCAGACCCCGGCATGCAGATCCCTCTAATATTAAGCTCTTGAAGGGGGATGGCGCTGAGAATTGGAGATTTGGGGCAAAGGATTGAGCATATGCGTATTGGCAGATATTCATAAAACACCTTGCGAGGCATGTCATATTTTTCCTGGAGTTCAGTGAATGTTAGTGTCAGGGCTGGGCTCAACCCTTCCTTCTCAAAGCTGGCCACTCAGCTGTCGGCTAATTATCAGCTCCTATCTTCCACAGTGACTCACCTGTTTATGAGATCCTGCTCATCAGTCCTGCCTACTTAAACCAGATGATCTCTGCCTTCGCCTTGGTCACATCTCTAGAGATGCTCTCCTGTGTTCCTGTGAAAGACTTCCTTGGCTGACATTCCTTCTGGCTCCAGATCCTGCTTGCTGTTCTATTACGCTCATCACTGGCTCCCTGATGTTTTGATTTATCTGACTATCCGTTCCGGTTCCTGAACTCTGGCTATGTTTTGACTATGTTTACCCTATTTGCCTTTTTTATTATTATTAAACAAGTGGGATTTAAACGTAGTTCTGTCTGATTCATGGTTTCTGACAGTTAGTAATTTGCGTGATCTAGGGTCTACCAAGTGGCCAAAGTGGAATAAGTTCCGCGTTGCCCAGGGTGAAGACATCTGGTGAGTGAAACCAGCAGGCATCTTGGGGTTGCAGAGGAAAGAGGTTAGCAGTGACTTTTCTGAACTGAGCTCACATGTGCGGGACATTTTGCGCCAGATCGATCTGAGTTGAGACATAGACCCCAAAAGCCTACCAGGGTCCACCTCCGTGTTTGCACTCCCGAGTAAACTATTTGGGTCGGGTGTATAAGTGTCAGCCATATCTTTTCAATCTCTGTCCATTTATTATAGGATCATTGAGGGAACCAGGAGATCAAGGCGCGCAATTGAGTCACTTGATAATATTTTACCAGGTCAGGGAACGCCAGCCCCCCATCGGAGCAGGACGCCATCAAGACCAAACAGGGTATCCTGTGCCTCCTGTAGTTCCAGACAAAGCATATCAAATCTGCTTGAAGCTTTCTTAGTTGTACATAAGGGACAGGGATAGGCAGTGTCTGGAATAGATACAAGAGTTTAGGGAGAATGTTCATCTTCACAGAGGCCACTCTCCCCAGGAGGGAAATGTCTTCCATTTTTACAGTAAATCTCTTATGGAGCGAAACAGGGGCGGGAAGTTCGCTTGGTATAAGGTGACAAAGGTTGGGGTAATATGAACCCATAGATATTTTTTTTAGGGCTGAGATCTTCCAGTTACAGCGAAGCACTGCTGCAGGTGGTGCACTTTGGCTGCCAGGATGTTAATTGGAAGTGCCTCCGATTTGGTCGCATTTATTTTATAGCCTGAGAGGAACCTATAGGTTTTGAGTTCAGCATGCAAGTTGGGTTAGGGAGATCCCAGGTTTAAACTCCTTCCCTCTGACTGGGATACCCCAAATGTCTGGGTTTCTGCAGATAGATGCAGCCAAGGGTTCAACACAGAGTGCAAACAATAGAGGTGAGAGTGGGCACCCCTGGCAGATCCCATTAGCAATTGGTAATGAGGGAGACAGAGCAAAAGGAGTTTTTACTTGAGATGTAGGGGTGGTGTAGAGGTGTAGATGGCCCGCAGAAAGGGTCAGTGGAAACCCATGTGGCGTAATGTGGCAAACAGGATAGGCCAGTCCAGGCAGGCGAAGGCCTTTTCCACATCCAGACCGAGGACTAAGGATTCCAGGCCGTCCCTGTTTGCCACATCTATTAAGTCAATAACCCTTCTTGTGTTGTCGACTGCCTGACGGAGAGGGACAAAGCCCACCTGATCTTTATGTATTAAAGAGGGTAATATCACATTCAGGCTTGTTGAGAGAAGTTTGGTAAAGATTTTCAGGTCAGAGTTTAAGAGTACTATAGGCCTATAGCTAGCACATAAAGAGGGGTTCTTGTCGGGTTTCAGTATTAAAGTGAGGAATGATCTTTGCATGTCTGAGTTAATGGGGGTTTGTTGAAGGAAGGCATTAAAGAGTTTATAAAGGATTTATAATACTCATAGGGGAGACCATCTGGACCTGGGGATTTACGCGTAGGTTGAGTGTTGATGGCTGACATGAGTTCTGAGTTCTGTAATTTGACGTGGGGTAGTCGTGTGAGAGCGTTCAGGCAATTTCTGAGCTAGTAGACAGTGAGCTTTGTTACCCTTATCATAGTACAGTTGTTTTAGTCTAGTCAGGGCCTTTTCTACTTGGCCTAGTGCCAAGTCTTTAAGAGTCGTACAGAGACGGATGATTTTTTTGAGTAGGGGTAGGGATGGGGAGATTGTAGTTGAAGTTCTAGGACCCTAAGTTCCCTCTCAGCTTGCCATTTTATTGGCCCTCATGTCTTTTTTCATAGCCGAAGCGAGCGCAACGCAGCGACCACAGAGAACTGCCTTATGGGCTTCTTAGAGAGAGGAAGAGGATATGTCTGGGGTGTTGTTCTCGATGAAGTAGAGTTTCAGTGTGTGGATTCTAATTCCGTTTTGGAGGGGAGGTGTTGTAGGAGGAAGATATTCAGCTGCCAGTGAAATGGCTTGCGGTTAGGGGCACCTAAGTCCAGTGTCAGCAGGATGGGGGCATTATCTGACCAGGAGATTGGGAGAATCTGTGCAGCACGGGTAATGCGGAGCATGGCATTGTTAACAAACAGGTAGTTAATGCGTGAATGCATACAGGGGGGCAGAATAAAACATATACTGCCGATCCCCGAGGTGGAGAGCCCGCCAGGAGTCAAATTGGGCATAGCGCCTAGTGATGTGGCGAAAGAGTTTTGAGTCTCTAGAGGCGCGAGATTGCGAATCCCTAGGGTTCACCACGTGGCGATCAAGCACCGAGGAGTAGAATAGACTAAAGTCCCCACCTACTATTAAGAATTCATTGGGTGTTCGGAAGAGGTGTGCAAACACTTTAGTTAGAAGGTCAATCTGGGTGCAAAAATTGACTGTCTGCACCTGCCATTGTCCGCGCAGTTTAATATAGTGTCCCCGCAGGTCAGTGAAGGACTCAGGACATGTAAACGGGGATCCATGTTAACATGGGTAAAGCTACACCGGCCCTATCAGGGCCTGATAGACCTGAAGGTAATGTCTGGAAGCGAATAAAATAAAAAACCCAAGGAGAGGGTTAACGCTGCGCTAGAGAAGTGTATATTGATATGTGAATTGTAAAAGCCGCCAGCACTAAAAGTCTAATACTAAACTCCAAAACATCAGAAAACAAAATAAGTGCAGCGCTAAAACTAAATATGAGTTGTATATCATACTAAAAATAACCATAAAAAAGTGATTGATCCACCAAAAATAAGATATAAAAAACAAAGAACAGGTCTCCCATAGAGAACAGAGACAGATGTCTCACCATATATCACAAGTGAGAAATTATAAAATAAAAAAGTGATGAGATAAGTCCCAATTATGAATATTGCAGAAAATCAAAAAAGTCCATAAGTAAAGTGAGTTGATGACCAAAGTGCATATAATCAGAAGAGATGTGACATAGGTGAATCCAGCATCCAAAGTGATTCGCACCCAAGTGAGGTATGAGGCTCCTTACCAGCTCAAGGTGACCACCATGACAGTGGTCTCACCAGGCATTTGGGAAATTATCAGGTCACCCACAAACCTATGCCGATCTTTCCAGTAGTAAATGTGGAACTCAGAAGACTATTTTAAATATGTTGTCCAGCCACATCATCGCACTGGTTGCCATCCAGATCAGCCGGTGGAAGTGGTAGTAATCTCTGCTGAATATTGTGCTCCCAGGTCTTTGCTGGAGAAATAAACAGGAGATTCCCAGATCACCCAACTACTGTTGTCCTAACAAATGCTGATATTCCTCTCTTTCTGGGTTTTTAATAATGTAATGTAAGGCAGTGGCTGGAGAGCCCAGCCACTGCCTTACATTACATTATTAAAAACCCAGAAAGAGAGGAATATCAGCATTTGTTAGGACAACAGTAGTTGGGTGATCTGGGAATCTCCTGTTTATTTCTCCAGCAAAGACCTGGGAGCACAATATTCAGCAGAGATTACTACCACTTCCACCGGCTCATCTGGATGGCAACCAGTGCGATGATGTGGCTGGACAACATATTTAAAATAGTCTTCTGAGTTCCACATTTACTACTGGAAAGATCGGCATAGGTTTGTGGGTGACCTGATAATTTCCCAAATGCCTGGTGAGACCACTGTCATGGTGGTCACCTTGAGCTGGTAAGGAGCCTCATACCTCACTTGGGTGCGAATCACTTTGGATGCTGGATTCACCTATGTCACATCTCTTCTGATTATATGCACTTTGGTCATCAACTCACTTTACTTATGGACTTTTTTGATTTTCTGCAATATTCATAATTGGGACTTATCTCATCACTTTTTTATTTTATAATTTCTCACTTGTGATATATGGTGAGACATCTGTCTCTGTTCTCTATGGGAGACCTGTTCTTTGTTTTTTATATCTTATTTTTGGTGGATCAATCACTTTTTAATGTCTGGAAGCGAACTCGAAGGAGTCCCCCTTGTTAAAGTGGGTCTCCTGAATCAGGATGATATCTGCCCCCGATTGCCTGAACTCCCTAAGCGCCAGATGTCTTTTCCTGTGTGAGTTTAGGCCATGAACTTTTAATGACATAACCTTAACCATGGTGATGGATATATGCAAACAAAAAAGCACTTATCTGGTCCATCTGGTGGAATGCTGTGGTGCAGAGGCCGGGAGTGTGCCATCTCCAGGAGAGGATTCGGATGGTTGCTAGGAGCATAGGGTGAGCCAGTTGAGGAGAAACCAAGAGAAAACAGAAACAGGGAAAAAAGAAAGAGGTAGATCAATACTACATACAGTAGGCAAAACAAACAGTGTTAATAAGTTCTGTGCAGCCTGTGGGATACAGGGCTTACTAAATTCCTATATGTCCTCCCAGCCAAGAGTAGGAAACAGGCCAGGGCGACACAGAGAACCGCAGTGAAAGTTATCAAAAGTCAACAATAAAATATCAAAGGAACTCTAGGGGGTAAATCAAGGAGTCTCTAGTAATCAGAAGGGTACCCACTCTCAAATATCTATCGAAATGCACCCAGTAAACAGGGGCCTAAGGTGGCCATGTATATGGCTGTAGGGTGGGCCAGGGATGTCAACTAGGAGGAAGTTCAGATCATAGGCGGGTGTGACAGATGGGGAGGCCCTGGTTCAGTCAGCCATTTTTTGGTTTGGCAGCTTTACGGGGAGTGTCCGGACCACGGGAGCATTTAGTTGGGGGGACCTTCTGCCAAGCTGTGGGCAGGAACAGCGGGGTAGCCACCAGGTCCCATTCCTGTAATTGGGGGACTGGGATCCCCAGAGTATCGCAGAAAGCTTCCCGGTCTTCTGGATAGCGTAGCATAGCAGATTGTCCCTGTCGTCTTGCTGTGAGGCTGAAAGGGAATCCCCAGTGGTAGACTATGTCTTCTTCCTGTAGCGAGTGGAGAAGGGGTTGGAGGAGCCTGCACTTTTGCAGGGTAATCCAAGAGAGGTCCGGTATTGCTGTACCAGTGTGTTGTCAAAGACTACTTTGCAGATTGAGCGGGCCTTACGCATAATATCTTCTTTCAGGGGGTAGGAGTGAACTCTGCAAATCACATCAGTCGGATTTTGGCCCAAACTTGTCTTGAATACACACGGTCGCACAAAGTTGTCGGAAAATCTGATAGTTCAGAATGCAGTGACGTACAACACGTACGATGGGACTATAAAGTGGGCAGTAGCCAATAGCTTTTGTCTTGTAATTTTATTCAGAGCATGTGTGGCACTTTGTCTGTCGGAATTGTCTACACACGATCGGAATTTAAACAATCGGATTTTGTTGTCAGAAAATTTTAGATCCTGCTCTCAAACTTTGTGTGTCGGAAATTCCGACGGAAAAAGTCCGATGGAGCCCACACACAATCGGATTTTCCAACAACAAGATCCGATTGCACATTTTCCATCGGAAAGTCCGACTGTGTGTACAGGGCATTAGGTTGAAGCTTCCAACAAACAAAACAAGAGCTGCAAGCTTTCCTAGGGTTACTTAATTTTTACCATTCTTTTCTGCCTGACAAAGCCACTATTGCTGAACCCCTGCATCGTTTACTAGATAAAGATGTTCCATGGAAGTGGACTGACGTTCATTCTACAGCTTTCAATGCTGCAATAAGCTGTTATCTTCTGACAGTGTACTTGATTTACAAAAAACACTTACTCTTATGCCGCGTACACACGACCGGACTTTCCAGTAGACTAGGTCCGACAGCCTTCCCGACGGACTTCCGATGGACTTTCCCAAACGGACCTGCCCACACATGATCGGACTTCCGTTAGAATAGGTCCGACTGTCTTCCCGGCGGACTTTCGGCGGACTTCCGACAGACTTTCCGAATTAACGGACTTGCCCACACACGGACAAAATTCCGTTCATTTTGAACCTGACTCAGGTACAACGGGACTAGAAAAGGAATTCAATCTCGCTGCTTTTATCTGCGAGATTGACACCTTGCGAGCCCTGTCGCGGGAGCCAGGCCCTTAGGTATGGTATGGATTTTAAGGGGAACCCCCTACGCCGAAAAAATGGCGTGGGGGTTCTACCAAAATCCATACCAGACCCTTATCCGAGCATGCAGCCCGGCCGGTCAGGAAAGGGGGTGGGGACGAGCAAGCGCCCCCCTCCTTAACTGTACCAGGCCGCATGCCACATGGGGGGGTGGGTGCTTTGGGGAAGGGGGAGCCTTCTCACCCCAAAGCACCTTGTCCCCATGTTTTTTTTAACTTTGAAAATGTTTTTATTTTATTCAATTTTTACATACATAGTGGTTAAATACAAAGTAGTTGTACAGAGAAGAAAAGAATACAGATTACATGGAGCATAAAGTAAAAGTAGGCTGCATATCCTTGGTTCGTTCCAGTAACAGTTGATACTAAAAGATATGTCAGGGTTCCCAATAAGACCGTTTGAGTCTTTAGAAATTGAGGGAGAAGCCTGTCACCCCTTGTGGGAGCATACTGTGAGCAGGCTTGCCATTTACTCTCTCAGGAACTGCTTTTATGACCCGGAAGGCAGTCACTTTAAATAGCTCATGCAGTATAAACAATACCTTAGATCCGAAACCAAGTAACACTAACATTAACTTTCTTAAGTATGTACTAGCTGAGAATCAAATTGCTTATACTAAGTCCTAATATTAAACATAGTAATTCTTCATTTTTATAGCTAAAGTCATCAATCCCCTTACACTGTTACATCTATAGCACCCTAGACGCGGTATCTTATTTCAATAACTGAGTGTTGTTAATATCATCCAAGTCAACACTAGAGGGTATCTTGGATAGTTAACCAACTGTCCCAATATTTATGATAGGTATGCGATCTGCCTTCCTTATGCGCTAACATTTTTTCCATAAGGCTTTGTGATTAGGAGTAGGAGACTTCCATTTGTTCGCTATAGCCATGCGTGCTGCAAACAGAATGTGTACCATCACTTTTCTGTGTAGGGTGGGATAGGATTCTAACCCTAGGCTTAGTAAAGCTAGTGCTGGAGAGGGTGTACATACAGTGTTTGAGATTTGCGATAATAGGGAGAATACATCCCTCCAGAATGTGATTAGGGCTTTACAATGCCACATGACATGTAGGAGGTTGCCCTTGTGATGGCATTCTCTCCAACATAGTGGTGATAGTGTGGGGTCTATAGTATGGAGACGCATGGGAGTCAAATACCACCGGTGGAGCAATTTAAGTGAGTTGTCCCAGTGGTCAACACATGCTGAAGAGGTGCTATTGTTCTTAATTGCTAGAAGCCACTGTGGTAACGTGAAAGACATTTGCAGTTCCGTTTCCCATTTATCCATCATTGGAAGTTTAACATGGGAGGAGTGGAAGTTACAATATTTATAGCACAGTGATATGCCTTTAGTACCGGATTTATGTTTGTTCTGTAGAAAATTCCAGATGGAAAGTGGGATTTTCATATTTGGGAGTGGGTTTTTTTGTGTGTAGTGGTTAATTTGTTGAATCCTAAGGATATCTAGGGCAGTTGGGTTCACTATATCATCCGTAGAAAAGTGGACGCCTTTTTGTTTCCAGTGATGTGTGGAAAAGTTGTGTATAAGATATTCATAGGTTGTAAGGGGTATATTAAGTTTAAAGAGTATTTCATTAGGAAAGTGATTGCTGATCAGTAATGACCAGGCTGTAAGTGTTGCTTGTATGGTAGGGTATGGTGGAGTAAAAGGTTTGTGATGGATAGTAGAGGCCATTAACAGTGCTACCAGGTCATGTCCTGGTGTGATTTCACGTTCAATGTGAGACCATAGATTATCCTCCTGGCAAGAGAACCAGTATTTTGCTTGGTCCAGCAAGGACGCTTGGTAATAAGCTTGGGCGTTGGGTAGACTTCCACCTCCTATTTTCTTTTGTTTATAAAGAGTTGATAGAGCCACTCTGGGTTTTTTGTTTTGCCAGATAAACTTGTTCAGGTGTGAGGCTAAGTTCCTGAAGAATTGTGGGACGGGGATTGGAAGAGTTCTGAAAAGGTAGAGTAATTTGGGGAGTATTTGCATTTGGTAAGCTGCTATGCGTCCCACCCATGTTAAGTGAATTTTGGATAGTTGGACAAATTCTTTCTGAATTTGTAATAGTAGGGGTAGATAGTTGTTGGTGTACAAGTTAGAGGTAGGGTGGGTCAATTGTATACCCAGGTTTGCGATAGAGGGTGAATCCCAGTTGCAAGGGAATATCTCCTGAAGCATAGATACATTTTGCGTGGAAAGGTTTAAAGGGAGAGCGTAGCATTTAGAGGTGTTAATTTTGTGGTAGGTTATTTTCCCAAAGTCATGTAATATTTTTTTAATTGTGGGTAGGGAAGATTTAGGGTTTGATAGCGTTAGTATAACATCATCGGCAAAAAGTCCGATTTTGTGATTCTCCTGTCCTACAGTAAGTCCTTGGATGTCAGTATTGGTCCTTATGAGTTCCGCTAGCGGTTTGATTGCTAAAGAAAATACAATGGGGGATAGTGGGCATCCTTGACGGGTACCGTTAGTTAGGGTGAAGGGATCAGATAACATGCCTGAGGTATATACTTTAGCTGTGGGGTTAGAATATAGGGACATTATAGCCTTGTGAACAAATCCTTTTAGTCCGAATTTAGTGAGTGTTTCTGATAGGTATTTCCAATGTACCCTATCAAACGCTTTTTCTGCGTCTAAAGCTACAAATATACTTGGAGTTCGCGTTAATTCTGCATATCTTAGTAGATTTATCATTCTTCTGGTACTATCAGGGGCTTGTCTTCCTTTGACAAATCCCACCTGATCCAATCCTACCAGGGTAGGGGTGACTGCCATCAATCTATTGGCGATTGTTTTGGCATATATTTTGAGATCCGAATTTAATAGGGAGATGGGTCTAAGGTTTTGGGGATGGGAGGGGTCCTTTCCTGGTTTTGGTATGGTAACTATTAAGGCCTGTAGCATTTCAATCGGAAAACTACCCATTTCTACTGCGTTATTAACCACTTGCCGACCGCCTCACGCCTATATACGTGAGCAGAGCGGCACGGGCAGGCAAAATCACGTACCTGAAACGTGATTGCCTTCCCGCGGGTGGGGGGTCCGATCGGACCCCCCCCCCGGTGCCAGCTGCGGTCGGCATTTGGTTGGATCGAGGCCCCCCCCTCGCGATCGCTCCCAGCCAATGACAAACATCCCCTGCCTCTGTATAGTACACAGAGGCAGAGGATGTGATGTCATCTCTCCTCGGCTCGGGAGTTTCCGTTCCAGCGCCGAGGGGAGATGACATGTAAGTGCACCAACACACACACACACACACACAGTAGAACATGCCAGGCATACCTTACACCCCCGATCCCCCCCCGATCGCCCCCCGATCCCCCCCCAATCACAAACTGACACCAAGCAGGTTTTTTTTTTTTTTTGTTTTTTTTTTCCTGATTACTGCATAGTGTCAGTTTGTGACAGTTAGCAGTGTTAGGGTAGTGACTGTTACCCCCCTGTAGGTCTAGGGTACCCCCCTTACCCCCCCTAATAAAGTTTTAACCCCTTGATCACCCCCCGTCACCAGTGTCGCTAAGCGATCATTTTTCTGATCGCTGTATTAGTGTCGCTGGTGACGCTAGTTAGGGACGTAAATATTTAGGTTCGCCGTCAGTGTTTTATAGCGACAGGGACCCCCATATACTACCGAATAAATGTTTTAACCCCTTGATTGCCCCCTAGTTAACCCTTTCACCACTGATCACCGTATAACCGTTACGGGTGACGCTGGTTAGTTTGTTTATTTTTTATAGTGTCAGGGCACCCGCCGTTTATTACCAAATAAAAGTTTAGCCCCCTGTAGGTCTAGGGTACCCCCCTTACCCCCCCTAATAAAGTTTTAACCCCTTGATCACCCCCTGTCGCCAGTGTCGCTAAGCGATCATTTTTCTGATCGCTGTATTAGTGTCGCTGGTGACGCTAGTTAGGGACGTAAATATTTAGGTTCGCCGTCAGTGTTTTATAGCGACAGGGACCCCCATATACTATCTAATAAATGTTTTAACCCCTTGATGGCCCCCTAGTTAACCCTTTTACCACTGATCACCGTATAACCGTTACGGGTGACGCTGGTTAGTTTGTTTATTTTTTATAGTGTCAGGGCACCCGCCGTTTATTACCGAAAAAAGGTTTAGCCCCCTGATCGCCCGGCGGTGATATGCGTCGCCCTAGGCAGCGTCAGATTAGCACCAGTACCGCGAACACCCATGCACGCACCGTACACGCACCGTACACCTCCCTTAGTGGTATAGTATCTGAACGCATCAATATCTGATCCGATCAGATCTATACTGGCGTCCCCAGCAGTTTAGGGTTCCCAAAAACGCAGTGTTAGCGGGATCAGCCCAGATACCTGCTAGCACCTGCGTTTTGCCCCTCCGCCCGGCCCAGCCCAGTCCAGCCCACCCAAGTGCAGTATCGATCGATCACTGTCACTTTTTTTGTAGCGTTTTGGTGAACTGGCAAGCACCAGCGGCCTAGTACACCCCGGTCGTAGTCAAACCAGCACTGCAGTAACACTTGGTGACGTGGCGAGTCCCATAAGTGCAGTTCAAGCTGGTGAGGTGGCAAGCACAAGTAGTGTCCCGCTGCCACCAAAAAGACAAACACAGGCCCGTCGTGCCCATAGTGCCCTTCCTGCTGCATTCGCCAATCCTAATTGGGAACCCACCGCTTCTGCAGCGCCCGTACTTCCCCCATTCACATCCCCAACCAAATGCAGTCGGCTGCATGAGAGGCATTTATATATCCTCCCAAGTACCCCTACCCAACGAACCCCCCCAAAAAAGATATTGTGTCTGCAGCAAGCGCGGATATAGGCGTGACACTCACTATTATTGTCCCTCCTGTCCTGACAATCCTGGTCTTTGCATTGGTGAATGTTTTGAACGCTACCATTCACTAGTTGAGTATTAGCGTAGGGTACAGCATTGCACAGACTAGGCACACTTTCACAGGGTCTCCCAAGATGCCATCGCATTTTGAGAGACCCGAACCTGGAAGCGGTTACAGTTATAAAAGTTACAGTTACAAAAAAAAAGTGTAAAAAAAAAAAAAAAACACAAACAAAAATAAAAAAAAATAGTTGTCGTTTTATTGTTCTCTCTCTCTATTCTCTCTCTCTATTGTTCTGCTCTTTTTTACTGTATTCTATTCTGCAATGTTTTATTGTTATTATGTTTTATCATGTTTGCTTTTCAGGTATGCAATTTTTTATACTTTACCGTTTACTGTGCTTTATTGTTAACGATTTTTTTGTCTTCAGGTACGCCATTCACGACTTTGAGTGGTTATACCAGAATGATGCCTGCAGGTTTAGGTATCATCTTGGTATCATTCTTTTTAGCCAGCGGTCGGCTTTCATGTAAAAGCAATCCTAGCGGCTAATTAGCCTCTAGACTGCTTTTACAAGCAGTGGGAGGGAATGCCCCCCCCCACCGTCTTCCGTGTTTTTCTCTGGCTCTCCTGTCTCAACAGGGAACCTGAGAATGCAGCCGGTGATTCAGCCAGCTGACCATAGAGCTGATCAGAGACCAGAGTGGCTCCAAACATCTCTATGGCCTAAGAAACCGGAAGCTACGAGCATTTTATGACTTAGATTTCGCCGGATGTAAATAGCGCCATTGGGAAATTGGGGGAGCATTTTATCACACCGATCTTGGTGTGGTCAGATGCTTTGAGGGCAGAGGAGAGATCTAGGGTCTAATAGACCCCAATTTTTTCAAAAAAGAGTACCTGTCACTACCTATTGCTATCATAGGGGATATTTACATTCCCTGAGATAACAATAAAAATGATTTAAAAAAAAAAATGAAAGGAACAGTTTAAAAATAAGATAAAAAAGCAAAAAAATAATAAAGAAAAAAAAATAAAAAATAAAAAGCACCCCTGTCCCCCCTGCTCTCGCGCTAAGGCGAACGCAAGCGGCGGTCTGGCGTCAAATGTAAACAGCAATTGCACCATGCATGTGAGGTATCACCGCGAAGGTCAGATCGAGGGCAGTAATTTTAGCAGTAGACCTCCTCTGTAAATCTAAAGTGGTAACCTGTAAAGGCTTTTAAAGGCTTTTAAAAATGTATTAATTTTGTTGCCACTGCACGTTTGTGCGCAATTTTAAAGCATGTCATGTTTGGTATCCATGTACTCGGCCTAAGATCATCTTTTTTATTCCATCAAACATTTGGGCAATATAGTGTGTTTTAGTGCATTAAAATTTAAAAAAGTGTGTTTTTTCCCCAAAAAATGCGTTTGAAAATCGCTGCGCAAATACTGTGTGAAAAAAAAAAAATGAAACACCCACCATTTTAATCTGTAGGGCATTTGCTTTAAAATAATATATAATGTTTGGGGGTTCAAAGTAATTTTCTTGCAAAAAAAAATAATTTTTTCATGTAATCAAAAAGTGTCAGAAAGGGCTTTGTCTTCAAGTGGTTAGAAGAGTGGGTGATGTGTGACATAAGCTTCTAAATGTTGTGCATAAAATGCCAGGACAGTTCAAACCCCCCCAAATGACCCCATTTTGGAAAGTAGACACCCCAAGCTATTTGCTGAGAGGCATGTCGAGTCCATGGAATATTTTATATTGTGACACAAGTAGCGGGAAAGAGACACATTTTTTTTTTTTTTTTTTTTTTTTTTGCACAAAGTTGTCACTAAATGTTATATTGCTCAAACGTGCCATGGGAATATGTGAAATTACACCCCAAAATAAATTCTGTTGCTTCTCCTGAGTACGGGGATACCACATGTGTGGGACTTTTTGGGAGCCTAGCCGCGCACGGGACCCCGAAAACCAAGCACCGCCTTCAGGCTTTCTAAGGCCGTAAATTTTTGATTTCACTCTTCACTGCCTATCACAGTTTCGGAGGCCATGGAATGCCCAGGTGGCACAAACCCCCCCCAAATTACCCCATTTTGGAAAGTAGACACCCCAAGCTATTTGCTGAGAGGTATAGTGAGTATTTTGCAGACCTCACTTTTTGTCACAAAGTTTTGAAAATTGAAAAAAGAAAAAAAAAAATTTTTTTCTGGTCTTTCTTCATTTTCAAAAACAAATGAGAGCTGCAAAATACTCACCATGCCTCTCAGCAAATAGCTTGGGGTGTCTACTTTCCAAAATGGGGTCATTTGGGGGGGGTTTGTGCCATCTTGGCATTTTATGGCCTTCAAAACTGTGATAGGTAGTGAGGAGTAAAATCAAAAATGTATGCCCTTAGAAATCCTGAAGGTGGTGCTGGGTTTTTGGGGCCCCGTACGCGGCTAGGCTCCCAAAAAGTGCCACACATGTGGTATCCCCGTACTCAGGAGAAGCATCTGAATGTATTTTGGGGTGCAATTCCACATATGCCCATGGCCTGTGTGAGCAATATATCATTTAGTGACAACTTTTTGTAAATTTTTTTTTTTTTTTTTTGTCATTATTCAATCACTTGGGACAAAAAAAAAAATATTCAATGGGCTCAACATGCCTCTCAGCAATTTCCTTGGGGTGTCTACTTTCCAAAATGGGGTCATTTGGGGGGGTTTTGTACTGCCCTGCCATTTTAGCACCTCAAGAAATGACATAGGCAGTCATAAACTAAAAGCTGTGTAAATTCCAGAAAATGTACCCTAGTTTGTAGACGCTATAACTTTTGCGCAAACCAATAAATATACGCTTATTGACATTTTTTTTACCAAAGACATGTGGCCGAATACATTTTGGCCTAAATGTATGACTAAAATTTAGTTTATTGGATTTTTTTTATAACAAAAAGTAGAAAATATCATTTTTTTTCAAAATTTTCAGTCTTTTTCCGTTTATAGCGCAAAAAATAAAAACGGCAGAGGTGATCAAATACCATCAAAAGAAAGCTCTATTTGTGGGAAGAAAAGGACACAAATTTCGTTTGGGTAGAGCATTGCATGACCGCGCAATTAGCAGTTAAAGCGACGCAGTGCCGAATTGTAAAAAGTGCTCTGGTCAGGAAGGGGGTAAATCCTTCCGGGGCTGAAGTGGTTAAAAACCTCTACTAATCTGGGAATCAAAAGGGGGGAAAACATTTGATAATACTCCGCTGAGAAACCATCTGATCCGGGGGATTTAATTTTTGGGAGACGTTCGATCTCATTTTCGATTTTAGCTTCAGTAAATGGCCTGTTCAATGTATGTAGTGTGGTGTCATCTATCGCAGGAAGGTTAATTTTTTGGAGAAAGTCTGTGATGTCTGTTTCTGTGGGTTGGTATGTGTTCACATCTTGATTAAGATTGTATAGGGATTCGTAGTATTCTTTGAAGGCGTTAGCTATATCTTTGGGGTTATTATATATGCTATTGTTCTTGTGGTGTTTAAGCACTGATATATGGGCCCGAGCTTGACGTTTTTTAAGTTGTGAAGCTAAAGGTTTGCTCGCCTTATTACCGTGGGAGTAGTATGAGAGTTTAAGCCTTTAAAGTATAAGTCATAATCATTTTTTAATGTTAGTTTCAGTTCCTCCCTGCATTTGTTTAGTTGGAGGAGTAGTGAGTGATCGGGTGATTGTTTGTGTTTCATCTCCAGATCCGAAATGTGTTTGTGTAGTTGTTCTATATGCCACATTTTTTTCCTCTTTTCCCTAGCAGCTATGTGAATAAGTACCCCTCTGGAGAAGGCCTTGTGCGCACACCATACTGTGCTAGGGTGAGTACCCTGGTTTTCATTTAATGTAAAATATTCTTCTAGTTTCTTTAGAATTTCTTCCCTAATGTTGGGTAGAGAAAGAAGGTAGGTGTTGTTACGCCATAGGGGTGTAATGTTGGTTTTGCGGGTATCCATAATGTCTATCGTAAATGGGGCATGGTCGGACCATGTGATGGTATGGATGTCCGCTTTGACCACATTTTGTAGGGTGTATTTATCTGTGAGGAAGAAATCGATTCTAGAGTAGGATTTATGTAATGATGAGAAGTACGTGTAGTCCCTCTCTGTGGTGTGGAGGCATCGCCACGGGTCGTATGAACTCTGATAGGCAATAATGACCCAGGGATGGTCTACGCCTCCTCCCCACCGAGGAGGAGTCCATTTCGTCATTCAAAATCACATTGAAATCCCCACATATCAGTAAATTGCCTTTCCACAAACATTTAGCCCTTTGTAAGATTTTACGTATGAATCTCATTGATCTTTTTATGGGAGCATATACATTTACCAGTGTATACATTTGGTTGTTGATTTCAACAATCAAGATTATATACCTACCAAGGTCATCAGAGTATTGTTCTAGCAGTTTGAACGTGACAGAGTCTTTAATAGCTACTAATACACCATTACGTTTGCAAGAGTTATTTGCAGTAAAAACGTGCGGGAATTTGATGTGGGTGCAGTTTGGAGTGTTCAGAGTTGAAAAATGTGTTTCCTGCACACAGAGAATGTCACAGTTTTTCTGCAGGGCCGTTTTCTACATCATTCTGCGTTTAAATGGGCTGTTGAGTCCTCTAGCGTTAAGAGACATTAGTCTAAGAGACATTCATTTCTTTTGTGGTGCTTTGAAGCCATCTAGTGGTGCAATGTGGTATTTGTATGAAAAAGGTTAGAGCATCTAGTACAGTGGAAAGGGATTTTCTGCTTGTTATACTTGCGAGGTGAAGGCTCCAGTGCAATGGAGGTATTGGTAAAATAACTGTGAAAATTAGTAGAGAGAACAATAGAACAGTCAACATTAACTGGGTGAATTTGGGAATATCCCAGAAATCAAAGTGGGGTAAAGTCATAAGTTTATCTTTAGGGTACAGCCGTACATCAGGTGCTACTTACATTAGCTTCAATGAAGCATGGAAGGTAGATTGGAACTGCGGGGCAGATTTTCCAAGAATGTAGTAGGTAGGTCTCATCGCATGTGAGCGGTGAGAAGCGGTCTTCATTTGTGTCTTCCTCTGGAGCCGCGATTATTATAATGGCCCGTTCTAGAGGGTGCAGAGCCCATGTCTCCTGGGTTATTCTCGGTAGGAAGAATTTCCCACTTGCGTAGCAACTCCAGGCCCTTTTCTAGGGATGAGATGGTATAAGAGTCATTGCCTCTTTGAATCAGCAGTTTGGCTGGGAAGCCCCATCGATATATTATCTTGTGGTTCCGCAGCGCTTTGGTGATCGGTATGAGGTTATTCCTGGCGGACATGGTGGCTTGTGAGAGGTCAGCATATAGGGTGATCCCCGCATACGGATCTGGGAGAGTGTTGTTTTGCCTAGAGAACCGCATGAGTTGGTCCTTAACATGGAAGAAATGAATCCTAGCGATTACATCTCTAGGAATTTTCTCTGGGAGGTGTGGTGGTTTGTGCAGCCTATGGGCTCTATCAATGATGACATCTGCAGGTGTAAGGGTTGGAAGCGTTTTCATCATTAATTGTTGGAGGAATAGGCTCAGATCAGCTGGTTTTATAGATTCGGGGATCCCCCTAAATTTCACGTTGTTCCTGCGTGAGCGGTCTTCAAGGTCGGCGACTTTTAGTCTGCGGGCTTGTCAGACTTACACGTACCTGACTGACGAACCCGGTATAGCAGGGGAGGCCTCCCGTACGTATCTGGTTCCCGGCCCCTGGTAGTGTAAACAGAAGGCACAGGAGCGCAGAGTGGTAAGAGAGCCTGGCGGGTGATTTGCGGAGGTAAGGCCCAGGATCCTGATGCGTATGGTCTGGAAGTCCTAGGAAGTAAGGGACTAAGCGACTGGTGCAGAGCAGGAGCAGAAATGGCAGGTCCGGTCTCAGACAGAGTTGGCAGCAGACGGTCAGCAAGGTACATAGAAACAGGCAGGCTCAAAGTCCGGGTCACAGGCAGGTTTGGCAGCAGGCGGGCAACGTAGTACAGAGGAGCAGGCAGAAACGTAGTCAAGGAAAGCCGTGGTCAGGTGCAGGCAGATAACAAGAGAAGTCCAAGACAAGCCGGGGTCACTAGGAGATCAGACAGGCAAACAGGAAGTGGACAGGAAACAGGAACTCAGGCACTGGGAGCTGCAGATCGGACAGCACCGAGCAGAAGGTTCCAGCACATTAAATAGGGTGGTTGGCGCCAAGTGCCGTGCGCGCGCCCATGCTGACGCGCCCAGGCGCGAACCGGCGCGAACCGGAGCGCCCAATAGCCGATCTTCTTGGAGAGCTTCTCTGACATTGCCCCCTCCTAAAGGGCAGCCTCTGGATGCCCATCTGGGCCAGTCTATCAGCGTGACCACTCCAGAAGTCTCTTAAAAGTTCCTTAGTGTGCAGATTGCTTTCTGGTTCCCAGGAGTTATCTTCTGGTCCATACCCCCTCCATTTGATCAAATATTGGACTTGATCATGTCTCTTCCTGCAGTCCAGGATTGCTTCCACTTCAAATTCTGTCTCGTTATCCACAATTACAGGTTCAGGTGGGCCGGTATTACGACCCGAAAAGGAATTAGGGACAGCAGGTTTCAGCAAGGATACGTGGAAGACCGGATGAACTCTTAATGTATTGGGTAGATCCAGTTCATAGGTCACGTCATTAATTTTCCTTTTGATTGGAAAGGGACCCATGAATTTGGGACCCAACTTCTTCGAGGGACAGGCCAACTTTAAGTTGAGGGTGGACAGCCAAACCTGGTTGCCAGGTTCCAGAATGAGTTCTCCATGCTTCTTCCTATCAAACATCCTTTTATTATATTCTTGGGTTTTAGCCATGGTTTCGCGTAGTAATTTATTATTGGTGATGAAGAAATCCATTGTTTCAGCAGCCGCAGGAATAGGGCACTCAGGTAAGGATTCAGGCAGAAATGACGGATGAAAACCATAATTGGCGAAGAATGGTGTCTGTTTAATAGCTGAGTGCACAGAGTTGTTGTATGCGAACTCAGCAATAGGCAGAAGAGAGACCCAATCGTTCTGTGAGAAGGTGGAAAAGCATCGGAGGTATTGCTCCAGGGTTTGGTTAGTCCTCTCTGTCTGCCCATTTGTCTGGGGGTGATAGGCGGATGAGAACGCCAACTCAATCTCAAGTGACCCACAGAGAGCCTTCCAGAACCTGGAAGTGAACTGCACACCTCTATCGGAGACTATACTTGCAGGTACTCCATGTAATCTTACGATTTCTCTGACAAAAATTTTTGCAGTTTCCACGGCAGAAGGTGTACCTTTCATGGGTAAGAAATGAGCCATCTTAGACAGCCTATCCACAATGACAAAAATGGTGGAAAAACCCTCTGCCAGAGGGAGTTCCACGATGAAGTCCATCGCAATCATCTTCCAGGGTCTTTCTGGAACGGGTAAAGGTTTTAGTAGACCCCAGGCCTTTGTCCGACTATTTTTGTTCCGAGCACAGGTGGTGCAGGATTCCACATAACTCTTACAATCCTTTACCAGTTGGGGCCACCAAAATGTACGTTGCACCAGCTCTGTCGTCTTCAGTACGCCAAAATGCCCAGCTAATTTATGATCATGGCAGAGTTCCAGTACTGCCACTCTTAGATTCTCTGGGACCAAGATCTTGTCTTTGAACCGGAACAACCCATTTTGCAAGCATACGTCGACTCCCATAGGTGGGGACAGATTCCTGGAGGCCTGTTTAATTTGGGATATGATATCCCCCTGTAGCAACAGAAAATTTCCAGCAGGAAGGATGGTGTCAGAAGGTAAAGGTTCCTCGGAATCCTGGAACATGCGGGATAATGCGTCCGACTTGGTGTTCTTGGAGCCAGGTCTGTATGTGATGTGAAACTGGAACCTAGAGAAGAACAAGGCCCACCTTGCCTGCCGAGGTCTCAGTCTCTTGCCAGTTCTCAAATACTCGAGATTCTTGTGGTCAGTATAGACCAAAATGGGATGTGCAGCACCCTCTAAGAGATAACGCCACTCCTCCAATGCGGCCTTAATAGCTAGAAGCTCTCTGTCTCCAACATCGTAGTTCCTTTCGGCAGTGGAGAGTTTCCGAGAAAAAAAAGCTACTGGATAAAGCAGGGACTTGGCACCTTGCCGCTGAGAGAGTACTGCCCCCACAGCGACTTCTGAAGCGTCCACTTCAAGGACGAAAGGTAAGGCAGGGTTTGGATGTTTCAGGATGGAGGCGGAGGTAAACAACTTTTTAAGTTTGTCAAAGGCAGATTGCGCCTCGGTGGACTAACAAAAACGGTTCCCTTGCTTGGTTAGTTCGGTAATTGGTGTAATAATTGCAGAGAAGCCTTTAATGAATTTGCGATAAAAGTTGGCGAAGCCAATGAAGCGTTGGACCCCTTTTTTATCGGAGGGAGCGGGCCAGTCGAGGATAGCTGCCACTTTTTGCGGATCCATCTTAATGCCGTCACTAGAAATGATTAGGCCGAGGAACTGGATACATTGGCGTTCGAATTCGCACTTTTCTAATTTGGCGTAAAGTTCATGCTGCCTGAGCCGGGTTAGAACATTTCGGACCTGCCTGCGATGTTCGATGACTGAGGAGGAGAAAATCAAGGTGTCATCTAGATATACTATAACGTATAAGTCCAGGAGGTCACGGAAAATGTCGTTAATGAAGTGCTGAAACGTTGCAGGCGCGTTGCACAGACCAAAGGGCATAACAAGATATTCAAAGTGCCCGAACCGGGTACGGAAGGCAGTTTTCCACTCATCTCCCTCCCTGATGCGGATTAGATTATAGGCCCCACGGAGATCGAGTTTAGTGAAGATTGTTGCTGAACCTAGTCTTTGGAAGAGTTCGGGTACCAGAGGTAAGGGGTAGCGATTCTTGATGGTTATTTTGTTTAACTCTCTATAGTCGATACAAGGCCGAAGGGAGTGGTCCTTCTTCTCCACGAAGAAAATGCCGGCCCCGGCCGGTGACGTGGATGGACGGATGAATCCTCTCTTTAAGTTCTCATCAATATAAGTCTTGAGAGTAGCCAGCTCCTGCTCTGTTAATGGGAAAATTCGTCCAAACGGAACTTCAGACCCAGGCAAAAGTTCTATCGGGCAATCATAAGGCCTGTGAGGAGGAAGGGTTTCCGCCCCCTTTTTACTGAAGACGTCAAGAAAATCCCGATACGGAGTGGGAATCGCTTGCTGCGATTCGGTGTCCACGTCCAGACACATGAGTTGAAAGGCATCTGTAGGGGTACTGGGCAAACAGTGTTGGTGACAATAGCGGGAGCAGAACTTAATTTCTCTGGAAGCCCAATCGATACTAGGGTTATGGGCTTGTAGCCACGGCATTCCCAAAATAATCGGAAAAAGTGGAGAAGAAATCGCATCAAAACGAAGGAATTCTCGATGGTGAGTATCCATAATGGCCAATAGAGGAATAGTCTCCTGGGTGACGGGACCCGAGCTGAGGGTGGAGCCGTCAGCGAGATGGACCGCAAGTCCCTGTGATTTTGCTTGGAGAGGAATGCGGTGGATAGCGGCAAAGGTTAGGTCTATAAAGCAGCTACAAGCTCCGGAGTCAATTATGACCGAGACTGTAAGATCCTGTCCTGGAAGCTGTAGAACAATGGGGAGAGCAAGATGATTAGCAGGATTATATATGACAGGAGCACACTTAGTAGAGGCTGAAAGAGACTTACGTGTCTTGTTAGGGCAAGATCTCACGTAGTGGCCTGACTCCCCACAGTACATGCATAGGTTGTTCACCCGTCGACGCTGTCGCTCTTCAGGTGTGAGGGATGGTCGGAGAAGGCCAAGCTGCATTGGCTCAGGGGGATCAAGCACCAGAGTAGGCGGTACACGAAGGCTTGGGCCGACAGAGCTGGTGGCACTAGGGACCTTTGGGAGGACCCAGGTAGGACGGAACTGACTGGTGGTTCTTTCGGATCTGCGCTCTCTGAGGCGCCGGTCTATCTGAACGGACAGGTTGATGAGGTCCTCCAACGTCTGTGGTACTCCCACCCGCGCCAACTCGTCCTTAAGCGGATCGGAAAGACCCATGCGAAATTGGTAACACAGGGCCGCGTCGTTCCAATCCGTGTCTGAACTCCAACGCCTGAATTCCAGGACGTAATCTTCGGCGGGTCTATGCCCTTGTTGTAGGGCGTGCAAGGCGGACTCAGCGGTGGCTTTCAGCTGGGGATCCTCATACAGTTGGGACATGGCAGCAAAGAATGCATCCAGGTTGTCTAGGGATGCTGATTTTTGTTCCAGGAGACGGTGGGCCCAGGTCTGTGGTTCGCCAGACAGGAGAGAAATTACAAAGCCCACCTTTGTTGCTTCCAAGGAGAAGGTTCGTGGTAGCAGAGCAAAGTAAAGTTCGCAGGCATTGCGGAAGGATCGATACTTGCTACGTTCACCGGAAAATCTGTCGGGTGTAGGTACCCTTGGCTCAGGAGGAAGCATGACCACGGAGGGAGGAGATGAGAGTCCGGAAGCAGCAGCAGCTAAAGGGTTAGCAGGTGAGGAGAGCACCTGGACTCTCTCTTCCAGCCTAGTGTAGCCTTCCTGAAGGCTCTTTACAGCTTGAGTGAGACCCGCCAGGTGTCTGCATAGCTCCTCCATGGGAGAGGATCCCTGCTCGGGCTCGGACATGGCTGTCCGATACTGTCAGACTTACACGTACCTGACTGACGAACCCGGTATAGCAGGGGAGGCCTCCCGTACGTATCTGGTTCCCGGCCCCTGGTAGTGTAAACAGAAGGCACAGGAGCGCAGAGTGGTAAGAGAGCCTGGCGGGTGATTTGCGGAGGTAAGGCCCAGGATCCTGATGCGTATGGTCTGGAAGTCCTAGGAAGTAAGGGACTAAGCGACTGGTGCAGAGCAGGAGCAGAAAATGGCAGGTCCGGTCTCAGACAGAGTTGGCAGCAGACGGTCAGCAAGGTACATAGAAACAGGCAGGCTCAAAGTCCGGGTCACAGGCAGGTTTGGCAGCAGGCGGGCAACGTAGTACAGAGGAGCAGGCAGAAACGTAGTCAAGGAAAGCCGTGGTCAGGTGCAGGCAGATAACAAGAGAAGTCCAAGACAAGCCGGGGTCACTAGGAGATCAGACAGGCAAACAGGAAGTGGACAGGAAACAGGAACTCAGGCACTGGGAGCTGCAGATCGGACAGCACCGAGCAGAAGGTTCCAGCACATTAAATAGGGTGGTTGGCGCCAAGTGCCGTGCGCGCGCCCATGCTGACGCGCCCAGGCGCGAACCGGAGCGCCCAATAGCCGATCTTCTTGGAGAGCTTCTCTGACAGGGCTTTAAGTTCATCTTCCACATCCACATGCGCATCTACAAGCTCATTATGGGCCGCAGAGAAGTCATCCATTTTAGTCTCCATATCGTCAATTCTGTTACCTAGTACTGTCATTTCTTTGCGTGTGGAGCACAGGACATTAGTGATGTCTTGCTGTATAGCTCCCCTCAGGGTGAGAATCATCTCCTTCATAGTGATGTCTGTCATAGGCAGGCCTGATGTGGGGAGAGCATCCAGTTTTTGATTATATATGTTAGTTTGCTCCATGTCAGTTTCCTCACTATTCAGGTCATCAGTGTCAGCTGGAGTGTTTAGCCTCCTCTTTTGTTTAAGAGGGCTGTTTGAGGCTGAATGTGGGGTTAAAGTTGCGGTGTCCTGTTCAGGGAGTTCACTGACTTCATAGCAGGCTGTGCTGCTGTGAGGAGATGACGCACCGGCGCCATCTTGTGACAGTCTGGCCGGGACCGTCATGTAAAAGTCGGTCAGCTTTCTGGGTATCTCTCTCTCCTTTCGTTTGGCCATCAGTGCGGATTAGTTCCCCACTAATTCCGCCGCTCGTGTGGCCGTTTTGTGCTTGCTTCTAGCCGCTATGAGTAGCTTAGAAGCACCTGGTGTGACGGAGCTCTCTCTTCACTGCTCCATCCAGCTCCGGCCGCCGGCTCCGCCCCCTTCACCTTGTCCCCATGTTGATGAGGACAAAGGCCTCTTCCCAACAACCCTGACCGTTGATTGTCGGGGTCTGCGTGTGGGGGGCTTATCGGAATCCGGGAGCCCCCTTTAATAAGGGGGCCCCCAGATCCTGGCCCCCCACCCTATGTGAATTAGTATGGGGTACATTGTACCCCTATCCATTCACATCGTACCCCTACCCATTCACCTGGGGAAAAAAAGTGTGAATAAAAAACACACTAGACAGGTTTTTAAAGTAATTAATTATGCAGCTCTGGGGGTCTTCTTCCGACTTTGGGGTTCTTCTTCCGACTTCAGGGGTCTCTTCCAACTTCTCCGCTCTCTCCAGACTCTTCTCCTGCTCCCTGGCCTCTTCTCCCGGTGTCCGATTCTTCTCCTGCTCTCCGGTTCTTCTGCTGGGCTCCTCCGCTATCTTCTGCTCTTTTGCCGCTCTCTTGCTGGAGGTGGCCTGGTCTTCTCCGTCATCTTGTTCCCTCTTCTCTTCTTCCGATGTTGACACGACGCTCTCTCCCGCTGTAATGCCGTGTGAGTGGTGCGCACCGACTTATATAGGCATGGGGCGTGGTCACCGGGTGATGTCACTTGGTCGACCCCGCCCCCTATGACGGCACAGTCCCAGTATGCCCCGGGACTGTGACATCATAAGGGGTGGGGTCAGCGGGGTCAAGTCGGTGCGCACTGCTCACACGGCATTACAGTGGGAGAGAGCGTTGTGTCAACATCAGAAGAGGGGAAGAGGGAACAAGACGACGGAGAAGACCGGGCCACAGCTAGCAAGAGAGCGGCAAAAGAGCAGAAGATAGCGGAGGGGCCCGGCAGAAGAAACGGAGAGTGGGAGAAGAACTGGACATCGGGAGAAGAGGCCAGAGAGCGGGACAAGAACCGGACACCGGGAGAAGAGGCCAGAGAGAGGGAGAAGAGGCTGGAGAGAGCAGAGAAGTTGGAAGAGACCCCCAAAGTCGGAAGAAGACCCCCGGGGGCTGCCTAAAAAATTACTTTAAAAACCTGTCTAGTGTGTTTTTTTTTATTGACACTTTTTTTCCCCAGGTAAATGGGTAGGGGTACGATGTACCCCATACTCATTCACATAAGGTGGGGGGCCGGGATCTGGTGGCCCCCTTATTAAAAGGGGCTCCCGGATTCCGACAAGCCCCCCGCCCGCAGACCCTGACAACCAAAGGCCAGGGTTGTCAGGAAGAGGCCCTTGTCCTCATCAACATGGAGACAAGGTGCTTTGGTGTGGGGGGTCCGCAGGGTGCCCCCCTTCCCCAAAGCACCTACCCCCATGTTGAAGGCATGCGGCCTGGTATGGTTCAGGGGGGCGCTCGCTCGTCCCCACCCTTTTTCCTGACTGTCCGGGCTGCATGCTCGGATAAGGGTCTGGTATGGATTTTGGGGGGACCCCCCCACGCTGTTTTTTCAGCGTAGGGGGGGTCCCCATAAAATCCATACCAGACTTAAGGGACAGGACGCCTTTCGCGATCGCTGCAATAGGATAATGTGTTTTTCCTATTGCAGCGAGCACGAGATGTATCGCTCTGGAAACACTCTCGCGGGCAAGTGCTGTAGCTGGTCCATCGGACCAGCATACAGACGAGTGGATTTCCCGATAGGGACTAGGGATGAGCCGAACACCCCCCTGTTCGGTTCGCACCAGAACATGCGAACAGGAAAAAAATTTGTTCGAACACGCGAACACCGTTAAAGTCTATGGGACACGAACATGAATAATCAAAAGTGCTAATTTTAAAGGCTAATATGCAAGTTATTGTCAATAAAAGTGTTTGGGGACCTGGGTCCTGCCCCAGGAGACATGAATCAATGCAAAAAAAAGTTTTAAAAACGGCCGTTTTTTCAGGAGCAGTGATTTTAATAATGCTTAAAGTCAAACAATAAAAGTGTAATATCCCTTTAAATTTCATACCTGGGGGGTGTCTATAGTATGCCTGTAAAGGGGCGCATGTTTCCCGTGTTTAGAACAGTCTGACAGCAAAATGACATTTTGAAGGAAAAAACACATTTAAAACTACCGCGGCTATTGCATTGCCGACAATACACATAGAAGTTCATTGATAAAAACGGCATGGGAATTCCCCACAGGGCAACCCCGAACCAAAATTAAAAAAAAAAAAATGATGTGGGAGTCCCCCTAAATTCCATACAAGGCCCTTCAGGTCTGGTATGGATATTAAGGGGAACCCCAGCCAAAATTTAAAAAAAAAATTGACGTGGGGTTCCCCCTAAATTCCATACCAGACCCTTCAGGTCTGGTATGGATTTTAAGGGGAACCCCGCGCCAAAAAAAAAAAAAAAAAAAAACGGCGTGGGGTCCCCCTAAAAATCCATACCAGACCCTTATCCGAGCACGCAACCTGGCAGGCCGCAGGAAAAGAGGGGGGGACGAGAGTGCGGCCCCCCCCCCTCCTGAACCATACCAGGCCACATGCCCTCAACATTGGGAGGGTGCTTTGGGGTAGCCCCCCAAAACACCTTGCCCCCATGTTGATGAGGACAAGGGCCTCATCCTCACAACCGTGGCCGGTGGTTGTGGGGGTCTGCGGGCGGGGGGCTTATCGGAATCTGGAAGCCCCCTTTAACAAGGGGACCCCCAGATCCCGGCCCCCCCCTGTGTGAAATGGTAAGGGGGTACTTACCCCTACCATTTCACTAAAAAACTGTCAAAAATGTTAAAAATGACAAGAGACAGTTTTTGACAATTCCTTTATTTAAATGCTTCTTCTTTCTTCCTTCATCTTCTTCTTCTTCTGGTTCTTCTGGCTCTTCTGGTTCTTCCTCCGGCGTTCTCGTCCAGCATCTTCTCCGCGGCGTCTTCTATCTTCTTCTCCTCGGGCCGCTCCGCACCCATGGCATGAGGGGAGGCTCCCGCTCTTCTCTTCATCTTCTTCTCTTCTTCATCTTCATCTTCTTCTTCCTTCTTCTCTTCTTCATGTCTTCTCCGGGCCGCTCCGCAGCCATGCTGTGGCATGGAGGGAGGCTCCCGCTGTGTGACGGCATCTCTTCGTCTGACGGTTCTTAAATAACGGGGGGCGGGGCCACCCGGTGACCCCGCCCCCCTCTGACGCACGGTGACTTGACGGGACTTCCCTGTGACGTCACGGGGAATGCCACAGGGAAGTCCCGTCATGTCACCGTGCGTCAGAGGGGGGCGGGGTCACCGGGTGGCCCCGCCCCCCATTATTTAAGAACCGTCAGACGAAGAGACGCCGTCACACAGCGGGAGCCTCCCTCCATGCCACAGCATGGCTGCGGAGCGGCCCGGAGAAGACATGAAGAAGAGAAGAAGGAAGAAGAAGATGAAGAAGAAGATGAAGAAGAGAAGAAGATGAAGAGAAGAGCGGGAGCCTCCCCTCATGCCATGGGTGCGGAGCGGCCCGAGGAGAAGAAGATAGAAGACACCGCGGAGAAGATGCTGGACAAGAACGCCGGAGGAAGAACCAGAAGAGCCAGAAGAACCAGAAGAAGAAGAAGATGAAGGAAGAAAGAAGAAGCATTTAAATAAAGGAATTGTCAAAAACTGTCTCTTGTCATTTTTAACATTTTTGACAGTTTTTTAGTGAAATGGTAGGGGTAAGTACCCCCTTACCATTTCACACGGGGGGGGGGCCGGGATCTGGGGTCCCCTTGTTAAAGGGGGCTTCCAGATTCCGATAAGCCCCCCGCCCGCAGACCCCCACAACCACCGGCCACGGTTGTGAGGATGAGGCCCTTGTCCTCATCAACATGGGGACAAGGTGTTTTGGGGGGCTACCCCAAAGCACCCTCCCAATGTTGAGGGCATGTGGCCTGGTACGGTTCAGGGGGGGGGGGGCCGCACTCTCGTCCCCCCCTCTTTTCCTGCGGCCTGCCAGGTTGCGTGCTCGGATAAGGGTCTGGTATGGATTTCTAGGGGGACCCCACGCCGTTTTTTTTTTTTTTTTTGGCGCGGGGTTCCCCTTAAAATCCATACCAGACCTGAAGGGTCTGGTATGGAATTTAGGGGGAACCCCACGTCAATTTTTTTTTTACATTTTGGCTGGGGTTCCCCTTAATATCCATACCAGACCTGAAGGGCCTTGTATGGAATTTAGGGGGACCCCCACATCATTTTTTTTTTTTTATTTTGGTTCGGGGTTCCCCTGTGGGGAATTCCCATGCCGTTTTTATCAATGAACTTCTATGTGTATTGTCGGCAATGCAATAGCCGCGGGTAGTTTTAAATGAGTTTTTTCCTTCCAAATGTCATTTTGCTGTCAGACTGTTCTAAACACGGGAAACATGCGCCCCTTTACAGGCATACTATAGACACCCCCCAGGTACGAAATTTAAAGGGATATTACACTTTTATTGTTTGACTTTAAGCATTAATAAAATCACTGCTCCTGAAAAAACGTCAGTTTTTAAAACTTTTTTTTGCATTGATCCATGTCCCCTGGAGCAGGACCCAGGTCCCCAAACACTTTTTATGACAATAACTTGCATATAAGCCTTTAAAATTAGCACTTTTGATTTCTCCCATAGACTTTTAAAGGGTGTTCCGCGGCATTCGAATTTGCCGCGAACACCCCAAATTGTTCGCTGTTCGGCGAACTTGCGAACAGCCAATGTTCGAGTAGAACATGAGTTCGACTCGAACTCGAAGCTCATCCCTAATAGGGACTGGCTCCGGCAGAGTTCCGGTGGGAAGATTTGAAACATGTTTCAACTCTAAAGTCCGTCTAACTTTCGACTGAAAAGGTCCGTCGGAAGTCCGATGAAGCCCACACATGGTCGGATTGTCAGACAGATTCGTTCCGTCAGACCTTTGCTGTTGAAAAGTCTGACCTTGTGGATGCGGCATTACCAGCGATGCTTTTCCATATGGCATTAGAGCTGTATTGAGTCACGTTTTGGAACCTGGTGTTGAGGCTCCTATTGCATTCTTTTCAAGGACCTTGTCTATGACAGAGAGAAATTATGCCTAAATTGACAAGGAGGCTTTAGCTATTGTGTCTTGAGTAAAAAAGTTTCATGACTATTTGTATAGGCGTAGGTTTACCATTGTAACAGACCATAAGCCATAAGTTCAAACCATTTTTAGTGCGCTAACATGAACTGTCTGCCTAAAAAGGTTGCATATCATGGAGAAACAGAGTGGTAATTCCAAAGGCAGGAAAAGCTAAAGTACTGCATGCTCTCCAGGAAGGACATCCAGGAATAGTCCGCATGAAAGCATTGGCCAGAAGTTATGTTTGGTGGCCTAAAATGGATGAAGTTATTGAGAAGTGGTGTCAGGATCACTTTTGTGTTGGACCTATGCCCAGTCTGATGGTCCTGTGCCAGATGTCCAGCTTGTTATTGAGGGTCCGGGGGGCCCTCTTTAGAGGGGGCGTAATGTCAGGATAACTTTTGTGCTCCTGCTCCTCATGCCAGCATCCGGGTGTGGGCTGTTGCATTCTCCCTGTTTGTGTCCACCTACAAGGTGATTGATATGGTCAGTCACCTGTTATAAGCAAACCGAACACTCTATCCCTTGCTTGAGATAGAGACAGTATACCTGCATTGTTCCTGTTCAAGACTCCCGTTTGTCTGCCCTGCATTGCTACTCTGGATTTCCCTGTGTATGACCTGGATCGGATATTGGACTATTCCCTGAGCTCAGCCTGCCTTTTACCTGGACTGTCATAGAACCACGTTGTCTGTCTGCTGACTGCAAGTAGTCTGCCTGTTTGTTCTGTTCGCATCTGCCCTGGCATGGTGGCCAGGCACTATAGCATTGTGTATAAATCCTGGTGGCAACCAAGAAATGGTAGGCCTGTTTGCCTTAAGGGAAAGGGGCTACTATAGGTGAAGCACACAGTAGCTAGCTATAGTATCTGACCACTTGCATTAGGGTAGAAGTGACATTTGTGACAAGTGGGTACAGAACTGTGTACCATGTCAATCCACCCATCATGCTCCACCTAATGGCTCAGTACATCCCTGGGAAGTGACTAGATCACCCTGATTACGGTTGCATATAGATTTTGCGGAGCCTTTTCAAGGACAGATGTGTTTTTTAGTTGTCAATTCCATCTCAAAATGGCTGAAAGTTGTATCAGTTACAATCCCCACCTCAGCCACTGTCATAAGAATTTGAAGAAGGCTGTTTGCTACTTATGGGTTGCCAGAAACAATCGTGTTGATAATGGAACGTAATTTACCTCCTCCCGTTTCAAAAGCTTTATGGCAAGCAATGTTATTTGACATGTTACGATTGCACCATTTCACCCGTCATCAAATGGTCAAGCTGAACGAATGGTTCAGACCACCAAAGACCAAAGAGAATTGTTCAAGGAGATTGGAATCAGAGACTTGCAAATTTCCTTCTGCAACAACATGTGACACCATGCTCAAGCACTGGTTGCAGCCCAGAAGAGCTCCTAATGAACCGTCGTCTAAAAACATGTTTGGATCGTTTACACCCTGATCTGACATCAGAGTTACAAAAAAGCAAGAATTGCATTTTAAAAAGCATACTTATGTTTCTGTGATAGTGTTTGAGCCTGGCAGTGCTGTCTATGTCAGAAACTATGCTTCTGGGCCTCGTTGGATACCGGCAAAGGTGCTTGTGGCTACAGGATGTTTTGTCATACAAATTACAAATTACAGATGGTAGAATATTACGAAGGCACGTTTCTCAGATCTGAGAAAGAAATGGTGAAATTGTACCTGCTGCTGGTTCTAGTCATACTGGGATTCCAGTGATGCCATAGCATGGTGAACCATTGGTTGATACAGGTGCTATTCCTCCAGGAAATGTTGTTGCAGAGCCAGTTTCTCTCAGTCCCTCTGACACAGCACAAGAAGAAGAATTGCACCCAACTGAGAGTCCCAGAGAACTGTCTCAAACAGTGGTCCTAATGCCGCGTACACACGAGCGGACTTTACGGCGGACTTTGCCCGGCGGACTGGATTTCGTCGGACAATTCGATGTGTGTGGGCTCCAGCGGACTTTATTTTCTCAAAAGTTGGACGGACTTAGATTTGAAACTTGTTTCAAATTTATCCGTTGAAATCGAGTCCGGTCGAAAAGTCCGCCGTCTGTATGCTAGTTCGACGGACAAAAAGCCACGCTAGGGCAGCTATTGGCTACTGGCTATGAACTTCCTTGTTTTAGTCCGGTCGTACGTCATCACGTACGAATTCGACGGACTTTGGTGGATTGTGTGTAGGCAAGTCCATTCATTCAGAAAGTCCGTCAGAAAGTACGTCGAAAAGTCCGCCGGGCAAAGTCCGCCATAAAGTCCGCTCGTGTGTACGCGGCATTAGGCGTCCAAGGAGAAATATTCACTCTCCCAGTTATGCTATACTACTCTCCAGCCAATAGGGGGAAGCATTGTGAACATTATTCTAGTAGAGCTATGTATTTTAGAGCATCTTTGGTTTCTGTATATCTGTGTTGGGTAAAGTAAAAGAGTCCTGTGAATGCCTGTCCATATCGATAGTAAAAATAAATTTTAAAATACAGAAAACACACCCACACTCAAGCCACACCCACATCTCTCTCTTCTCTTTCTCTATAACTCCCTCTTTATCAATCTACCTCTTTCTCCTTTTATCTCCCTCTTTCTATATCTCGCACTCTCTCTCTTTTTCTCTCTCTTCTTCTGTCTGTGACAGTAGTGGAGTTGTAGTGGCAAGGGAGATTAATGAGTAAACATTAGTATCTGATCCTGGTGGATACTGACAGTAGTGGCTACTGTAGAGTGCAGCGCCCAGCAGATGAGCCATGCTGTGTGACACCAGGGGTTAGGCTAGGCCTTGGGGTTGTCCCTCAGCTCAGGCACAGCAGAGTCTTTCCCTGCCACATGGCATAGTCCCAAGTTAGGCAGAGAAAGAAAAGGGCTCCCTCCTCATCATTGGACCCCTCATCTGTGGAGGAGCTGTGAACCTCGAGTGTGTACACAGCCAGGGCTGCATTTTGGCCTAGGCCTAGAGCGGCACTTTGCGGGGGGCGTCAAAAAAAGCCGCCCCCCCGCATGAGAGAAAGCCCCCCCACCCGTCTTCCAGATTCCTGTCTCCTGCGGCCGCCTCCCACACACATGCAGCCCACGGCAGCCGGCTTGCTGTAGCGAGGCAGCTGTGTATGGGCACCGATGTGTATGGGCATGCTTGGCAGAGGGTGAGGGGGCGTGCAACTCATGCCCCCCACCCTCTGTCAAGCACACCTATACACAGTGGCGCAGCTACAGCAAGGCGGACGCGGGAGCTGGGAATCGGTAATACGGGTGGGGGGGCTTTCTCTCATGAGGGGGCGGCGTGTGACTCACACCCCTATAAGCCTTATGCTCCACCTACCCTCCTCGGCATTGCTTTCCTTGAATCTTCTCCTCGGCATCGGGGCTGGATCTGGCTGTGACAGCAGGAGGGGAGAGAGAGAGAGAGAGAGAGAGAGAGAGAGAGAGAGAGAGAGACGATGGAAACCCCCAGGACAGCAGGTAAAAGTATTGAAAATTATTAATTTTAAATTATTAAAATTAAATAAATTATATCAGTGTTATGGGCACAGTGGCAGCATTTGATGGGCACAGTGTCGGTATTTGATGGGCACAGTGGTGGCACTTGATGGAACAATGGCTATATTTGATGGGCAGAGTGGCTGCATTTGATGGGGCACAGTGGCTGTGTTTGATGGCACAGTGGCTTCAATTGATGAGCACAGTGGCTAAAATTAATTGGCACAGTGGCAGCATTTGATGGGGCACAGTGGCTGCGTTTGATGGGGCACAGTGGCTGCGTTTGATGGGGCACAGTGGCTGCGTTTGATGGGCTCAGTGGCTGCGTTTGATGCGCACAGTGGCTGCATTTGATGGGCACAGTGGCTGCATTTGATGGCACAGTCGCTACAATTGATGGGCACAGTCGCTACAATTGATGGGCACAGTGGCTGCAATTGATGGGCACAGTGGCTGCAATTAATTGGCACAGTGGCTGTGTTTGATGCACACAGTGGCTGCGTTTGATGCGCACAGTGGCTGCGTTTGATGCGCACAGTGGCTGCGTTTGATGGGCACAGTGGCTGCGTTTGATGGGCACAGTGGCTGCGTTTGATGGGCACAGTGGCTGCGTTTGATGGGCACAGTGGCTGCGTTTGATGGGCACAGTGGCTGCGTTTGATGGGCACAGTGGCTGCGTTTGATGGGCACAGTGGCTGCATTTGATGGGCACAGTGGCTGCATTTGATGGGGCACAGTGAGGCTTCAATTGATGGGCACAGTGATGCCGCGTACACACGGTCGGACTTTCCGGCATGCTTGGTCCGGCGGACCAGAGTGTGCCGGACAATCCGCCCGTGTGTAGGTGCCGGCGGACTTTTCCGCGGACTTTTTCCCAAAAGCCCGCCGGACCTAGATTTGAAACATGTTTTAAATCTTTCCGTCGGACTCAGTTTCGGGCGGAAAGTCCGCTCGTCTGTGTGCTGGTCCGACGGAAAGCCCGCTCGTGTGTATGCTGGTCCAACGGACCAGATACGACGCAAGGGCAGGGTATTGCATTTCGCGCTCGCTGCAACAGGAAAAACTAATTTTCCTATTGCGGTGAGCACGGGGCATACCAGGCCCTTAGGTCTGGTATGGATTATAAAGGGGAACCCCCTATGCCGAAAAAACGGCGTGGGGTCCCCCTAAAATCCATATCAGACCCCGATCCGAGCACGCAGCCTGGCCGGTCAGGAAAGGGGGTGGGGACGAGCGAGCACCCCCTCCTGAACTGTACCAGGCCGCATGCCCTCAACATGGGGGGTGGGTGCTTTGGGGGAGGGGGGCCCCCCCACATCAAAGCACGTTGTCCCCATGTTGATGAGGACAAGGGCCTCTTCCCGACAACCCGTTAGTTGTCAGGGTCTGCGGGCGGGGGGCTTATCGGAATCCGGGAGCCCCCTATAATAAGAGGGCCCCCAGATCCCGGCCCCCCACCCTATGTGAATGAGTATGGGGTACATGGTACCCCTACCCATTCACCTAGGGAAAAAGTGTAAATAATAAAACACTAATAAAATATTTTAAAAACCTGTGTAGTGTTTTATTATTTACACTTTTTCCCTAGGTGAATGGGTAGGGGTACCGTGTACCCCATACTCATTCACATAGGGTGGGGGGCCGGGATCTGGGGGTCCTCTTATTATAGGGGGCTCCCGGATTCCGATAAGCCCCCCGCCCGCAGACCCTGACAACCAACGGCCAGGGTTGTCGGGAAGAGGCCCTTGTCCTCATCAACATGGGGACAAGGTGCTTTGGGGTGGGGGGGCCCCGCAGGGCGCCCCCCTCCCCCAAAGCACCCACCCCCCATGTTGAGGGCATGCGGCCTGGTATGGTTCAGGAGGGGGGGCGCTCGCTCGTCCCCACCCCCTTTCCTGACCGGCCAGGCTGCGTGCTCGGATCGGGGTCTGGTATGGATTTTAGGGGGGACCCCACACCGTTTTTCCGGCGTAGGGGGGATCCCCTTTATAATCCATACCAGACCTAAGGGCCTGGTATGCCCCGTGATGGGGCTCGCAAGGTGTCAATCTCGCCGATAAAAGCGGCAAGATTGACATCCTTTTCTAGTCCCGTCGCACCTGAGTCACGTTCAAAATGAACGGACTTGTCCGTGTGTGGGCAAGTCCGTTCATTCTGAAAGTCCGCCGTAACTCCGGCGAAAGTCCGTCGGAAAAACTGGCGGACTCCGGTCGTGTGTGGGCAAGTC
The DNA here is from genome assembly GCA_037952835.1 of Lithobates septentrionalis. Classification (NCBI taxonomy): domain Eukaryota; kingdom Metazoa; phylum Chordata; class Amphibia; order Anura; family Ranidae; genus Lithobates; species Lithobates septentrionalis. The sequence continues at coordinate 3,277,988 of JBBDGP010000260.1, forward strand.
CGTCCGTTTTAAAGTCCGGCGCACCTGGCGGACAAAGTCCGTGAGAAAGTGTGCCGGACCAAGTAGGACAGAAAGTCCGATCGTGTGTACGCGGCATGAGGCTGCAATTGATGTCTTTTTTTCTGAATTTTTTAGTTTGTTTGTGCTTCCCCCAAAGATTTTGAGCACCAGCCGCCACTGGCATGTGCAAAGTGCTCCATGCATGCTAAAATCAATGCAAACCCATTAAACATGTGAAAACCAGGTATCCTCTATGTTTACGCCCTCTACACAGAAAATACCTCCACCGCGCCACTAGCTCTCTGACTATCCTCAACAGGATCTACATAAATGTGTATAAACACTTGAGAAAATAATCAGAAATTCCTTCAACACCAGTGACAGTGATGAAATCTAAATAAGTAAGTGAACACAAAAATGTGTATATATATTGAGCTGCCCCCCTTAAAAAACAATAAATAATAAAATATTTAATCCTAAATATCAGTTAATACCAAAATGGGCAAGCCGACATAGAGGTTAAATGGAGGGCGCTTCAAAGTGTAAACCTTACAGTGTACATAAACAAGTGACACTCTCTTGATGATTGGACTATCAAAGTGACACATATAAATAAATATAAATATGAATAGATATGTGCTTATTATTGTGCAATAGTGGTGATAACCTCTACTCCTATAACATTTACCTGGTGTGTTATAACATGCACATAAAATTGACTAAACACTGATAGTAATGTTGACCACTATAGTGCTATATGCAGCAGCAATAAATAAGAACACCTGCAAGTGTTTCAATTAGTGCTGTAAAAATAACATAAGAATTCCAAAAAAAATCAAAACAATATCCAAACAGGTTGCAAGTGACAAAAGGTAGTGACAATAAAGGTGAATATCAAATGTCCCACACAGATGATTCTTAGGTGATCATATGTCAAATGCTGAAAATCAACGTGCTTCTTTCACCACACCACCGTGCTAGTGAGACACTCTCCAGACCTGCACTCACCGAAAAAACATGCCAGCACTCTCATGCACGGCAAAACACGCTCTCTTTACCACACTCCAGGGTAAATGGTGTATACGAGGTCCAATGATGGTATTCAGTAGGTCCACATAAGAAGAAAATAAGTGCTCCAATAGTGTAATTCAGCAAACAATAATTTTATTAAAAATCACTGCACCCTTCACACATCGCACTCACATTAGTGTAATAAAAACAGGCAGCAAAACGTGTAGTTCACAGCAAGCCTCAACTAGTGGATACAATCAATAACCAATGGTCACGGCGGACCCGAGGTGTGCAGCTGCTGGGTATAATCTCACCCCTCCCTCGGGAAACCTCCGTCCTTCAGAGCACTCGTATTCCTCTCCTTCTGTGTGGCTGACAGCATGTACGTCACACGTCACAGCCACGCCCCGACATGTTTCGTCACGGATCGACTTCTTCATGGGATAGGCTGTGTACCCTGCCACTCAACCCTTTTATCTGCTCTCGAACTCCCGCCCACCGGGTCACGTACTGCGCATGCGCACACCTCGCGTCCCCGTGCGCCGGATACACTGACATTCCATACAGCAAATTGCGATTGGGATTCAGGCACATAGGAGTCATATACCGCTAATATATGTAATCTATTGTGATAATATATTTATATCGGATAGGATTACAGTGATTTCACTAACCCTTAACATTTAAAGACCGCAGCTACGCTGATCTCTCACATAGTTAACCTGCTGCATGAATAATACGGCCATAACATACAGCAGGACTATTGGAGGGCCCTGACACTGAGATCGTCCATTATTAGGTCTAGGAACACTTCAGTCATGATACAAATTGAATATACATGAATGAATATACGGCCACATTCCTCATATGTAACAAACATTCAATATTATTCAAATACATAAAAATTACTGGATTAAATTTTTTAAAATTCATAAAATTAATTCTGAATATAAAAAAATATATATAAAAATTAAAAATTAAAAAATACTATGGACTCCAATACTATATACCACTTAAGGGATAATCATAAATGTATAAATGAATGGACCTTTAAAACAGAGACAATAACGTCTCTACTAGATAGCTATTTTTTAAAAACGGATACCAACCTGAACGGACTTAATGCATATATAGCTCAAAAACATTTTTTTCTCTTATTTTAAATTTAATTTTAAATTTAATCTAATCCCCCAAACAAGTGCTGAGTACCGGTAAGAGGCCCACCTTAAGTGGGTATTCTATATATCCGGGGGAATCATTACAACCTTATAACAAACATACCACATATCTGTCAAAGGATGGTTCCCTTCTCCCCCCTTCTTTGGGACTAATTTATCACCCAAACAAAATAAATTTACAAGATATGTAAAATTATTTAAGATTGTAAATTAATAGGGGAACCTCTAAGTGCATATACTATGCTAGACAGTGTCCCTATTCTTCCTACCACAACATATAAATGAGTGTAAACCAATATCCCTATTCTTCCTGTCACAACATATAAATGAGTGGGGGAATGTCATTATCAGATTCTAAGAACATCCCTAGATGAGCATAATTATAATCACAAGGACAAACAATTAGGCTAAACATTATACAAGGCCAGACCCTAAAGGTAAGGCTTCGTGTACCTTCAAGATGCGAGGCTGAAAAGAGTGATGAGTAATTGAAGTGAACCAGTCTAAAAATTATTAATGAAACAATTTAGATCCAGTTCTATGTTCAACCCTCTAGGAGCTAAACTTTTCAATAAAAAGATCCATCTAGTCTCTCGTTGAGATAGGTCCCTGACTCTGTTGGACCCTCTCCAGGAGGGGTGTACAATGTCTAACCCACAGAATTGTAATAATGATGGGTCTTGTTGATGTCTTTCTTTGAAATGTAGGGAGACACTATGGTACCTATAGCCATTTTTTATGTTGGTAATGTGTTCCGAAATCCTAATCCTTAGCAACCTCTTCGTTCTCCCCACATACAAAAGACCACAAGGGCACCACATAAGGTAGACTACATGTGACGAGTTGCATGTGCTAAATTCCTTAATTTCAAAGGATTCCCCATCCCTGTTAGTTACAGTGGTAATTCCTCTGTGGTTGACTCTAACAGTCCTACAACAGATACACCTCCTGCAGCTATAGAAGCCCCTGAAATCGAATTTCAGTTGATTTCTCCCAGGCGGGTCTAGTATCCTCTTAATCACATGATCACCAAAATTGGGGGCCTTCCTGTAAATGAATATAGGCCGATCTGGTAATACTTCTCCCAAATGCCTATCCTTACATAAAATGTGCCAATATTTTCTGAAAATATTCTCAATATCTTTGTACTGGCAATGGAATCCAGAAATGAATCCAAATTGGTGCTTATTGTTGTCAGGTGCATTCTCGGATTTTTTCAGACATAGTTCTCTAGGTACTAATGCCACCTCCTGGGTGATCTTATTCAGTTCATCTTCCCGATAACCTCTTTGTAGGAATTTTCTTTTTAGAACATCTGCTTGTTCAAAAAAGTCTTCCAATTCTGTGCAATTCCGGCGTACACGTAACATCTGCCCTTTTGGGATATTTCTTATCCAGGCTGGATGGTGGCCGCTTCTTATTGACAAAAAACTATTCCGATCAGTCGGCTTGAAATAGACTTTGGTTTTTAATGAGTTGCCCTGTCTCTCAATCGTCACATCCAAAAAATTAACCGATGACTCACTGATCTGATGTTCCAATTTGATATTGTTGGTGTTATTGTTAAGTTCTTGTAGAAAATCAATTACCGATTCCTCTGTCCCCTCCCATATAAACAAGAGGTCATCAATGAATCGCCGATAAAATAAAAGTTGGGGTCTTCTCTGATTGAATACCTTTCTGTCCTCCCATTCTGACATGAACAGGTTGGCGAGGCTGGGAGCATATTTAGCTCCCATCGCCACGCCAACCTGTTGGGAGTAGTAATGGCCATCACACCAAAAATAATTATGGGACATACAGAAATCCAATGCCTGTCCCAGAAATCTTTTCTGTACGCTAGGGATGTCATCTCTTTTGCTAAGGGCCCAATTGAGGGCCAGAGCCGCATCTTCGTGTTGTATAATAGTGTATAGGGAGGCCACATCGGCCGTTACCAGATACACTGTCGATGCGGTCTCTAATTTGACATCATTGAGTAATAACAAGAGGTCACTAGTGTCTTTCAAGTATGCCCTGGTGTCTTTTACACTTAACTGGAGAAATTTGTCTAAGAATTCCCCCAATCTCGCCGTGACGGAGCCAATCCCGTTAACAATCGGCCGAGGTGGTGGGCACTGTATATTCTTATGTACCTTAGGTAAGGTGTATATGACAGGGATCCTGCACGCACTGGGGACTAGGTATCTCCTTTCTTTGACATTGAGTGCATCTGTCCTAAAGCCCCATTCCACCAGAGCTGATAGCTGCGTTTTATATGCATCTGTTGGATCGGCAGGTAGCTTTCTATATGTAGTTCTGTCCCCTACTAGTTCTAGCAACTGGTTCAGGTAAAATGATTTATCTAGCAGCACCACACCCCCTCCCTTATCAGCTGGGCGTACTATCAAATTCTTCCTCTCTTCAAGGGATCTAATACCCTCCCTAATATAGTAGGGGTTAACATCCTTGCGTGGAGTCAGCTCCTCAATATCACTCAGTACCAGGCTCTTAAAAACCTCTATGTAATGATTGCCTGGATTTTGGGGATTGAAGATAGATTTATTCCTCAATCCCGTATCTATCCTATTTGGAGGTATCCTAGATCTCTCTGAGGATTCCACCGGATGACTCAGGAAATATTTTTTAATATTCATAGTCCTAATGAATTTCTGCGCATCAATATACACATCAAACTTGTTCATTGCCCTTTTAGGGGCGCATTTTAAGCCAAGATTCAAGATGTTCAGTTCCTTATGACTGAGTTCCACACTGCTTAGGTTGTATATCCCAGTTTTTACACTTCCCTCGGTCGTTTCCTTGGGTTTCTTGGATCTTCCTGCCCTACACCCCCTCCTTCTCCTTGAATGGGCATATTTCCCCTGTCGAATCCTGGAGGGGGAGCCTGTCTCCCTCCCCCTCTTTGGTGGGGGCCTCTGGAATTCCCTCTCGGTGTTCCCCCTCCCCTCCCCCGTTGACCTAAAAAAGGAGCATAATTAGAATGTTCTTCCCTGTCCAACGGTGAGAATCTGTTATATAGGGGAACATCACCATAATCTTCAGAGTATTGGTGAGGCAGGGGGCGGTATTGCCACTGTCTGTAATCTTGTGGCCCATTATTCCTGTAATCCCTGGGTGATGGATAGTTGTTAGAATATTCAGATGGATATCTATCCCTACCCTGGAGCGGAGGTCTGGGAGAATGGTGGTATCCTCTTCCTCCTCTTCCACGTGAAGGGGGTCTAGGGGAGTAGTGATATTCCCTTCTATATTGGTCGCCTCCCATATTCCGTCCTCTCTCATTGGGTCCTCTCTCATTAGGTTTAGGATTTATTCCTTCATTGCCACCTTTACCTCTACTAGCTGTGTTCTTCTTGATTTCGGGCTTAGGGGGGGGATTATTAGTACTTCCTGCCGTTTTGCTGTTTGTGGCTGGGTCAGCATTGTTGTTCTCTAATGTTACCTGCCATGCATAAATTCTATTAGTTTTAAAATCATTGACGTCCCTATTGTACTTTTTCACTTTCTTTTTTTGGGTTTCTCGGTCAATTTTTTCCAATTTCTTCTTAATATTACTGTTAAAATCCTTCATTTGGTTGGTATCCTTAATGGGTTCTAATTTATCCTGTAGGTCCTTAATTTTTTCATACAAAATCTTCAGCTTAATTTGTTTCCTTTTTAGTACTAGTGCCTGTAATTCTTTTCCCGCTTTATTAAAAAATTCCAGCCATTCCTGCATAAATGACTGGTCATTCAGACCATCCTGTGGGGGTACCTCCCATCTCAAACTTCTAAAGATCAGGTTCTCCCTGCAATAATGCTCAAATGTGAATACGTCCCACCAGGTCTTAACTTGTTTCTCTAGTTGTTTTTCGGTGAGTGCAGGTCTGGAGAGTGTCTCACTAGCACGGTGGTGTGGTGAAAGAAGCACGTTGATTTTCAGCATTTGACATATGATCACCTAAGAATCATCTGTGTGGGACATTTGATATTCACCTTTTATTGTCACTACCTTTTGTCACTTGCAACCTGTTTGGATATTGTTTTGATTTTTTTTGGAATTCTTATGTTATTTTTACAGCACTAATTGAAACACTTGCAGGTGTTCTTATTTATTGCTGCTGCATATAGCACTATAGTGGTCAACATTACTATCAGTGTTTAGTCAATTTTATGTGCATGTTATAACACACCAGGTAAATGTTATAGGAGTAGAGGTTATCACCACTATTGCACAATAATAAGCACATATCTATTCATATTTATATTTATTTATATGTGTCACTTTGATAGTCCAATCATCAAGAGAGTGTCACTTGTTTATGTACACTGTAAGGTTTACACTTTGAAGCGCCCTCCATTTAACCTCTATGTCGGCTTGCCCATTTTGGTATTAACTGATATTTAGGATTAAATATTTTATTATTTATTGTTTTTTAAGGGGGGCAGCTCAATATATATACACATTTTTGTGTTCACTTACTTATTTAGATTTCATCACTTCACTGGTGTTGAAGGAATTTCTGATTATTTTCTCAAGTGTTTATACACATTTATGTAGATCCTGTTGAGGATAGTCAGAGAGCTAGTGGCGCGGTGGAGGTATTTTCTGTGTAGAGGGCGTAAACATAGAGGATACCTGGTTTTCACATTTGAAATTTAGTACATCACTCGCAGCCATGGATGCATTCAATTTCTTATCGAATAGACACTTTAGCCCCGAATCTGTCTTCTCTAGTGATCAACCAATGATCGAGTATGAGGAAGATTCTTCGGTGCTATTAAAAACCCTTGAGGGGTTACTAGAGAAACAAGTTAAGACCTGGTGGGACGTATTCACATTTGAGCATTATTGCAGGGAGAACCTGATCTTTAGAAGTTTGAGATGGGAGGTACCCCCACAGGATGGTCTGAATGACCAGTCATTTATGCAGGAATGGCTGGAATTTTTTAATAAAGCGGGAAAAGAATTACAGGCACTAGTACTAAAAAGGAAACAAATTAAGCTGAAGATTTTGTATGAAAAAATTAAGGACCTACAGGATAAATTAGAACCCATTAAGGATACCAACCAAATGAAGGATTTTAACAGTAATATTAAGAAGAAATTGAAAAAATTGACCGAGAAACCCAAAAAAAGAAAGTGAAAAAGTACAATAGGGACGTCAATGATTTTAAAACTAATAGAATTTATGCATGGCAGGTAACATTAGAGAACAACAATGCTGACCCAGCCACAAACAGCAACACGGCAGGAAGTACTAATAATCCCCCCCCTAAGCCCGAAATCAAGAAGAACACAGCTAGTAGAGGTAAAGGTGGCAATGAAGGAATAAATCCTAAACCTAATGAGAGAGGACCCAATGAGAGAGGACGGAATATGGGAGGCGACCAATATAGAAGGGAATATCACTACTCCCCTAGACCCCCTTCACGTGGAAGAGGAGGAAGAGGATACCACCATTCTCCCAGACCTCCGCTCCAGGGTAGGGATAGATATCCATCTGAATATTCTAACAACTATCCATCACCCAGGGATTACAGGAATAATGGGCCACAAGATTACAGACAGTGGCAATACCGCCCCCTGCCTCACCAATACTCTGAAGATTATGGTGATGTTCCCCTATATAACAGATTCTCACCGTTGGACAGGGAAGAACATTCTAATTATGCTCCTTTTTTAGGTCAACGGGGGAGGGGAGGGGGAACACCGAGAGGGAATTCCAGAGGCCCCCACCAAAGAGGGGGAGGGAGACAGGCTCCCCCTCCAGGATTCGACAGGGGAAATATGCCCATTCAAGGAGAAGGAGGGGGTGTAGGGCAGGAAGATCCAAGAAACCCAAGGAAACGACCGAGGGAAGTGTAAAAACTGGGATATACAACCTAAGCAGTGTGGAACTCAGTCATAAGGAACTGAACATCTTGAATCTTGGCTTAAAATGCGCCCCTAAAAGGGCAATGAACAAGTTTGATGTGTATATTGATGCGCAGAAATTCATTAGGACTATGAATATTAAAAAATATTTCCTGAGTCATCCGGTGGAATCCTCAGAGAGATCTAGGATACCTCCAAATAGGATAGATACGGGATTGAGGAATAAATCTATCTTCAATCCCCAAAATCCAGGCAATCATTACATAGAGGTTTTTAAGAGCCTGGTACTGAGTGATATTGAGGAGCTGACTCCACGCAAGGATGTTAACCCCTACTATATTAGGGAGGGTATTAGATCCCTTGAAGAGAGGAAGAATTTGATAGTACGCCCAGCTGATAAGGGAGGGGGTGTGGTGCTGCTAGATAAATCATTTTACCTGAACCAGTTGCTAGAACTAGTAGGGGACAGAACTACATATAGAAAGCTACCTGCCGATCCAACAGATGCATATAAAACGCAGCTATCAGCTCTGGTGGAATGGGGCTTTAGGACAGATGCACTCAATGTCAAAGAAAGGAGATACCTAGTCCCCAGTGCGTGCAGGATCCCTGTCATATACACCTTACCTAAGGTACATAAGAATATACAGTGCCCACCACCTCGGCCGATTGTTAACGGGATTGGCTCCGTCACGGCGAGATTGGGGGAATTCTTAGACAAATTTCTCCAGTTAAGTGTAAAAGACACCAGGGCATACTTGAAAGACACTAGTGACCTCTTGTTATTACTCAATGATGTCAAATTAGAGACCGCATCGACAGTGTATCTGGTAACGGCCGATGTGGCCTCCCTATACACTATTATACAACACGAAGATGCGGCTCTGGCCCTCAATTGGGCCCTTAGCAAAAGAGATGACATCCCTAGCGTACAGAAAAGATTTCTGGGACAGGCATTGGATTTCTGTATGTCCCATAATTATTTTTGGTGTGATGGCCATTACTACTCCCAACAGGTTGGCGTGGCGATGGGAGCTAAATATGCTCCCAGCCTCGCCAACCTGTTCATGTCAGAATGGGAGGACAGAAAGGTATTCAATCAGAGAAGACCCCAACTTTTATTTTATCGGCGATTCATTGATGACCTCTTGTTTATATGGGAGGGGACAGAGGAATCGGTAATTGATTTTCTACAAGAACTTAACAATAACACCAACAATATCAAATTGGAACATCAGATCAGTGAGTCATCGGTTAATTTTTTGGATGTGACGATTGAGAGACAGGGCAACTCATTAAAAACCAAAGTCTATTTCAAGCCGACTGATCGGAATAGTTTTTTGTCAATAAGAAGCGGCCACCATCCAGCCTGGATAAGAAATATCCCAAAAGGGCAGATGTTACGTGTACGCCGGAATTGCACAGAATTGGAAGACTTTTTTGAACAAGCAGATGTTCTAAAAAGAAAATTCCTACAAAGAGGTTATCGGGAAGATGAACTGAATAAGATCACCCAGGAGGTGGCATTAGTACCTAGAGAACTATGTCTGAAAAAATCCGAGAATGCACCTGACAACAATAAGCACCAATTTGGATTCATTTCTGGATTCCATTGCCAGTACAAAGATATTGAGAATATTTTCAGAAAATATTGGCACATTTTATGTAAGGATAGGCATTTGGGAGAAGTATTACCAGATCGGCCTATATTCATTTACAGGAAGGCCCCCAATTTTGGTGATCATGTGATTAAGAGGATACTAGACCCGCCTGGGAGAAATCAACTGAAATTCGATTTCAGGGGCTTCTATAGCTGCAGGAGGTGTATCTGTTGTAGGACTGTTAGAGTCAACCACAGAGGAATTACCACTGTAACTAACAGGGATGGGGAATCCTTTGAAATTAAGGAATTTAGCACATGCAACTCGTCACATGTAGTCTACCTTATGTGGTGCCCTTGTGGTCTTTTGTATGTGGGGAGAACGAAGAGGTTGCTAAGGATTAGGATTTCGGAACACATTACCAACATAAAAAATGGCTATAGGTACCATAGTGTCTCCCTACATTTCAAAGAAAGACATCAACAAGACCCATCATTATTACAATTCTGTGGGTTAGACATTGTACACCCCTCCTGGAGAGGGTCCAACAGAGTCAGGGACCTATCTCAACGAGAGACTAGATGGATCTTTTTATTGAAAAGTTTAGCTCCTAGAGGGTTGAACATAGAACTGGATCTAAATTGTTTCATTAATAATTTTTAGACTGGTTCACTTCAATTACTCATCACTCTTTTCAGCCTCGCATCTTGAAGGTACACGAAGCCTTACCTTTAGGGTCTGGCCTTGTATAATGTTTAGCCTAATTGTTTGTCCTTGTGATTATAATTATGCTCATCTAGGGATGTTCTTAGAATCTGATAATGACATTCCCCCACTCATTTATATGTTGTGACAGGAAGAATAGGGATATTGGTTTACACTCATTTATATGTTGTGGTAGGAAGAATAGGGACACTGTCTAGCATAGTATATGCACTTAGAGGGTCCCCTATTAATTTACAATCTTAAATAATTTTACATATCTTGTAAATTTATTTTGTTTGGGTGATAAATTAGTCCCAAAGAAGGGGGGAGAAGGGAACCATCCTTTGACAGATATGTGGTATGTTTGTTATAAGGTTGTAATGATTCCCCCGGATATATAGAATACCCACTTAAGGTGGGCCTCTTACCGGTACTCAGCACTTGTTTGGGGGATTAGATTAAATTTAAAATTAAATTTAAAATAAGAGAAAAAAATGTTTTTGAGCTATATATGCATTAAGTCCGTTCAGGTTGGTATCCGTTTTTAAAAAATAGCTATCTAGTAGAGACGTTATTGTCTCTGTTTTAAAGGTCCATTCATTTATACATTTATGATTATCCCTTAAGTGGTATATAGTATTGGAGTCCATAGTATTTTTTAATTTTTAATTTTTATATATATTTTTTTATATTCAGAATTAATTTTATGAATTTTAAAAAATTTAATCCAGTAATTTTTATGTATTTGAATAATATTGAATGTTTGTTACATATGAGGAATGTGGCCGTATATTCATTCATGTATATTCAATTTGTATCATGACTGAAGTGTTCCTAGACCTAATAATGGACGATCTCAGTGTCAGGGCCCTCCAATAGTCCTGCTGTATGTTATGGCCGTATTATTCATGCAGCAGGTTAACTATGTGAGAGATCAGCGTAGCTGCGGTCTTTAAATGTTAAGGGTTAGTGAAATCACTGTAATCCTATCCGATATAAATATATTATCACAATAGATTACATATATTAGCGGTATATGACTCCTATGTGCCTGAATCCCAATCGCAATTTGCTGTATGGAATGTCAGTGTATCCGGCGCACGGGGACGCGAGGTGTGCGCATGCGCAGTACGTGACCCGGTGGGCGGGAGTTCGAGAGCAGATAAAAGGGTTGAGTGGCAGGGTACACAGCCTATCCCATGAAGAAGTCGATCCGTGACGAAACATGTCGGGGCGTGGCTGTGACGTGTGACGTACATGCTGTCAGCCACACAGAAGGAGAGGAATACGAGTGCTCTGAAGGACGGAGGTTTCCCGAGGGAGGGGTGAGATTATACCCAGCAGCTGCACACCTCGGGTCCGCCGTGACCATTGGTTATTGATTGTATCCACTAGTTGAGGCTTGCTGTGAACTACACGTTTTGCTGCCTGTTTTTATTACACTAATGTGAGTGCGATGTGTGAAGGGTGCAGTGATTTTTAATAAAATTATTGTTTGCTGAATTACACTATTGGAGCACTTATTTTCTTCTTATGTGGACCTACTGAATACCATCATTGGACCTCGTATACACCATTTACCCTGGAGTGTGGTAAAGAGAGCGTGTTTTGCCGTGCATGAGAGTGCTGGCATGTTTTTTCGGTGAGTGCAGGTCTGGAGAGTGTCTCACTAGCACGGTGGTGTGGTGAAAGAAGCACGTTGATTTTCAGCATTTGACATATGATCACCTAAGAATCATCTGTGTGGGACATTTGATATTCACCTTTATTGTCACTACCTTTTGTCACTTGCAACCTGTTTGGATATTGTTTTGATTTTTTTTGGAATTCTTATGTTATTTTTACAGCACTAATTGAAACACTTGCAGGTGTTCTTATTTATTGCTGCTGCATATAGCACTATAGTGGTCAACATTACTATCAGTGTTTAGTCAATTTTATGTGCATGTTATAACACACCAGGTAAATGTTATAGGAGTAGAGGTTATCACCACTATTGCACAATAATAAGCACATATCTATTCATATTTATATTTATTTATATGTGTCACTTTGATAGTCCAATCATCAAGAGAGTGTCACTTGTTTATGTACACTGTAAGGTTTACACTTTGAAGCGCCCTCCATTTAACCTCTATGTCGGCTTGCCCATTTTGGTATTAACTGATATTTAGGATTAAATATTTTATTAAACCCATTAAACAGTCCACATTTAGTGAAAGTGCATTAATATGCAGATCATGATATTGCAATAAAGCGCTCCATCAATGCTGAAATCAATGCAAACTCATTAAAGAGGAGTTCCACACCTGGTTTACAGATGATAGGGTGGGTCTTAAACAGGAAGGGGTGTACCCTCCACAGGAAGGGGTAGTCATATTTAAATTAGGGGGGTGCATGAGTTTAGTCAGGCCTAGGGCAGCACAAAACCTAAATACACCACTGTACACAGCTCCCCTTTCTGTCCCTTTACACAGCACACCTATGCATCCACAGCTCACTTCCACCTTAGCAGTCCACAGCTCACCTCTGCACCTCCCAGTCCACAGCTTAACTCTGCGTCCCTGTCCACAGCTCACCCCTGCGTCGCAGTCCACATTTCAACACTGCATCACTGTCCACAGATGACTTCTGCATCTCTTTCCAAAGGTCTCCTTTGCATCTTTGCATCCCCTGTGCACAGCTCACTTTCACCTTCCCTGTCCACAGCTCACCTCTGCGTCCCAGTCCACGGCTCACCCCTGCGTCCCAGTCCACGGCTCACCCCTGCGTCCCAGTCCACGGCTCACCCCTGCGTCCCAGTCCACGGCTCACCCCTGCGTCCCAGTCCACGGCTCACCCCTGCGTCCCAGTCCACGGCTCACCCCTGCGTCCCAGTCCACGGCTCACCCCTGCGTCCCAGTCCACGGCTCACCCCTGCGTCCCAGTCCACGGCTCACCCCTGCGTCCCAGTCCACGGCTCACCCCTGCGTCCCAGTCCACGGCTCACCCCTGCGTCCCAGTCCACGGCTCACCCCTGCGTCCCAGTCCACGGCTCACCCCTGCATCCCTGTCCACAGCTCACCTCTGCATCCCTGTCCACAGCTCACCTCTGCATCCCTGTCCACAGCTCACCTCTGCATCCCTGTCCACAGCTCACCTTTTCATCCCTGTCCACAGCTCACCTCTGTGTCCCAGTCCACAGCTCACCTCTGTGTCCCAGTCCACAGCTCAACTCTGCATACTAGTACACAGCTCTCACTTTTGCACCTAGCAACCCCTCTTCCTTCACATCTATCACCTCTACACCTGGCTCTCACCCACCCATAACTGTCACCTCTGCACCTAGAATCACCCTAATACACAGCTGTCACTTTTGCATCCAGCCCCCGACCGTCTACAGTTCTCACCTCTGAACTCACCAGCCCTCAACAGCTCTAACTTTTAAATATAGAAAAATTCACTCCGCTGCCACATCCCTATATAGGAATACGTAACACAAAAATAAAATAGAACCCCTGGATCAGACTTTAGAGGCAGCTGAGACACCAAACATCATAACATTTTATTAAAACAACTTTGTTAAAACAACAACAGGCATATAACACATCTGCCAAAGGTTAAAAAACAATGCGCATAGACAGTCATACAATCACAGTAATGATGCAATAAAACACTATGCTTCCAAGCAATGAGTGATTTAGCAAATCACTTGTATTCTGTGTATTGACACACTTCACTTTTGCTTCCTCGGGACACACAGCAAAAGAGCACAAGGTTCACTATGTAAATACAAGAACATAAATTATGAACATATAAATACATCATGTACCCAATTTTTATATCAAATATATATTTCTAACAGAGCATTCACCTTGCCCAAAAATGCAGAACATAGAATAGGAACAACACCTCAGGGGTGGCGCCGGGGCATCCAAAGGGGTCTTGCTCCTATCCTATGTTCTGCATTTGCTCTGCCTCTCTCACATAGCAGCAGTGTGCAAGGTAACATGGCCAACAGGTGGCATTGGCTCCCGGGGCACAAGTTTGGCATATGTTCTGGGTGCCGACACTTGCAGGTCCCCTACCCTGTATCTCAGCGGAGCTCTGCAGTGAGGTTCATTGGCAAGATGAAGGAGCGTTAAGAGCACTTAGAACCGCACAACATCTTTAGCAACCTAGGGAGCGCCACTGAGATCTGGTGCAGTAAACAGAAAAAAAATTTGTCTGAAAATATTGCAAAAAATCATGCAGTAATCTGTTGAGTCCAATTTACAAATGATACAGGAACTAAAAAAAAGTTGTTATATTTAACACCATTCTTTTGGTGGCGGTAACCAGTGTGGTACTAGAAAGAGGGGCTGATTCAACCCGAGAGCCTAATTCAACCCACAGAAGACCCACAGAAAGGGGCCTGATTCCACCCACAGAAAGGGGTGCAATACATTATACATCCTAAGTATACAAGTATATATTTATTTTTATTAAATCAAAAAGGTATGGCGTGCAGTGCAAATTAAATGCAAACATCGGCTGAAATTTAGCATCAAGAACTTTAGCATCAAAAAAAAAAAATGGTCCTAAGTATTCAGACCCTTTGCTGTGACACTCATATATTTAACTGAGGTACTGTCCATTTCTTCTGATCATCTGTCATGAACAGGTGGGACCAGATTGTGTGGACTGCAAAGAGGAAACCAAATTGCATGCAAGGTGAATAAGAATAATGTTTATTTAAGATAAGTGATATAAATAGGTAAACACCCCAAATACAAATAGTGCTCAACCAACCAACAGAAACCCACAGCCAACAGATAATATATACAGCCAAAGGGAAGTACCAAAATCAATCACGTTAGCCAGGCCAGGGTCATACACAGGGGATCAGAACAGGCTCAGGTGCAGGTTTAGATACAGGTAGCAGGTAGCAGGTCAGGGCGCAAGGAAGAAAGATACCAAGGCAAAAACATGTGGTGGTGTTCTGCTCCATACTGCCAGGATCCATCCACTGGTGGACGTCAGTACTGCGGCCCAATGATGACATAACACCAGCAGGGAAAGACTCTCCTGACAGTTCCAAACTACCAGGAGACACCTGCTGGTGGACCTCAGTACTGCACGCCAAATGATAGATCTTACCAGCGGACGGACCCTTTCCTGACAGTACCCCCCCTTAAAGGAGCGGCCTCCGGAAGTACCAACTAGTTTTAATTGTCCATAGTGTATGGCATCAAGCAGAACGGTGGAAGAGAGTACTTCAGGCTGGTCATCAGGCACATCTGGGCAGACAGCGGGCACATCTGGGCAGACAGTGGGCACCTCCGGGCAGACAGCGGGCACCTCTGGGCAGACAGCGGGCTCCGGGTCATTGAGCTGGGCAGCAGGCTCCCTACTGGCAAGCTGTGTAACAGGCACTGACTCAGAAAGCAGAGTAACGGGCATCGGTTTTACAAATGGGGCACCAATATCAAGACAACAGGCTGGAAGGCAGGCACCAAGACATTAGACTGGAAGGCCGGCACATTAGACTGGAAGGCCGGCACATTAGACTATAAGGCCGGCACATTAGACTGGAAGGCAGGCACATCAGACTGGACAGTGGGCAACATATAGGGGAAACAGCAATACCAATTCTGTTGGCGGCAGAAATAGAGGAGATGGATAAAGAATTTTCTGTAGTTGAATTGCAAAATGCAATGGATTCACTAGTACCGGGCAAAAGCTCAGGCCCAGACAGTTTTACCCTGCGTTTCTATGGGGCACTTAAGGAATTGTCGATTCCTGATATGAATAGGACCTCTAATTCAGTTTCTGCTTCACGGCCCTTTGTCCCACAAGGAATAGAAGCATATATCTTGGTCATTCCAAAGACAGATGTAGCAATGACTCCCGAAGGAGTCGCTGATATTTGATTGGGCCTGTACTCTGCTATTCCACCCCCAATAAATTGGCTCAACCCACTTGACACAGCTGTGGAACAGTTTTAATGTGAAACTGAATAATTAAGGACAATTCTACAATAACAATGTACCAATGGTGTACCTTTACCTGGGTATCCGTTTCTCCACCTGTAGGGTAATGGATAACACTTCACACCAATTGCAATTAACCAGAATGCGATTTTACTGAAACTGGTAAAATAACAGTAGTTACAATAACTACACTGCCACACAAACGTAATCTGACAGTGTGATAAGTATTCACAATTTGTTAACAATATAAAACTTCATTGGGTGACCCTTGCATGTGCGTCTCCAAATGAGACTAGTGTTCAGAGTGACAAAGCATTGACACTGGGCACCTTCCCACTTCCAGCATGCTGTAACAAAACACAGTAACGCAAAATTATAAAACATAGCACAATATAGTTGCCCTGCTTGCCCTGCTTTATGATGCAGTCCTTTATCACTGTGACTGAACACAAGGCCTTGCAATAGAACTTGTAGTCTTTGATCTTCTGTCTTCTGCTAGCTATTATAATGCAGTAATTGTAATCCAAAGGTTTAATAAGCAAAGAAATTGTGTAGAATGGTGATTGAAACTGTTCTTGCTGTATAACACACTTGTAACTGCCTCAGATACTGATGTCTCTGAACCACACAGTATTGGCGTCTCAATGAAGTGTAGACTGGAGACCTGCTTAAATTCAATCTATTTGAGTGAGGCCCCTCTGCGGAACTATAGGGTTCAGCAATACTTCGGTATGAGTCTAAGTGTGTAAGGTGCGTTAAAGAACGTTGGGCAAGAGAGGCAAGAGACAATACATTGAAGACTTTAACACTGGTAGAATATGTCCAGAGGCGCTCCATTCCATCCTGTCTATAGGCTATAGATGCCGAGAAGGCATTCGACAGGGTGGGATGGTGTTTCTTTGAGGAGACCCTAAAGCAGTAGGGAATAGGTCCTCTACTTCTGGAGAAAATAAAGCCCTTGTACCCTAACCCGACAGCTAAAATACGTACAAATGGAGCCCTGTCAGATCCGGTGACAATATCAAATGGAACATCTGACCACAGCTATTAAAAGGTCAGGAAATAGAATACAAAATGTCAGTATATGTAGACGACATGCTATCGTATATAACTAATCCAGTAGTGGCTATACCAAACCTTATCCAGGAATTTAACCGTTTTGGAATATTGAGTAATTTTAACGTAAATTATGACAAATAAGAAGCACTGAATATTACATTATCAAATAAGACTTTAGACCTTCTCCAAAGAAATGTTTCTTTTAAATGGCAAAAGGTAGCCAATAAATATCTAGGAACACACATTTCTAGAGACTTAACTAAACTTCAAGAACTTAATTATCTTCCGATAATACAAAATATAATAAAGATGCTTCAAAAGTATGACAGAACATTTTTTTTTCCAGGATGGGAAGGATTAATATTTTAAAAATGGACATATTGCCAAAGGTGTTATAGATATTTCAGACAATTCCAATATTCTTTTCAACAAATCTATTAGATCAATTGCGTAAAGCTGTAGGGAGATTCATATGGTCACATAAATCACCTTGAATTAGAAGAGATATACTTATCAGAGCAAAGAAAAATGGAGGCTTGGCTTTCCCAAGTTTTTCAATATATCTACGTTCTGTATTTATGTCCAGGATAGTGAATTAGTTCCATAACGCAAAATATAAGCAATGGGTGAAATTGGAGGAAGATGCCACAGCCATTAAATTGAAATCATTATCATGGATAACCAGGGATTATAGATCTCCTAAGAGAGAAATGCAATCTTTGGTATCCTCAACACTGAAAGTGTGGGATGCACTATCGAAGAGGGAGACCTGGTCTACCCAGATGGGGCCAATGACACCTTTATTTTGCAACCTTGAATTTCCACCAGCAATGGAAGCTTTGACCTTCTTAAAAATGGCACACACACGAGGATGTGAGGGTGGTCCAGACCTTGGTGGAGAACAGATTTCCTCCGTTGGATTCTTTAGGCCCAGAATTTAGGACCAAGTGAATGCAATATCAACAACTTCAAACATATATTCAATCTTTGACAAAAAAAACTTTAATAGATAGACCATTAACAGAATTTGAGCAACTACTACTACAAGAGCAAAGACCAACTCACGTCTTATCCATAATATATAAATATTCGCTCCCAAAAAATAAAAAGAGCAAGAGTCAACATATTTAACTAGGTGGTTAGAAGAGCTGGAGATGACCATCTCTAGACTAAAATGGGAAAGATTGTTTCTAATAACACATACATTATCTTTATCAAATAGACATTAGGAAAGGAATTATAAAATCTTAGCAAGATGGTATAGATGCCCAGTAGATATGCATAAAATTAATAAGGAAAATGAAGAGGTATGTTGGAGATGTCAAAATGCAAGAGGTACAATGTCACACATATGGTACTACTGCCCAAGGGTTCTGTTATTTTGGTCAAAGATTTACAATATATATCAGAAAATTACAGGACTAAATGCACAACCAGATGTGTTAGTCTCTGTATTGTAAGTGATTCCAGGCTCCATAAAATCTATAAAAAAAATTATATTTTAAGACACATGCTAACAGCAGAACGCACAGTTATAGCTCGAAATTGGAGACAGGCGGTAGATCCCTCAATCAGGGAATGGGTGTGTGAGATGAGCTAGATGCAGTCCCTGGAGCTGATGATAATGACAGAAGAAGGTCTAAGGGAACAAACCTTAAAGATATGGCAACAATTTGAGGAGTTCAGAACCTCTGCAACTCTATCAAATTATATTTAGAGCAACAATACAGGGCCTTCTTGTTTCCCTTCCCCTCCCTGTTCCCTTTCCATTCTATCCCCCCCCCCTTTTTCTTTGGGTTTTCTACCTATTTTTGGGGGGGTAGTAGCGGGTAAGGTTTGTTTGAGTTAATGTTCGTCATTTATGAACAAGTTTGGATAGAAAATAATTGTAGGACTTTGGATTGCTATATTGATTGGGAAAACAAAAGATGCAAGCATGGACCTGTATAATGGATAGAGAATTACGAATCAATTGTATGGTTGTACTTATAATATATCCAATTAATTATTTTTTTTTATTTGTGTATATGTTGTGTAAAATAAAACATTTATAAAATAAAGATTGTATATATAAAAAAAAAAAAAAAAAAAAAGAAGAAGGTTGAAAGCCCCACCTGGCCGAATGAGCCAGTTTATCCAAAGGATGGATTGAACCGCTTAGACCAGTTAGAATGGGTGTAGTAGAAGTAGGGTGAGGCCAGGTTACAGAAAGTCCTGAATAAGAAAAAAGGAGGAAGCTCAATGGGCATGGGCTAGACTGGCATAATTGATGCAGTGGCCGACTGGGCCGCATCGCCAGGCGTAGCAACTGTCTGAATCACATCACCAGGTGTAGCAACAGTGAAACTTGCAGACAAGTTAGCCTGGCTGTGTGTCCAAAGGAAGTTTAGCGACAGGCAAAAGGTAGGGGTAATCCAGGGGACGTGACTTCTGAGGACTTTGAAGAAGTTTACAAACAGGGCTCAAGGCTATGAGACAATGGATAATCTTGGTTTCTAGGAGGAGAGCGTTCAGGCTGTGGCAATTGGCTGGAGAGGTGACCTGTGGAAAATTCAATAGACTTGTCAGCATCTTTTTATAACAGAGTCATATAAAAGGCACATAGTTATATAAACTGTATATACTGTATATAAACTGTAGTTACATTTGGAAACATTGTCATGATCAGGATCTGAATAGGACTGTAATAAAGGCACGTTATAAATGGGCAACTGGTCAGTAGTTTTAGTGCAATTCAGGATGCTGGTCTGGGACCAGGACCCAATCTACTCTGCAGCACAGTCGATGTGCGGGTTGTAAAGTTTAAGCCAGGGATACCTTAAGATAAGGAGATAAGATCAAGTAGAAGCTGATTGTCTCCTTATGAAATTCCCCAATGGTCAGGTTAATAGGTACAGTGCAAAAGGTCAACAGGCCCATGGACAAGGGAGAGTTATCAATAGGGATGAGCTTCGTGTTCGTGCCGAACCCATGTTCGACTCGAACATCGCCTGTTCGGTCATTCGCCGAATTGCGAATGACATGGGCCGTTTGCGCCAAAATTACGGCCCATAATTCACTGCGGCATCGCAGTGCATTGCTGGCTGATGATTGGCCAAGCATGCACTATGACCCACATGCTTGGCAAATCACAGAGCTGTCTGTACAGAGAGCTGTATTGCTTTGGCCAATTATGGCTCAGGGGGTTTAGTACACGCCCCACACTATATAAGGCCGCCTGCACGTCGGCCCTGTGTTGCTACCTAAAGAAAAATGCTGGTGTTCTTCTGATCCTATTAGTACCAAAGTCAGGCAGCTACAGTATTTACAGTGCACAGTGTTCAGCTAAAGCTACAAGTTTGTGTAGTGCGACCTCTGCAGTGTTCAGCTAAAGCTACAAGTTAGTGTAGTGCGACCTCTGCACAGTGTTCAGCTAAAGCTACCTGTAGAAGATTGGTGGTGTTCTCATACTAATAATACTACAGGCAGGCAGTTGATTTTGCTAGCTGCAGTATCAGTATATAGTGCAGCTACATCTCACTGCAGGCCATTAGTATGTCTGGAAGGCCAACAAGGAGAGGCACACAGTCACAAGCCAATAAAAGAGGGCAAGCAGGCTCTGTGTCTAGAGGCAACAGTGCTGGTTTTGGACACGGTGCATCCTCATCAGCACGTTGCCATGGGACATGCTTGGCCTTTTTTTCAGCAGCTGGCCATGTTGAGCACATGCAGAAGACTTGGTCAAATGGATGACCAAGCAGTCCTCATCCTCTCTCACCCATGCTCAGGGTACTTTGTCTGGCAAAGCAGCTGCCAACCCGGCCTCTTCCCCTGGCTCAATGGAATCAGTCACTCCTTCCCTTGCCCCACCATGTCCTCCTGAGGAGTCCCCCAAACTGTTTGACCACAGTGTTGGGTACATGCTCCAGGAGGATGCCCAGTGTTTTGAAGGCTCCAATGATGGTACTCAGCTAGAGGAAGGCAGTGACGTGAGCCCAGACAGAGGGGGTGCCCAAGAAGGACAGCAATCTGGCAGTCATGTTACCCCTGCTGCAGCATACTGCCAGGTTTGCTCCAGTGATGAAGAGGGAGGGGATGATGAGGTCACTGACTCCACGTGGGTGCCTGATAGGAGAGAGGAGGAGGAGGCACATCACCAACGAGGCAGGATGTCCTCCAGGGGCCAGCTTAATGGCAGCACACTGACTACATCACACTGCAAAGCTCCACATGTGCAGGGCACTACTGTCTCTGCGTGTTATTCCAAAAGTTCTTTGGTGTGGGCCGTTTTTGAGATGAGTGCATCAGATCGCCAAAACATCTCCCGCTTGGGCACCACATGCTTGACCAGACATATGTTGACCTGCCATGCAGTTTGTTGGCAAGCGCACCTAAAAGACCCACACCAAAGAACAAAGAGGACCTCTCCTTGCTCCTCATCAGCTGAGATCTCCAACCCCACTATACCTTCAGTCCTCTAGGAGACCTGCACTGAGAGGAATGAAGATGTAGAATTAGGTGTGTCACAGCCAAGTACTTGTGGGCAATCTGCTATCGGTACACCGATGTCAGATTGTACCAGGCAAATTTCCCTGCCCCAGCTGCTGCACCGCCGAAAGAAGTTCACTCCCAGCCATCCACATGCCCAGCGGTTGAAAGCTAGCTTGGCAAAATTGCTAGCACTTCAACTGCTACCTTTTCAGTTGGTAGACTCTGCCCTCTTCCGCGAGTTTGTGGAATGTGCGGTTCCTCAGTGGCAGGTACCCAAACGCCACTTTCTCACAGAAGGTGATTCCGGCTCTCTACCGGCATGTGGAAGGCAATGTCAATGCCTCGCTGGACAGGGCGGTCAGCAGTAAGGTGAATATTACCGCTGACTCATGGTCCAGCAGGCATGGACAGGGAAGTTACCTAAGTTTCACGGCGCATTGGGTGACTCTGGGAAGGATGCAGCTGGGAAGGATGCAGGACAAGGTGCAGTAGTGTTGGAGGTTGTTCCGCCACCACGCCTCCAAAATGCTACTACTGGTGATTCTGACACACCTCTCTCCTCCACCCCCTCCTCTTCTTCTTCCTCCTCCATGGCCTCTTCCTGTGCTTTGTCCTCGGAACCAGCGGTGCTTCGTAGGCGTTCAAGGGGCTACGCAAGTACGCAGGCCAAAAGATGCCATGCGGTGCTTGAGCTGGTGTGCTTGGGGAACAGGAGCCACACTGGGGCAGAGGTTCTGTCAGCTCTGCAGGGGCAGGTTCAGAGGTGGTTGACACCACTCCAACTTAAGGCAGGAATGGTGGTTTGCGACAATGACACCAACCTCCTCTCCGCCCTCTGACAGGGACAAATGACCCATATGCCCTGTTTGGCTTACGTCCTTAACTTGGTGGTGCAGCGGTTCTTGGACAGGTACCCGGGCTTACAGGATGTCCTGAGGTAGGCCAGGAAAGTCTGTGTGCATTTCCACCGGTCATATAATGCCTGGCTGGCTGACCTCCAAAAGGAATTTAACCTGCCAAGAACCGCCTAATCTGTGACATGCCCACCAGGTGGAACTCAACCTTGGCCATGGTGCAGCAGCTGCACATGCAGCAGAGGGCCATCAATGAGTACCTGTGCGACTATGGCACCAGGACAGGGTCAGGGGAGCTTGGTTTTTTCCCCACGCCAATGGGCCATGATCAGGGATGCATACACTGTCCTGTCACCATTTGAGGAGGCCACAAGGATGGTGAGCAGTGACAGTGCATGCATCAGTGACACTGTCCCCCTTGTCCACCTGTTGGAGCACACCCTCACGTACCTGACGTTAGAGCCTGATATGCAGGGAACAGCCTCTCTTGCTCCTCTGATTCTGGCCCCCTGATAGAGTAGACAGGAGGAACAGAAGTGCAGAGTCGCACAAGTGCCAAACAGTTCGACTTCACTGTAATGTAGAACAGCGGCAGGTGGCACGGTGCTGGAGCAGGGTTCTCAAATGAGCAGAAGATGCAGGTCAGGCAAGCCGGGTCAAACACTGGCGGGAACGTCAGGAGCAGAAGCGGAGGCAGGAGCGTAGTCTGGATGCAGGCAGGGTCGGCAACGGGCTGGCAGTGTGGTAGTAGAAGGAGCAGGCAGATGCGGAGTCAGAACAAGCCGGGTCAGATGCAGGCAGCAGGTAGCAGAGCCAGAGGCAAGCCGGGTAGGTAAACAGGTGCAGGTATCACAGGTAAAGCAGGCAGGAACACACGGGAACGCTGTAGAACGGACAGCACTGGATGCAAGCACAGACCAAGTTTAAATAGCCTCTTGGTAATGTGCAGACAGGTGCACCGAAGGTGTTCTGGCAGAGGCTGAGGTCACAGGTCGACTTCTCTTTCGGCCATCTTGAGTACTGGCTGGTCTTCCCTGACAGGCTGAGGTCACAGGTCGACTTCTCCTTCGGCCATCTTGAGTACTGGCTTGTCTTCCCTGACACACACGCTGCGTGGAATAATGGACAGGGCACTTGAGGCAGAACAGAGGCAGGAAGAGGAGGACTTCATTAGCTCTCAGGGCCCCGTTTATCCAGACAGTGTTCCTGCATGCCCGCCGATCACACAGGAAGAGGACGAGGAGGAGGAGAAGGAGGACGACGACGACGGAGGAAGAGGAAGAAGAGGAGGAGGAGGAAGAGGAGGATTGTGTCAGCATGGAGGTGGAGCCTGGCACTCAGCATCAGCAGCAGTCTTTAAGGGATCATTTACAGTCCCAAGAAACCCATGGACTTGTATGTGGCTGGGAGGAGGTGGCTGCGGATCATGTCGTCCTTAGTGACCCAGAGGACTCCGGACCGAATGCCTCAGCAAACCTACGCTGCATGGCCTCCCTGATCCTGCAAAGCCTGCGGAAGGATCCTCATATTCGTGGTATCAAGGAGAGGGATCAATACTGGCTAGCAACCCTCCTTGATCCACGTTACAAGGGTAAAGTTGCGGACCTTATCTTGCCGTCGCAGAGAGAGCAGAGGATGAAACATCTTCGGGAGGCCTTGCAGAAAGGTCTGTGCAACGCGTTCCCAGAGACTGGGAGGTTACAAACTCCTGTTCCTGGACAACGTGTTGCTGAGGCTTCGGTCAGTCAAAGAAGGAGCAGTGGAGAAGGTGGCTGTCTGACCAATGCGTTCAGACAATTTTTTAGTCCGCAGCCCCAAGGTATGATCGGTTCCAGCAACCATCGCCAGTGTCTGTTTTACATGGTGCAGGAATACCTAGGGGCAAGATCTGACTTGGACACCTTTCCCACCGAAAATCCTCTGGGTTACTGGGTCTTGAGGATGGATCACTGGCCAGAGCTTGCACAGTATGCAATTGAGCTACTGGCCTGTCCTGCATCCAGCGTTCTTTCGGAACACACATTCAGTGCTGCTGGAGGTTTGTAACCGATCACAGGATGCGCCTGTCCACTGACTCGGTCGATCGACTGACCTTCATAAAAATGAATCAGTCTTGAATCACCACCAGCTACCAAGCGCCTGATGCTGATGTCACATCCCTTCAAGACTGCCTATGCTGATGCTGAAAGACTATCCTGTTATGCTGAGTGACTATCCTCTTCCTCCTCAATGATCATGCTGATAGCTTGTAAGAATAATTTTGGTTCTGGGCGCCGCCACCAGTGGCTAAGGCCCAATTTTTCAGCCCCTGTTTAACAGAGGCGTGTAATTACAATTTTTGATGCAATATTTTACAGGAGGGCTCATTCCTGCGCTCCAACTAGAGTATCTGTGAGGGGTTGCAGTGTTGTGGCACCAGTGCCTAAGGACCAATTTTTCTGCCCCTGTTCAACAGGGACATGTCATCCTTGATCTAATATTTAACAGCAGGGCCCGTTCCAGCTCCCACCAAGTGTAACTGTGAGGACTTACAGTGTTGTGGCAACACCACCACCAAAGGCCCAATTTTTATGCCCCTGTTCAACAGGTGCATGTAATTACAATTCTTGATCTAATATTTCACAGCAGGGCCCGTTCCAGCTCCCACCAAGAGTAACTGTGAGGGCTTACAGTGTTGTGGCAACACCAACACCTAAGGCCGCAATTTCTGCAGAGTATATAGGGCAGGCCTCTACTTTCAAACATCCAACTTACAAACGACTCCTACTTGCAAACGGAAGGAGACAACAGGAAGTGAGATGAAATCTACCCCTAGGAAGGGAAATTCTCTCCTGTAAGAGTTAATATGGGAAACACGTGTCTCTTTTCCACTGATGCTTTATCACCAATCTTTGTTTCACTAAAAACCCCAAATTGTCAAAAACATTTGTCATTGGGACAGAAAGTGAGGTAAATCTTCTGAAGAGGTGCACAGACAGCAAAACAAATGTCACAGGGGTGATAACCCTTCCCTATGTTTTCCAAAAAGCTTAAAAATAGATTTTTTGTCTCTAGCTACACTTTAAAAATGTACCAGTTCAAAATTACATACAGATTCTACTAACAACAAACCTACAGTCCCTGTCTTGTTTGCACCACCTGTATACTGCTGTTCAGAGGGCCTGGGCCCCCACGCATTTCCTTTTTTTAATTTGGGCGCGGGGTTCCCCTTTTATACCCATACAAGACCCAAAGGGCCTGGTAATGGACTTGGGGGGGGGGTACCCATGCCATTTGTCTCACTGATTTTCATCCATATTACCGAGACCGGACATTACATTAAAGCGGTAAGCAGTTTTAAATAACTTTTATTCCTTTAAAAATGTCATTTTGCGCAGGGACTGTTCTAAGCACGGGAAACATGCGCCACTTTACAGGCTCACTATAGACACCCCCAGGTACGATATTTAAAAGGAATATTTCACTTTTTTTTTTTTCACTTTAAGCATCAATAAAATCACTGCTCCCGAAAAAACGGACGTTTTTAAAACTTTTTTTTGCATTGATACATGTTCCCTGGGGCAGGACCCGGGTCCCCAAACCCTTTTTAGGACAATACCATGCAAATTAGCCTTTGAAATAAGCACTTTTGATTTCAAACGTTCAAGTCCCATGGACTTCAATAGGGGTTCTAAAGTTTGTGCAAATTTTCGGTCCGTTCGCGGGTTCTGGCGCGAACCGAACCGGGGGGTGTTCAGCTCATCCCTAGTTATCAATGGCTAAGACTGAGAAGGGTTTGTGTACCTTAGTCACTTGAATCTGTAGACGGTGTGCTAGGTCCCTATCAATGAAATTGCCAGCAGCACCAGAATCTATGAAAGCTGAGAGGTGATGAGAAAACTAAGTTGTGCAGGAACAAATAATTTATCTCTGAGGGAAACAGACACAGTATGATCTATAGAAGCGGACCCCACCTGCACTAGACTGCCGTTTCTCGGAATATTAGGACAGCCAGCGACAAAGTGGCCGTGGCTGCCACAATATAAGCATAATCCCTGAGATCTCCTTCTAGCCTTTTCCCCAGGGGTTAAATGAGTAGCACCAATTTGCACTGGCTCATCCTCCTGGGGAGGTTGAGAGGGCTCAGGAACTGAAGAAGAGGTGGGCAGTGTACTGGGGGGCAAAGAAACAAACCTCTCTGTATGCCTTTCCCGTAAACGCCTGTCTATACGGATGGCTACTTGTATGGCTTAATTCAATGACTTTGGTTCAGGGTAGTGTACTAAGGAGTCTTTGATGGAGTCTGATAAGCCTAACCGGAACTGACTTCTTAGAGCTGGGTCATTCCACCCAGAGTCAGGTGCCCAGAGGCGGAAATCAGAACAGTATTGTTCAGCGGTGCGTTTATCCTGACGTAATCACCTAAGGTTAACTTCAGCTGAATGGGCAAGGTCATCATATAGTAAACCTAATGCCGCGTACACACGACCGGAATTTCCGGCAGACTAGGTCTGACAGAATCAGTCTGTCAGACAATCCGATCGTGTGTGGGCTAATCCGATCATTTTTCATTTAAAAAAATCAGATGGACCTAGAAATAGAACATGTTTCAAATCTGTCCGACGGACTCAGCTCCTAACGGGAAAACCGTATGCTGGTCCGACGGACCAAATACAACGCAAGGGCAGCTATTGGCTATTGAACGTCCTTTTTTAGTCCAGTCGTACGTCATCACGTTCAAAACAAACGGGAAGACCATCGGACCTAGTCTGCCGGAAAGTCTGGTCATGTGTACGCGGCATTAGGCTTTGAAAAAGGCTTCAACTGACCCTCTGACTGGGTCAGCTGTGGGGAGACTAAACGCCCAAAACTGGGGATCCCCCTGCAACCATGTAATAATCAGGCTGACCCACTGTGCTTCAGAACCAGTAGAGTGTGGCTTAAGCTTAAAGTAAAGCATACAACTAAGTTGGAAAACATATGGGGATCACCAGAAAAACGATCAGGCGGGTTAACTTTGGGCTCCTGCGTTATTGCTGAGGGTACGTTTACACGCACAGACAGTTCCTGGACTTGGCGTGTCAGTTTTCAAATTTCCTCAGCAAATAAGCGAGCCTGTGTAGAGTCCATCTTGACAGAAATTATTTGTGTTAAAGGCTTGTGATAATGTCACGAATGTCACGTCTATCTCAATGCAGGTGGTCAGACACTATAGCTAGCTACTAGGGATGAGCTTCGAGTTGGAGTCAAACTCATGTTGGGAGGGTGCTTTGGGGTAGCAAAAAAAAAAAAACTGTCAAAAATGACAAGAGACAATTCCTTTATTTAAATGCTTCTTCTTTCTTCTATCTTCCTTCGGTTTCTTCCTCCATCTTCTTCTTCTGGTTCTTCCTCCAGTGTTCTCGTCCGGCATTCTTCCCTTCTTCTTCTCGGGCCTCTCCACATACATGATGGCATGATGGGAGGCTCCCGCTGTGTAACGCTTCTCCTCTTCTGATGGTTCTTAAATAACGGGGGCGGAGCCACCCGGTGACCCTGCCCACCTCTGACACACAGGGACTTGACAGGGACTTCCCTGTGGCATTCCCGTGGCGTCAGAAGGGGCGGGTTACATAACAGGTGACCCCGCCCCCTCTGACATTAAGGGGAATGCCACAGGGAAGTCCCCATCAAGTCCCCGTGCGTCAGAGGGGGGCGGGGTCACCGGGTGGCCCTGCCCCCTGTTATTTAAGAACCGTCAGAAGAGGAGAAGCGTCACACAGCGGGAGCCTCCCATCATGCCATCATGTATGCGGAGCGGCCCGAAGAGAAGAAGACGCCACGGAGGAAGATGCCAGACGAGAACACCGGAGGGAGGAAGAACCAGAAGAAGAAGATGGTAGGAAGAAACCGAAGGAAGATAGAAGAAAGAAGAAGCATTTAAATAAAGGAATTGTCAAAAACTGTCTCTTGTCATTTTTAACAGTTTTTTTGTGAAATGGTAGGGGTACTTTTGTACCCCCTTACCATTTCACACAGGGGGGAGGGCCGGGATCTGGGGTCCCCTTGTTGAAGGGGGCTTCCAGATTCTGATAAGCCCCCCGCAGACCCCCACAACCACCGAGCAAGGGTTGTGGGGATGAGGCCCTTGTCCCCATCAACATGGGTACAAGGTGTTTTGGGGGGTACCCCAAAGCACCCTCCCAATGTTGAGGGCATGTGGCCTGGTACGGTTCAGGAGGGGGGGCACTCTCTTGTCCCCCCTCTTTTCCTGCGGCCTGCCAGGTTGCGTACTTGGATAAGGGTCTGGTATGGAATTTAGGGGGACCCCCACGTCTTTTTTTTTTTTTTAATTTTGGTTCGGGGTTCCCCTGTGGGGAATTCCCATGCCATTTTTATCAATGAACTTTTATGTGTATTGTCGGACCGGCAATTCATTAATAGTAGCTCTAAATGAATTTTTTTCCTTTGAAATGTCATTTTGCTGTCAGACTGTTCTAAACACGGGAAACATGCGCCCCTTTATAGGCATACTATAGACACCCCCCAGGTACGAAATTTAAAGGAGATGGGTAGAGAAGGAAGCGCCACCTGAGTGTAGTATCAACAAACGATGTTTAATGACACCAGGTAAAAACACACTTACAGGATAAAAACATATAAAAGGCTCATCTGTATAGGTATGTGGTCCTCGGTGTTCCCTCTGATGCTGGGCTGCAGAAAGTGGATTACCAGCCGGGAGCTCCTTCTGTGGCCATCAGGAAGAGACTAGTTGCCGGCGTGGAGCGCACGTGGCCTTCAATAGGACTCTATTAACCAGGCCTATTGAAGGAGCAGTGGCTCCGAGAGCCTAGCCTTCTCTCAACCTCCCTGCTAGCCCTCCTCCCTGAACGATCCCTCCCCTCGATACCGAACCCGGAAGCGGACGGACGACCTGTGACGTCATGCACGCTCCATGTGCGCTCCACGCCGGCCCCTAGTCTCTTCCTGATGGCCACAGAAGGAGCTCCCGGCTGGTAATCCACCTTCTGCAGCCCAGCATCCCTGCAGCGTCACCACCACAGGATCAGAGGGAGCACCGAGGACCACATACCTATACAGATGAGCCTTTTATATGTTTTTATCCTGTAAGTGTGTTTTTACCTGGTGCCATTAAACATCATTTGTTAATACTACACTCAGGTGGCGCTTCCTTCTCTACCCCTCTCTCATCCATCAGAGCCAGCTCTCTGAGGACAGCAGCCGCCTAGCCTACCAGCCTACTTTAACCATTACATTGCCGGTTACCACTTAACCCTTGAACTTCCAGCCTGTCCCCTATGGACTAAGTTGCTCAGCCCTTTATATCTCCTGTTATATATGGACTTGTGTGTTTGCGCTTACAGTTACCAATACTCTGTACGAAATTTAAAAGGAATATTACATTTTTATTGTTTCACTTTCAGCATTATTAAAATCACTGCTCCCAAAAAAAACGGCCGTTTTTAAAACTTTTTTTTGCATTGAACCATGTCCCCTGGGGCAGGACCCAGGTCCCCAAACCCTTTTTATGACAATAACTTGCATATAAGCCTTTAAAATTAGCACTTTTGATTATTCATGTTCATGTCCCATAGACTTTAATGGTGTTCGCATGTTCGAATAAATTTTTTGCCTGTTCGCAAGTTCTGGTGCAAACTGAACAGGGGAGTGTTCGGCTCATCCCTACTAGCTACTTTGTGCTTAACCTATAGAAGCCCCCTTTCCCTTAAGACAAGCAGGCCTACCGTTACTTGGTTGCCCCCATGACTTATACACAATGCTATAGTGCCTGGCCACCATGCCAAGGCAGATGCGAACTGAGCAAAGCAAACAGATACTTGCAGTTTAGCAGACAGATAGCGTGGTACTATGACAGTCCAGGTAAAAAGCAGGCTGAGTTCAGGGAATAGTCCAATATCTGATCCAATAACAGTCCAGGTAAAAGGCAGGTAGAGTTCAGGAAAAAGTCCAATATCCGATCAGGGTCATACACAGGGAAATCCAGACTAGCAAAGCAGGGCAGACAAATGGGAGGCTTGAACAGGTATACTGTCTCTATCACAAGCAAGGGATAGAGTGTTCTGTTTGCTTATAACAGGTGACTGACCATATCAATCAACTTGCAGGTGGACACAAACAGGGAGAATGCAACAGCCAACACTCGGATGCTGTAATGGGGGAGAAGGAGCACAAAAGGGATCCTGACACAGAATTTGAAAAATGGGAAAAGGTCCCCCGAGCGGGGTTTTTAGGCAGCTAACTATAGATGTGAGCAAGGCAGTAAATAAAATATTAAAATGCTTTATTGAAGGATAATGAATGAATGTAACAACATATAAATATAAGTTAGGAGCTCCAGTGGGAAAATACCCATACCAAATACATATAATAGCAAACATAGGTTATACACAGCATATGATAAGGCTATTGCATAACAAACCTGACGCGTTTCGACCCATGAATTTTGGGGTCTCTTCAGAGGATGAGTTTGCTACAGAAAAAAGAAAAATTTATAACAGTATATCCAGCTTATTTAAAAGAATTACAGCATAGGCAAGTTTGTTTAGCAACATGTTTAGTAACACTTTGCACATAATTACCACTGAGTTTGGATGTACCCCTCGATCAGAGCCTCCCCACACAGCAGCCCAACCATCCAGTGTGCCCGCACGCAGCAGCACCCCGGAAGAAGGGGGAACAGGAATCCACTTGATATGGCTTGCAAGGAGTCACACGTATAATTGCCCCCCCACCAACACACCACTGGGGGGTGGGGCCGGAACCTACGAAAATTGTCAGAGCGTTAGCTCATTAATATACCCATATAGGTTAGTGGTTAAATTTAACTGTTGGGCGGTCAGAAAGTGTTGTTATAATCTATTACAGCTTGAATTGATCATATGAAGGATAATAAAATGAGTAAAGTGACTATATTAGTATAACTAATATAAAATATGTCAGGGATGACCTTGTCATTAAATGCTGACAATGACAGTGATAGGAAGAGAAGTGAGGGATGTGCACAGTGAATAATAACATGTAAAATATATGTGAAAAAAGGAATGTGCATGAAAATGATGCGAGTGAGTGTTTTAAACAGAAAAAAAAAAACCTAAATGAGTGTATGTGTGATGTGTGAATTTGAGGAAAAAGTGCATGATATTGCCAAGTATCTAAGTCTGTGTGAAAAAAGGAATGCATCAAAATGATGCGAGTGAGTGTTTAAACAGCAGAGAAACAAAAAAAGAAAAAAAAATATATATATATAAATAAAAACCAACACAAAACAAATGAGTGTATGTGTGATGTGTGAGTTTGAGGAAAAAGTGCATGATATTGCCAAGTATCTAAGTCTACGGCATCCAGAGCTGATGTGCACATAAATCAAAATTAAATATAAGTAAAATGTTATTCTATGGGGTCTGGCAGAGCATTGATAATCAGATGTATCATAAGTTCTTACTCACTCCTACTGTTGAGGAAAAAGAGTCTGGCCGTCCAAGGAGGAAGTGGAGGGATCACACCCAAATCCACCCTCATTAAATAGTGTCCTTAATTAGTACTGAAATTGACAACAGGTATCGTTTCTTCCGCCCCTTAACCCCGGAGTGTAGAGGGAGGCTGTGGCCGCCATTGGCAGGCCTCGTGTGGCTCCCTCGGCGTCCATCAAGGCGAAGCCCCGACATCTGTCGTCACCTTCGCCGTAAAATACGTGACATCATGTGGCCGCACGCACATGCGACCCGCACGTGCGCGCACACCGCACGCAACGTCCAAAGGTGATGGGGGATGCCGCCGGCAGGGTAATCACGCCCATGGGCGGCCGATCCGGGAATCCGGCCATCCAAAGGGAGAGACAGGGGAGCGCAGGTAACTGAGCTCCCCACCCTGCCGGGAAGACACATCAGGGAACATGATCCCCGACCCAGGGAGCACGCGACAGTGCAGGCATCACAGGGGCCCCGATGGCGCAAGCTGCAAGCGGAGAGGCGCCGATCGAGAGGCACACAAACGAGCTCACAAATGCGATTTATGAAAAACAACAAATAACAAAAGTTTTCTACATAATTGCTTATTGATAATACAAAGTAAACATTGGAAACTGTGCACTGACAATTCTAACAATATTCCCAAAAATATGTAAAAACCACAACAACCCAGAAATGGCAACATAATTTCAACGTTTAAATAGATTTGTTTGAAAGGAAATAACTCTCAAATACACAAAAATAACTCCCAGATACACAAAATAGTAAATGTATAGCAACCCAAATAGGAAATTTGCATCGGATCCAGTGGATCCCTCACGGTTGCGATGCGATTTTACTCTATTCGCAACCACGAACAAGGCTATGGATTATAGACTCAAGTATAATAATAATACAGACTCACAATACCAGAGCGTAACTGATTTAGTGAGCTCAAGGGAAGAAATATAATTCCGATTTAGTCCTCTTATTGAGAGTCTACTTAGAATCCTAATATGCGATTTACATGTGATTTGACACATTTGGAAAATATATGGATATAATCTATGTGGTATCTAGGATTAACACAGAGGGATATTGATTTATGTGCACATCAGCTCTGGATGCCGTAGACTTAGATACTTGGCAATATCATGCACTTTTTCCTCAAACTCACACATCACACATACACTCATTTGTTTTGTGTTGGTTTTTATTTATATATATATATTTTTTTTTTTTCTTTTTTTGTTTCTCTGCTGTTTAAACACTCACTCGCATCATTTTCATGCATTCCTTTTTTCACACAGACTTAGATACTTGGCAATATCATGCACTTTTTCCTCAAATTCACACATCACACATACACTCATTTAGGTTTTTTTTTTCTGTTTAAAACACTCACTCGCATCATTTTCATGCACATTCCTTTTTTCACATATATTTTACATGTTATTATTCACTGTGCACATCCCTCACTTCTCTTCCTATCACTGTCATTGTCAGCATTTAATGACAAGGTCATCCCTGACATATTTTATATTAGTTATACTAATATAGTCACTTTACTCATTTTATTATCCTTCATATGATCAATTCAAGCTGTAATAGATTATAACAACACTTTCTGACCGCCCAACAGTTAAATTTAACCACTAACTTATATGGGTATATTAATGAGCTAACGCTCTGACAATTTTCGTAGGTTCCGGCCCCACCCCCCAGTGGTGTGTTGGTGGGGGGGCAATTATACGTGTGACTCCTTGCAAGCCATATCAAGTGGATTCCTGTTCCCCCTTCTTCCGGGGTGCTGCTGCGTGCGGGCACACTGGATGGTTGGGCTGCCGTGTGGGGAGGCTCTGATCGAGGGGTACATCCAAACTCAGTGGTAATTATGTGCAAAGTGTTACTAAACATGTTGCTAAACAAACTTGCCTATGCTGTAATTCTTTTAAATAAGCTGGATATACTGTTATAAATTTTTCTTTTTTCTGTAGCAAACTCATCCTCTGAAGAGACCCCAAAATTCATGGGTCGAAACGCGTCAAGATTGTTATGCAATAGCCTTATCATATGCTGTGTATAACCTATGTTTGCTATTATATGTATTTGGTATGGGTATTTTCCCACTGGAGCTCCTAACTTATATTTATATGTTGTTACTAGGGATGAGCCGAACACCCCCCTGTTCGGTTCGCACCAGAACATGCGAACAGGAAAAAAATTCGTTCGAACACGCGAACACCGTTAAAGTCTATGGGACACGAACATGAATAATCAAAAGTGCTAATTTTAAAGGCTAATATGCAAGTTATTGTCAATAAAAGTGTTTGGGGACCTGGGTCCTGCCCCAGGGGACATGGATCAATGCAAAAAAAAGTTTTAAAAACGGCCGTTTTTTCAGGAGCAGTGATTTTAATAATGCTTAAAGTCAAACAATAAAAGTGTAATATCCCTTTAAATTTCGTACCTGGGGGGTGTCTATAGTATGCCTGTCAGAGCCGGTACAAGGCAGGGGCGGAAGGGGCGGATGCCCTGGGCGATAGAATTTGCTGAAGGGAGGGGGGCGCAGATGAAGTGCTGGCAGTGTGCTTCATCATAGTAGTACATACACACCAGCCGGCGCTGCTAATAGCTGTACTGTAACTATGTGCCGAGTGCACTCCTGCACCCGGCACAAGCCTAAACAGACTGCACAAGCCCCTTCCCTGTCAGCGCTTCTCTCCCCCTATGAAGGCGATTCGTAGTCCCGTCCCGGCGGCGTGACATCACTGATGGCCAGAGGCGGGATGGGAGGAGATAGAGAGCTGCTGCAGAAGCTGCAACCTAGAGGAGCCACCGAGGAGGAACCAACAAAGCAGTGGCGGAATTTTCAGGGTCGCAACAGTCGCACTTGCGACTGGGCCCTGGAATTCTGCCAGTGTGGGGGGGCCCCAAGACGCCGCACCTCCCCTGGCTGGCATCTAACTATACAGGAGAGGGGGGCGTAAGGGGGCGATCGGCAGCTATGTGATGTCTGCGCTCTGCGGGATGTCCCTCCAGGCAGCACACAGTTCACTTCCCGAATATCAGTGAGTACAATGGAGAGGGGAGGGGCCTCTGACCAGCAGATTGAGTGCACAAGTTTCTCCCTCTGCTTGTACACTCTGAGTCTTGCTAATACACGCTCAGGTCAGAGGCCCCTCCCCTCTCCATTGGATACAATGATATTCGGGAAGTGAACTGTGTGCTGCCTGGAGGGACATCCTGCAGAGTGCAGACATGACAAGGAAGCATGCTGCTTCTCATGTAAGTAAAGCACAACACTGGCCACCCACCTCTCCCCTCTCACACTGTCCCCTCTCACACTGTCCCCTCTCACACTGTCCCCCCACACACTGTTCCCTCTCCACACTGTCCCCCCACACACTGTCCCCTCTCACACTGTCCCCTCTCACACTGTCCCCCCACACACTGTCCCCCCACACACTGTCCCCTCTCACACTGTCCCCTCTCACAATGTCCCCCCACACACTGTCCCCTCTCACACTGTCCCCTCTCACACTGTCCCCTCACACACTGTCCCCTCACACACTGTCCCCTCTCACACTGTCCCCCCACACACTGTCCCCCCACACACTGTCCCCCCTCACACTGTCCCCCCACACACTGTCCCCTCTCACACTGTCCCCTCTCACACTGTCCCCTCTCACACTGTCCCCTCTCACACTGTCCCCCCACACACTGTCCCCCCACACACTGTCCCCTCTCACACTGTCCCCTCTCACACTGTCCCCCCACACACTGTCCCCTCTCACACTGTCCCCCCACACACTGTCCCCTCTCACACTGTCCCCCCACACACTGTCCCCTCTCACACTGTCCCCCCACACACTGTCCCCTCTCACACTGTCCCCTCTCACACTGTCCCCCCACACACTGTCCCCTCTCACACTGTCCCCCCACACACTGCCCCCTCTCACACTGTCCCCTCTCACACTGTCCCCCCACACACTGTCCCCCCACACACTGTCCCCCCACACACTGTCCCCTCTCACACTGTCCCCCCACACACTGCCCCCTCTCACACTGTCCCCCCACACACTGTCCCCTCTCACACTGTCCCCCCACACACTGTCCCCCCACACACTGTCCCCTCTCACACTGTCCCCCCACACACTGTCCCCCCACACACTGTCCCCTCTCACACTGTCCCCTCTCACACTGTCCCCCCACACACTGTCCCCTCTCACACTGTCCCCCCACACACTGTCCCCCCACACACTGTCCCCTCTCACACTGTCCCCTCTCACACTGTCCCCCCACACACTGTCCCCCCACACACTGTCCCCTCTCACACTGTCCCCTCTCACACTGTCCCCTCTCACACTGTCCCCCCACACACTGTCCCCCCACACACTGTCCCCTCTCACACTGTCCCCCCACACACTGTCCCCCCACACACTGTCCCCCCACACACTGTCCCCTCTCACACTGTCCCCCCACACACTGTCCCCCCACACACTGTCCCCTCTCACACTGTCCCCTCTCACACTGTCCCCCCACACACTGTCCCCCCACACACTGTCCCCTCTCACACTGTCCCCTCTCACACTGTCCCCTCTCACACTGTCCCCCCACACACTGTCCCCTCTCACACTGTCCCCCCACACACTGTCCCCTCTCACACACAGTGTGTGGGGGGCACACACTGTCCCCTCTCACACTGTCCCCCCACACACTGTCCCCTCTCACACTGCCCCCTCTCACACTGTCCCCCCACACACTGCCCCCCCCCCACACACTGTCCGCTCTCACACTGTCCGCTCTCACACTGTCCCCTCTCACACTGTCCTCTCTCACACTGTCCCCCCACACACTGTCCCCCCACACACTGTCCCCCCACACACTGTCCCCCCACACACTGTCCCCTCTCTCACACTGTCCCCTCTCACACTGTCCCCTCTCACACTGTCCCCTCTCACACTGTCCCCTCTCACACTGTGCCCCCCACACACTGTCCCCCTTCTGTCATATCTACCCCCCTCTTGTTAAACAGTCCCCCTCCTTTCACAGTGCTCCCTCATTACACTGCCCCCCTCTTGTAATACTTCCCAGGTATCCTTTTCCTGTCACACTGCCCCCCCTCTTGTCACAATATCCCCCTGTCATACTGCCCCCTCCTGTCACACTGCCCCTTCTTGTCACACTGCCCCCCTTCTTTCACAGTGCCCCCTCTTATCACACTCCCCCCTCTGGTCACACTTTCCAGATACCCTTCTTTGGTCACACTGCCCCCTCCTGTCAAAATACCCCGTCATACTGCCCCTCATTCTTTCACAATACCCCCCCCCCCTCCCCCATCATAGTGCGGGTCAGGGGCCCTTCATGGTTTCTTGCACTGGGGCCCTGAAGGTTATAGTTACGCCTCTGCAACAAAGTGTGTATATCACACAACGGACACAAGACAAGACACAAAAGTAAGCACTAAACAGATAATAACAAATGCAATGCCATCTGCAGATATTAAAATAAAGTGTCTGAATCCGATGAGGGGAGGGGAGGAGGCTGAGGAGAGGTTAATTACCAATGCTACCTATTTTTTAATTTCTGTAATATGCAGCATGGGAGGGGGGGGGGGGGGTTAATGTACTGCCACTGGTCACTGATGCATCAGTGACCAATGGCAATACATTACCCCCCCCCCCATGCTGCATATTACAGAAATTAAAAAATAGGTAGCATTGGTAATTAACATCCCCTCAGCCTCCCCCCCTCCCCCAATCGTATTCAGACAGTTCATTTATTAATCTGCAGCAGAATAATACATGAATGGGGGAGGGGGGGAGGCTGAGGGGAGGTTAATTAGCAATGCTAGTTTTAATTTCTGTAATATGCAGCATGGGGGGGGGGGGGGGTTAATGTATTGCCATTGTTCACTGATGCATTTGTGACCAGTCACAGTTAATTAAGCCCTTTGTGCATTAGTTGCACCAGGCTCTACATTAAAAACCTTAAGCCCCCTTTCACACTGGGGCAGGGGCGGCATCGGTGGTAAAACTGAGCTATTTTTAGCGCTGCTTTACCATCATTACACACCACTCCTTCACTCCAAAGATGCTGCTAGCAGGACTTTTTTTACCGTCCTGCCAGCGCACCGCTCCAGTGTGAAAGTTCTCGGGGCTTTCACATTGGAGACACAGTAGCGGCTCTTTCAGGGCGTTTTGCAGGTGCTGTTTTTAGCGCAGTAGCGCCTGCAAAGTGCCCCAATGTGAAAGGGGTATAAGTGTAAACATCTAAGATAAAAGTTTTTGTCCTCCTATTTAATTCCTCCCCGCGCGCCGCCGCAGGTGCACATCGGGGAAAATCTGTGAAAAACAGGGGTCGGGGGGGGGGGGGGGGGGGCGCAGTTTGCCATCTCCGCCCTGGGCACCAAATGACCTTGTCCCAGCACTGATGCCTGTAAAGGGGCGCATGTTTCCCGTGTTTAGAACAGTCTGACAGCAAAATGACATTTTGAAGGAAAAAACTCATTTAAAACTACCGCGGCTATTGCATTGCCGACAATACACATAGAAGTTCATTGATAAAAACGGCATGGGAATTCCCCACAGGGCAACCCCGAACCAAAATTAAAAAAAAAAAATGATGTGGGAGTCCCCCTAAATTCCATACAAGGCCCTTCAGGTCTGGTATGGATATTAAGGGGAACCCCAGCCAAAATTTTAAAAAAAAATTGACGTGGGGTTCCCCCTAAATTCCATACCAGACCCTTCAGGTCTGGTATGGATTTTAAGGGGAACCCCGCGCCCAAAAAAAAAAAAAAAAACGGCGTGGGGTCCCCCTAAAAATCCATACCAGACCCTTATCCGAGCACGCAACCTGGCAGGCCGCAGGAAAAGAGGGGGGGACGAGAGTGCGGCCCCCCCCCCTCCTGAACCATACCAGGCCACATGCCCTCAACATTGGGAGGGTGCTTTGGGGTAGCCCCCCAAAGCACCTTGTCCCCATGTTGATGAAGACAAGGGCCTCATCCCCACAACCGTGGCCGGTGGTTGTGGGGGTCTGCGGGCGGGGGGCTTATCGGAATCTGGAAGCCCCCTTTAACAAGGGGACCCCCAGATCCCGGCCCCCCCCCCTGTGTGAAATGGTAAGGGGGTACTTACCCCTACCATTTCACTAAAAAACTGTCAAAAATGTTAAAAATGACAAGAGACAGTTTTTGACAATTCCTTTATTTAAATGCTTCTTCTTTCTTCCTTCATCTTCTTCTTCTTCTGGTTCTTCTGGCTCTTCTGGTTCTTCCTCCGGCGTTCTCGTCCAGCATCTCCTCCGCGGCGTCTTCTATCTTCTTCTCCTCGGGCCGCTCCGCACCCATGGCATGAGGGGGGAGGCTCCCGCTCTTCTCTTCATCTTCTTCTTCATCTTCATCTTCTTCTTCATCTTCTTCTTCTTCTTCTTCTTCTTCTTCTCTTCTTCATCTCTTCTTCCTTCTTCATTTCTTCTGCGGGCCGCTCCGCATCCATGCATGGAGGGAGGCTCCCGCTGTGTGACGGCGTCTCTTCGTCTGACGGTTCTTAAATAACGGGGGGCGGGGCCATCCGGTGACCCCGCCCCCCTCTGACGCACGGTGAATTGACGGGACTTCCCTGTGACGTCACGGGGAATGCCACAGGGAAGTCCCGTCATGTCCCGTGCGTCAGAGGGGGGCGGGGTCACCGGGTGGCCCCGCCCCCCGTTATTTAAGAACCGTCAGACGAAGAGACGCCGTCACACAGCGGGAGCCTCCCTCCATGCATGGATGCGGAGCGGCCCGCAGAAGAAATGAAGAAGGGAGAAGAGATGAAGAAGAGAAGAAGAAGAAGAAGAAGAAGAAGAAGAAGATGAAGAAGAAGATGAAGATGAAGAAGAAGATGAAGAGAAGAGCGGGAGCCTCCCCCCTCATGCCATGGGTGCGGAGCGGCCCGAGGAGAAGAAGATAGAAGACGCCGCGGAGGAGATGCTGGACGAGAACGCCGGAGGAAGAACCAGAAGAGCCAGAAGAACCAGAAGAAGAAGAAGATGAAGGAAGAAAGAAGAAGCATTTAAATAAAGGAATTGTCAAAAACTGTCTCTTGTCATTTTTAACATTTTTGACAGTTTTTTAGTGAAATGGTAGGGGTAAGTACCCCCTTACCATTTCACACAGGGGGGGGGCCGGGATCTGGGGGTCCCCTTGTTAAAGGGGGCTTCCAGATTCCGATAAGCCCCCCACCCGCAGACCCCCACAACCACCGGCCACGGTTGTGGGGATGAGGCCCTTGTCTTCATCAACATGGGGACAAGGTGTTTTGGGGGGCTACCCCAAAGCACCCTCCCAATGTTGAGGGCATGTGGCCTGGTACGGTTCAGGAGGGGGGGGGGCCGCACTCTCGTCCCCCCCTCTTTTCCTGCGGCCTGCCAGGTTGCGTGCTCGGATAAGGGTCTGGTATGGATTTTTAGGGGGACCCCACGCCGGGTTTTTTTTTTTTTTTGGCGCGGGGTTCCCCTTAAAATCCATACCAGACCTGAAGGGTCTGGTATGGAATTTAGGGGGAACCCCACGTCAATTTTTTTTTAAAATTTTGGCTGGGGTTCCCCTTAATATCCATACCAGACCTGAAGGGCCTTGTATGGAATTTAGGGGGACCCCCACATCATTTTTTTTTTATTATTTTGGTTCGGGGTTCCCCTGTGGGGAATTCCCATGCCGTTTTTATCAATGAACTTCTATGTGTATTGTCGGCAATGCAATAGCCGCGGGTAGTTTTAAATGAGTTTTTTCCTTCCAAATGTCATTTTGCTGTCAGACTGTTCTAAACACAGGAAACATGCGCCCCTTTACAGGCATACTATAGACACCCCCCAGGTACGAAATTTAAAGGGATATTACACTTTTATTGTTTGACTTTAAGCATTAATAAAATCACTGCTCCTGAAAAAACGTCCGTTTTTAAAACTTTTTTTTGCATTGATCCATGTCCCCTGGGGCAGGACCCGGGTCCCCAAACACTTTTTATGACAATAACTTGCATATAAGCCTTTAAAATTAGCACTTTTGATTTCTCCCATAGACTTTTAAAGGGTGTTCCGCGGCATTCGAATTTGCCGCGAACACCCCAAATTGTTCGCTGTTCGGCGAACTTGCGAACAGCCAATGTTCGAGTAGAACATGAGTTCGACTCGAACTCGAAGCTCATCCCTAGTTGTTACATTCATTCATTATCCTTCAATAAAGCATTTTAATATTTTATTTACTGCCTTGCTCACATCTATAGTTAGCTGCCTAAAAACCCCGCTCGGGGGACCTTTTCCCATTTTTCTTGTCCATATTGGGGTGAGCAGCATTGACTCCTTAATGTGTCTTCCCTCTTTGCTGACACAGAATTTATCCAAAAAATCTCAAATTTTGTTCCCAGTGCACTACATTGTGGCCTCATCATACAGACTGGCTCCCCAAGCCGTTGCTTACAAAATAAAGAAAGCTTGCAGGGAAATTTTTTTTTTGGGCTTTATAAATGCAATTATTGCTGCAGCAGATTCTATACACAGTACAGATTTGCCACTTTACAGGTAGACTAAGGGGGGCCCCAGGAATTACATTGAAACTAATTTTTTCATTTTTATGCTTTTACTGCAAGCATCAATAAATCACTGCTCATTTAAAAATGATGTCTTTTACAAACTTTTTTTCTTTGATACAGTGCCTTGAAAAAGTATTCACACCCCTTAAAATTTTCCACATTTTGTTATGTTACAATCAAAAACGTAAATGTATTTTATTGGGATTGTATGTGATAGATCAACACAAAGTGGCACATATGTGTGAAGTGGAAGGAAAATGATAAATGGTTTTCATTTTTTTTTTACAAATAAATATGTTAAAAGTGTAGTGTGCATTTATATTTAGCCTCCCTGAGACAATACTTTGTAGAACCACCTTTCGCTGCAATTACAGCTGCAAGTCTTTTTGGGGATGTCTCTACCAGCTTTGCACATCTAGAGAGAGACATTTTTGCCCATTCTTCTTTGCAAATTAGCTCAAGCTCTGTCAGATTTGATGGAGAGCGTCTGTGAACAGCAATTTTCAAGTCTTGCCACAGATTCTCAATTGGATTTAGGTCTGGACTTTGACTGGGCCATTCTAACACATGAATATGCTTTGATCGAAACCATTCCATTGTAGCTCTGGTTGTATGTTTAGGGTCCTTGTCCTGCTGGAAGGCGAACCTCCGACCCAGTCTCAAGTCTTTTGCAGACTCTAACAAGTTTTCTTCTAAGATTGTCCTGTATTTGGTTCCATACATCTTCCCATCAACTCTGACCAGCTTTCCTGTCCCTGCTGAAGAAAAGCATCCCCACAACATGATGCTGCCACCACCATGTTTCACGGTGGGGATGGTGTGTTCAGGGTGATGTGCAGTGTTAGTTTTCTGCCACACATAGTGTTTTGATTTTAGGTCAAATTGTTAACTTTTGGTCTCATCTGGCCAGAGCACCTTCTTTCCACATGTTTGCTGTGTCCCCCACATGGCTTCTCACTAACTGCAAACGGGACTTCTTATGGCTTTCTTTCCATAAAGGTCAGATTTGTGGAGTGCACGACTAATAGTTGTCCTGTGGACAGATTCTCCCACCTGAGCCCCAGAGTTGCCATGGGCCTCTTGGCTGCTTAATTGGAAAAAAAAAACTTTATTTGAATGAAAAACATTTTACAATGTAGTTACTTATGCAAAATAATAAACATTACATTTTTACAGGCATTTTGTGTGAGATTCTTCCTACATACAAACATGTTAAGGTACAAGGTTA
Organism: Lithobates septentrionalis; assembly: GCA_037952835.1. Lineage (NCBI taxonomy): Eukaryota > Metazoa > Chordata > Amphibia > Anura > Ranidae > Lithobates > Lithobates septentrionalis. The sequence continues at coordinate 3,320,929 of JBBDGP010000260.1, forward strand.
TGATGGTGAATACATCCAGTCTATAAGAGACTTCATATCATTTCACTACCATTACATTTTTACTTGAGCTTTACCTATTTTTGACCTTCATTAGAACAGTCATCTTTTATTTTTATCTAAGTAGGTCTGTCTGCGAGGCATTAGGGTGTTTTAAGCACATGTTTCTCCATCCTCTAACCATCTATCCCACACCCTTGAGTACTTATGTGCACATTTTCTATTGGCATAGACTAACTTTTTGAATGGCAGTGCATCATTAACATCCCTTTTCCATTGACATATGGAGGGAGGCTGAGCCTGCATCCATACCTTAGCTATGCCTTTGCCTGCCATAAACAGAGTTTCCCTTAGAAATGTAGCATGGTATTTGTCAATTTCTACATCTGGCAGAAGTCCCAAAAGACATAATTTGGGGTCCAATACTGCCGGGGATCCCATATTGTCATGTAAGAATAGGACAATCTGTGTCCAATATGTCTGTATGTTTGGGCAGCTCCATATGAGATGGAAGAACGTACCTGGTGCTGCGTGACACAAATGGCATGACGGGTCATATGTACGGACAAATTTTGCCTTTTTAAGGGGAGTCAAGTATGCTTTGTGTATAATGTATATTTGTGTCAGTCTGTCTGATAGCTTAGGGGATGTCAATCGGGTCCCTTCCATTATTTCATCCCAGTCTTCTTCCCCAATAGGGCCTATGTCTTTTTCCCATTCCATTTTGGCCTTCTGTGCAGTAGCATTTGATCTACCGTTACTAATCTGCAGGTATAGTGTTGAGATGAGTTTAGATGGTTCCTCCCCCAGTATTACATCCAGAACTGGGGAAGAATCCAACACCACCTCCATATTTGGTATTTGTGTTTTTAGTGCATGGCGAAGTTGCAAGTACTTAAAAGCCATCTGGTTAGGGAGGGTATACTCTTCCTTAAGCACCTGAAACTGCTTAAGTCTGGAGTCAGATAGCACCTGATGTATGTATATTATGCCATATGTAGCCCATACTGTTGAGTCTGACAGGTATTCTAACTCCGGAAGGTGTTTGTTAAACCATAGTGGGGTGTGGGCATGAATTTTCCCAATGTTTTGCTTTTTCAACGTGATTTCCCATATTCTTTGATGATATAGTAACATTCCCATATTATACCTTAGGAGTTTTTTAGTAATTTGTTTCTCTCTAAGAATAGTTTGTATCGGGGTAAATACTGGGTGTCCCGGTTTGTTGCATACTAGGGATCTATAACGTTGCATTTCCTCTTTATTAAAGTGATACATATGGGAGAGTTGGGCTGCTAGGTAATAGTCTTGTAGATCGGGAAGGGACACTCCTCCCCTATCTGTGGGGTTCTTTAACCACTTCAGCCCCGGAAGATTTGACCCCCTTCCTGACCAGAGCATTTTTTGCGTTTCGGCACTGCATCGCTTTAACTGACAATTGCGCGATCGTGTGACGTGGCTCCCAAACAAAATTCGTCCTTTTTTTCCCCACAAGTAGAGCTTTCTTTTGGTGGTATTTGATCACCTCTGCGATTTTTATTTTTTGCGCTATAAACAAAATAAGAGCGACAATTTTGAAAAAAACGCATTATTTTTTACATTTTGCTATAATAAATATCCCCAAAAATATATAAAAAAGCATTTTTTTTAATTAGTTTAGGCCGATCGTATTCTTCTACTTCTTCAAGGTCCAAGCAGTACTGATTCACAAATTTTTAAGCAGAATGTTAAAGAAAAAGAAGAGAAAAAAAAAAAAAAAGAGAAAACCAAACACATACAAATAAATGGTAATAAAGATAGCAGCAGAGTTAGTGAGATAAGACAGAGGGAGAGTTAAGGGGGAATGCAGAGGGGGGGGGGGGGGGATACTAGTCACAGAGCGGTCGTAAAACTTTAGCATAATGTGTAAGGAAACCAATATCTAAATTCAGGCCATTATTCTTCGTGTCAAAAAGAAGTATCATTCTTAGTTCAAACGTTTTCCTTTCCTGGATAGTTCTGAAATTCCCTTTCAGAACTAAGACATTGAGGTCTTCTATGGTGTGGTCCGATTGTGAGAAATGATGTCCCACAGGTGTGCATAAACTGTCTTCTTTATGTTCTTTGATGGTATGTCTGTGCAAATTCATCCTCATAAACTCTATGGTAAAAGGGAAACAATCCGGAAACAAAAGCAGTTGGTGTTTGAAACCTCAACACCATTGGATCCCACAAGCATCAACCAAATTAAGAATGAAATTGAAACCTTACAAAGACAACTGCAAAAACTTGCCATGAACAGGAAGCAAAAAAAATTCCAAAAGCTACACCAAGAACAGACCTTTTGGATACAACCTAAACAACACAAAACAAACACAACTTCTATAACTCCTGCTATCAGCAACTTGGAAGCCAATCCAGAATCCCAAGGTATCCCTTGTGCAAATGCTGACTTTACAGAAAATGTGGATATAACAGAGGAACTCGGAATAATAAATTTGTCAAATCATCAACTTACTACACCAGAAACAACAGTCCTCTCCAAAGGCCTCACATTCTGCCCAACCACCAAATTGGATAAATTACAGGTATGGTCAGATATGGAGGAATTCTTTAGGAGACTAAGGCTCAAAGAATATTTTGACAGTAAGGAAAGGAATCCTAGGACAATAGGAGGTTACAAAAGGAAAAAGAACTGCAACTTCACACCTCCACAAGGACGCAACCCCAAACTGGATACCTATATTGACAGCTTCAGGCTGCGAGTTACATCCCTGATATCCACCCAGCAAAAGAAAATATTATACAACCTTTCACCACTGGAGCGAAGAGCTGTACATGATCTGCGCAATAATCAGGCCATAACCATCAAACCAGCAGATAAAGGGGGAGCAGTCGTTGTGATGGATACAGACAAATACAGTGCCTTGCGAAAGTATTCGGCCCCCTTGAACTTTTCAACCTTTTGCCATATTTCAGGCTTCAAACATAACGATATAAAATTTTTATTTTTTGTGAAGAATCACCAACAAGTGTGACACAATTGTGAAGTGAAACGAAATCTATTGGATTGTTGAAACTTTTTTAACTAATAAAAAAATGAAAAGTGGGGCGTGCAAAATTATTCGGCCCCCTTGCGTTAATACTTTGTAGAGCCACCTTTTGCTGCGATTACAGCTGCAAGTCGCTTGGGGTATGTCTCTATCAGTTTTGCACATCGAGAGACTGAAATTCTTGCCCATTCTTCCTTGCAAAACAGCTCGAGCTCAGTGAGGTTGGATGGAGAGCGTTTGTGAACAGCAGTTTTCAGCTCTTTCCACAGATTCTCGATTGGATTCAGGTCTGGACTTTGACTTGGCCATTCTAACATCTGGATACGTTTATTTGTGAACCATTCCTTTGTAGATTTTGCTGTATGTTTGGGATCATTGTCTTGTTGGAAGATAAATCTCCGTCCCAGTTTCAGGTCTTTTGCAGACTCCAACAGGTTTTCATCCAGAATGGTCCTGTATTTGGCTGCATCCATCTTCCCCTCAATTTTAACCATCTTCCCTGTCCCTGCTGAAGAAAAGCAGGCCCAAACCATGATGCTGCCACCACCATGTTTCACGGTGGGGATGGTGTGTTGAGGGTGATGAGCTGTGTTGCTTTTATGCCAAACATATAGTTTTGCATTGTGGCCAAAAAGTTCGATTTTGGTTTCATCGGACCAGAGCACCTTCTTCCACATGTTTGGTGTGTCTCCCAGGTGGCTTGTGGCAAACTTTAGACGAGACTTTTTATGGATATCTTTGAGAAATGGCTTTCTTCTTGCCACTCTTCCATAAAGGCCAGATTTGTGCAGTGTACGACTGATTGTTGTCCTATGGACAGACTCTCCCACCTCAGCTGTAGTTCTCTGCAGTTCATCCAGAGTGATCATGTGCCTCTTGGCTGCATCTCTGATCAGTCTTCTCCTTGTCTGAGCTGAAAGTTTAGAGGGACAGCCAGGTCTTGGTAGATTTGCAGTGGTCTGATACTCCTTCCATTTCAAAATGATCGCTTGCACAGTGCTCCTTGGGATGTTTAAAGCTTGGGAAATCTTTTTGTATCCAAATCCGGCTTTAAACTTCTCCACAACAGTATTACGGACCTGCCTGGTGTGTTCCTTGGTCTCATGATGCTCTCTGTGCTTTCAACAGAACCCTGAGACTATCACAGAGCAGGTGCATTTATACAGAGACTTGATTACACACAGGTGGATTCTATTTATCACCATCAGTCATTTAGGACAACATTGGATCATTCAGAGATCCTCGCTGAACTTCTGGAGTGAGTTTGCTGCACTGAAAGTAAAGGGGCCGAATAATTTTGCACGCACCACTTTTCAGTTTTTTATTTGCTAAAAAAGTTTAAAATATCCAATAGATTTCGTTCCACTTCACAATTGTGTCCCACTTGTTGGTGATTCTTCACAAAAAATTAAAATTTTATATCTTTATGTTTGAAGCCTGAAATGTGGCAAAAGGTTGAAAAGTTCAAGGGGGCCGAATACTTTTGCAAGGCACTGTATATACAAGAGGGCCAGAGGCAGCTGGCAAATACTACTTACTACAAAAAACTGGATTATGATCCGACCCAGGATTTTACTAAGCAATTAAAAGGTCTCATTGCGACAATGCCAAGCCACCTACATTCAGAACTCATCAATGCGATTCCAGGATAATCCAGAAATTGGAGACTTCTACATGCTGCCCAAGATCCACAAGCCAGGAAATCCAGGCAGACCCATTATAACAGGTATGAATACACTTACTGAACATATCTCAGGCCTTGTAGAAAACATGTTAAAACCTTTAGTCATGAACACTGCAAGTTTCCTGCAAGACACCACTGATTTTCTGAACAAGCTTAACAATATACAACAATTGCCACCAAATATACTTCTAGTCACTATGGATGTAGAATCTCTGTACAGTAACATCCCTCACAAGGATGGGTTGGCGGCATGTCACAGATTCTTATCATCCTCACCAGACCACAAATACACTGCTGAGGATGTGACACGGCTCATTGAATTCATTCTTACACACAACTACTTCACTTTCAATAATGACATCTATCTCCAGTGTATGGGTACTGCTATGGGAAGCAAAATGGCACCCCAATATGCAAATTTATTTATGGCTGACCTGGAGGACAAATTTCTGAACAGCATACAACAAAAGCCATACAGATATTATCGCTATATTGATGATATATTCATGATATGGACTGAAGGTGAAGAAAATCTAAACCAATTCTTTTCATTGATCAACACTTTTCACCCATCTATCAAACTAAAAATGGACTATTCGAACACACATGTCAACTTCCTGGACACTACAGTATACATCAGGGATGACAAGCTACACACGTCAATATACAGAAAACCGACTGACCGATGCAGCTATCTTCATAGTTCCAGTTTTCACCCCCAACACACCAAACGGGCCATCATACACAGCCAGGCCATCAGATACCACCGAATTTGTTCAGACCCAGAAGACAGAGATAAACATCTCAGAACACTGGCAGACTCCTTCCATAAGAAAGGTTACAAAGACAAAACCATCAACAACAGCATAAACACAGCCTTGAAAACCCGAAGAGAAAATCTCCTCCAATACACAGAGAAAAAAACAAATAACCGAGTACCTCTAGTCACCACATACAACCCAGCACTTGAAGGGATCAAAAAGATAATCAAAGATTTACAACCCATTATAACAGAGGATGAAACTCTGAAAGGAATATTCCAACAACCCCCATTATTGGCTTTCAGACAACCACCCAACCTCAGACACAAACTAATCAGCAGGAAACTTCACTCTGATTATGAAGTCAAAAATAATGGTAGCAAACCCTGCAATAAAAAACGCTGCAAACTATGCAACCAGATAAATCTATCCAAAAGTGTTACACACACAAATGGGACCTTCAATATCATGGGATCTTACAGCTGTACCTCAAGTAATGTTGTGTACCTCATCCAATGCAAAAGGTGCAGCAAAGGATCTTATGTTGGTGAAACAGGACAGAAGTTGCAAGCGAGGATGAATTTGCACAGACATACCATCAAAGAACATAAAGAAGACAGTTTATGCACACCTGTGGGACATCATTTCTCACAATCGGACCACACCATAGAAGACCTCAATGTCTTAGTTCTTAAAGGGAATTTCAGAACTATCCAGGAAAGGAAAACGTTTGAACTAAGAATGATACTTCTTTTTGACACGAAGAATAATGGCCTGAATTTAGATATTGGTTTCCTTACACATTATGCTAAAGTTTTACGACCGCTCTGTGACTAGTATCCCCCCCCCCCTCTGCATTCCCCCCTAGCTCTCCCTCTGTCTTATCTCACTAACTCTGCTGCTATCTTTATTACCATTGATTTGTATGTGTTTGGTTTTCTCTTTTTTTTTTTTTTTCTCTTCTTTTTCTTTAACATTCTGCTTAAAAATTTGTGAATCAGTACTGCTTGGACCTTGAAGAAGGGGACATACCCCGAAAGCTTGTCCTGAAAAATTGTATGTTAGTGCAAATAAAAAAAGTATCACGGACAGTACTCAATTTTCTCTGTCACAATTGCACTAATACGGCTACAACAAATCAAGTATTTCCAGTTCTTGTAACTTGTCAGTTGTTAATTGCAATGATAGGTTGGATGTCTGTTTTAGTCTATTTATTCTGATATTAAGAATCCTACGGGCCTGTTCCTTAAAGTCATCCCAGAATGTGTTGAGGGAGGGTGGGATTCTAGGTCTATGCAGGAAATATTCTCTTGACTGCTTCTCTGATTAATGCTCTCCCTGCACAGGCTGTCAGTTTAGGTGGATGGCCATGTCTTGCTAGGTTTGCAGTTGTGTCAAACTCTTTCCATTTTTGGATGATGGATTGAACATTGCTCCGTGAGATGTTCAAAGCTTGGGATATATTTTTATATATTTTATATATTTTTTTACCCTGCTTTAAACTTCCCTGACCTGTCTGGTGTGTTCCTTGGCCTTCATCATGCTGTTTGTTCACTAAGGTTCTCTAACACACCTCTGAGGGCTTCACAGAATAGATGTATTTATACTTAGATTAAAATACACACAGGTGGACTCTATTTACATATTAGGTAACTTCTAAAGGCAATTGGTTCCACTACATTTTAGTTAGGGGTATCAGAATAAAGGGGGCTGAATACAAATGCACGCCACATTTTTCACATATTTATTTGTAAAACATTTTGAAAACTATTAATAATTTTCCTTCCACTTCACAGTTATATGCCACTTTGAGTTGGACTGTCACATAAAATCCCAATAAAATACATTTACGTTTTTGGTTGTAACATGAAAAAATTTGGAAAATTTCAAGAGGTATAAATACTTTTTCAAGGCACTGTACATGTCCCCCAGGGCACTACCCAGACCCCCATAACCATTTTATACCCAATTACTTGCATGTAAGCCTCCAAAATGGTCACTTTTGATTTTTCAAGTTCGGGTCCCATAGACTTCAATGGGGTTCACAATGTTCGAAAGCTCTGGTGTGAACCAAACAGGGGGTCGTTCAGCTCATCCCTACTTTTTACTACAACTGGTGCACCTCTGCAAAGAAACCAATCAGCTTCCAGGTTTTATTGCCAAAACTTAATTGAACAAGCTGAAGTTAGACACTGATTGGCTACCAGATTCTGAGTGTACTCGTTTTTGTAAATCTACCCCTATGGCTTCTCTCAGTCCACCCTTTTAGAGTAAAGGGCTATCCAGTCCCTCCCATCCCATTATTGGCTCATGTGAGCCTGCTGGCCAAGGTTAAAGGGTGCACGGGGCTTTATGAGTGGGAGCCGAAATTCACTTATTGTGAATTTGCCCAAAATGCACATGACTGTGTGGAATTTGCTGAAAATTCATAGAAAATTCATCATCAGGCAAATTCTAATTCCATGTCTACCATGGGGTTTTTAAATCCAATATATGTAAATGATAGAAATAAATATAGTTTTTAACCAGTTCACTACCACCCTATAGCAGATTTTCTGCTACAGGGAGGCTGTTATGTTCAGAATCACATACAGTATCTCAAAAAGTGAGTAGACCCCTCACATTTTTGTAAATATTTTATTCTATGTTTTCATGTGACAACACTGAAGAAATTACACTTTGCTACAATGTAAAGTAGTGATTGTACAGCTTTTATAACAGTTATAACAGTGTAAATTTGCTGTCCCCTCAAAATAACTCAACACGCAGCCATTAATGTCTAAGACGCTGGCAACAAAAGTGAGTACACCCCCTAAGTTAAAATGTCCAAATTGGGCCCATTTAGCCATTTTTCCCTCCCCGGTGTCATGTGACTCGTTATTGTTACAAGGTCTCAGGTGTGAATGGGGAGCAGGTGTGTTAAATTTGCTTTTATCGTTCTTATGCCCCGTACACACGGTCGGACATAGATCGGACATTCCGACAACAAAATCCTAGGATTTTTTCCGACGGATGTTGGCTCAAACTTGTCTTGCATACACAGGGTCACACAAAGTTGTCGGAAATTCCGATCATTCTGAACACGGTGACGTAAAACACGTACGTCGGGACTATAAATGGGGCAGTAGCCAATAGCTTTCATCTCTTCATTTATTCTGAGCATGCGTGGCACTTTTTGCGTCGTATTTGTGTACACACGATCAGAAATTCCGACAACGGATTTTGTTGTCGGAAAATTTTATAGCCTGCTCTCAAAGTTTGTGTGTCGGAAAATCCGATGGAAAATGTGCGATGGAGCCTACACACAGTCAGAATTTCCGACAACAAGGTCCTATCACACATTTTCCGTTGGAAAATCCAACCGTGTGTACGGGGCATTAGTCTGCCATACTGGTCACTGGAAGTTCAACATGGCACCTCATGGCAAAGAATTTTTGTTCTACATAAAGATGGCCTAGGCTATAAGAAGATTGCCAAGACCCTGAAACTGAGCTTCGGCACAGTGGCCAAGACCATACAGCGGTTTAACAGGACAGATTCCACTCAGAACAGGCCTCGTCATAGTCAACCAAAGAAGTTGAGTGCACATGCTCAGTGTCATATCCAGAGGTTGTCTTTGGAAAATAGAGTATGAGTACTTCCAGCATGGCTGCAGAGGTTGAAGGGGTGGGGGGTCAGCCTGTCAGTGCTCAGATCATTCCCCACACACTGCATCAAATTGGTCTGCATGGCTGTCATCCCAGAAGGAAGCCTCTTCTAAAGATGATGCACAAGAAAGCCCACAAACAGTTTGCTGAAGACAAGCAACGTGGATTACTGGAACCATGTCCTGTGGTCTGATGAGACCAAGATAAACGTATTTGATTCAGATGGAGTCAAGCGTGTGTGGTGGCAACCAGGTGAGGAGTACAAAGACAAGTGTGTCTTGCCTACAGTCAAGCATGGTGGTGGGAGTGTCATTATCTGGGGCTGCATGAGTGTTGCCGGCACTGGGGAGCTACAGTTAATTGAGGGAACCATGAATGCCAACATGTACTGTGACATACTGAAGAAGAGCATGATCCCCTCCCTTCGTAGACTGGACCACAGGGCAGTAATCCATGATACATGATAACAACCCCAAACACTCCTCCAAGACAACCACTGCCTTGCTAAAGAAGATGAGAGTAAAGGTGATGGACTGGCCAACCATGTCTCCAGACCTAAACCCTATTGAGCATTTGTGGGGTATCCTCAAATGGAAGGTGGAGGAGTGCAAGGTCTCTAACATCTACCAGCTCTGTGGTGTCATCATGGAGGAGTGGAAGAGGATTCCAGTTGCAACCTGTGAAGCTCTGGTGAACTCCATGCCCAAGAGGGTTAAGGCATTGCTGGAAACCCACCCAAAATATTGACACTTTGGGCCTAATTTGGACATTTTCACTTAGGGGTGTACTCACTTTTGTTGCCAGCGGTTTAGACATTAATGGCTGTGTGTTGAGTTATTCTGAGGGGGCAACAAATTTACACTATTATACAAGCTGTACACTCACTACTTTACATTGTAGCAAAGTGTCATGTCTTCATTGTTGTCACATGAAAAGATATAATAAAATATTTACAAAAATGTGACAGGTCTACTCACTGTATTTATGTGATCTGCACTTCCACATAGGGAGCACTTGCACATGCTGCTGGCGCACTGCTTCTGCTGTGATTAGTCACAGCAGATCCCAATCAGCGGGTGCCAGCCAATGGATGTCCGCCGACATCCGCTGATCAGTGAGGAGAGACACAGGACGGAGCTCTATATATGTAAACAATGCAGAGCTCTGTTCTGTCTGCAGGGATGTGGTGAATTTTGTTTCCCTGCAAAGCAGAGAAAAAAATCCAGCACGTCCCTTAATAAAAACACCACACTGTGTACACATACACGCTGGCTAGATACAACATTTAACCCTTTAATCGCCCTAGCTATTTAACCCCTTCCCAGCCATTGTCGTTAGTACAGTGACAGTGTATATTTTTTATCACTGCATTAAAGTCACTGGTTCCCACAAAGTATCAAAAATGTCATATTGTCCACCGCAATATTTCAGTCCTGCTATAAGTCACTGATCACCACCAATACAAGTATAAAAAAAATGTATTAAGTAGAATTCCAGTATATACAACAGTTTGTAGAAGCTATAACTTTTGCCCAAACCAATCAATATACGCTTACTGGGATTTATGTTTACCAAAAATATGTAGCAGAAAACATATTGGCCTAAATTCATGAAGAAAATAGATTTTTTTTTATTGGATATGTTTTATAGGAGAAAGTAAAAAATATTGTTTTTTTTTTTTTTTTTTTTTTGCAAAAATGTTGGCCTTTTTTTGTTTATAGTGCAAAAAATAAAAAACCCAGTGGTGATCAAATATCACCAAAAGAAAGCTCTATTTGTGGGGGAAAATTACATAAATTTCATTTATGGACAGCATTGTATGACCACGCAATTAAAGTAACACAGTGCTGTATAGCAAAAAATGGACTGGTCATGAAGGGTGGTAAATCTTCCGGAGGTCAAATGGTTAATATAACTAATAAATATTAAATAAGTATAAACAATTATATGTCTAGACTTTAGTCATATTTCCCAATTCATTTTACCTTTTAGAAATATTTCCGAATATTGTCCACAAACATTGAAAATAATGACTGTTTTTCTGTTTTGAAGATCAGTTATGGAGCTACGGACTATTCTCTAACAAATAGGCTTCTCTATCCTCATGTATTCCGGACAGTTCAGAATGACCATGTTCATTATATGGCTGTTATTAAGTTGTTGAAACATTTTAGCTGGACGTGGGTTGGAATATTTGCATCACAAGATGATGCCGGAGTCAATGACAAGGAGATATTAATAAAGTACATGAAAAGTAATGGTATTTGTGTTGAATATTCAGTTTCATTTTCATCTAGTTTGAATGATAACTTTAATGTAACTTTTAATGTTCTTAAAAACTCCAGTGCTAAAGTAATTGTATTATGTGGATCTTTTATCAGTAACAATGTAATTCTTGATTTTTTCTATGATAATAATGCCATTTATGATAAAACATTTATTGTTCCTCCTCTGAGATCTCTCAGCTCTACAGGATATAATCCATACGAATTCTTTAATGGTAGCTTGGTTCTGGATTTATACCCTTTATTCATTCCAAATAAAGAACATTTTTTTGATAGAATTGACAAGACTTATACCTTAAATAATTCATCATCTTCCATCTATTATTTATCAATTGCAAAGTGTATGTCTGAAAACAAAGAAAATAGAAACAATACCATATTATGTCTACTTAGCATTAATGGGTCTCTGCGAGAAGAAATGTATCCAAATTTATTTAATATTCTGGATCAAGGACTCTCTCCACGAATTTATTATGCGGTAGAAGCTATGGCCAAAGCACTGCATGATATCAATCTGTTCTATAAAGGAAAATTGTATAATAAGCATCCTCATTATTACAGACATAAGGTACAGTATACAGCCTTTTCAAGGACTTTCAGTAAATGAAAAATGTATACTTTTCTGGTATTGGTGATCATTTGAAATGTAGCCTAAAAATTGATACAGTAAAATACCAAAAAATACCAAAAAATATCCAAACCCCCGCCCTTATCTAAAAAAATATAGTTTGGCCTGATGGACAAACACAACCAATTGACCCTTTAACCAGGGGTGGTGTCAGGTTGGTGCACCCCCAAAATTTCCCCCCATCACCCCCATAGCACCCCATTAGCAGCCATCTTGGGTGCCTTGGGAAGAGATTCACAGTTTAGAGTCCGGGTCTCTTGCTTGTCATGATGACTGCAGGGAGACCCGGATGCTGATACTATCAGCACTGTCAGCCCCCCTATGTACACACAGCAGGGTTTCTCCTATCTTTCAGAACATTAGTCAGATACAAGACAATTTAATTCTAGTGCCTCGGCCAGCATAGGGAGGAATCTATGGAATTATTTACTAAGTCATAGCCAATCATCATCCGTCCATGCTGCAACCTCTCCCTCTTTCCCTGCCACCAGATTTTGACTTCAGGGAGTTCCAGAGCGAAAGGAAGAAGCTACAGAGCAGCTACAGAGCCGCCCCATTTACTTGACTGAGTTGTGTTTGGTGGGCGCTAGCACCTGACAAAAGCATCGGGGTGTATAATTCCTGCTGTGAAGCAAAGCATCATGACCGCAGCCACCCCCAACCACTGCCTATACAAAGGGGTAGCAGGTGGGGCGGTAAAAACTCTGCTTAACTGCATGGTTTTACCACCCTCTAACCAGTAGTGTGAATGAGCCCTAACATTGTGGGTGTTTCACAATAAATCTCACTAAAGTGAAAAGTGAGCTTTCCTTCTAACCATGCCCTCCCTTCTGTTACTGTAAAGTTTATTTTTCTAACCTGATAAAAATATACACCATCAATCAATGTAAGGGCTAATTTACATTTGCAATAAGGGAGCTACACAAGCAGGGATTTTACTGCCACCCTCCGACCAACCCCACCCTGCAACCATGTGTAATGCATACAGTGCATTACTGAAGGCTTTTAAGGGTTAAAAGAGAATTGTGGTTTAAAAAAAAAACATTTATAATTACCTATGTGGTGATGTGGTCATATCCTGCAGCTGTCCTCCACCACCTCTCACATGACTGCTGATCGTTCAGTTCTTGATCTTCAGTGAGCAGAGTGATGACTGTCAGTCACCGACTCTCTGCTATTCCCTCCAGTGCTCACTGGAGTGTTGGGCTGTGGAGGGGGTGGAAGCGGCTGGCTCAGTCTGTCAGTGGCACAATGAAAGTCTGAACCAGCTGCTGATTAGGCATTTAGGCAGATCCTAACCATATTGTTGGTATCTGTCCAGAGCATGGACAGGCTCTGTGGTGTCAGCTGAGAGTGCAGAACAAAGTGCAGTCCTGTGACCCACATGAGAAATATGGCCGAAATAACTTTGGCCATACTTCTCATTCAACCTCCCTAACGGTAATCCCGAGTGTGGCTCGGGGTGAATTTTCATTACCAAAAGCGGTAAGCAGGATTGCATCGCAGGATCCAGGCAAGTTACTTACCTTGTCCCCAGGATCCTGCAATGTCCCCCCCCCGCTGTGTGTGGGGACTGTGTCCTCCGCTCAATCTATCACTGTGCCGGGCTCTGTTCCCTGTGAGTGTCGCAACGCATGGGGCGGAGCCCGGCGCCATATTCAGAAAGTGAAAAAAGCATAATACATACACTACACTGTAATCTTACAGGTTACATTACTGTATCAAATCATTTCACATCCCTTTTGTCCCTAATGCTTTGTCCAGTGTCCTGCATTCAGTTTTTTATTATATATATATATATATATATATATATATATATATATATATATATATATATATATATATATATATATATATATATATATATACTATATACTCCATGGCATCCAAAAAGTGTCCCTTTACATCACAAGCGGTTTTAGACCCGCTAGAAAACAGCGATAGTAAATTAGAATCACTTGCAGAATTGAGCGATAGTGATTAGTAGGGAAATTCATCATCAGACACTGAAAGTAACAACAGCGACAATTCTGCAACTGAGCAAATTTCTGTGTTTTTGATTTGATTACATTATTGAATACATTTTATTATTATTATATTATTATTTGTTATAATTATTTATAGTTATTTATTATCATATAATTTATGATTTCGTGTTTCAAACGTTATCATACCCGGGATGTCTACTAGACTCTTGTTTGGACAGATTTAAGTGAGTTATTCCTTTGAATTACAGGCCTTCAATATAAAACGCCAAATTTCCATGCAAAACGATGTACCGCTTTGAGAGGCAAAAATCTGACATAATCATACCACCAGGGACGTTAAAACAGGCAGTGAGGAGGCAGCATATCACCTCTCAGTCACCTGTCAAGTGTCTATAAAAAGCAATCCTCCGAGAATAGTTTTTCCCAGGAATGACATTGGCAGCTAAAAATGTAAACAAGTCCCAACAGAGCAATTTTCACTGACCGCCAATATAACTGGGGCATTACACTAGCCAAAATGTCACTGGGGGCATTGTTGCTCAATTACATTACCTAGATCAGTGTTTCTCAACACCAGCCCTCAAGGCGCCCCAACAGGTCATGTTTTCAGGCTTTCCATTTTTTTCACAGGTGATTTTATTAGTTTCACTGCCTTAGTAATTACCACAGCTGTTTCATCTGAGGAAAATCCTGAAAACATGACCTGTTGGTGTGCCTTGAGGCCTGGAGTTGAGAAACACTGACCTAGATGATCAGTGGAAATTAGACACGTGCTATTTGTTCTGGTCCGAATACAAATTCAGACAAATTTTCGGTTATTCAGAGATTGGGATGTATCCCAATCTCTGAATGAAATAGTAACAAAAAATAACAAATTTAACTGAAATAAGTAAAAATTTGTTTATTCTTTTTCGAATGAATTGCACATTTTCAGAATTATTAGAATTCGGATTGGTTGAAAAATGATTGACCGATTAGAATTCTGTGTGAAGAATAGCTGGTTGTTAAGCAGCGGGCCGGGAAGCCGGCCGTCGCTTCCTTAACAACCATTGACTGATCAGCTGCATAGATGTGAACCTAGGGTAAAGATTAGATTCACTGGTCAGGAAAGTGCATCTTGCAAGATGAGCAATTAATGACTGGATCCTCTGATCTAAAGGCCGATATCAGATTGGACGCAAACCACAAAATTCCATCCCTTTAAAAAAAGCAGCTCCAGATGATATCCTTCCTGTCCTGCAAAGACTCACCTGGTCACTGGAAATTATATTTTTCTTCTGGCTTTAATAACTGGAAGCATCATTTAGCTCATTTACCGTGAGCTCAGGGTGGCAAGACATCCCTGCCCTTGACTGAAAGGAGAATGCAGATGAGTTCAGCACCAAGTCTTTACATGACACTCCTCTCTGCGGAATTAAGGTTCAACCCAAGTGGAGGGTGGGACCAGAGGGGGGATATCAGGAGTGAGTTGGACTTTAAATATACATTTTTATTTGACAAATTTCTATTCCTTATTTAACACACTTTTCTATTTCTATTTTCATGTTGAAGTTACATCACTATTTAAAAGAAATTAAATATGCGTTTGGCTTAAATGAGCCAGCACCTTTTTTTAATGAATACGGAGAATTTGTTAATCACTACAAAATAACAAATTTGATATATAAGGATTATATCACTGTGATTTATAATGATGTGGGAAATTTTACATCCTGGGCTCCAGAAGATCAGCAATTTCAAATTAATACTGAAGCCATAACATGGAAGCTCGGCAGTGAGGTAGGCTGTATTTGGTTAATGATGTCACCACAATCGCTGCCTCTTCCCTTATATAACTGATGGCAGCTCAGCCAGGTCATCGCATATCATTTGGTGGTGGGCATTGTGACTGATTTACAAGGGACATTTTTGGGGTTTTTTTATTTTGTTTTTATTAAGAACTTGTCAAATGTCTGGGTGTCTATTTCTAAGTTACATTTTTTTTTTGTAAATGAGTAGGGGTACTATGTACCCCATACTCATTCACATGGGGGCAGTATCTCGACACCCCCCTAAATTTTAAATGTGGCTTCCAGATTCCGATAAACCTCCTACCTGCAGACTCCCACAACCACTAGGCAAGACAAGTGAAGAGGCCCTTGTCTTTATCAACATGGAGACAAGGTTCTTTATCTGAGGGGTTCCCTCTAGCAAGGTACTTTCCTCATGTCCCCCCACCTTTTTCCTAGCCAGCCAAGCTAAATGCTCAGGTTAAGGGTGTGGAATGAATTTTTAGTGGGACCTCACATGATATTTTTAAAACCTGTACCAGACTCAAAGAGTCTGATATGTATGGGGGAGGGTGGGGTACTACACTTTTTTCATTCTTGCTGTAGAAAAAAAAAACTGTGTAAATTGGCAAATTACATTCAGTGCAGCCCCATGGTTTTTTTTTTTTTTACACCCCCCTTTTTATCTACTAGACAAGAAAATGGGTATTTTTAATTTGACAGATCTGTCTCTCATTGATTTTTATGGGGTTTGGATTTGGCATCCAAACTCTTTTCGTCTGGGTTCACACTATTGCTGCATGCGGCTCACAGCAGGGGTCCGGTGCATCCCCGTTCACTGTTTCAGGTCCAATTTCAGCCTGAATTTTTGTGCTGAATTCAGACCTGAAATGAACCAAAAGATGCACCGGACCCCTGTGAAAATTTGCATGGGAGCCACAGCGAAGATATGTGAACCAGCTCCATAGAGAGCCGGTCACAATCTCCTACCATGCAAATTATATGCAGGGAAACCGCATGCAATTTGCATAGGTGTGAACCCAGCCTTAAGGATCACAGAACCCCTGCCTAACAGAACCCAGAGCAGTTCAGCTCATCACTACTTCTTATGGACCAAAGCAATGTCACTGTTTCTTCTGTGGGCCTGTTTATTCAGTGATAACTTTGCATTATTTCAGAGAACAAAATAATACATGAATTGGGATGATTTACTAAAACTGGAGAATGCAAAATCTAGTGCAGCTGTACATGGTAGCTTCTAACTTCAGCTTGTTCAATTAAGCTTAGACAAAAAAACAAAAACAAACTGGATGCTGATTGGTTTCTATGCACAGTTGCACCAGATTTTGCACTCTCCAGTTTTAACCCCTTGCCAACCACTGCACAATGATGTATGTACATTGTAGGCACAATGGCACGGCTGGGCAAATGGGCATAACCGTACATCCCTCCGTTGATGCCAGGCAGCAGGCCAGCGCATGACGGCGGCGGGTGCGCGTGTCGCAGGAGTGCACCCGTGGGTCCCGCGGACTCAATGTCTGACGGTGGCCCACGATCACGGGGAGGAGAGGCAGAACAGGGAAATGCCTATGTAAACAAGGCAGTTCCCTGTTCATCTAGTGACATGACAGAGATCTTCTGTTCCCAGCCATCGGGAACAGTGATCTCTGTCATGTTCTACTGAGCCCATCCCCCTACAGTTAGATCACACCTAGGGAACACACAGTTAACCCCTTGATCGCCCCCTAGTGTTAACCCCTTCCCTGCCAGTGACATTCATACAGTAATCAGTGGCTATTTTTAGCTCTGCTGATCATAGAGCTGATCAGAGACCAGAATGGCTCCAATCATCTCTATGGCCTAAGAAACCGGAAGCTACAAGCATTTAATGACTTAGATTTCGCCGGATGTAAACAGCGCCATTGGGAAATTGGGAAAGCATTTTATCACAGGGGCAGACGAGAGATCCAGGGTCTGATAGACCCCATTTTTTTCAAAAAAGAGTACCTGTCACTACCTAATGCTATCATAGGGGATATTTACATTTCCTGACATAACAATAAATATGATAAAAAAAAAGAAAGGAACAGTTTAAAAATAAGATAAAAAAGCAAAAAAATCAATTAATAAAAAAAAAAAAAGCACCCCTGCCCCCCCCCCCCCCCCCCGCTCTTGCGCTAAGGCGAACGCAAGCGTTGGTTTGGGGTCAAATGTAAACAGCAATTGCACCATGCATGTGAGGTATCACCGTGAAGGTCAAATCAAGGGCAGTAATTTTAGCAGTAGACCATCTCTGTAAATCTAAAGTGGTAACCTGTAAAGGCTTTTAAAAATGTATGTAGTTTGTCGCCACTGCACGTTTGTGCGCAATTTTAAAGCATGTCATGTTTGGTATCCATGTACTCAGCCTAAGATCATCTTTTTTATTTCATTAACCATTTGGGCAATATAGTGTGTTTCAGTGCATTAAAATTTTAAAAAGTGTGTTTTTTCCCCTAAAAATGCATTAAAAAAATTGCTGCGCAAATACTGTATGAAAAAAAAAATGAAACACCCACCATTTTAATCTGTAGGGCCTGTGCTTTAAAAAAAATATATAATGTTTGGGGGTTCAAAGTAATTTTCTTGCAAAAAAAAAATATTTTTTCATGTAAACAAATTGTGTCAGAAAGGGCTTTGTCTTCAAGTTGTTAGAAGAGTGGGTGATGTGTGACATAAGCTTCTAAATGTTGTGCATAAAATGCCAGGACAGTTAAACCCCCCCGAATGACCCCATTTTGGAAAGTAGACACCCCAAGCTATTTGCTGAGAGACATGTCGAGTCCATGGAATATTTTATATTGTGACACAAGACAAATATTTTTGCATGTTTGAGCAATATATCATTTAGTGACAACTTTGTGCAAAAAAAAAAAAAAAAAAAGTTTGTAATTTTCCCGCAACTTGTGGGAAAATATAAAATATTCCATGGACTCAATATGCCTCTCAACAAATGGCTTGGGGTGTCTACTTTCCCAAATGGGGTCATTTGGGGGGGGGGGGGTTGAACTGTCCTGGCATTTTATGGCCTTCAAAACTGTGATAGGTAGTGAGGAGTGAAATCAAAAATTTACGCCCTTAGAAATCCTGATGGCGGTGCTTGGTTTCGGGGCCCCGTACGCAGCTAGGCTCCCAAAAAGTCCCACACATGTGGTATCCCCATACTCAGGAGAAGCAGCTAAATGTATTTTGGGGTGCAATTCCACATATGCCCATGGCCTGTGTGAGCAATATATCATTTAGTGACAACTTTTTGTAATTTTTTCTTTTTGTCATTATTCAATCACTTGGGACAAAAAAAATGTATATTCAATGGGCTCAACATGCCTTTCAGCAATTTCCTTGGGGTGTCTACTTTCCAAAATGGGGTCATTTGGGGGGGGGGGGGGGGTTGTACTGCCCTGCCATTTTAGCACCTCAAGAAATGAGATAGGCAGTCATAAACTAAAAGCTGTGTAAATTCCAGAAAATGTACCCTAGTTTGTAGACGCTATAACTTTTGCGCAAACCAATAAATATACGCTTAGTGACATTTTTTTTACCAAAGACATGTGGCTGAATAAATTTTGGACTAAATGTATGACTAAAATTGAGTTTATTGGATTTTTTTATAACAAAAAGTATATGAGGCTTAACTTATTCCTTTTGTTAAGATACACAAATTACAGTTCTGGTACAAATGAAATGTAGGATTTTTTTTATTATTTGACTAATTTTTAAATGTAACACAAAAAAAGCTTAACACAAAAAAAAACAAGCAGACATTGAAAAAGTTTATTAGTGAATTAAAAAGTAGAAATTAGAAAAACATCAGAAAATAATAGAAGGCTAATAGGGGATGGAGGATATGTATTTTAGGGCTGGTAAGGGTTAACTAGGGGTCAAAAAGTGTTAAAAAGGAACACTTTTTTATTGAAAAAAAGAAAAACACATCAAAATTAAACAAATATAATACAAAGAAACAATAATATTGCATTGTATTTCTGAATTACACTTCTCCATTTTTGACAACAGACACTGCAGCAGCTGTTGTTGTGTTATTAAGCAAGTCTGGGCTGTCATTGTAATTGCTGGTTAGAGCAGCAGAAAGCTACTTAAGTGAAGTTATTTTTTTCATGTATCATGCCAGATGGTTAATGCATACAGTGCACTCCTGGTTAGAGATCTAAAAAAGTATGAATGATACTACTTTTATGTTTCCTGTTCCAACATGGTGTACTTCACCACTATATATGTTACCAAGAATGCACTTTATGGCTTTTGAACTGTGGCCAGGCGGCAAATAATTCTTGGGGATGTCATAACACTCTATGTGGTGTTACAGAACAGTACAATTTTCACAGGCAAACTTAGCGACAGCATACACTGGCATCGCTGACAAGCTTACATAGCTAAGTTAAAAAAAAAAAAAATCTATGGTAGTTTTAGCAGCAAGACATTTTTCGTAAAGCTGTAATAGGCCCTGCTATTACTGGCAGATATAAATTGGCCAGTAGTTCACTGAGGTTGTCCTTGTTCCTACTGATTGGATTGTTGTCCTCTCTGTGACTCTCTGCTACTCTGCTTGCTTGGCTTGCCCAGTGGCGTGGGGCTCACTCACCAGGGAAGGTCCAGATTCCACAGGTAGCACTGTGTGTGGTGGCAGTGACAGCAAAGTCTCTGCTCCTTGTCTTCCCGCAGTCTCTTTGGTCTGTTTACTGGATGTAGAGAAGGGGTAGGCTCTCTGTCATAGTTCCTCTGGGGGCAATCAAGTGGGGCATTCTCAGAGACTCCTCCACATGATTATCCCAACAGAGAGAGATTGCTCCATAATGATTGCCTCAATCAATATACGGAGGGGGGGGGGGACTTGACCGGAACGCAAACAGGATTGCTGCTTAGAACAGGAGCTCTTCACACCAGCCGCTAGTACAAGCATCAGCCAGCTTCCAGCTATCTCTCACTGCATCCCCCAGCCTGTGGATATCACTTGCAGCACCCAGGAGGTCATGTCCCTAAAGAGGAAGGAGGATTGGCTCCCCCCACAAACTGACGGCCTACATGTAAAAGCCGACCGCAAGGCGAAGCCAAGATGGCGCTGCGGCCGGTCCTCTGCATAAATCATCCACGGCTCTCCTCCCCACACAATCCATGCAGTCTGCACCCTCTGTTGTGAACCAGGAAACCTCCCTGAATACTGGAATGGAGCCTCCACCTTCTCCTTCAGGTACCCCAGTATCTAGCAGCCCTGCTAAGGTAAAAATGCTCCTGGATGTCACTGCAGCCAGCTATGAGGTAAGCCATATCACCTTATTAACTCCTACATTGCCAATGCAAAATTCTATGCCTGACTCCATAGCTGCCTTCCCTACTATCGGACAACCAGTGATGGACACTACATTAAAGGATATGCTAATGTCCTTAAGAAGCTCACTACAAGCTGATATGCTTTCTCTCATGCAAAGATTTGGCCACAGCATAGATGTACTGGAGACTAGGGTCACCCATATTGCAGCTAACAAAGGAGACATTACTAACACTGTGAACGACATTATTGACACTCAAGAAGACCAGGCTCAGGACACTAAATGGTTAAAAGATAAAATTGCAGATATCGCAGATATCTATGACGTGTTGACATCATCGTGGTGTACCTTGTATGCGGACGGGTGTTTGCAAGCCAGCCGGAAAGTTTTCTATGTATGTTTATAACTTCAGTTCCGTGTAAGTGCAACCTTTATTTTTAATAAACTTTTAACATACTGATTCACTCTATGGTGAGCTTCTCTCCATTTTCTTGAGTTTCTGATCGATACCTTGTGCTGTATACCCATTGATTTGAGGTCTCCTGGCTAGCCTTTGGTGTAACCACAGACAGTTGCTGCTGTTGGATTGATGTCCGGACATTGACCAATTATACAGGCTTGCCAAAGCTTGGCCTCCGGTAAGCGTGCATTTTATGTGGTGGTGGATCACATCAGAGGGTGCTGTCTTTATATCAAGGTGTTTAAATTACCTTCACTGATATCACTGGACTCTTATCACTAGATTGTTTAAGCTATTCCCAGACTCCCTACACAGTCAAGTGAAAGACTTTTTTGCACAAAACTCAGGATCAGTAAGAGGCCCTCACACTGTCTGGGCTGCGCACAAAGCATTTCTATCAAACATTCTATCAGAAATTTTAGCACTCTATTCATGTCCCTCAGCCCAGGTATATTGTTCCTCTATGTTATCTACACCCTTTAGCCTCTCAAATGGGACAAGACAGGGGTGCCCTCTCTCACCCCTAATATTTAATTCAATGAAGGAACCATTAGTGGAAAAAGTTAGATCTATGCAGCACATTACAGGGCTAACAATTGGATCACAAGAACACAAGATAAATCTGTTTGCTGATGATGTAATTCTCATTCTGTCCAACCCCACATCTTCCCTGGCTTCAGTAAGAGATACTCTTGAAACTTTTGGCCAAATGTCTTAATATAAGGTTAATGGTTCTAAATCGCTTATACTTCCCTTGGGAATATCACCTGAACGGCAGTCTTTTTTTAAGTAAGCAATATCCATATACATGGGCTGAAAACTATATATCCTACTTAGGGATCAACTTAAAAAAACAAGTATCATCCCTATTCCGAGCTAACTATGTCTCCTTCCTGAACAATCTCCCTAAGGACCTTGGAAATCTGTCAAAATATATCTTTATATGGTCAGGCAGACTTGCGGCTTTTAAGATGGTTAAACTACCACAAATTCTCTACATTTTTAGATCCCTCTCTATCCCTGTACCAGCGTCTTTCTTTGCATCCTTACAAAGCATACTTGGTAAATTTACCTGGGAAAAGTTCAAAGCCAGCAGCTCCCGCTCCAACCTAATAAAACACAGATTAGTGGGGGTGCAGGATACATAAATCTAAGAGACTATTATTATGCAGAAAAATATATGGTTTGGGGGAAAAATAAAAAAGCAATGGAAAAATAGCAAAAATGGTCCGGCCAGCGGAGGTATTATTATTATTATTTTTATCATTACACAGGATTTATATAGCGCCAGCAGTTTGTGCAGTGCTTTACAACATGAAAGCAGACAGTACCAGTACAGTTACAATACAATTCAATACAGGAGGAATCAGAGGACCCTGCTCATTAGAGCTTACAATCTAGAAGGAAGGGGCAAGTGATACAAAAGGTAATAACTGTGGGGGATGAGCTGAGAAAAGGAAAATACAGTTGTTAGGTGTGGGCAGGATAGGCTTTTTTCAAGAGGAGGTTTGAAGGACCCCGTACTCTTGATGAGTATGTCCGCCGTATAAGCTTCCCTTGCCCAGTACCAGCACGATCCAAGATCCCTTAGCCCACCCAGTCACTTGTCGAGACACCAGTGTAGGGTGAATAAAAGCATAAGACTTTTAGTGAAGAACAGACACAAGTATATATCTCTGGAGACAACCCCCCTCCTTGTTGTCAAAGAGACACAGGGTGGGGTAAACGTTACATCCAATCACATGAGGCACAGGTACATTCAAACATTTCAGCATATCTTATAAACAGTAACTGAGCTCACAGACCACTTGTTTCATGGAGAAACCTGTTAAAGGAGCTTCTCCTCTCCTATGACTTGGGCATGTGTACTTGCACACAGTTCAAATGGGTACTTAAGAGCAATAGCAGGGTTGAGACAGACCTGAAGCTAACAGAGTAGGGGATAATCAGACAGATTGGGGTACGGAGTTCCATAGGATGGGAAAGGCTCTGAAAAAGTCCTGGAGGCGAGCATGGTGTCAGGGCTGGGCTCAGCCATTCCTTCTCTAAGCTGGCTGCTCAGCTGTCGGCTAATTGCCAGCACTTGTCTCTCCACAGTGACTCACCTGTTGATGATATGCTGCTCGTCAGTCCTGTCTACTTAAGTCGTCCAGCCCAGATGATCTCTGCCTTCGCCTTGGTCACATCTCTAGAGATGATCTCCTGTGTTCCTGTTAAAGACTTTCTTGGCTGACAATCCTTCTGGCTTCAGATTCTGCTTGCTGTTCTACTACACTCATCTCTGGCTCCCTGATATTTTGGCTTGTCTGACTATCCGTTTCTGGTTCCTAAACTCTGGCTATGTTTTGACTACATTTACTCTGTTTACCTTTTTTTATTTCTATTAAGCAAGTGTGATTTAACTGTACTTCTGTCTCAGTTTGATTCATGGTTTCTGACAGTAGGCGAAGGCCATGAATTCAGAAGATGCAGTCAATCCACTTGTTGGTAATATTTTTTCCAGATTGGATGAGCAGGATCACCGCATAGATCAGTTTGCCATGGCGTTACAAATGCTCCTGAGTTGCACGGCTCACCTGGAATCTCCCACTGTGGCTGCTCCGGTACAACCTGCCTTGCAGGTCATCCCTGCTGCTGCTCCAGTCTCTGTGCAGGCACCCGCCTCGAGTATTACCTCTATAAGAGGTATGTCTGGTTCCGCTCCGCTTCCCCAGGGATTTGGGGGCAATCCAGTCCAATGCAGAGGGTTTCTCAACCAGATTGAGATATACGTTGGGATGCTGCCCCAGGCGTTTCCCACGGACAGAAGCAAAGTAGGTTTCGTGATATCTTTGCTTTCTGAGAGAGCCTTGGCCTAGGCAAACCCTCTATGGGAGATGCAAAAACCTGTTGTCTTGAGTTACCCTGAGTTTGTGGCTTCTTTTAAAAGGGTATTTGACGTTCCCACACACTCCACTTCTGCTGCCAAGTGTCTCATGTCCATCAAACAGACTATGAGAACTGTTGCCGACTACGCCATTGAATTACGTACTCTGGCAGCAGAGATTGCTTGGAACAATGAGGCCCTCGTGGGTGCTTTTTTTCATGGTCTCTCGGATACCATCAAGGATGAGATAGCATCCCAAGATATACCCAGTAAGCTGGAGAAGTTGATCACGTTTGCCATCCTCATGGACTCCAGACTCAGATAAAGACTTCCTTTTAAGGAGCGCTTGCGGAAGCCTCCTGTACATTTGTCTCCGAACTTTGCAGTCCCACCCTTGCCTCCCTCATCTCCCATGCCTCCTGGTACCGAGTCGGTCTGTGAAGATGAACCCATGTACTTGGGCTTCACGCGTCTCTTTCTGCGGATGAGTGTACCCTTAGAAGGAGGGAGAGATTGTGCCTTTAATGTGGCCAGGCAGGTCACCTTTTGAAGTCTTGTCCTACCTGTCCAGGGCACGCCCGAACCTTGAGGTCCTGTCACGGACAGACCTTAGGTGGCGATGTTTCATCCCCAGTTATCCAGAAGGATAAGCCCCTGGTTTCGGTTACCCTTTCTTGGGCTGAGTTGTTGTCACGTACCTGGTAGGTTTTGCACCTGAAGTGCAGAGAAAGACCTCCCTTACAGCTCCCACTCCCGTTCCCCTGGAATGGAGACAGAGGGACAGGAGTGAAGAGAGGTATGGGCGCCTGGCAGGATCAACAGCCACTGGAAGTTCAGCAGTGATGGCACCCTCTGGAACCTGAAGCTGAAGAGAAGACTGAAGACTGAGACTGGAATGCAGGGAGGACCAGGAACCCAGCAGGTAAGTAAGCCAGACTGAAGAACTGGGCTGGAACCAGGAATAAGCAGCAGGTAGGAGCCTGGAACGCTGGACTGGAACCAGGAACAAACAGCAGGTAGTAGCCTGGAATGCTGGACTGGAACCAGGAACAAGGCAGCAGGTAGTAGACTGTAACGCTGGACTGGAACCAGGAACAAGCAGCAGGTAGGAGCCTGGAACGCTGGACTGGAACCAGGAACAAGCAGCAGGTAGTAGACTAGAACGCTGGACTGGAACCCTTTTGTTGCTGTGTTTGAGGGTGTATCTTGGGTGTATACTGGCCTGTAGTTGGCACAGGGAGATGTTAAATATTGACCTGCTACAAATTGAGGGGTTAGTCTGTGTCTCATTCCCTAAATTAAAACACCAATCAGGGAAATTACTTTTACCTGCTATTGGAAAGATAACAGTGTTGTTTATGTACAGAGTGGATATGTTAGTTAGGAAGACAGGAGGAGTCTCGTTGAGGAAGGAGGAAATATTTAAAGGTACAGCCAAAAGGGGAATTCGGGCAGTGCTAGGATGTAATTTTGCTACATATCCAACATTCTTCATACCCTGATTTTTGAGCATAAGCTTACTTAAATTTTAGCAAAAGCATCTTATCAGTAAAACTATCTCCAATCTCTCTCTTTGTTCTAGCTTGTGTCACTGTAATGTTCTCTTGTGTATGTGTGTTCCCACAGATACTTTTAATTGCACCCAAATCTTCAGGGTGGTAGATACAGTTAGTGATGATCCACGTTGGCAGGGACACTATCAGAGAGATCAGGATCAGGAGGCAAAATGCCTTGCCAGAAGTCTGTGGTGAAATAAGCAAGGTCATCTTCTCTGGCCGGACCTGCTTTCCCAGGAACTCCTCCTTCATCTGCTTTGACTTCTGCTTGAGGGCCTCCTTTATCCAAGGTCTCCTTCCTGCTCCTGGGGCTTTGGGAAACCTTTTTTACTCGGCTGGCATGGATCCAGGACTGGCAGTTTTCCACTAGGATGGCTGTTCTGGTCACTGCAACCACTGTGGTGGGAGGTCTAAAGTGATACTCTTGCTTCTAATTTCTGTTTAGCTGTTGGACCACCACAGTGTCTCCCACCTTGAAGTGGTGAGTAGCTTCCTGTGAAGAAAAAGGAGAGGTGCGAGCAACATTTCTTTTGACTGTATCCAATGTTTCAACCAGTTTTCTTACATATTTTTCTACCATTAAAGGTGCTCTGGCCCATGGGGTGGGGAAAGGTCTACCCATCAAAACTTCAAAAGGTGAATACCATGTTGTTTTGGAAGGGGTCATTCTTATTTCTGCCAGGACTGCTGGGAGGACCTTTTTCCAGTTGGCAAAGGTTCCTCCTGTGGCCTTTCTTATCTTGTCTTTTATTGTTCTGTTCATTCTTTCTACTATCCCTGAGCTTTGAGGGTGGTAGGGAATGTGGAACTTCCATTCTATCTTGAGAGTTTTTACCAAGTCCTGGCAGACCCTGGCCATGAAAGCTGGGCCATTGTCTGAGTTTATTTGAAGTGGGCATCCCCATCGAGGAATGATTTCCTGAGTGAGGATCCTCACTACTGTTTGTGCATCTTCTTTTGTGGTCACAAAAAGTTCGACCCATCCTGAGAATATAAAAATCTCTACTCAGAAGATCAGCCGTGACCTGTATACCTGTTTGGCCTATTCTGTGGTACTGTGAGATGAAGAGTGAATGATGCACTTGCCGCTGGTATACATGGTTTCCCCTCTTTGCAGAGAAGTCCAGTTTTTGGATCTTTCTGCACACCCTTTTTATCCCAGTCCCTTAACTCATAATTTGATGCATAATCCTGGAGATCTGCGAGTGACTGTTCAAATGGGGATAGGTCAGGTATCAGCATAGCCATTTGGATGTCTGTTGTCTGTGAGATAGCAGCTTGTTTAGCAGCAAGGTCAGCCAGAGCATTTCCCCTGGCTATCTCTGTCTGTTGGCCTGTATGTGCTCTGCAATGGACTATAGCCAGTGTTTTAGGTAGCTAGATAGCTTTTTAGCAGTAACATTATCAAAGAAAAATGTGAAATGTTCTTTCCATCTGCTGCCACAAAGCCACGCCTACTTCATATCACACCGAAGTCGTGTACCACGCCGTACCCATACTTCGAGTCAGTGTAAATGTTTACATCCTGACCTTCAAAGAGCTGGCATGCTCTAGTGAGTGCAATTAATTTAGCAGCCTGTGCTGATTGATATGGGATAGGCTTGGCCTCAAGTATAACATCTGGAAGCTGCACAACTGCATACCCTGCATGGTATGTGTAATCATTTGGCCTAGAGCAAGAACCATCGACAAAAACATTCTGTGTGTCTGGTAGTGCTGTGGAAGATAAATCAGACCTGGGTGACGTGTCTTGGTGAATGAGGTTTATGCAGTCATGTTGTGGCACAACCTCATCCTGTTCTCCTTTTAATCCTGAAAGGGCGTTTAAAATTGGTGCTGGGCCTGCAGTGGGAGAAGCATATTTGATGTGCAATTTTGGATTGGACAGCAAAATCACCTCATATCCGCTCAACCTCTGAGCAGACATGTGCTGTGTATGTACATTTTTCAACCGGATTGACACATTGTGGGTGGTGTGAACTGTGGTGTCGTGTCCCAGAGTGAAAGAAGTGGCCATCTCAACCACCATCGCACAGGGCGCTAAAATTCTGAGACACGCGGGCATGCCCTGAACCTGCACCAGGACCATCTTTGAGAGAAAAAAAAAAACTACAGGGCGCAGTCTCCCACCATGTTCCTGGGCCAGTACTCCCGCCATGGTTCTGCAATTTTCCCTGGCAAACAAGTTATACATTTTGTCATATTTCAGGGAGACCAAGGCTCGGGCTGGTAACCATTGCACATTTCAACATGGCAAAAACATTTAACATTTCATCAGACCATTTTACAGTATCAGACATTGCTTGTCCCAATATATTGTCATAGAAATAACAGTCAGGTATTCATTGGCGGCAGCAACCAATCATTACAAGAAAGGTAAGCATGTCTTTCTTGGTAAGTGGGCAGAGCAAACCCACAAGAGCGACAGCTCTTTTTTTGACTGATTTTCCTAACTCCCAGAGACAGCACAAACCCTAGGTACTCAACCTCCTGTTTACACCATTGTAACTTTTTCTTAGACACTTTGTGACCACATACATGTAACCATTTCAATTAGGATAGGCTATCAGCTCGGCAGTCCTCCTCTGAAGAACTACAAATAAAAAGATCATCAACATACTGCAACAGTACAGAACCATGAGGGGCAGTCCAAGGCCTGAGGGTGGCTTGGAGTACTATAGAATAGACCACAGGTGAGTCTATATAACTCTGTGGCATTCTACACCAGATAAACTGACGACTGTGTTGGTCAATCGACACAGTAAAAACAAAGAGTGGCCGTGTCTCCTCGTCTACAGGTATGGAGAAAAAGAAACCACCCAATATTTTATTTTTTCACACCACCCAATATTTTATTTCTCTTTTTAGTTCTTTCTCTAAAATGACACTAAACGTCTGATTACTGCAAGGAAAAGAAAATATTTACTCACTGAATCAATGCCAGAATCATTCTGCAGACTACAATAAGATACAGGTTATATCTTAAACTTTAGAGTCAAAGAATTCATATATAAATCATTAAAAAATAAACAGTGCAGTGGAAAAGGTGTCATCTTACCTTATGACACCCGACAAATTCCACACAGACAAACATTACACAGATTACAAATCATCTTATGACAGCTAGCTACGCAACAGGAAGATAAAGCAAAGAGATCAGGTTTTGTCCGGCACACCTTATCAGACTTTTTCTTATAATTACAGTACTGTATAAATCAACCTTTCCCAAAGGTTTTTACTGTTTACCCGGAACAGTCGCTGCAGTCTTATTCTATGGACATCTCCTTAAAGTCTTACTGCTTCTCAGAGCAGCTTTTTGAAGCCCACCCAGGGCTTATCTATCGAGGTCTAAAAAACTAATTACAGGTCCCTTAAAAGGAATTGATCTCTAAATAAATCATGGCAAGAGAAAAATAGATATAAATCTAGATCACCGGACGTATTATGATCAATCCCGGATGAGCTCCCATCTGAAAGGTGATGTAGGTTGTCTAGGGATATTTTTAGACCCTCGATAAGTCTGCATAAGGTGTACCTTACAATCCCCACAGGCCTGTGAGATTAGCCCATTGAGACAATGATAAAAAAAGAATGACAAAGTCTCGCAGAGCAAATCTAATCTTTATTCTTTGGTGTGAATATTTAAAGGGGGCTTTCAGAAACTACCACCCCTTGACCGTGTCATACAAATTATCCAATCAAATACAGAAACATTTTATGACAAAAGTGAAACCAAACAAACGCATCATTTCTGGGAAATCACCTGCTTTACAAGAAATGGAAAGTAAGGAAAGATAAGAAGAATAATGAACAGTACATGCAGCTGTCTGTAAAATAGAGTACAGGATAAAAAACAAAATGGAAGTTGATTATTGTAAAATGGATGTGGTAAAGCTAAATATCCCTTCACTACCCAAGGTGATTGTCTCGAACAGGGGTAGTCAGTTTGTGTCTCGATACTGGGGAGCCTTTTGTGCATAGTTGGGAATTCAGCTTGCATTTTCCTCTGTGTATAATCCACAGTCTAATGGGGCCGCAGAATGAGCCAATTCAGTCCTTGGAGCAATTCCTACGTTGCTATATTTCTGACCATTATAACAACTTATCAGAACTCTTACCGTGGACAGAGTTTGCTTACAATAGTGCCTTGAATTCTGCTTTCTGATTGTCCCCGTTTATGGCAAATCGTGGTTTCCAACCTTCCATGTTGCATTACTCTTTTGTTCAGCGGAGTATTGATGCGTTAGAGGAGCATCTCCGTGGTCTTCGTTCCACTTGGGCACAAATCCAGGAGGCTTTGCGACATGCTAATGGTAGGTACAGACTCCATGCTGACCGCAGACACCTGCCTGCACTTTCCTACCAGGTTGGGGACAGGGTCTGGCTGTCATCTCGCAACCTCCGACTTCGTGTTCCCTGTCTGAAGTTCGCACCTCGGTTTATTGGGCCTTTCCGTATTCTTCGCAGGAGTAACCCAGTGTCTTGCGCATTAGACCTTCCTTCTAATAGGCGTATCTCAATGTATTTCATGTCTCCTTATTAAAACGTTTGGTCTGCAACTGCTTTACCACCTCAGTGCCTCGTCTTTACCCTGTCCAGGTTGAGAACCATGGGGAGTATGAAGTACAGTTCATTGTTGACTCCCGTAGGTTCAGTAAGCTCATATAGTACCTGGTGCATTGGAAAGGCTACGGGCCGGAGAAACGCTCTTGGGTCTCATCCTCGGACGTACATGCCCCTGTCCTCCTCTGTGATTTTCATAGATGTTTTCCCCTCAAGCCTGGTGGTCCTCCGAGGGGGAAGGGTCATTGAGGAGGGGGTACTGTCAGGGCTGGGCTCAGCCCTTCCTTCTCTAAGCTGGCACTCAGCTGTCGGCTAATTGCCAGCTCCTGTCTCTCCACAGTGATGCACCTGTTGATGATATCCTGCTTGTCAGTCCTGCCTACTTAAGTCGTCCAGCCCAGATGATCTCTGCCTTCGCCTTGGTCACATCTCTAGAGACGCTCTCCTGTGTTCCTGTTAAAGACTTGCTTAGCTGACATTCCGTCTGGGTCCAGATCCTGCTTGCTGTTCTACTACGCTCATCTCTGGCTCCCTGACGTTTTGGCTTGCCTGACTATCCATTCCAGTTCCTGAACTCTGGCTATGTTTTGACAATGTTTAACTTTTTTTATTATTATTGAACAAATCTGATTTAACTGTACTTCTGTCTCAGTCTGATTTATGGTTTCTGACACATGGGAGGAGGTGACTAGGGAGCTAGAGAGCAGGAGGTCTTGGGATGAAGAGAACGATTAGGTCGGTATTTTGAAACTAGGCTGGTGATGTAGCTGGGGCTGAGTTGTGGATGGCTTTGTAAGTTGTTGTTAGTATTTTGAATTTAATTCATTGAGTGAGCCGAGGCCAGTGGAGATATTGACAGAGAGGAGTAGCAGCCACAGAGCGATTGGTAAGGTGGATGAGACTGGCAGCAGCATTCATGATGGACAGAAGGGGGGATAGTCTATGTAAAGGTAAGATACTACAAGAATTAAGAGACAGCAGATGCCACAACAGGGTAAAACTGACCAACAACCGGAAAATGTTAAGTAGCATGGTCAAGCCTAAAATTACCAGAGACAAAGACCACAGCCTGGAATTTTACAACAACAATAAAGATACTGCAGAAGATACAGTAGTTAAAGAGTTAAAGTGACCAGCAGTCATATAGTTTTATTCAGGAATAAGGCCTAACTGGTGTATTCCTAACCTTTTTTAATCTATGGAAATAAGGGAGAGGGCCCTGTGAATTTGAGTGATATAACATGAGGTGGTTTAGGTGTACATTGTTCTTACACTTTTTTCTTTCAAAAGGTAGATCCAAGAACAGATGGTCAGTAAGCAGGGAATGCTGCACTTAAAAAACCCCAGACTTAAAAAAAACCCCTATTAACACAAAATCAAAAATATAAAAAGCCCTTAGCCCTCTTTCTTGCCTGGCTAATAGCCTGTATCCTCTGTGGACCCTCTTTAACTCACCCTTCCCCTCCAATTCCTTCTCTACGCTTCGCCTGTTAAAGCAATTGTAAACCTACAATTTTTTTTCAATAAAATAACAAACATGTTATACTTACTTGCTTTGTGCAATAGGTTTGCATAGAGCAGCCCCGATCCTCATCTTGTCAGGTCATCTGCCTTGTCAGGTCATCTGGTTCTTCCTGCTGAGTGTCACTCATGTGGATTCACTCCCCATCCAGACGGATTGCATCTATTCAGACACACCACCTAGCTCGGCCCCACCCCCTGCTTTCTGCTTACAGGTTTAGATGGACAGCAGCAGGAGCCAATGGTTCCTGCTGCTCCTCTCCTGCTGGAGACCCAGGAGAGGAGCTGCTGCAGACAGTGCTGGACCGAGATCAGGCTCAGGTGAGTATTTAAGGGAGGTTGTGGGGTGAGCTGCATGTAAAAGGTTTTTTACCTTAAAGCAGAGAATGCATTAAGGTTAAAGACCTTTTAACTGTACAACAACTTTACGTGGTTCCTCAGACATCCTGTTAGTGTGGACCCTCACTGCCAAGCAGGCATTACTATTTAATGTATACCTTTAGTCATTAACCCTGCACTACTGTCTTAATTTTGGCTCACAATTTAGTATACCAGCTAGCATGCCTTCCCATGCCATCTGACTATTGTAATTGATAACGTCTTAATATGTGATTGTCCTGTACTCTAAATTGTTATGTTATACTTCTTGTACTCTGAGAACAGCGTCTTAATTTGAATGAATAAAAAAATTGAACAAGGCCCTAACAAACTACAAAATAAACCAATATACCCCAAATTTAAAGAAAACCCCATAATAGTACCCCCTTAAACAAGAGTTCAAATATACCCCCAAAATAATCCCCAAAATACCAACTTCGTGAAACAACCGCCCATTTATTTTTAGGGAAGCTTTACACCAAAACATGAAAAAGAATGTTCACTATAGATAGCACAGCAGCTAAAAGTGACTTTGGAGCACCCACAAAAGATAATTAAGAACAAAAAAAAACCTATTAAAAGGAAAACAAAACAAAAAGTAGTTGATGGCTCAAGAGCTAGCAATAAGAATTAAAGTACAATTTCCTAACTGACTCTAATCTCTCCCTTTGTAGTTTCAATAGAAATGAATGGTAAAACATTTATGTATAAAAATAAAAAACATTATAAATACCTTTTCCCCTGTTTTTGATTAATAATCACATACAGTACCCTCTGTTTCCAGCTGCATAGGGAGGTGAGAGTGGACAAACATCAGTGCACTGGTCTTCCCAGTGAGTGGCTGTGCAAGGGGAGGCATGTGAGGACAAGTCTAGTCATTGAAGGAGTTCCTAGCACAGCTAGAGAACTGACCACTGTGTGTTCTCTTCCTTAGTGTGGTCGGTTTTTAATAGGAAAGCAGAGGGACTAGCAGGAACACCAGGGATTTCACATAAAGGAAGCAATACAAAGACAAAGAGAACTGGGCACTTTCTCATACAAGTACATGGTACAGCAGGCACATATCAGGTATATGAAGTGTTGAATTTATGTATGCTGTTGTTCTTAGTTTGTATAATGTAGCTTCATTGCACCTGATGGACCTCTACAAAATAATAATAATATCTTATTTTTAGGTTCCGGTATCTCGATGCTCAGATCCCTGTTTACCTGGCAGCAGAAAAATGTTTGGATCTTCAATTCATGAATGTTGCTATGAGTGTGTCCCATGTCCAGAAGGAGAGATCTCAAACATTTCTGGTAAAATTTGTACTTGTTAGTAAGCTGCTTTTGGACTATGTAGAAGTTGTTATTATAGTTAAAGTGTACAGTGCTCATACATACAATACTGTGCTACAGTATTCATACCGCTTGACATTTTCCACATTTTGTCATGTTACAACCAAAAACGTAAATTTATTTTATTGGGATTTTATGTGATAGACCAACACAAAGTAACACATAATTGTGAAGTAGAAGGAAAATGATAAATGTTTTTCAATTTTTACAAATAAACATGTGAAAAGTGTGGTGTGCATTTATATTCAGAGCCCCCCCCCCCCCCCCGGAGTCAATACTTTGTAGAACCACCTTTTGCTGCAATTACAGCTGCAAGTCTTTTTGAGGATGTCTCTACCATCTTTGCACATCTAGAAAGTGACATTTTTGCCTATTCTTCTTTGCAAAATAGCTCAAGCTCTGTCAGATTATCTGTGAAAGGCAATTTTCAAGTCTTGCCACAGGTTCTCAATTGGATTTAGGTCTGGACTGTGACTGGGCCATTCTAATACATGAATTTGCTTTGATCTAAACCATTCCATTGTAGCTTTGGCTGTATGTTTAGGGTCGTTATCCTGCTGGAAGGTGAACCTCCGCCCCAGTCTCAAGTCTTTTGCAGACTCTAAAGCTACTTTCACACTGGAACATTGGGGGCGTTGGTGGTAGTGGTGCTTTACCATCGTTTTTGCGGCCCTTTTCTGCCACTAGCGGGGCGCTTTTAACCCCTACTAATGGCCGGAAAAGGGTTAAATGCACCCGCTTTGCTGGCACTTTGGAGGCGCTGCCCATTGATTTCAATGGGCATGGGTGTTGTAGGAGCCGTGTATACACCGCTCCTACAGCGCCTCAAAGATGCGGTTTGCAGGACTTTTTTTGGCATCCTGCCAGCGCACCACTCCAGTGTGAAAGCACTCAGACTTTCACACTGGAGTGAAAGGAGAGCCTCTTTACAGGCGCTATGCAGGCGTTATTTTTAGCGCTATACTGCCTGTAAAGCACCTCAGTGTGAAAGCAGCCTAACAGGTTTTCTTCTAAACATACACACGATAGGACTTTGTACAAACTTTCCCTTGGATTTTTGTACAAAGGGCGTTGGCCAGAAGTTTGTCTTGCATACAGACGGTAGCACTTTTCCAGCCAACTTTCACCAAATCACGTGGTTTTTCAGCTCTTTACCACCACCCTTTGATCAACTTCTGTATTGTTGTCTGATACTGTGTCAATCTTTTAGTGGTGAGATTGACACCTTGCGAGCCGGGTTCACACTGGTGCGGGGATCCGACTTGGATCCCCGCCAATGCCAGGCACTGTGTTTGGTATGAATCTTGAGGGGGAACTCCACGCCAAATTTTAAATTAAAAAACGGCATGGGTTCCCCTCCAGGGGCACACCAGACCCTTAGATCTGGTATGGATTTTAAGGGGAACCCCCTATGCTGAAAAAACAGTATGGGGGTCCCCCCAAAATCCATACCAGACCCTTATCCGAGCACGCAGCCCGGCCGGTCAGGAAAGGGGCTGGGGATGAGTGCGCGTCCCCCCTCCTGAGCCATACCAGGCCGCATGCCCTCAACATGGGGGGGTGGGTGCTTTTGGGGAGGGGGCGCCCCCCCCGCCCCAAAGCACCTTGTCCCCATGTTGATGAGGACAAGGGCCTCTTCCCGACAACCCTGGCCGTTGGTTGTCAAGGTCTGTGGGCGAGGGGCTTATCGGAATCCGGGAGCCCCCTTTAATAAGGTGGCCCCCAGATCCTGGCACCCCACCCTTTGTGAATGAGTATGGGGTACATGGTACCCCTACCCATTCACCTAGGGAAAAAAGTGTCAAGAAAAAAACACAGTACACGGTTTTTAAAGTAATTTATTAGGCAGCTCCGGGGGTCTTCTTCCAACTCCGGGGGTCTTCTTCCGACTCCGGGGGTCTTTTCCCGACTCCGGGGGTCTTCTTTCGACTTCGAGGTCTTCTTCCGACTCCGGGGGTCTCTCCGGCGTCTTCTCCCGGTGTCTGGATCTTCTGCCGTCTCCTCCGCTATCTTCTGCCGCTCTTTTGCTAGAGGTGGCCTGGACATCTGGATCGTCTTCTTCCCTCTTCTCTTCCAGAGATGTTGACACAACGCTCTCTCTGGCTGTAATGCTGTCTGTGCGCTCTGCTATGAAGTTATATAGCCGGCGACCCCACCCCCTATGACATCACAGTCCCGGGGCATGCTGGGATTGTGAGGTCATAAGGGGGCGTGGTCATAAGATGACATGACCACGCCCCCTTATGACCTCACAGTCCCAGCATGCCCCCGGACTGTGATGTCATAGGGGGGTGGGGTCACCGCCTATAAAAGTCATAGCAGAGCACACAGACAGCATTACAGCCGGAGAGAGCGTTGTGTCAACATCTCTGGAAGAGAAGAGGGAAGAAGACGATCCAGATGTCCGGGCTCCTCCACTAGCAAAAGACTGGCAAAAGAGCAGAAGATAGCGGAGGAGCCCGGCAGAAGGAAGAAGGCACCGGAGAAGAACCAGAGAGTGCGGAGACGACTCTGGAGAGAGGGAGAAGAGTCCTGAGAGACCCCCGAATTTGGCAGAAGACCCCCGAAGTAGTAAGAAGACCCCTGGAGCTGCCTAATAAATTTCTTTTAAAACCTGTGTAGTGTGTTATTTTTATTGACACTTTTTCCCTAGGTGAATGGGTAGGGGTACCATGTACCCCGTACCCATTCACATTGGGTGGGGGGCTGGGATCTGGGGGCCCCCAAAGCATCCACCCCCCCCCATGTTGAGGGCATGCGGCCTGGTACGGCTCAGGAGGGGGGGGGGCGCTTGCTCGTCCCCACCCCCTTTCCTGACCGGCCGGGCTGCGTGCTCGGATAAGGGTCTGGTATGGATTTTGGGGGGACCCCCACACCGTTTTTTCGGCGTAGGGGGTTCCCCTTAAAATCCATACCAGACCTAAGGGCCTGGCATGCCCCCAGAGGGGAATTCCCTCTCGCGCTCGCCGCAATAGGAAAATCTGTAGCCGAGAACCAGCGCAATGGGTTCGCGCTGGAAACATTCTCGTGGCCGCGTACTGTAGTTTGTACAAAAGTCCAATGCTTTTGTGTACACACGATTGGACTTTGCTCCATTGGACTTTTGTTGCCAGAAAGTTTGTCCGTTCGCACAGCCAACAAAAGTCCGATGGAAACAGAAAAAGTTTGTCCGATGGAGCATACACACGGTCGGATGTTGCTCCAAAACAGCTAATTTGCATGTTTGTTGTCAAAAAGTTTGATCGTGTGTACGGGCCTTAAGATTGCCCTGTATTTGGCTCCATCCACCTTCCCATCAACTCTGACCAACTACCCTGTCCCTGATGAAGAAAAGATTTCCCACAACATGATGCTGCCACCATAGGCGTGCGCACAGGGTGTGCCAGGTGTGCCTGGGCACACACTAATGCCCAGGCACATCCAACACACCCCAGGGCTTTTTTGCTGCCAAAATGTGTGAGAATTCTTTTTTTTCTAATTGACATTGCTGCAAGTAAGACTATTTGCCATGGATGTGTACAACTCCTGTGGGAACTGCAGCCACTGGCTGCGGAGTAATCAGTCAGTCAGCCGCATTTTCCGATGCTGACTCTGTAGTTCCGGCTACAATATCCCTGTCAGCTGAATATCACTCCGCTGTCAGAGATGAAGCATGTGAACTTCAGAGAGCATCAGATAATTCCTGACTGCTTACTGCACAGCTGTGGCTGCAGTCCTCACAGGAGTTACCCACCATCCTATGCCCTGTGTTACCCACCATCCTATGCCCTGTGTTACCCACCATCCTATGCCCTGTGTTACCCACCATCCTATGCCCTGTGTTACTCACCATCCTATGCCCTGTGTTGCCAGAAGACAGCTTGCCGAACTCCTCTCTGATGCAGCATTTGGATGAAAACTGACTCTCTCCTCGGTTTCCTGTCTGGCTGAGTCAGGGCTTTCCAGCCTCCAGTACAAGTGGGAGGAGCAGGAAGAGATCATCACAGAGTGCACCCTCAATCACTTTCCTCCTGTCCAGCACACAGTACAGCTCTCCCTGGGGATGATGGAAGAGCTCAGAGGACAGATAGCAGTCTTTGCAGGACAGGTTTACTGAAAGATAAAGTAACATTCTTGAACAGGTTAGGAATTCCTGGAACTCCTGAGGTGTTACATAAATATATTCCACATACACATTATATCCTGTTAAAATGATTTTTTTTTTAATAACATATAATGTGTGTTTATATGGAATACATCTATGTAGCACCTCAGAAGTCCCAGGAATTCCTAACCTATCAAAAACTCTTATCATAATAATACAGCCCAACTCCAGGACAGTAAAAAAGTCCATCCTCGCAGTGTGTGGGGGGAGGGGGTAACCTCATTCACTTACCTAATTCTAATTTCTCTTCCTTCACCCCAAAGCCATGACATCGTCACATACCATAGAGGGACATTAACCTTGTATGGTATGATGGGGAGGCTGAAGTGTGACCACAGCCAGTAACTTAAGACCCCTTTCACACTGGGGTATTTTTCAGGCGTTTTAGTGCTAAAAATAGCGCCTGTAAAGTGCCTGAAAACTGCCTCCTCAGTGTGAAAGCCTGAGTGCTTTCACACGGGGGCAGTGTGCTTGCTGGACGTTAGGAAAGGTGCCGCAAGCAGCATCTTTGGGGTGGTGCGGTAGCGCTGTATACACCGCTTCTAAACCACTTGTAGCGCTGGTAGATTTTTAATCTACTGCTTATAGGTAAATCTAGTGGGTTACTTGTTAGGTAAAGT
Organism: Lithobates septentrionalis; assembly: GCA_037952835.1. Classification (NCBI taxonomy): domain Eukaryota; kingdom Metazoa; phylum Chordata; class Amphibia; order Anura; family Ranidae; genus Lithobates; species Lithobates septentrionalis. The sequence continues at coordinate 3,359,490 of JBBDGP010000260.1, forward strand.
TATGTTTGCCTCTGTTCCAGCTTGGCTGAGTTGCGTGTGATTCCACACTGCGCTGGTGGGTGTCGTTGTCCCCATGGGCCGGTGTTGGAAAGGCAACGTGTTGAAGCGTATGAGTGCTCCTCTGTCCCGGAGACAATTCAGTGGAGGTGGTCCTCCGAGTTGCATTCTGAGAGAGGGTATTTATGGGACAGACGCCATGTTCAGGGGTTCATTTTTAGCCACCTGCTGGCCCTCCTGGCCGACAGGTATGCAATAGGAATACCACCTCATGGTCCTCCGTTCTGGAGGCCCACGTTGCTGTGGCGTGTGGGTGGGCCCAGATGCCTGTCTGGGGCCTACCACAGTGGCAGAGGTATGGTCCTGAGCTGTCTATCCTGAGTGAAGAATCTGGACAACTGAGGAGATCCCAGGGAGGACCCATTATGGAAGGATCATGCAGAGTGCTATTCTGGAGAGGGGCCTGGTGACTCAGTTGGAGGACGTATCCTGAAGTGATCTTACTGCATAGTACTGCCGGGTTGGCTTAAAGGTTCAAGTTCTGTGTCTGATACTCATCCTAAACCATTACATTCTGTGGCAGAGGATCGTACGGGTTTTATTCCAAACAAGTCTGTGGCAGAGACATTTGTTCCTGCTGCATACTGGCTGCTAGACCAGTGAGAGAGGCCTATCCAGGCGGGCAAAGATTGAATCCCACAAGGTGAGTGCATTCAACTACAAGTGTTCAATTCCTACCAATGTACTAAAGAATACTAAAGAAAGGTATTTGAGCTTCCCTGCAACTTTCCTTCTGCCTCCTGCTACTTCCTTTATTACTTGTTCATTAAAGCATTGGAAAACATACTCAAGTGTTTGGTGCCTACATCGTTCAGAGGTAAACTCCACAGGACCCTAGACCCGGAGCCGGTGAAACAGAGGTGGCGGGAGTGAAGGTAACAGCCGCTTTAAACCAGCAGCTCCACCGAGAGTTAGTGCTATGCACCCAATGCCCATTGGAATAAATTGGCAGCGCTGGCTTTCTTCAGCCGCTAGCGGGAGTTAAAGCGTTAAAAGCGCAAACCTCTATGCATTTATTATTTTTTCTGTTTCAATGTTTTTATTGAAATTTTGCAGTGAAAATACAATATGAACAAACCATATCACATAATACTCCTCAATGACCAAGGCAGTCAAAAGAGGGAAATACAAAGCAGGAACAACATAGCACTTACACAGATGATGTATCTAAGGTAGAGCAAAGTTCCTGGCTAGTTTACTATCTTATTAATGAATTGTTAATTTCGGCTAGGAGAACGGACAACCTGAGAAGAATTTCAAACTGGGGACTCCCCCCAGGAAGGCCCCCGAGATCATCACTCCACCCCCATGGGAACATACTGTGGAGTGCGAGAGCTTCAGGGTTCCCACCAAAGGGGGTGCCTACCCACCTCCTGTCAGATCCCCCGGGAAAGTGCTCACACTGGAAAGGAACCCAGGCGCAGCAGCCCCCCGGACGGAGCTGACAGACACATCGTCCGGGATAGAAACCTGAGAGTGACTGGCTGCCATCTAGGCTGATATGCCAAGTGAGTAGTTTAGGACAGCCTAAAAGAACAATTGAGTATGTTTTGGCTTTAGTAAGACCGTTATTAGCCGGTAGCTGGTATAAGAAAGATGAGGATAGAACATGAAAAGAAAGAACAGAGAAGGAAGATGAAAGGGAGCTAGTAGAAGAGAGAGGGAGGGAGGGGGGTGGGGTAAATGGATAGAGGTGGTAATCTCGCCGGACTCTCCCCTACGTTAGTAGGTGACCTGGGTAAAGTGAGATACCGATATACCTAGCCCAAGGTTCCCAAATCCCTTCAAAACGTGGGACCGTGTCACGCAGTTTAGCCACTATTTGTTCCTGTGACATTATCCAAGAGATCTTCCGTTTGGTGGCCGATATGGACACCGAAGGAGTTTTCCAGGCTTTCGCTAGAGTGACTTTGGCTCCCAAACACATAAAGAATATAAGTTGTTGTGTACTTTTAGAAGTGTTGGGTATTTTGCAATTCAATAGAATGTATGTGGGGTCCTGTGGAACCCCTGCCCCAGATACTCTCCTTAGAATATGGAGGAATTTATTCCAGTAACTCCGTATGCGGGGGCAAGTCCACCAGATATGATGCATCGTGCCAATATGACCGCAACCTCTATAGCAGAGGGGGGAGGAGTCCGGGAATATCCTGGAGAGTCTGGCCAGGACGTAGTACCATTTAGTAAAGATTTTAATGTTAGCTTCAATCAAGGCCATATTTAAAATACCTTTCGATGATCTGCTGAAGGCTTGGAACCACTTAGTAGGGTCCCACTGAATGTCCAGGTCCGATTCCCAGGAACGAGCGCATGCCGGGGTGTCCGTCCTATCTGCCAGGGACGCATAGATAATGGATATCCCACCCATTTGGGGGGCTGACGAAGAACACCATTGCTCATACATCGTGGCCTTAGGAGTGTTCGTCCTATCAGTACAAAGTGAGTGGAGAAAGTGACGAATTTGCAAGAGTCGAAACTTTTCCGAGGTAGGCATTTCCAGTGAACCCAAACAATGGCCTAATGAAATGGGGCCATTGGGAGTAAAGAAGTGTCCTATCCGGAAAAGGCCTTTGTTCAGCCACCAATGAAATGCATGAATGTTCATCCCAGGGGGAAAGTCAGGGTTGTGAAACAGGTGTGTGAGGGGCCTTAAGGGGGAAATCAAGTTGGCGTGGGTATGCAATTGGTCGCAGAGGGCTAGGGAGTGAGACAAAGTGGGGGCTAAGGTGGCCGGTCTATGTTTGGGAGGTCTCCATGTTAAGAAGTCGAGTGTGAAATGTGGTACTGCTTTTCTCTCAATGGAGATCCAATCTGGCCTGCAGATTTTAGTGTAAATGGTTGAGAACTGTGCTAGCTGTGCTGCCTGGTAATATAGCCACTAGTTTGGTAGTCCCAGGCCCCCTTGTGACTGAACCCTGAACAATATTTCTTTAGCAAAGCGATGGCCCCTGTTCCCCCAGACAAACCTAATCACCCCGGACTGAAATTTGGTCAAGACAGATTTTTTAATCGGTATTGGAAGTGATCGGAACAGGTATAGAAGGCGTAGCAGGAGAGTCATTTTGACTGCGTTGAGTCTACCTAACCATGACAGGCCCTCCCCCGACCATTTTTGTAGGTCCTGCTCTAGAGAGCGGAGCATGGGGGGGTAGTTAGCGGCATATAGGTCTCCAATGTTTTTCGTCAGCTTGATACCCAAATAGGGGATTGAGGCGCTAGCCCATGTGAAGGGAAAGTGTGGTCGGAGTTGGTCTATGAGAGGTACCGGAACCGAAACATTGAGGGCCACAGATTTAGTTACGTTCACCTGAAGACCAGAGATGAGACCGAAGTCTCTCAAAAGTCTGAGGACATTAGGTGTGGATGTGAGAGGAGCAGTGAGGAACAAGAGCATGTCGTCAGCAAATAAGGCGCATTTGTGAACGTCAGTACCACATTTCACTCCCTTGATGTTCTCGTTCGATCTGATGGCTATAGCCAGGGTCTCGATTGCAATAGCAAAAATCAAGGGTGAAAGGGGACAGCCCTGTCTAGTTCCCCGACGAATACTGAAGGGTTCCGAGTAATGACCCATTAGTCGCACCTGTGCTGAGGAATATAAAGTGTGAATTATCGTGCGAAAACCGTCGCCAAACCCCCAGCGTTCTAGAATGTCAAAAATGTAGGGCCACGATACGGAATCAAAGGCCTTCTGCAGATCCAGCGACAGCAAGAAGCCCTCTTGTGCAGGGCCTCCGTCCCACCGGGACTGCAGAAGGGAAATCAAGTCAATAGCTCTGCGAACCTGGTCCGGTCCCTGTCTCCCCGGGATGAAGCCCACTTGGTCCCTATGTATATAATTAGCAATAAAGTTAGACATCCTGTTTGCCAGTATTTTAGTCATTATTTTGAGATTGTTATTGATTAACGAAATAGGGCGGTAGCTGCCCACCTCGCTTGGGTCTTTACCCTGTTTAAGTATGACCGAGATAAAAGCCGAATTTAAGTCGCTAGGGATAGGGGCTCCATCCCGGAGGGAGTTGAAGAACCGGGCCATGTAAGGAGCCAGACGAGGGCCAAACTTCTTGTAATAACATACCGAAAAACCGTCTGGACCCGGGGCAGAATTCGTTTTTAAGGATTTAATTATTTCTAAGATTTCCTCGGAGGAGAAGGGGGCATCTAGCAGGTCGCGGTGTGTTTGCTGTAGGTGAGGTAGGTTAATGTCTTGGAGAAACTGCTCTCTGGCCTTGGAATGAGTGTGGGGTACTGTCTCATAAAGATGTGAGAAAAAGTCGTGGAATGATTTCATAATGATGGTAGGATTTTGCGTCAGATTACCCGACGAGGCACGAATTTTGGGAAATACCAAGGTACGGAACCTCGGGCTAAGCTTAGTAGCTAACTTAGCGCCTATCCTATCCGATTGGTAATAGAAACGCGCGCCGGTGTGGGGTGTTGTTTGTGGGCTTTACTCAGCAAGCGGAAGTCTGCAGTGAGGCGCGAGACTTCCGCCCTGCTTTCCTTTTTAAGTTGTGAGGAGAGTTGTAAGATCCTGCCCCTCATCACCGCTTTGTGTGCTGCCCAAAGACATCCCGGGGAGACTGACCCCGTGTCATTTTCACTGAAGTAGTCGGAAAGAGCTTTGTCTAGGAGCGTGCAATGGTTTGGTTTGCTTAGAAGAGTTTCATTAAGGCGCCATTGAAAGGGGCTGTTCTGCCCTCACAATGTGTTTAAAGTACAAGGCTTGGCAGACAGCTAACAGCTTCCCAATAAAGACTCAGGAGGAAGGGCTAATAGTTGTAATCTTTACTGAGAATAAGTTTTTTGTAAAACTGCAAAACACAAATTATAAAAATATGCATTAGCATTTAACATTACATCACAAATGCAAATAGTAACAGGCATGCTACAATACTGTTAAGGCACTAGCTAGCACAAATGAGGCCTAGCTGAATGAACTCCCTGACAGAAACATCCTACCAAACAAACAGATGAAATGTAGTTGAATTAGTAGAACATATACTAATTAATTGAAAACTAATAACAGCCTACTTACAGACTTATGCTTCCAAGGCCAGTATTAAGAAATAGTGGAGGTCTTTATCATGCTTCCTTCACTGTAGAAAGATTATCTGCTGGACAGGAAGTGGGTGTAATATACTACACTTCCTGTTAATAATGGATGCCAAATTAAAGCAACAGTACGATCAGTAAATATATACCTTATACTGATCAGAACACTCCCCACCTGGCATAATGAACATTATACCACTATGTTTCATTTTTAAGAAGTAAAACAACTTCAGAGATAGGTCTAAAGTACACCTTAGGGGTGCCCTGTCTCATGACTTTAACTTTGACCTTTCTAACCTTACTATCATTACTAGGTACAGTCTCGACAATGAGTCCAACTGGCCATTCGTTTCGGTGGACCTGAGCGTCTTTTAGTAGGACAACATTTCCGACTTTGTAGGTTAGGCTTGTCAACTTGCCATTTTCTGTGTGACTGTGTTTGGAGATCCCTTCTCCTTTAAGAAGGCACTTGATGTCTTCTTTGAAAACTTCTTGCTGAACACATCTAATGATGATGATTTTTGCTTGCATAAGATGATTACACTTGTCAATGTTTGTAGCTCTACAGAAGGATTTGGCTAGGTGAATAAGCTTTCTTATAGCTCGAATGAGTGACTTCCAGGTGGAGAATCTTTCAAACCTGTGTGCGCCAAGGTTACCTCTAGTAGTAATGGTACTAAAAGCTGTTACTTGTGCACGTACTTCTTTGTCGTTATCTGGTTCTACAAGTTCAAATGTCTCAAACTGAGTGGTCTCTTCAATTTCTGATCTAGTCAAAAAAGATGGTCCTGAAAACCAGTTAGTGTGCTTAAGGGCAGCCGCTAGAACCGGTCTAGTCCCATGATCGGCTGGATTTTTATCCGTACTGATGTAGTACCACTGTTCTGGCCGTGTGGACTTTCTGATGCGTATCACTCTGTTTGACACGTACATGTAGAATCTTCTTGAAGCATTGTGAATATATCCTAACACAATCTTGCTGTCTGTGTAAAACTTCACTGCATGAATTTCAATGTCAAGTTCTGCAACGATCAAGTCTGCCATCTCCACTGCTAAGACAGCAGCACAAAGCTCCAAACGTGGAACAGTGTGAGCAGGACGTGGAGCTAGTTTGGACTTTCCCATGATAAACCCAGCATAACTTTGTCCTTCAAAGTCCATTACTCTAAGGTAGGCTACAGCTGCTATTGCCATAGTGGATGCGTCTGAGAATACACACAATTCTCTTTGCTTCGTGGCAGACAAAGAAACAGGGACATATGACCTTTGGATGATAAGTTGTTCAAGCTCTATTAATGAGTCCTTCCACAACTTCCACTGCATTTCTTTCTCCTTAGGTAGAGGCGTATCCCATTCACTTTGTTCATGTTCAGTAGTAATTTCTCTCATAAGAGCCTTGCCTTGCATGGTTATGGGGGCTACAAATCCTAGGGGGTCGTAAAGGCTGTTGACCGTGGACAAGACACCTCTTCTCGTGAATGGCTTCTCTTCTCTGGATACTCTAAATGTAAAGCTGTCGGTTTTGAGATCCCAACTGAGCCCTAAACTTCTTTGAAGGGGCAGTGAATCTGTTCCTAGATCCAGGTCCTTGAGGTCTTTTGCACGGTCCTCTGAGGGAAATGCTTCCATTACTTTGCTGCTATTGGACGCTATTTTGTGTAACCTTACGTTAGATTCTGCTAACATCTCTCTTGTTCTTTTCAGGATGTCGATAGCCTCTTCGTTGCTGGAGAAAGAAGCGAGTCCATCGTCTACATAAAAATTTCTCATGACAAACTGTTTAGCATCTGTTCCATGCTCTTCACCTTCCTGTGCTGCTCGTCTCTGGTTGTAGATAGCTACAGCTGGGGAGGGGCTGTTCCCGAACATATGTACTTTCATCCTATATTCTGTAACATCTTTGTTAAAGTCATTGTTTTCATACCACAGGAACCTCAGGTAGTCTCTGTGATCTTTGCGGACAAGGAAACAGTAGAGCATTTGTTGCACATCTGCTGTGACTGCAACGCGTTCTTTTCGGAACCTGATGAGGACTCCAAAGAGTGTATTATTCAGGTCAGGTCCACTGAGGAGGACATCGTTTAGGGAAAGGCCTTCATACTTTGCACTGGAGTCAAATACTACTCGTATCTGTCCTGGTTTCTGAGGATGATACACTCCAAATATTGGTAAGTACCAACGTTCTTGTTTTTCTTCCAATGGTGGTGCTATTTCAGCTTGACCACTGTCGAAGATCTTTTGCATGAAATCATGGAAGTGTTCCTTCATATCTGTCTTTCTGTCTAGAGTGAGTCGCAATGAGGTGAGACGCTTTACTGCTTGTCCTTTGTTGTTAGGAAGGTGACGTCGTGGTGAACGGAAAGGTAGTGGAGCTACCCAGCTGTTTGACTCATCTATAAAGACTTCTCTGTCCATGATCTCAAGGAAGAGGCTATCTTCAACAGATGGTGCTGGTTTGTCATCATCTCGCGTTCTTTCAAACACCTTGCATCCTAGCTCATCTGTATCTTTAGATGAGGTTACGGCCTCCATGTAACTCTGAACTTTCTGCTTTTGTATTGGGTTGACTAGTCTCTCTTTAATCTGTATCCTGTTGGTACAGGGGCTAAGACATGATGTGCGGCCATTTTGCAACATGTTTGTTTTGTAGACATTCACTTTTGCCGGCTTGTGAGCTCCATCCAGACATACATCACCAATGATGACCCATCCAAGGTCAAGACGCTGTGCAAATGGTGCATTGTGTGGCCCATTGTATTGCTCTCTGACCTTGTGCACTCTCAGTATGTCTCTTCCAAGTAGAAGGATAATTGCAGCACCTGGGTCCAGTACTGGAATCTTGTCTGATATTTGCATCAGATGAGGGTAGTGACATGCAATTTCAGGTGTGGGTATCTCTGCTCTATCATCTGGTATCATATCACATTCTATGAGAGTGGGCAGAGTCAGCTGCGTTTTCCCATCTAATGACTCGATGATGTAGTTGTTTGCTCTTCTCCCTGATGTCTCCACAACTCCTGAACATGTCTTCAAAGTATACGGAGTTGGACTTCCTCTGTCACCGAAGAGGTCAAAGAACTCTGTTCTTGCCAAAGATCTGTTACTTTGTTCATCCAAGACTGCATACATTCTGATTGCCTTCTCTCTGAGGCCTGCAGGATACACCTTGACTAAACATATCTTGGAGCATGATCTAGAGCTAAATGTGTTTGTGCAGATCTCAGTGCACTTTGAGGTTATTGCTGGTAATGCACTCTCATTTTGCTCCCCACCATGATCTTCTTGGGTTACCGGAGTCTCTGTTTTCCATGGTGCTGGTCCTGGGTGTAAAGCAGACAGATGGTTGTCATTATTGCATTCTTTGCATCAAATTGTCTTCACACAGTCTTTAGCAAGATGTTGAGTTGAACCACAGCATCTAAAACAAATGTGCTTGTCCTTAAGATAGGATTTGCGCTCCTCTATTGTCTTGCATCTGAAACTGCGACATTTACTCAGTGGATGAGGCTTGTTATGTAGTGGACACTGCTTATCTGGGTCCTCAATTTGCATTCCTGAGCTTTTATCCTGGTTGGCCTCAAACCCAGTCGGTACTTCTGTCTTCCGTACAGACACTGTTGCTCTGCGTTCTTTATTGTGCACTGGAGGTTGTTTCTCTGTCTTTACAGAACTGGAGCCTCCCATGTTCAAAAAGGCGAAGCTTGGGTCATTGCGTATTTTAGCTTGATTCACAATGAATTTGGCGAAGAAGGAGAAAGGTGGAAATGCTACCTGATGATCTTCCTTGTATTTTGATGCTTGCGTGATCCTTCTTTCTTGTAAGCTGTAAGGAAGCTTCTCGATTACCGGTTTCACTCCACGTGCTGTATCCAAATATGAGAGACCTGGCAGGTATCCACCAGCCTTTGCCGCCTCCAGCTCTAAAAGTATGTCCCCAAGCTCTCTCAGCTTCTGATTGTCTTTGTTTGTTATTTTTGGATAATTTTCAATTTTCTTCAGAAGTGCATCTTCAATTACTTCAGGTGACCCATAGCAGTCTTCCAATCTCTGCCATAACATTGTAAGCCCTGCTGTCGCATCATGAACATGTACTGACCTGATTCTTTTGGCTTGCTCAGTGGACTCTGGTCCGAGCCATTTGGAGAGTAGATCAAGCTTTTCCCTGTCTTTCATATTTAATTCTTGGGTGCTGCTTAGAAAAGATGACTTCCAGGCCCAATAGTTTTCTGGACGATCATCAAACTTCAGGAGACCAGAGCTCACCATTTCACGGCGTATCAAGTATTTTGTAACATCTGTGACTCCTGCTGCCTCAGGTGGGCATTTTCTGGGAACAAACACAGGGCATGTCTGTGGCTGGTAAGACGGTTGGGATGCTTGGTTAAACCCACTATATTTGTGTGGTTGTTCTCGTTTACTGCAAGTCTTTCTGCTATAGGCCGGATTTTTATTTTCCCGTGGAGGGATTATGTCACCATTCGTTTGATTTCCTGAAGGACCAACAGATTGGTCTCTGAGTATGTAACTACTTGGCTTGTTATAGTATAGTTCTGGTTCAGTCTTGTAGCATCGAGCGATATCAAAGTTGCCTGCTGCTAGCGGGACCCTGGATGATTCTAATGCATCATTAGACTGTTGATCAGTGTCTATGTTTGCGTGCAATTGTACATACTCACAAGTGCGTTGGATTGCACTGAGTGGTGTCATCTGGGTATCTATCACCGAGTGCTCTCTGTGCTGTTCTTCTGCAGCTCTCATGAGCACCTCGGCTTCAGCTAAGGCTGCTGAAGCTGTTTTTTCTTGCTTGATAATATGTAAAGATGCTTTCACCTCTGCTTTTCTTCTAAGTGCTTCAGCTTTACTTTTAGCTTTAATCATATGATGTTCTTCATCGATGCAGCCCTGCTCTCTTATCATTTCAGCTTCACGTATTGCATAGGAAGCCAGTGCACGCGCGGCTTCTGCTTTTGCATGGGCCCTGGCAGCTGCAGCACTGGTGGATGACAGGTTAGAGCAGCTTGAATGTCTAGAGCTAGTGCGCTTGGACCTGGCAGATTCAGCACTAGCTGATGTCTGATCCGACTGACTAGAGACTCTGGAGCTTGTGCAGCGTGACCTGTTGGTTGGCATATTGTGTATGCTTTCCTCTGCTTGTGTATGCTGAGGGATGACTGGTGTAGTATCCTTGTCTGTGTGCTGCATGATGAAACAGATTACTTCTTTGTAATGTCTGTGGCTGTAGAGGTTAGCTGATGATGAGCAGACTGAATCCACCCTTCTTTAGACTAGGCCCGCTGTGTTAAAAGTCTTTTTACTGTTCTGCCCTCACAATGTGTTCAAAGTACAAGGCTTGGCAGACAGCTAACAGCTTCCCAATAAAGACTCAGGAGGAAGGGCTAATAGTTGTAATCTTTACTGAGAATAAGTTTTTTGTAAAACTGCAAAACACAAATTATAAAAATATGCATTAGCATTTAACATTACATCACAAATGCAAATAGTAACAGGCATGCTACAATACTGTTAAGGCACTAGCTAGCACAAATGAGGCCTAGCTGAATGAACTCCCTGACAGAAACATCCTACCAAACAAACAGATGAAATGTAATTGAATTAGTAGAACATATACTAATTAATTGAAAACTAATAACAGCCTACTTACAGACTTATGCTTCCAAGGCCAGTATTAAGAAATAGTGGAGGTCTTTATCATGCTTCCTTCACTGTAGAAAGATTATCTGCTGGACAGGAAGTGGGTGTAATATACTACACTTCCTGTTAATAATGGATGCCAAATTAAAGCAACAGTACGATCAGTAAATATATACCTTATACTGATCAGAACAGGGGCCCTTCACCCCGACCCACCCCTGAGTGACATAGACATTACCGAGTGGTCGGACAGTGGAGTGTCATATATTTTGGAGGAGGTTACTCTCGGGATTACGTGTGGGGGGACAAATATGTGGTCAATCCTGGAGAAAGTGTGGTGGGGGACCGAGTAGTGCGTGTAGTATCTAGTTTGGGGGGTTCATTTCCCTCCAGATATCAATCAGGCCAAAAGATCATACTATTTGCGCTACCCGAAGGCTACGTTTAGGGGGCCGTTTTGATTTGGGCCGCAGGGGGTTTGATTTGTCAAAGGAGTAGTCAAATGGGGTACGGCAGACGGGAGATCCAGCGGGAACCTGTAGCTGAGGAGGAGGGGGGGAGGAGAAAGGAGAGAAGAGCAGAGAAAAGAGGTATAAAGGAGTGAAAGAACGAACCATTAGATATTGCATCAAAAATTTTTTACCCATATCCCCACGGACCAGCGAGGGCCCCCCCCCCTGCCTGGACAGGTACCCAAAACCAAGCAAAAATTCTGCGACCCAAGGGTCGAGAGAGTCTGGGTCCGATAGGGGGATGAACAAGGGTTCAGCTATCGGAGCCAGAGAGAGGCGCACTACGACCACTCCGGTCAACGCCGCCTCTGATTGAAATTGTGGCAGTACATAAACAAAGCAATGCAAGCCCTGCTATCACATGGTAATAGTGACCAAAAAGCTTCGAGTATTTTGGGAGAAAAAGGAAAAAAGAAAACATTATTAAAAACGGAACAGTACAACCTTTTCCCCGGAAAATCTGGACCCATGGGTATCCGAAAGGAAGTCCTGGGGAGAACTCAGAAGAGGAAAGGGGAAAGTCACCAAAAAGCTGACATCAAGTCTGTCGTCAGCACAGACCCAGGGGAGGATCAAAAACAGAGACTGCTGATGCTGCAGGCCCACTCATGGGGGAAAGGACTCTTTCGATCGCTTGGAAAGCTGTTTCTGCCACACTGGCGACACTGGGCTGGTGGGGGATGTTCTCTTGACAGACGATGCTCCTCGAGAGGCAGAAGACTGTGGGACGTCCTGGGTGATCAGACCCAGATGAAGGAGAAGTCGTTCCCCTTCTTGGAACGTTGAAAAATTGTATGGTTTGTTGCGGTATGAGAAGTTTAATCTCAGCGGAAAGGCCCATCTGTAGGTGATCTCTTTGTTCGCCAGGACTTGTAGGAGTGGTTTCAGGGCTCTTCTTTTTTGTACGGTATATGGGGAAATATCAGCGAAGATTTGGACCTGATGACCTTGGAACATCAGTTTCTCTGCTGACCTGGAGAGCTTCATCACTTCTTCCTTGACTGCATAGAAATGCGGTTTCACGATGATGTCTCGTGGCAGACCATCGGAGCGAGGTGGTTGTAGCGCCCTGTGGGCTCTGTCGAGCTCTAAGCGATGAGCTGGAATATTGGGGATTAGACTTTTGATGAAGTCCTGAACTGCCATGTGGGTGTCTTTAACGGATTCGGGGAGCCCCCTGAGACGAAAGTTGTAACGTCTTGACCTGTTCTCGAGGTCATCAATTTTGGAGGTGGCGGATTCCAGTTGATCCTGGAGATCCTGGATTCTGGAAGTATTTTGGTTGATTCTCAGAATGGCCTAATCAGATTTTTGTTCGATCACTTCAATTCTGGTGCCAATCTGCTGCAAATCTGCATGTATGGAGGCAGTAATCTGTGTAGTTGTGTGGGATAGGCCTTTAGATAACATCTGGGAAAAAGCAGCCATCATAGAGGGGAAATCAGTAGGGGAGGGAGGAGGGAGATCTCTGGCCTGTATGTCCCAGGGGTCCGGGCTGTGAGGTAGATCCAGCTGAGGGGTGAGAGCTGCCCCTCCAAATGTCCTCCGTAACAAAGAGTCAGTGGATGCTGGAGAGGGGAACCCTGGGAGAGTACTCAAGCATCCGATGCTTGTGAGGACGGGAGGGCCCCTTGATCCTGCTCTGCAATAGAGTCTGACAGGCCCGGCTGGCCCTGTGAGAAGACAGCCGCCATTTTGGGATGGCCGGGCCGCTCCAGGGATCCCTTCAGGGCGTTGATAAGGTTCCGCCTGGAGGAAGACAAGGACATCCAGGTGTGGCTGGAGGTGTCCCCAAGCTGCAGGGACAAGAGCCTGGCCGTAACGAGGGCTTGCACCGCCGCTATAGACGGCGTTAGATCAGAGCGGCGCGGAGCTCCCGGGCTAAGCGGCCATCTTGGACGCTGCCGCGCATGCGCCTGCATTTATTATTTTTTAATAAAAAGATGAACAAAGGCTCTTGAGTCAGGCAGGCACATAAATGGGTGGTTTTATGTACAGATATGTGAGTGTTTGTGTGTGTGTGTGTATACTGTATATACAGTATATATATATATATATATATATATATTACACACGCATGTGTGTTTGAGTTTTGGGGTGCACGCCCTAATGCAATAGGCTGCACACGCCTATGGCTGCCACCATTATGTTTCATGGTGCATATGGTGTGTTCAGGGTGATGTGCAGTTTTAGTTTTCCGCCACACTTAGCGTTTTGCTTTTAGGCCAAAAAGTTAAATTTTGGTCTCATTTGACCAGAGTACCTTCTTCCACATGTTTGCTGTGTCCCCCACATGACTTCTCACAAACTGCAAATGGGACTTCTTATGGCTTTCTTTCAACAATGGCTTTCTTCTTGCCAATCTTCCATAAAGGCCAGATTTGTGGAGTGCACGTCTAATAGTTTTCCTGTGGACAGATTCTCCCACCTGAGCTGTGGATCTCTGCAGCTCCTCCAGAGTTACCATGGGCCTCTTGGCTGCTTCTCTGATTAATGCTCTCCCTGTACAGGCTGTCAGTTTAGGTGGATGGCCATGTCTTGGTAGGTTTGCAGTTGTTCAAAGCTTGAGATATTTTTTATAACCTAACCCTGCTTTAAACTTCTCCACAACTTTATCCCGGACCTGTCTGGTGTGTTCCTTGGCCTTCATGATGCTGTTTGTTCACTAAGGTTATCTAACAAACCTCTGAGGGCTTAACAGAACAGCTGTATTTATAATGAGATTAAATTACACACAGGTGGACTCTATTTAATAATTAGGTGACTTCTGAAGGCAATTGGTTCCACTAGATCTTAGTTAGGAATATCAAAGGGGGTAAAGGGGGCTGAATACAACTGTACCCCACACTTTTCACATATTTATTTGTAAAAAAAAAATTTGAAAACCATTTATCATTTTCTTTCCACTTCACAATTATGTGCCACTTTGTGTTGGTCTATCACATAAAATCCCAATAAAACACATTTACGTTTTTGGTTGTAACGAAATGTGGACAATTTCAAGGGGTATGAATACTTTTTCAAGGCACTGTATATTTGGAAAAAAATATGCATTAGATCTCTGCAATATATGCACTTCCCTGTGTTTTATCTCTTTAACCACTAGCGAACCAGCCCCCGTCGTTATGCAGCAGCAGGCTGGCTCTCCTGCGCAAATCGCCGTAGCTGTACAGCGTCTCGTGCAGGCATGCACTCACCACCGGCGGCAGGTGCTCGCACCTCCTGCACACTTTGGGAGCGTGCCTGCAGGTTGGGTGGACTTGATGTCCGCCGGCGACCCGCAATCCCCTAGTACAGAGGCAGAACAGGGATCTACCAGTGTAAACAAGCAGATCCCCGTTCTGACAGGGGACATGTCAGAGATCTACTGTTCCTAGTGATCGGGAGCAGTCATCTCTGTCATGTCCCTGTCAGCCCATACCCCCTACAGTTAGAACACACCCAGAGAACACACGTAACCCCTTGATTGCCCCTTACTTTTTTTAGTTAGTTAGTTAGTCAGGTTGAAAAAAGACACAAGTCCATCCAGTTCAACCATAAAAAAAAGAAAAAATCGTACAATCCAATATACCCACATCTATACCCACAGTTGATCCAGAGCAGGGGTCTCAAACTGGTGGCCCTCCAGCTGTTGCAAAACTACAAGTCCCATGAGGCATTGCAAGGCTCACAGTTACAAGCATGACTCCTACAGGCAGAGGCATGATGGGACTTGTAGTTTTGCAACAGCTGGAGGGCCACCAGTTTGAGACCCCTGATCCAGAGGAAGGCAAACAAAACCCAGCAGAGCATGCTCCAATTTGCTACAGCAGGGGAAAAAATTCCTTCCTGATCCCCCAAGAGGCAATCGGATCTTCCCTGGTCAACTTTACCTATAAATGTTAGTACCCAGTTATATTATGTACATTTAGGAAAGTATCCAGGCCTTTCTTAAAGCAATCTACTGAGCTGGCCAGAACCACCTCTGGAGGAAGTCTATTCCACATTTTCACAGCTCTTACTGTGAAGAAACCTTTTCATATTTGGAGATGAAATCTCTTTTCCTCTAGGCATAAAGAGTGCCCCCTTGTCCTCTGTGTTGACCGTAAAGTGAATAACTCAACACCAAGTTCACTATATGGACCCCTTATATATTTGAACATGTTGATCATATCCCCCTATATTCTCCTCTTCTCAAGAGTGAATAAATTCAGTTCCTTTAATCTTTCCTCATAGCTGATCTCCTCCATGCCTCTTATCAGTTTGGTTGCCCTTCTCTGCACTTTCTCCAGTTCCCCCGATATCCTTTTTGAGAACTGGTGCCCAAAACTTAACTGCATATTCCAGATGAGGTCTTACTAATGATTTGAACAGGGACAAAATGATATCTCTCTCTCTGGAGTCCATACCTCTCTTAATACAAGAAAGGACATTGCTCGCTTTGGAAACCGCAGCTTGGCATTGCATGCTATTATTGAGCTTATGATCTACCAAAACCCCCACATTCTTCTCCACTACGGATTCCCCCAATCGTACTCCCCCTAGTATGAATGATGCATGCATATTCCTAGCCCCCAAGTGCATAACTTTACATTTCTCAACATTAAACCTCATCTGCCACATAGACGCCCAATTAGACAGAGCATTGAGGTCAGCTTGTAAATTGGAGACATCCTGTAAGGACGTTATTCCACTGCATAGTTTGGTGTCATCTGCAAAGACAGAAATGTTACTTTTGATCCCAGAGCCAATATCATTTATAAAGATATTAAAGAGTAAGGGTCCCAGCACTGAACCTTGAGGTACACCACTGATAACCCTAGACCATTCAGAGTAAGAATCATTAACCACTACTCTCTGAATATGGTCTTTTAGCCAGTTTTCTATCCATTTACAAACTGATATTTCCAAGCCTGTAGACTTTACTTTACACAAGAGCCGTGTGTGCGGAACTGTATCGAACGCTTTTGCAAAATCCAAGTATACCACGTCTACAGCCACCCCTCTGTCCAAGGTTTTACTTACCTCTTCATAAAAAGAAATCAGGTTTGTCTTACAACTTTTGTCTTTCATGAATCCATGCTGTCTGTTGCTTAAAATGTTTTTTTTCCAGCAAGAACTCATCTATGTGGTCTTTTATTAAACGCTCCAGTATCTTCCCGACTATAGTTAAACTAACAGGTCTATAGTTACTTGGTAAAGACTTTGATCCCTTTTTAAATATAGGCACCAAGTTTGCCCTGCGCCAATCCAGTGGTACTATTCCCGTCATTAATGTGTCCCTAAAAATTAGATACAATGGCTTTGAAATTACAGAGCTCAATTCTTTTAGGATCCGTGGGTGGATGCCATCAGGTCCAGGTGCTTTATCCACCTTTATTCCGTCTAAATATTTCTGGACCATATCACTTTTGAGCCATTGGGGATCATTTGGGGCTGTGTCATTACCACCACCCTTATGGACATGAGCTCCCCCATGCTCTTTTGTATACACAGAGCTGAAGAAAGTATTTAATAAATTAAGATTCTCCTTGTCCCCAGTCACCCACTCTAGATTATTTTGTAAAGGGCCTACATGCTCAGACCTGACCTTTTTACTATTAATATATTTGAAGAATGTTTTGGGGTTTGTCCTACTATCTTTTGCAATCTGTCGTTCATTTTGAATTTTTGCATCCTTGATTTCCTTTTTACATATTCTGTTAAATTCTTTGTAACATTTAAACGACACTAGTGTTCCTTAATTTTTATATTTTTTAAAAGCTCTTTTCCTATTGTTTATAACTTTTTTAACTTTGACCGTGAGCCACATAGGTTTTATTTTTAGCCTTTTAAACTTATTGCCCATGGGAATATACTTTGCAGTGAGGTCCCAAACGGTCTTTTTGAAGAATTCCCATTTCTGTTCTGTGTTTATCGATGCCAATATTCCCTCCCAGTCTAAATCCTGGAGAGCAGCCCTCATCCTTGGAAAATTTGCTCTCTTGAAGTTAAGTGTTTTTATGTCTCCCGTATGTATCTATTGTTTACAGCTAACATCAAATAAAATCATGTTATGATCACTGCTACCCAGCCATTCCTTTATCTGAACATTAGTAATAAGCTCTGCATGGTTTGAGATTACCAGGTCCAACAGAGCTTCATCCCTAGTTGGGGCCTCAATAAACTGGACCATCAAATTGTCCTGTACTAGGTTTATAAATTTTTGCCCTTTAACTGTCCCAGCAGTGCCATTACTCCAGTCTATTTCTGGGTAGTTAAAATCCCCCATTATTATCACCATCCCAGCCTTCGCAGCCCTTTCCATCTGTGCAAGGAGCTGAGTCTCCACCTCCTCGTTAACATTGGGAGGTCTATAACAAACTCCAATGATTAACTTTGAACTACTCACATCTATATGCAGTTCCACCCATAATGCTTCAGACTCTTCACACTCTCTATCAATCAGGTCCTCTTTCACATTTGCTTTGAGATCACTTCTCACATAGAGACAGACCCTGCCACCTTTCCTTTTTACCCTGTCTCTCCGAAAGAGTGCATAGCCAGGAATATTAATAGCCCAGTCCTGTGAGGATTGAAACCAAGCAATACCATAGCTCTCCTCATGCACCAGAGCTTTCAACTCACCTATTTTGCTTGGCAGACTTCTGGCATTGGTGAATAAACACTTTAATGCATTATTACATTTTGCTCTGGTGTTTTTCATATCATTTTTAGTAGTACAAATGGCACTATAGTTTCCAATGGCTGTTTGCAACATGGGAACTTTCTTGTCACCTGCCATAACCCTCCCCCCATCTATCCCCATTCCACCCTCCATTAATGTCTGACCCCTAACTGACCTGTCTTCCCGATGTAATTCTAGTTCACCCTCCCCCCTCAATCCTAGTTTAAATACTCCTCCAGCCTTCCTATAAACCTCTCCCCCAGCACAGCAGACCCCCTCCATTCAAGTGCAAACCATCTTTAGCATATAGGTTGCACCCCAATGAAAAGTCAGCCCAGTGCTCTAGAAATCCAAATCCCTCCTCCCTACACCAGGTCTTTAGCCATGCATTCAGCTCTCTAATCACCCCCTGCCTTTCCCGTGTTGCGCGTAGCACAGGCAATATTTCAGAGAATATCACCTTGGAGGTCCTTCCCTTCAACTTGCAGCCTAGTTCTTTAAATTGATTCTTAAGGAGACTCCAGTTTCCATGTATACTTTCATTGGTTCCTACGTGGACCAAGACAGCTGGGTCATGCCCAGCCCCTCCCAGTAAATTATCCACCCGGTCCACCACATGCCGAACCCTAGCACCAGGGACACAGCAAACCATTCGGTTGAGGCGATCCTGGTGACAAATTATCAATCCTTCTGATTATAGAATCCCCTATTACCACCAACTGTCTAGGCCTACCTGCACTCCCCTCACCACCTCTACTAGATGGGCTACTCTCCCGGCTGTTAGGGGTAGCAGTGACATCTAGGGCTGCCACCTCTGTGTTTGCCACTTCCACATCTTCACCCAACTTGGCAAATTTGTTTTGATGCACAAACACAGGACTGGCCTTCATATTCTGTCAGCCCCTTCCACTCCCTCTAACTACATTTACCCATCTTCCCATCTGATAATCCTGACTTGCCCCTCCGCCCTCCACATCAACCCTACTGACCACTGCTCAGCGAGCAAAGGACCCCCTGCAAAGTTGTCCTTTCTGCCCAGTGTTGCAACTTGCTCCTCCAGATCTCTAAAGCTAGCTTCCAGAAGGACAACCTGCTCACATCTGTCACAGTGGTATCCATGCTGGAGCTGTTGCACCAATTTTGAATACATGTGGCACACTGTGCACTGAGCAAAACCTTCAACCTTGCTAGCACTCATTTCCCAGTTACAAAACAATTACTTAAGGGAAGTTTAGGATGTTACTTACAGATTATAAGACTCCTGTTTTAACTCCTGTTTTCAACTCCTTGTTATTAACTCTCCACTTTAGGTCAAAATTCCACTTGTGTTCACAAAATTCACATGCAAGCCACCATCAGCTGGGAGCAAGCTACTGTTAACCCCTTCCCTGCCAGTGTCATTTTTACATTGATCAGTACATTTTAATAGTGTCATTTGGGGTCACATTTTTGTCCCGCAATGTCGCAGTCCCACTAAAAATGGCAGATCGCCACCATTACCAGTAAAAACAATTAAAAAAAAAGTCTGTAAATCTATCCCAAGTTTTGCGCAAACCAATCAATACACGCCTATTGACATTTTTTTTTACCAAAAATATGTAGAAGGATATATATTGGCCTAAACTGATGAATAAATGTCTTTTTTTATATATTTTTTGGGGGATATGTATTATAGCAAAAAGAAAAAAAAAATTTTGCTCTTTCTTTGTTTATAGCGCAAAAAAAAAAAAACGGCAGAGGTGATCAAATACCACCAAAAGAAAGCTCTAATTGTGGGAAAAAAAGGACACCAATTTTGCTTGGGTACAGCGTAGCACAACCACGCAATTGTCAGTTAAAGCGACGCAGTGCTGTATCGCAAAAAATGGCCTGGTCATTAAGGGGGCAAATCCTTCCGGGGCTGAAGTTGTTAAAGCGGAGTTCCACACAAAACTGGAACTTCTGCTTTAAGGACTCATAACCCCCTGACATGCCACATTTGGCATGTCATTATTCTTTAGGGGGGGGTGGAGTGGGTACCTAGTTTTGACAGGTACCCAGCTCCCACTTACGCCTAGGCGATTCAAGTGGAAATCCTCCTCTCCCCCTCCTTCCCTGCAATCTTCCGGGACACGTCACAGGTCCCTGAAGATGGCCGGCCATTGAGAAGGTGCAGTGCGCACCCGGCTGTGAAGCTACAAGCTGTCACAGCCAGGTGCCCACACTTGTGATGCCGGCGCCGGAGAGAACCAAGGGTTGGGGCGGCCGCATTGCTGGATCGTGGGAGAGGTGACAGTGTGTTTATTAAAAGTCAGCAGCCACACTTTTTGTAGCTGCTGACTTTTAATAAACACAAAACTGAGTGGAACTCTGCTTTAAAGAACCTGCAAGTACAGAAAGAATTCCAAGTATGGATATTTTTACATACAGTAGTTAGGACCAGGTCAGTTCGGACCAATGTAATATTGTATATATCATACCTGGTTGGTCCCTGTGGAAGCTGGAAATCACTGTAGTAGACACCACTGATCCAATAATCTCCACTAGCTTCTAGGTCCCATGCTGAGCAGCTGCCCTGCAACGTACTGAACACAGAGTTCACCTGCTCAGCAAAGGTGTCATTCAGAAATTGTATGGATGAGACAGAAATCGTGATGTTGCTGCCCCACCGCTCAACCTCACTCAGTCAGAGAACACATTGCATTAATTGAGAAGATGCAAAGCTATCTTTGAATGGTGCCTGTCCTGAGTGGGAGACCTCCTGCACAGGGCCATCTTTAATATTGATTGGACCCTAGGCAACAATTTTCTTGCCCCCCTCCATGCAGTTTCCCTCTCCACCTGCTCTGAGACATACAATAAATAGCAGCTAGACTCAAAATCTGTTTACTGAATCAGATCAGGCAGCGATTGTGATTGGTTGCCAGAGGTTACAGTGTATCATTACCACTCACTGACTGGTTGCTAGAGGTCACAGCACACATTACGGCTCACTGATTAGTTGCTAGAGGTTACAGCTCATGGTTTCTGCTGGTTGATTGGTTGCTAGAGATTACTGTACATCAATACTGCTCACGGATTGGTTACTAGAGGTTACTCCACATCACTACTGCTTACTGAATGGTTGCTAGAGGTTACAGCACATCATCTCCTCACTGCCTGCACACCATGGACTGGGGAGGTGAAGGACCCATTAATAGACAGAAAAATCCTAGGGATCCTAGGACTCCTGGGATCAGTGGCAGTGCTGGGGGGAGGGGAGGGTGTGATCAATGGCAATGCTGATTTTTTTTTACGGACTACCAATATAAAGAGGAATTTCAACACTGGCCACCAAAGTAATAGGGGTTTACACTGACCACTAATGTAATAGAAGCATTCACAGTAACCACCAATCTAAGGAGGGATTTACACTGACCACCAATGTAAGGGGAACATTCACACTGGCCACTAGTGTGAATGAAAGGATTCTACACCAAGCACCAATGTAATGAGAGGATTTACACTGACCACCAATGTAACTGAGACATTTAGCCTGCGTTCACATTTGTGTGTGTTGGGAACGCATGCAGAATCGCTTTCCTGACACCACAGAATCGCGCTGCCCTTTAGCAGATACACAGCAGTGCCATTAATTGTTAATTACACCCTCCCGCATCTGCTGACATGTGCCTTGGCACCGTGTAATTTTGAAAAAGGGTTTGGGACTTTCTTCCACATTTGTAGTAAATAGAGCAGCCCATTGAAATGAATGTGACCACGTGACCTACATCTTTATCCACCCTGTTAGTACACCTTTGCATCCTAAAACCCCTGTTAACCACTTGCTTACTAGGCACTTAAACCCCCCTCCTATCCAGACCAATTTTCAGCTTTCAGTGCTCTCACACTTTGAATGACAATTACTCAGTCATGCAACACTGTACCCAAATGATTTTTTGTCCTTTTTTTCATACAAATAGAGCTTTATTTTGGTGGTATTTGATCACCTCTGGGTTTTTAATTTTTTGCGCTATAAATGAAAAAAGACCGAAAATTTTGAAAAAAAACTAATTTTTCTTAATTTCTGTGATAAAATTTTGCAAATTAGTAATTTTTCTTCATACATTTTGGCCACAATTTATACTGCTACATATCTTTGGTAAAAATAACCAAAACTTTGTGGAAATTATTTGGTCTGTGTGAAAGTTTTAGAGTCTACAAGCTATGGTGCAAATCATAAAAAAAATTATCACATCTGATGTACTGGTGGCCTATCTCATTTCCTGAGACCCTAACAAGCCAGGAAAGTACAAATGCCCCCCAAATAACCCCTTTTTGGAAAGTAGACATTTCAATGTTTAGTTAGAGGCATAGTGAGTTATTTGAAGTTGTATTTTTTTCCCACAATTCTTTGCAAAATTGAGATTTTTTTCCCCCACAAAATTGTCATTGTAATAGCTTATTTCTCTCACATGGCATGTGTATACCACAAATGACACCCCAAAATACATTCTGCTTCTCCTCCTGAGTATTACGATACCACATGTGTGGGACTTTTTCACTGCCTGGCCACATACAGAGGCCCAACATGCATGGAGCACCATCAGGTGTTCTAGGAGCATAAATTACAAATCACATTTCTCAACCACCTATTACATTTTTGAAGGCCCTGGAGCACCAGGACAATGGAAACACCCACAAAATTACCCCATTTTGGAAAGCTTACACCCCAATGTATAATCTATGAGGCATAATTAGTCTTTTGAATGGTTTATTTTTTTCCAGAAGTTTTTGAAAATGTGTAAAAAAAATGAAAACGCATTTTTTTTTACACAAAGTTGTCAGTTTATAAGATATTTCCAACACAGCATTTAGATAGCAAAAATGGCACCCCAAAATACATTCTGCTACATCTCCTGAGTATTACAATACCACATGTGTGTGACTTTTTCACTGCCTGGCCACATACAGAGGCCCAACATGCAGGGAGCACAATCAGGTGTTCTAGAAGCATAAATTACACATCACATTTCTCAACCACCTATTACACTTTTGAAGGCCCTGGAGCACCAGGACAATGGAAACACCCACAAAATGACCCCATTTTGGAAAGCTTACACCCCAATGTATAATCTATGAGGCATAATGAGTCTTTTTAACGGTTCATTTTTTTCCAGAAGTTTTTTGAAAATGTGGAAAAAAAATGAAAACGCATTTTTTTTACACAAAGTTGTCAGTTCATAAGGCAGAGGTGAGTTCCAGATCAGGCAGAGGTATGTACAGAATCGTTAGGCAGAAGCATGGTCAAATAACAAGCCAGGGTCAGTTACAGAGCAGGCAGTGGTATAAGGGGTGTGAGGGTAAATTGCAGGAACGGAGGCTTGCGTTTACCATACTTCACTAATAAATTACTGAAGTATGGTAACGGCGAAAACATTCACCTAAGCAGAGGCCTGGTTCAGAAGGACATTGTGCACAATAAAAAGATGTGTCTCATCTGAATCCTGCTCTGGTACACACCTTACATTTTTTTTGCCGTCGTTGGCCTGTTGGTTTGGGAGGGATTTTATCGGGAAAGTGGCGCTCGGAGAGTCGACTTAGAACATCTGATCAGATATTTTCTGGTGGGCCGTTCGGGAATGTAAGGGCAGTGAAAACTTCCTGGTGGTTAGCCAAGGAAGCGTTTGGGGTTTTGGGTGGAGTTACGATAAATTACATATGAATTGTAGATGGCCAAATGAAAAAAATAAATTGTGACTTTTTTATACCAATGGTATGTCCGTCTTGTGGCAAGGTACGGTTCCAGCATCTGGTCATTCAAGTCGACTCCCCCCATAAACAAATTATAATCATAGATGCATTTAGGTTTTTGTATGGGGCCATTTCTTCTGGGGATTTCCATGAAGGTATCATTGTGGATTGAAGACAACATATAGACATCTCTTTTGTCCCTCCACTTCACTGCCAAAATCTAATTTTTTCATAGACTTTCCGTTTCTCCTTTCCTCAATTTCTTATTGACCAGACTTTATGGAAAGCCCTTCCAGTTCTTTTTTATGGTACCACATGCAGGCGTCTTCTTCCGGTGTAGGTTGTGGAACAGGAGCAGAGATGTGTAGAAGTTGTCTACATACAGGTGGTAGCCTTTCTCCAGTAGGGGATATATGAGGTCCCAAACAATTTTCCTGCTTGATCCCAAGTAGTCTGGGCAATTAGGGGGTTGCAGCTGGGTGTCCTTCCCTTCGTACACTTTGAAGGCATACATGTAACCTGTGACTCGGTCACATAATTTGTATACCTTCATCCCATAGCGGGCCCTTTTACTGGGAATATATTGTTTTATTTTAAGCCTGCCACTAAACTTAACAAGGGACTCATCCACACATATGTTTTGGTCCGGGGTAAACAGCTGGGGGAATACTGCAGAAAAATAATTTAAAAGTGGCCGAATTTTGAAAAGCCTGTCATAGTTTGGGTCATTTCGGGGAGGGCACTGGGTATTGTTGTTGAAATGAAGAAACCTCATTATCATGAGGTATCTGTTTCTGGGCATTACCTTGGAGAATACTGGCATGTGGTGGAGGGGGTGGGTTGACCAATAGGACATCAAAGTGGTTTTTTTTGTGAGTCCCATATTAAATGTAAACCCTAAAAAAACCTTCAACTCTCTGTGTCCACCTGGAATCCTGGCTGGAGTATGGGGTGGCAATGTTACCTTTAGAATTAGTATGATGAACTACAGTAAATCTAGGTTATGAATATGCATACTTCACTCTGCCAATCAGTAGGAGTTTCATGGCCACTGACGCATGCTGGGAAAGTGTATATATATACAGTATATGGAGGTCAAGTGATCAGGGTCCTCCCATCCAGACCTTGGTCTGGTGTGGATGTGTGAGAAACAGTTGCATTGGGTAGGCCTGAAACCTAATGCCATGTACACACGAGCGGACTTTACGGCAGACTTGGTCCGGCGTACTGGATTTCGTCGGACAATTCGATCGTGTGTGGGCTCCAGCGGACTTTGTTTGCTCCAAAGTTGGACGGACTAATGCCGCGTACACATGGTCGGACCTTCCGGCATATTTGGTCCGGCGGACCAGAGTCCGCCGAACAATCCGACCGTGTGTAGGCTCCGGCGGACTTTTCCGGCAGACTTTTTCCCTAAAACCCGCCGGACCTAGATTTGAAACATGTTTTAAATCTTTCCGTCGGACTCAGTTTCTGGCAGAAAGTCCACTCGTCTGTGTGCTGGTCCGACGGAAAGCTCGTTCGTCTGTATGCTGGTCCAACGGACCAGATACGACGCAAGGGCAGGGTATTGCATTTCGCGCTCGCTGCAATAGGAAAAACAAATTTTCCTATTGCGGCGAGCGTGGGGCATACCAGGTCCTTAGGTCTGGTATGGATTATAAAGGGAAACCCCTACGCCGAAAAAATGGCGTGGGGTCCCCCCTAAAATCCATACCAGACCCCGATCCGAGCACGCAGCCCGGCCGGTCAGGAAAGGGGGTGGGGACGAGCGAACGCCCCCCCCTCCTGAACCGTACCAGGCCGCATGCCCTCAACATGGGGGGGTGGGTTCTTTGGGGGAGGGGGCACCCTGCGGGGCCCCCCCACCCCAAAGCACCTTGTCATCATGTTGATGAGGACAAGGGCCTCTTCCTGACAACCCTGGCCGTTGGTTGTCAGGATCTGCGGGTGGGGGGCTTATCGGAATCTGGGAGCCCCCTATAATAAGAGGGTCCCCAGATCCCAGCCCTCCACCCTATGTGAATGAGTATGGGGTACATGGTACCCCTACCCATTCACCTAGGGAAAAAGTGTCAATAATAAAACACACTACACAGGTTTTTAAAATAATTTATTAAACAGCTCCGGGGGGTCTTCCTCCGGCTTCGGGGGTCATCTTCCAGCTTCGGGGGTCCCTCCGGTTCCTCTTCTCCCGGCGTCCCGTTGGTTCCTCTCCGCTCTCTCCGGCCTCTTCTCCCGGTGTTCCAGTTCTTCGGCCGGCTCCTCTGCTGTCTTCAGGCCGCTCTCTTGCCAGCGGAGGTCCGGACTTCTGGGCTTCTTGTCTTCTTCCCTCTTCTCTTCTCCAGATGTTGACACAACGCTCTCTCTGGCTGGACTGCTCTCTGAGGGCTCCGTTGTGACTTATTTAGGCGGAGACCCCGCCCCCTTATGATGTCACAGTCCCTGGGCATGCTGGGAATGTGAAGTTTTAGGGGGCGTGGTCACCAGGTGATGTTGACTACGCCCCCTAAAACGTCACAGTCCCAGCATGCCAACGGCCAGGGTTGTCGGGTAGAGGCCCTTGTCCTCATCAACATGGGGACAAGGTGCTTTGGGGTGGGGGGGCACTCACCCCCACATGTTGAGGGCATGCGGCCTGGTACGGTTCAGGAGGGGGGGCGCTCGCTCGTCCCCACCCCCTTTCCTGACCGGCCGGGCTGCGTGCTCAGATCGGGGTCTGGTATGGATTTTAGGGCGGACCATACGCCGTTTTTTTGGCGATGGGGCTTCCCTTTATAATCCATACTAGACCTAAGGGCCTGGTATGACCCGCGACGGGGCTCGCAAGGTGTCAATCTCGCCGATAAAAGCGGCAAGATTGACTTTCTTTTCTAGCCCCGTCGTACCTGAGTCACGTTCGAAATGAACGGACTTGTCCATGTGTGGGCAAGTCCGTTCATTCTGAAAGTCTGCCTTAACTCCGGCGAAAGTCCGTCGGAAAGACGGGCAGACTTAGCCCGCCAGAAAGTCCGGTCGTGTGTGGGCAAGTCTGTCCATTTTAAAGTCCGGCGCACCTGGCTGACAAAGTCTGTCGGAAAGTATGCCAGAAAGACCAAGTATGCCAGAAAGTCCGATCGTGTGTACGCGGCATTAGATTTGAAACATGTTTTAAATCTATCCGACGGACTCTTCTTTCTAGCGGACAAACCGGTCGTCTGTGTGCTAGTCCAACAAACTCAAACTGACGCATGCTCTGAAGCAATTACAAGACGGAAGCGCTCGGTCTGGTAAAACTAGCCTTTGTATTGAAGCTAGCACATTCCTCTTCTGTGATCTTTTAATACAGCGCTTTTTTTTTATTTATAATGCGAGACGAATGAAGTTGTTTTTCTGCTTTATATTCACACAGAGTTCTCACAAACTACTTTCTTCATGATTTATCCTCATGCCATGACTAATATGATATTTTTAAAAAGCCAGATCTCCATAAATACAGTATTAAATTAGATTTTGGACTCATCTTTATTTTTTTATTGATTTCAACACTTATCTATTTTACAATGTGTGCTAAATTATACCAACATTTTTTTTTTGTGGATTTTCTAGTTACCACAATAACCTAAATATTTTGTGTTGTTTTAATGAGCCTTAATGAGGTTGGTGTCCCTTGTTAATTAGACATAGGGGGGTGTATTTTCCAAAGGCA
This sequence comes from Lithobates septentrionalis, assembly GCA_037952835.1. Classification (NCBI taxonomy): domain Eukaryota; kingdom Metazoa; phylum Chordata; class Amphibia; order Anura; family Ranidae; genus Lithobates; species Lithobates septentrionalis. The sequence goes on from JBBDGP010000260.1 coordinate 3,386,812, forward strand.
AATGCCGCGTACACACGGTCGTACTTTTCGTCTACAAAAGTCAGACAGCCTGTCCGACAGACTTCCGGCAGACTTTCGGTGGACTTGCGGCGGACTTGCGGCCTACTTTCTAACGAACGGACTTGCCTACACACGACCACACAAAAGTCGGTCGGATTCGTACGTGATGACGTACACCGGACTAAAATAAGGAAGTTCATAGCCAGTAGCCAATAGGTGCCCTAGCGTGGCTTTTTGTCCGTCGGACTAGCACACAGACGAGCGGATTTCGGGGTCCGTCGTAGTTACGAAGTAAAGTTTTGAAGCATGTTTCAAATCTAAAGTACGTCGGATTTGAGGCTAAAAAAGTCAGTTGAAAGTCCGGAGAAGCCCACACACGATCGGATTACCAGCCAGCTTTAGTCCGTCAGCGTCCGTTGGACTTTTGTAGACGAAAAGTACGACCGTGTGTACGCGGCAAAATTCATTTTTCACTACAAGTGCAAATTCTACTTGGAATTGCACAGAAAGAGCATTTTGAAGTGCCTTCGCTGTGGATCCGAGGGGCACATGCAAGGAACCCCCCCCCCAAAAAAAAACCTTTTTATTGCACATGATTGTATGATAAAATCAGCAGAGCTTCCCCTCATTTCAGCTCTTCCCCTCAGATTTACAGCGACTGCACTTCCAACAAGTGCACTTGCTGTGCAATTTCTAAAGTGAACTTTTCACTAGTACTCTCCACTTGATTTTAGAAATGATTTAGCCTTTTGGCAAAAACACACATAGGGGTTGATTTACTAAAGGGAAAAAGACTGTGCACTTTGCAAATTGCAGTTGCCCTCTGCAAGAGCAGTTGCTCCAGAGCTTAGTAAATGAGCAGAAGCTCTGCTGACTTCCATCATCCAATCATGTGCAAGCAAAAATGCTGTTTTTAGAATTTTCCTTGCACAGGATTGGGTACTCTTTGCAATTGCAACTGCCCTCTGCAAAGTGCACAGTCTATTTGCTTTTATTAAATCAACCCCATAGTCTTTTTGACCTGTACCTGCCTACTCCCAAGCAAAATGGTGTTTTTGAATCAAAACACATAGTCAATAATGTAAGGTAACATAAAAATCCATTTATTTTGGTCTAAAAAAAAATTAGAAAGGCAACACTGGAGACAATTTTAGAATCTGTGAAGCCTTTCGTCCCCCAGGACACACATCAAGTTTTAGGCCAAGAATATTGTTATCTTGCGACTATAGGGAGCACAGGGAGCACAGTCAGACCAGACAGAAACCAGGCAATCACTTTCGACTCTTCCGTGGAGCCTTCCCTCCACGCTTCTCTGCAGCCTTCCCTCCACGCTTCTCTGCAGCCTTCCTTGGAGGTTGGGCCTCTGGTGGTGTACTTGGGGCAGGAGGAGGAGGAGGAAGAGGAGTGGCTTCATCTGCCAGATACATGGTAGCAGTAAGCTCCCCTCTCAAGCCCTTCTGATATGCCTGAAAAATCAAACCCTCATAGAGGAGGCATTGGCCCTTTTCCAACTCCAGCAATCTGCTGGCTATATAGATGCCATATGCCTCCTCTGCATTGAGTGGTGTACTCAGGATTTGGCTTGCTTCCCGTATGAGGGCTAGGAATTCCTGCTCAGTTTGTGTCATTCTCCTGGGCCTTTGGTGGAGAATGCGGAGGGGAGGCACCTGACACTCCGTGCGGCTTCTACTTGGCCCAGCCACAGCCTCCTCCTCTCTCCCACTGGGCAAGGCCTCCTCCTTTCTCCCACTGGTCAAGGCCTCCTCCTGGCTGAGGTCATCCTGTGTCAAAAAAAGGGACATAGTTGTAATTTTGTGTTACGCAATCATACACAATTTTAAGCTCATGACTTGCAAATATAATTCTCAACAAATAGTAAAGGCTATCTATTTGATACCACCATTATTTCAGGTGATCAACAATATCTGAAGTACATAGGCGTGCACACAGGGTGTGCCAGGTGTGCCTGGGCACACCCTAATTGCCTTGTGTGGTGCATATTCCCCCCTGTTTAGACCACTGATATTTCACCCCTCCAAAAAAATGTTACACAAGCTAAAAATTTTTGGGAAAAGAAAATTAACAAAATTACACTGTCCACCGCCCTACTGACACCATCAGTACATATACACATGCATATGTATTTGAGCTTTGGGGTGCACACCCTAATGCAAGAGGCTGCGCACAGAAGTAAATTTTTGGCCACTACTGTCTAGTGATATGTCTACATATTAATATTTGTGATGAAGTCATTTTTTATGAAGCACTTAAAAATGTAACACGTTAACATCATTAAAAACATTTACACAATCACAAATTCCACAAAAAAAGGATACCTGGCTGAAGCTGGGTGCATCAACTTCATCAATGATGAAAAGGCCCAGTTCTTCCTGGGACTCCTCAGCTGGGGTGGAGGTGGATGGAAGGCTGGAGGGAAGGGTGGGGGGAAGGGTGGGGGGAAGGGTGGGGGGAAGGGTCGAAAGTGATTGCCTGGCTTCTGTCTGGTCATCCAGGAATCACATTTTGTGGTAGTACCACAGCTTGGGTACATAAACTTGGTTGGCTGCTGCACCGGATCTGAGTGACTCCTGGATTTTATTGTGTTCCCGCTTGTACATGTTTCGCAAGATACCAATTTTACCAATTTTCTTGTCCACAAACTTGAGGTCTGCCTGGCGGACTCGAGTCTTCACAAATTCTAAAAGTGTGCCCAGTGTTGCCTTCCTTACATCTCTATTGTAATATAGTGGGTGTTTGACCTCCCACAGGTTTTTCTTTTCCTGATATAACTCAATAAATTGGGACAAAAAATCTGCCTCTTTAAAGAGATTCATTGTTTCTGAAAGACAAGACACAAGATCCAAACTAATGTCAGTCACAAATCACAGGATTATTTGTGTTTGGAATCTAGGGGACACATACACACACACACACACACACACACACACACACACACCAAACACATTCACCAAACACACACACCCCCACCTTAATCTTACCTTCGTTTCTGACGCTCGCTACTTCCGCACGGACATGCGTAGGCCATCGCAATAGCTTTATATACACTGCACATGTGTCATGCTCCGCCTGCGTCTCCCGCCCCTGACGTTCTTTAGTACAATTTGTCCCCGCCCCTTCACTCTTCATTGCGCAGTGGGAGTATATAGCTAAAGATGGCAGAGAGAATTAGTGGAAGTAGCGCGGAGGAAAGCCCGGAGCCACAACCATCCACATCCCGGAGGAGATATAAGGTCACCAACATGGCTTTTGAAGAGATGGTGGAGATGGTGTCCATATTGAGAAGGGAGGACTACGATGGCAAAAAAGGACCGTACACACGACCGAATATGCGTAAGGACAAAATAATGTCCTCAGATGTCGCCGCTCTAGAAGCAAAATTTGGCACTAAACGGTCGAAAGAACAATTGAGGAAGCGGTGGTCTGACATCAAAAGTCGGGAGCCAGAACAATATTGGCGAATAAAGAAGCTGCTTAAAAAAAGTAAGTAATTGTTGTGTTTTCATATTGAGATACTTAACTTGCATGCTGATCCATATTTTTTTACTTTATACAGCATCGTTCGTAAAGACCGTTCTTTGTAAAATACATATGATACTTTAGAAAATGACGTTATTTTTTTGCCAAATACGATGGTACAGGGTTGGACATACATTTATGTCGTGATAATTTTTTGTATTCCCACAATTTGTTGATGTGGTGTAGATGTGTTGGAAAATATAATGCTTCTTCAAAAATGATTCAGTGTAATGTAAGGACAGGACAAAGCAGCTGTTTCCACATCTGGACTCATGAGCACTATAGTGTACTATGTGACCATAAATAAATTTTTGAGGGGTAATACACATAGGAGATAATTGAGGTGTCTGCATCTGTGAAACTTGCCTGAAAATGTGCATTGTTTATAATTGTTGTTCAGAGGGAATGTTCATCCTGTCTTCTAAATTTTTGTGGACAAAAAAAGGCCATTGTCAACAACACCTAACCAACGTTTCATTATATTTGATAATATCTAAAATATCACTGTGTTTTAACTATACCTTTTGTTGAATTATCATAGGGGAGAAAAGACTCAGACAACAGTCCAAGGATCCCAGGACCCCCCCAAGTCACCAGCCTGAGGCTGAAGATACCCCAAGCCCAAGACCATGCCCACCCGACGACCTGGAGGAAGTAGAGGTGGAGGAAGTGTGTGAAGTTTCAACCCCACCGAGTGAGTGACTGACACCTCAGCTTAAGGTAATGTATTTAGGCGTGCATATTTTAACCCTTGTTTTTATTCACTCATTTTAGGTGAGCTTCTGGTTGTGGAAGGCCAAGCAGCAGAGCCATTCAGCACAGACAGTGCCCAAAGACTGATTGGCCAGATAATGCTGTGGAATGGCCAAATTGATAAAATGCGTGACCAAGTTCACAGCATGCAACTTCACCTGGACTCCATGCAACAGGAAATGAAGAACATGATTGATGTTTTGGGCAGAATATAATAACTTTTTTCCTTAAAACATCAATCATGTTCTTCATTTCCTTGTGAAGTTTGTTTCTTCTAGAAATTTGTTTGTAATTTTTTTTTGGATCCCTAAAATATTTTTAGGATGCACACGGTGTGTCATCATGTGCTATCTTCCATCATGGGTTATCAATGTACTTGTTTTGTGTTTGCAACCCCTTCATCCTCAAAATGATTATAGTGGTGATAGGAACAAAGGGATTGCACACACAAAACACGTACATTGCTCACCCATGATGGGAGATAGCACATGTTGACTTGATCCTTTTGTAATGCTCAATTTTGAGCATATTAAAAATTAACGATTTACAAGGGTGACATCACATGCACCGTTCATAAAATGTTGAACTTTGTAAGTTCTTTAATTTTTTGGTATGTTTTTCAAAACACTGTTGTGAATGTAAAGATTTTAAACAAGGTCTATTTTTGTAAAAATATGCCTTTAATAACGTTAAAACAAAATAAATATTTTTACCCCAAAAAAAAAATTCTAAAAAATAATAAAAAAAGTTTTAAAAAATGCACCTTTCAATGTGCACACAGTAAAATGTTTTTACTACTACAATGTGTGTGGCTGATCATTTCTCAATAATATATTTTTTTTTTGTGTGGTTACAGTGACAAAGGGCCTGATTAACTAAAGGTAAATGCACTTGCCACTACTACAAGTGCACTAGGAGACAGACCAAACTAAATGCAAACAAGAATAAAAACAAGATATTTTTTAACAATTTTTTTTATTGTATTTTTTTGAAAAATTAAAGCTCTTGCTGAATAGCAATGGCCCCCCGACCATTAAAATAATTCACATATCGCTCACGCACTTGACATGCGGATCTGGGGGGCCAAGCCAATATGGCCAATTTCTAGGCCTGTCATTGTTTGATCTTGTACCAGTCCGGCCTCAGGCCCAACAGAAGAAATATATGTCGCAGAATGTCTACGTAAAAAGTTATGTAGGATGCAGCAAGCAAGTATGACGTAATTTAGTTTATAGTCTGCCAGATTTATTGCTGAAAGGAACAAACGGAACCGGCTGGCCAGAATCCCAAAGGCATTCTCCACAACTCTTCTTGCCCTGGCCAGCCGGTAATTAAATACCCTCCTCTCAGGGGTGAGTGTCCTTTGGGGGAACGGCCTCATCAAGTGCTCACTGAGAGCAAACGCTTCATCAGCGATAAAAACTGAGGGGAGTCCATTAACATTCTGGTCATCAGGTGGCAATCCCAGGCCACCAGTCTGGAGACGCTGGCACAGCTCGGTCTGTGCAAAGACTCCTCCATCAGACATCCGGCCGTTCTTCCCCACATCCACAAACAGAAAGTCCAAATGTGCCGAGACCACCGCCATCAAAACTACACTATGGAACCCCTTATAGTTGTAGAAATAAGACCCAAAATGCGGTGGTGGCACAATGCGGACATGCTTCCCGTCAATCGCCCCAACACAGTTGGGAAAGTCCCAACGGTAAGCGAACTGGGAGGCTACAGTCTGCCATTCCTGTGTACTGGAAGGAAACCGTGGAGTGAAAAAAAAATCAAACATTAAGATAGGGACTTTTAAACATAACTTGGATATCAGATTACACAACAACATTAGTGAACAACAGCAGTCAAACATTATTAATATGTGTGTGTGTAATTTAAATTGTAAAAAACATAAGGCCCACTTATAAGATTAATCACCCCCTGTGATGGCCCATTGATCCATTTGAATGTGGTTGGAGGGGTTCTAATTAGGTTAACTAACACACCTGACTGTTTTAAACATTTGAGGGGTGGGGGAGGTGTTCTAATTAGGTTAACAAACACACCTGACTGTTTTAAACATTTGTGGGGTGGGGGGGGGGTTCTAATTAGGTTAACAAACACACCTGACTGTTTTAAACATTTGTGGGGTGGGGGAGGGGTTCTCATTAGGGTCCAAAACACACCTGACTGTTTTAAACATTTGTGGGGTGGGGGAGGGATCCTAATTAGGTTAACAAACACACCTGACTGTTTTTAACATTTGTGGGGTGGGTGAGGGGTTCTCATTAGGGTCCAAAACACACCTGACTGTTTTAAACATTTGTGGGGTGGGGGAGGGTCAAACAAGACAATGGAGCAGACAATATACATTGTTCAAGGGACTATAAGCTAGAGATATAAATGGACCCAGCATTGCATGGTGGGGAGGTTATTGAAGGTAAATATGCATGTAGGGCAATAAATAATTAATGTCCAAAAACAGGCATGTATGAAGATAAAGGGGACATTCACAGCATATTGAAAGCATGGCAATTAGGTAAGGAGGACATTTATACAATAAATTAGCAAACATTTAATACATATCATGTAATGTTAAAGTAGAAAACTTACCTTCATATAGTCCTTCTGCAGGACCTGAATGATGGCAGAACAGGTCTCTGGGATTATTATCCCCAGAGCCTGGGGGGAGATGCCTGTCGAGAACTTCAAGTCCTGAAGACTTCTCCCAGTCGCCAAGTAAAGTAACGTGGCAACTAGCCTCTGCTCCGCACTGATGGCTTGCCTCATGCAGGTATCCTGCCTGCTGATATAGGAGGTCAGCATAGCCAGCAGACGCTCAAAAACGGGGTCCGTCATCCGGAGATAATTCCTGAAATCCTCAGGATTATTCTCACGGATCTCACAGAGCAAAAGCATGTGCGAGAATTGGTCACGCTGGCGCAACCAATTCTTCATCCATGAACTCCTCCTCGCCCTGTTCATGGACTGGACTCGGGTCAAAGTATTAACCCCAACACCAAGTCCCCACGCAGCACGAACTCGAGAACGAGTACGTCCACGCGACATGGCTTCAAAACGGTCGGCTGGTCAAACAAACAAACTTATAACAAACGCACTGAAGAACAGCAAGGCCTATGAAGAACGACCTGAAAATCAGGAACGAGTGGACCAGAACGGCCTGCAAGGCAGGTTACGAACTGACCAACACGCACTGAAAAGCAGATACCAACCTCACAAGCACAAACTGAACCTCAGAAAATGATCGAAATAAGCTGAAGTGTGAAAAGCGCAAATCGTCTCTAACCAAACTTCTACTAACACGAGATAAACACGAGATTAGCAGAAGGAGCCCAAAGGGTGCCGTAGTGGGGCTTGAACTTCCTTTTTATAGTCCTGTCGTACGTGCTGTACGTCACCGCGTTCCAAACCAGCGGACTTTTGCAGTGATCGTGTGTGGCCAAGTCCGTCCCTTTTTAAGTCCGGCGCAAGGAGCCGACAAAGTCCGGCGAAAAGTCAGTCGAGCAAAGTCTGCCGTAAAGTCCGCTCGTGTGTACGCGGCATAAGGCCTGGCCATCTGCTCTAGGCTCTGTAAGAGAGAGCCTGTTTGTTGCCTGGAGGCATGAGGAAAGGGATGGAGTTCTGAGATGTAGTACCAGAGATTACTTTTCCATGAGCTGGGGGCTGTGTAGAGCCTGGAAAAGTGTCAAGACAGACTCATCTAAAGAATCTATGCATGGTGCTGTGTTTTTTTTTGGTTGCTATAGGAGACAGCTGTTGCTACGTAGGTACAGAACATTGAATGCACCCCCAAGGCCCTTGTTCTGTATTGCTGTCTACCTGTCTGTTTCTGTCTTTGGAGTCTTCTGGTCTGTTTGCCTATTGTCCTAGGGTATCCTGTGCCCTAATACTCTCTCCTTACGTATTGCCATAGTGAGCAAAAAACTCACTTTTGTTCAGCCTAAAAGTGACCGGCACCTATTTTCTGCAACCGTCCAAGCACACAATGCCTAGGAACCAGCACCCTGAGGTGAAATGTCAGCTAGAGTTGTGGGGAGAGTGCCCCACAATGCACTGCATGCTGCATAGTGCATTCTAATCTCTGATGCTCAATCAGGGCACAGTGAATAGCTGGTTGTTAAGGAGTGGGCTGCTGAATCCTTAACAACGGATGGGTCATCAGCTGCCAACGGGCTTCCTTGCTGACAGCTGAATGGAACAAAAAAACATTGCCGGCAATTGAAAAAAGTGAAAAAACTGTGTGGCTGTCCCTCCCAATCCATATCAGACCCTTCGGGTCTGGTATGGATTTTAAGGGGAACCCCACGCCAAGATAAAAAAAAAGGCATGGGGTCTCCCGAAAATCTATACCAAACCCTTAACATGCAGCCTGGCAGTCCAGGAAAGGGGGGATGAGCAAACCCTCCACCTCCTGAACTATACCAGACCACATGTCCTCAACATGAGGGTGTGCTTTGGGGCAGGGGGGCTCTACCCCCAAAGCACCTTGCCCCCATGTTGAAGGGGACAAGGGCCTCTTCCCCAAAATCCTTGCCAGTGGTTGTGGGAGTGTGCAGGCAGGGGTCTTATCGGAATCTGGTGGCCCCTTTAATGATGGGGGCCCCAGATTCTGGCCCCCCACCAGGGGGGATGAGTATGGGGGTACAAAAATGTAAACAAATTAATAAAAAAACATCATTCCCTGATCTAGATCCATCGCCACCGCATTGCCGGACCCAAAAAAGTAAAAAAAAAGTTCCGTCCATGAGGGCGGCTAACCCCCAAATGCCTGCTCCACCAGTTAATAGTTCCTAAATAAGTAAGGGGCGGGGCCACCTGGTGATTTAACAGGATGACCCCGCCGCTTGTGACTTCACTGCCCTTGCATGGCCCCACCCCTTTAAACCTATTTAAGAACTGTCAAGCGGTGGAGCAGGCATCCAGCAGTCAGCTGTTCTTGCGGGTGGAACTTTTTTATTTCTTTGTTCACACATTAAATACATATATTAAATAAAATCCCAGTCTTTATCATCTTCTGCCCATCTTTCATACCAAACTTCCTGTGCATTTTTTCCCATTTTTATTTTCCACATATCTATAGAGCATCAACATCCTTTTAAGTATTTTACCACTTGTCATGAGCGGTCACTACATATAAAAGTCTAACTATATACAGAAGAAAACGCTTTTGGCATCTTGCTATCTAATGCCACGTACACACGACCGGTCTTTCCGTCTGACCGAAGTCTGACGGTTTTCCGGCGGAGTTCAGACGGACTTCTGCTGAAATGGACTTGCCTACACACGATCACACCAAAGCCCGTTTGTTTAGAATGTGATGACGTACAAAGGGACTAGAAAGAGGAAGTTCAATAGCCAGTAGCCAATTGCTGCCCTTGCGTCGTTCTTGGTTTGTCGGACTAGCATACAGACGAGCGGTTTTCCCAATAGGAACTGAGTCCATCGGAAAGATGTGAAACTTGTTCTATTTCTTGGTCCGTCGTAATTTTTGAAAAAAAGGTCCGATGAAGCCCACACACGATCGGAATGTCCGACGAAATGGTTCCGTCCGGCCTTTTCTGCCGGAAAGTCTGCTTGTGTGTACGTGGCATAACTGATCAGCAGACTTGGAAGGAAAGCAGTGCATACAGACAAGTCAAACAGTCCTATTTTTATGATACTTTGTAGCTATAGAACAAAGAAACAAGTAAAAACTCAAAACGTATGCAATCTATCCAGTCATGTACTGGCCATCGGGACTACCGAGAATTTCCCGGTGGGCCAATGGCTCAGTGGACCGATTTCAGTGACAGCCTGTCAAAGTAATGGCTGTGCGGCTTGCGCAGCCATTAATTTGAGCACAGCTGTACTGCCTATAAGACAGACATCACTAAATGGTGGACCACGGTCTGGCCCCAGTAGCCATTTTGCCCAAACCGCATCCCTCGCCAAGTAGTTTCCTGTGTGTCCTCTCCCCATCGCCGATTTGCCCGCCTGCCTGCCTCTGCTGATGCCACTATGTTCACAGCATGGCAGGCGTGGCAGGTCCATCTCTTCCGTAATATTGCTGCACTGACCCCTCCCCACACTGCCTTTCTTAGTCACACAAAACATGAAGCGTGGGCGCTCTGGACAAAGGGCGAGACTTTTTAAGTTAAGAAATGGGGGATTTTTTCCACAGTATTGCTTTTTTGTCTATAGCTGTGCTGGCTGCTAGTTTGTGTATTTTTTCACAGCGCAGTATATTTTTCCCAATTTTAAGAAGTGGGGGATTGGTTGATAGGCAGCAGGGCGGACCCAGCAATCAATCATCCACCTTTAACGTGAAAAGTCCTGCCCTTTGTCCAAAGTGGCCGTGCTTCATGTTTTGTGTGAATAAGATAGAGCTCTGTGGGGAGGGGGCAGTGCTGTGCTGTTATGTTATGAAAAGGACAGGGGGTTTGATATCGAGAGAGGACTGTGATGGGAGTCTGTGATTGGGGGGGTCAGTCTGTGATGGGAGTCTGTGATTGGGGGTGTCAGTCTGTGATGGGGTCAGTCTGTGATGGGGAGTCTGTCTATGATGGGGGGTCAGTCTGTGATGTGAGGGTCTGTGATTGGGGGGGTCAGTCTGTGATGGGGTCTGTGATTGGGGGTGTCAGTCTGTGATGGTGGGGTCAGTCTGTAAATTGGGGGGTCAGTCTGTGATGGGGGTCTGTGATTGGGGGTGTCAGTCTGTGATAGGGTCAGTCTGTGATGGGGAGTCTGTCTATGATGGGGGGTCAGTCTGTTATGAGGGTCTGTGATTGGGGGGGTCAGTCTGCGATGGGGGTCTGTGATTGGTGGGGTCAGTATGTAAATTGGGGGGTCAGTCTGTGATAGGGGTCTGTGATTTCTGGGAGTCAGTCTGTTATGGGGGGTCTGTGATGGTGATCTGTGATGGGTCAGGTCAGTCTGTGATGGGGGGTCTGTAATGGGGGATCAGTCTGTGATGGGTCAGTCTGTAATGGGGGGGTCTGTGATTTGGGGGTCAGTCTGTGATGGTGGGGGTCTGTGATGGGGGGTCTGTGATGGGTCAGGTCAGTCTGTGATGGTGTGGGTCTGTGATGGGAGGGTCAGTCTGTGATGGGTCAGTCTGTAATGGGGGGTCAGTCTGTAATGGGGGGTCTGTGATTTGGGGGGTCAGTCTGTGATGGTGGGGGTCTGTGATTTGGGGGTCTGTGATGGATCAAGTCAGTCTGTGATCGGGGTCTGTGATCGGGGGTCTGTGATGGGGGGTCAGTCTGTGATGGGTCAGTCTGTAATGGGGGTCTGTGATGGGGTTTTGTGATGAGGCAGCCTGTAATATAAAATAGGGGGGAGATGTGATGTGAAGGGAGGGACAGAGGACACTGATGTAAAAGGGGGTCTGTGATTTCTGCACTAGCAAAACACAGGTCTCTGCAAGGGCAATAGAAAACAATTGTTTTCTATGTATCCTGTTCACACTGCAACAGCGCCCCTGAGTGCTGAGCAGTACGGTGTAAAATGCATATTTTTTCTATGCATTGCAACTGAGCTGCGGTGCATAAAAATGAATGAACTGTATTTTGACATTTCAATAAAGTTGAAGGAAAAAAAGCACAAAGTGTGATGTGTGTGAGCCTTAAAGGTGTGTGCATGTATGTGTGTATGTGTGTGTGTGTGTGTGGGGGGGGCGCTGTGATGTGCACGGGAGGCTGCGATGTGGAGGATATCATGTGGAGTCAAAGCACCAATATGACACTTGGATCTCCGCTGGAAGAAAATTTTTCCAACCGGACCCCCATGAATTTTAATTCAGTACCCCTGATATAAATGTAGAACGGCTAATGGCCAGTGAAGATGGGGGGTTTGAGTGGCCGGCCGGGGGGAGACCTTTCATCTGCACTGCCAATCACCTCACTTCATAGTGCGCAACCCGGCTCAGTCTCAGCACCGCTGCATTGCTGAAAGGCAGCGAATGGCTGTGCAGCAATGCCGGTTCCTGAAATTCCAGCCAATGAGGCTGTATCAATGTTCCTGCATGATGTTATCCCTCCCACTTCACTTGTTCACTTGTTTTTGTGCGTGTTTACAAAATTAAAGTGGCCGGTCTGGATGAAGTCAAGGGCCAAATTTCACGAGTGAAAACATTAAAACCAGGGTGAGTCCTAGAGTAAAATCATGTTGCATCTGTATGTGCCCGACGCGTTTCATGGCATACCAGCCAATCTTCAGGGGCGGATGCATAATTGAGTAAAATCTGCAAAAGGACATAAACTCGTGAAAGGATTGTATAGCAATGCGATTGAGTAGTCGCTTTACTGTGTTTTATGGTTTTCTGCATCATGCTTTGTTATACGTGTCTACTATTATGTATGCCTACTACTATGTATGTATTTTCAAATGCACGCTCTGCTGGGTGTTTTATATTAATAAACACATCCGTATTACATTGTTTTATCCCTGGGTCCGTTCACGCATTCCTCATTTAAAGTCCCGAACCCCATCCTTCAATTCAAGTAATAGGGATGGAGATTATGTTCTCATAAATCTCATTTAAAGTCCCGCACCCTTTTTCAATGTCTCCCCTTTCTACAATATAAGGGCATTAGTATATTTTATTTTACTTTCCCACAATGCACTGATGAAAATCCAGCTGCTAGCTGTAAGGCAAGCAGTGTTTGTATTTTCCTTCCTGCAGACAGTGAAAACTGCATGAACTGTCCTGATGATGAATGGCCAAATGAGAAGAAGGATCGGTGTGTTCCCAAATTGATGGAATTTCTCTCCTACACTGATGATACAATTGTTCCAGTATTTTCATCTGTCTCCATCCTCTGTTGTCTTCTGACTGGTTTAATATTGGGGATATTTATACAATACCAGGACACCCCCATTGTTAAAGCTAATAACCGGAACCTGAGCTATCTTCTCCTGGTCTCCATCATGTTGAGCTTCCTCTGTGTCTTCTTGTTCCTCGGACGTCCAGTAGATGTAACCTGCATGCTGCGTGTGACCTCTTTTGGTGTCATCTTCTCAGTTGCTGTCTCTTCTCTACTTGCCAAATGTATCATGGTGTGTATTGCTTTTAAAGCCATCAAACCTGGGAGTCCCTGGAGGAAGTGGATGGGAGCCAAGCTGCCCAATTTTATCATTTCCATGTTTTCACTGCTTCAAGTAATAATCTGTGTTTCTTGGTTATCCATTTCTCCTCCATTCCAGGATAAAGATACTCACTCCTACCAGGGAAAGATCATCATTCAGTGTAATGAGGGTTCAGTTATCGGCTTCTACTCTGTCCTGGGATATATGGGGCTTCTGGCAGCTGTGAGTTTCATTATAGCTTTTTTAGCCAAAACATTGCCAGACCATTTTAATGAGGCCAAATACATAACCTTCAGCATGCTGGTGTTCTGCAGTGTCTGGATTGCCATGATCCCGGCTTATCTGAGCACTAAAGGGAAAGACATGGTGTCTGTGGAGATTTTTGCTATATTAGCATCAAGTGTTGTACTTCTTGGCTGTATATTTTTCCCAAAATGCTACATAATTCTGTTCAAGCCTGACCTGAATACAAAAACAGGTTTGCTTGAAAATAAAGGATAATTATTATTATTTTTTATGTATGATGACCCTTGGAAATAAAAATATTATCTATAATATATAGAGCTAACATTATAGTTACTGTATTTATTGGCGTATAACACTCACTTTTTCACCATGAAAATCAGGTGCAAATACCATGTGCGTGTTATACGCCAATACTTCAATTTTAGCTGCCTCGGAGGGGACAGGGAGGGGAGCAGGATGAGCGCCATCACATTACATACAGTGAGAATCTCCTTTTTACTTGGCGGCCTCTGTAATAGGAAGTCCTGTCTCCTGGGCCACCATTGGACCACTGTTCTGTCTATCATAGGAGATTCTCACTGTATGTAATCTGTCAACGGTCGTCCCTCCCTGTTCCCTCTAGGCTGCAGATGGGCATCAATCAGGCTGCATTGAAGGCAATGGTGAGGCTGCTGCGTTGGTGGCAATCGTAAAGGCTGCTGCATTGATGGCAATGGTGAGGCTGCTGCATTGATGTGGACTGATGAGGCTGCATTGATGGCACTTGTGAGGCTGCAGATGGGCACTGACCCTATTTTTGCTTCAAAGTTCCTTATTTAAAATGTAAATTTTTTTTTCCTGAAACTTCCCTCTGAAAATGAATGTGCGTGCTATACGCCTGTGCGTGTTATACGCCGATAAATACGGTATATCTATATCATTGTAAATTGTAGTATTTTACTAATGTATTAGGAAGAGGACGAATACTGTTAAAGTGTAAAATTTAATTATTAATACTTACTCTTTCAATGGGCAGTTAGTATAATTTTTTGCTTTCTTGAAGAGCTTTGGACACCACTGGTATCCAACACTGTGGATGTGTTGCAGACCTTGTCCCCTGCTTGGTGTAATGGTTCCTACCACTGGCCTACTACAGAACAAAGTAATCACTTAGCAGGGAGGAACCACTGTGATCAGAGGGCAGCATAGTTTCCAAATGATCCTAAAGTAGGACACCTGCGCCACCCATATCTTCAAGAGAGAGAAGATTTCACTCACTGCATTCCAGAACCTTCCATTAAACATATTCTTTTATAAACTGTTTGTGAAGTATTTTTGACAGGGTTGCTTCAAATATATTGCATGTAGATGGCTATATTAACAAGTAAATTTTGTTTGGTGCATTCTAAAAAATGTCTCTAATACTAATTAAACTTGATGAGAGCATGTTTACAGTTTGTTCACATTATAATTGATACGTTTACTTCATTTTAAATAATATTTTCTTTATGGGATAAAAGCACATTTTCTCCTTATATAAATTTCCTTAAAAGCTGCTGCTATAAGGGAATATTCATTTTCTCCATACAATCCAAGAAGGAAGTTTGTATATAACAATCTGGTACCAACACAAAAAAAATAGGTTCCAGGTACTCACTGTCAATTATATGCTGTCTTGAAAATAAGTCTATAACATCAACATTCCATTAACAAAGGACCTTAACATATTTTGAACTAAATGTGCCCATTCATTAATAGAGATGAGATTTGGGTTAAATACGAGTTCGACCCAAACCCAGCCTGTTGGCTGTTCAGCAAATGGATGAACAAAATGGGCAGATTTGGCCAGACTGCCCACCTGCCCAAATCTCCAACTGATCAAGTCAGTAAGCAATCACTTAGTGGCAGAATCACTACCGCCACTAAATGACAAATCCGAGCAAGCCTGTAAAAATCTGTCTGGGATCCCACGTCTCATCATTAACCATATATGGACATAACCATATTTGGTCAATGACATCATCCAGGTTCCCTGGCACTGCACTTATATTCCAGCTGCACAGAGGAGCTGTCATTTGCAATGGGAGCAGCGGGGGGGGGGGGATCAATTCATTGTGAATGATGTAAATGTAGATCTACATCTCTGGACAACATGATTGTCATTGTGGGACATCATTTTTTAAAGGAAGGTTTTATATTAAAAGAAAAAACCTGACACCATCCCTATTACAACGTGAGATCTAAGAGGTCTATGAGATCTAATCAGTCTGCACCTGTCTATGTATTGTATGATCATATCAGACATTTTTATGTCTTTATATTGTTTTTAATGCTCTTTAACTGCTTCAGGACCAGCCACCGCAGTTTTACTGCGGCTGGTTTGCTCCCCTGCGCAAAACAACGTTACCTTATGTCACTTTGCCTTTTGGTCACTAGAGGGACGCACCCTCTGCTGGAGGCACGCCGCCGGAGCCGATGTGAGTGCCCGGCGGGCGCGATGACCGCCAGCCACCCGTGATCGCTCGTGACAGAGCGAGAACCAGGATCTGTGTGTGCACACAGATCCTGGTTCTCTCAGGGGAGAGGAGACTGATCGTGTGTTCATACTGATATGAAAAACGATCTGTCATCTCTCCCAGTCAGTCCCATCCCCCCACAGTTAGAACACACACCTAGGGAACACAGTTAACCCTTTGATCGCCCCCTAGTGTTAACTCCTTCCCTGCCAGTGACATTTATACAGTAATCAGTGCATTTTTATAGCACTGATCGCTGTATAATTGCCACTGGTCCCAAGAATGTGTCAAAAGTGTCCAATATGTCCGCTGCAAAATCGGGGTCCTGATAAAAATTGCTGATTACCGCCATTACTAGTAAAAAAAAATTAATAATATAAAAATTATAAAAATCTATCCCCTTTTTGTAGATGCTAGAACTTTTGCGTAGACATGTGTAGGATGAAAACATTTGTTTAGTTTAGTTTCGATTAATTATTTAACTAAATTTGTTTAGTTAAATTTGTTACATTCGTTTTCGGGATTTGTTTAGTTTCGTATTCAAATTGGAAAAAATTCTGCCGCATTCAAAAAAATTTGACCGAATTTGAAAAAGTATACTATATATAACCATTTTGCGAAATTCGAATTTCGTATAGAATGACATCGAATTCCAATAGAAAATATTATAAAAGAATAGCATAGAAAAACAATAGAACAGAATAGAATAAAAATATAATGTATACACATATATATATATATATATATATATATATATATATATATATATATATATATATATATATATATATATATATATATATATATATTTATATTTATATAATTCTGTTTGTTTTTCTAGTCTATTCTTTTCTATTCTTTTCTTCTATTCTAATTTGATTTCATTCTATATGAGATTAGAATTTCGGAAAATGTATATATATTATATTTGATTCTATTCTGTTCTACTGTTTTTCTAGTCTATTCTTTTCTATTATTTTCTATTCTAATCTTTTCTATTCAAATTCATTCTATACCAAATTTGAATTTCAGAAGCCATCTTCCGAAATTCGAATTTCACGTAGAAAAAATTTAAATTCGAAAAGAAAAGTTTAGAACAGAAAAACAATATAACAGAATAGAATAAAATACAATATATGTTTTTCTAGTTATTCTTTTCTATTATTTTCTTTTCTATTTTAATCTTTTCTATTCAAGTTTGATTTCATTCTATATGATATTCGAATTTCTAGTCTATTCTTTTCTATTTTTTTCTATTCTTTTCTATTCAAATCCAAATTCATTCTATACGAAATTCGATCTTCAGTAGCCATGTTCCGAAATTCGAATTTCGTATAGAATGAATTTCAATTTGAATAGAAAAGACTATTATAGAATAGAGAATAGAAAAGAAAAGCATAGAAAAACAATAGAACAGAATAATAAAAAAAAGAATAGAATAAAATACAATATATGTTTTTCTAGTTTATTCTTTTCTATTATTTTCTTTTCTATTCTAATCTTTTCTGTTCAAATTCAATGTCATTCTATATGATATTCGAATTTCTAGTCTATTCTTTTCTATTAAAATCTTTTCTATACGAAATTCAATCTTCAGAAAATAGAAAAGAAAAGCATAGAAAAACAATAGAACAGAATAAAGAAAAAACAGAATAAAAAATAATATATATATATACATACACATACACATATACATATACATATATATATATATATATATATATATATATATATATATATATATATATATATATATATATATATATATATATATATATATATATTCTATTGCTTTGTTATTTTATATTCTATTTTATTGTATTTTTTAGAAAATCGATTTCTATTGTTTTCGAATTCGATTCAAATTTGTTTTCAAATTCGTTCAATTTTTTTGGATTCGTTTAAATTCGTTACTTTTGTAATTTGGAAATTCGGATGCATACGAATTTCTGAATAATGAAAAATTTGTCCGATTTTCGATTCAGAAGGAAGCGAAATGCACATGTCTACTTTTGCGTAAACCAATCAATATACGCTTATCGCAATTTTTTTTACCAAAAATATGTAGAAGAATACATGTCGGCCTAAACTAAGGAAAAATTTTTTTTTTTAAATTGGGATATTTATTATAGCAAAAATACCACCAAAAGAAAGCTTATCTGTGGGAAAGAAGGACGTCAATCTTGTTTGGGTACAGCATCGCAAGACCGCGCAATTGTCAGTGCTGAATCGCAAAAAAATTGCCTGGTCATTGAGCAGTCAAATCTGCCGGGGCTGAAGTGGTTAAATACATTTGTATATATTTTTTTCTACCTTTGTTGTTGTATCTTTGCACCTTTAAAATCCCAAACCCTTTGATCTCTATTACAACGTTATAAACAAAGGTGAAAAAGAAACCCTTAAGTTTCCAACAAGGGAGCCTGGAGTAGGAGATGTTTGATTGTCACACAATACCCAAAATAGAAATGATGGTTAAAAAGAAACAATAAATCTTTATTATTATATATAAGAGAGAAGAGCCCGCAACTCCAACGTCCTTGTTGCAAAAATGTATTGGCTACATATGAGCATTAAAAAGCAACTGACGCGTTTCAGCATGAGCCTTACTCATAGCAAGTTTACAATGAAATAATAAAAAAATTTATAGGGAAACAGATACAAAACTCCACCCTCTTCTGCGGCACAAAGAGGGCTAATTGCCTCATTATCTCTCAGGAGTGTACCCTATGTATGAGAGTACTCCCAGGAGGGAGGGGAGAAAGCACTGGGTCCTAAAGGAATAATGTTAATAGGTAGTGCAATCAGCGTGGTTACTTAACAAAACAAAAAAATATTATTACAAAGTGTTTGATAAAGCATTCAATGCATGCACATATATAAGGGTAAACAATATAACATGAATTAGATAAATTAGTACATGTCTGGGGAAAAATGTATGTGCAGAGATGTTTAAACAAACTATACAGATGAAAAAAAAAACACCTCTTTATTATTACTTAAAATACAATTATCCTGATTGAAAATTGATCCGTATTATAAATATTAGGGATGAGCTTCGAGTTCGATTCGAACATCGGCTGTTCGATCATCTGATGAAGATCGAACATTATGGGGCGTTTGCGCCAAATTTGAGCGGCACATCATGCCCCGTAATGCACTGCCTAATTGCAGTGCATTGCTGGTTGATGACTGGCCAAGCATGCACTATGACCCGCATGCTTTGGCCAATCACAGCACCGTCAGCAAAGAGAGCCATAATTGGCCAAAGGCAGGGTGGCTTTGGTCAATTATGGCTCAGGGGATTAAGTCCATGATACAAGGGTAAGGTTGCAGAACTTATACAGCCTTCTCAGAGGGAGCAGAGGATTAAACCTCTTCGGGAAGCCTTGCAGAATGGTTTGTGCATTCATTTCCAGAGCCTGGGAGGTTGCAATTTCCTGGTCCTCCTGGACAATGTGTTGCTGAGGCTGCGGTCAGTCACAGAAGGAGTGGTGGGGAAGGTGGCTGTCTGACCGATGCGTTCAGACAATTTTTTAGTCCACAGCCCCAAGGTCTGATCGGTTCCAGCAACCATCGCCAGGGTCTGATTCACATGGTGCAGGAATACCTTGGGGCAAGATCAGACTTGGAGACCTTTCCAACCGAAAATCCACTGGGTTACTGGGTCTTGAGGATGGATCACTGGCCAGAGCTTACACAGTATGCAACTGAGCTACTGGCCTGTCCTGCATCCAGCGTTCTATCTGAACGCACATTCAGTGCTACTGGAGGCTTTGTAACCGATCACAGAGTGTGCCTGTCCACAAACTCGGTTGATCAGCTCACCTTCATAAAAATGAATCAGTCTTGGATCACCAGCTACTAAGCACCCGATGCTGATGTAACCGATTCATTTTTTTATGAATGTGAGATCCCTTGAAGACTGCCTATGCTGCTGCTGAGTGACTATCCTGTTATGCTAAGTGACTATCCTATTCCTCCTCAATGTTCATGTTGATAGCTTCTAAGAACATTTTTGGTTCTGGGCACCAGCACCTGTGCCTAAAGCCCAATTTTTCTGCCCCTGTTTAACAGGGGCGTGTAATTACAATTTTTGCTGTAATATTTTGCAGCAGGGCTCGTTTCTGCACTCAACTAGAGCATATGTGAAGGGTTGCAGTGTTGTGGCACCAGCACCAGTGCCTAATGCCCAATTTTTCTGCCCCTGTTTAACAGGAGCGTGTAATTACAATTTTTGGTCTAATATTTCACAGCAGGGCCCGTTCCAGCACCCACCAAGAGTAACTGTGAGGGCTTACAGTGTTGTGGCACTACCACCACCAAAGGCCCAATTTTTCTTCCCCTGTTCAACAGAGGCATGTAATTACAATTCTTAATATAATATTTCACAGCAGGGCCCATTCCAGCGCCCACCAAGAGTAACTGTGAGGGCTTACAGTTTTCTGGTACCACCAACACCTAAGGCCCAAATTTCTGCAGAGTATAAAGGACAGGCCATATAGTATATAAAGGCGGTCCCCTACTTTCAAACATCCGACTTACAAACGACTCCTACTTACAAACGGAGGGAGACAACAGGAAGTGAGAGGAAATCTACCCCTAGGAAGGGAAATTCTCTCCTGTAAGAGTTCATATGGGAAAAAGGTGTCTCCACTGATGCTTTATCACCAATCCTTGTTTCCCTAAAAACCCCAAATTTTAAAAATCCAATTGTCATTGGGACAGAAAGTGAGGTGAAATCTTCTGAACAGGGGCACAGACAGCAAAACAAATGTTACAGGGGTGATAACCCTTCCCTATGTTATCCAAAAAGCTTAAAAATTGATTTTTTGGCTGGAGCTACATTTAAAAAATGTACCTGTTCCAAATTACAAACAGATTCAACAGTCCCTATCTTGTTTGTAACCCGGGGCCCGCCTGTATACTGCTGTTCAGAGTATATAGGGCCTGGGGCCCCACGGTTTTCTTTTTTTAATTTAGGTGCGGGGTTCCCCTTAATATCCATACAAGACCCAAAGGGCCTGGTAATGGGCTGGGGGGGTACCCATGCAATTTTTCTCAATAATTTTCATCCATATTGCCTTGGACCCGACATTACATTACAGCCGCAAGCAGTTTTAAATGACTTTAATTCCTTTAGAAATGTCATATTGTGCAGGGACTGTTCTAAACACAGGAAACACGCGCCACTTTACAGGCATACTATAGACACCCCCCAAGTACGATATTTAAAGGAATATTTCACTTTTATTTTTTCACTTTAAGCATCATTAAAATCACTGCTCCCGAAAAAACGGCCGGTTTTAAAACTTTTTTTTACATTGATACATGTCCCCTGGGGCAGGACCCGGGTCCCCAAACCCTTTTTAAGACAATAACTTGCATATTAGCCTTTAAAATTCGCAAATTTGATTTCTCATGTTCGAGGCCCATAGACTTTAACGGTGTTCGAATGTTCGTGCAAACCAAACCGGGGGGTGATCGGCTCATCACTAATAAATATATAGATATCCAAAATATTGAGCCTAATGAGCCAACACATTTCGCATAAGTCCATTGCTTTTTCAGGATCCACAAGCTCTCTATATCAAAATTATGGGTGCAATATCTACAATGAAAAAACAATAATTACAAGATTGTACATTTTATTATATTATTTTATATTACAATTTTACCTGAAAATTACACTATGGAGAGGTCCAAAGCCACAATTAGAAAAAAAAAACTTACCTTTTCCTTGGAAAGTCTGAATAGCTAGACCTTTCATCAGTTTTGGGGTCACAAGCCAAGGTTTATGCAGGAGAAGAGTTTTGTAGTCGGGGTCACAAGCCAAGGTCGATGCAGGAGGAGAGTTTCATAGTCAGGGTCACAAGCCAAAGTCTATGCAGGAGGAGAGTTTCCCAGTCGGGGTCAAAGCCAAAGTAGTTTCCAACAGCAATAGATGTAGCTCCAGTAGTATGCAGGATCAGACCACAATATTGTGGCAACAGGAAGAGCCGAGGCAAGGCTTATATAGGAAGTTCATGATTGAAGATGGATGACCATTGCGGGACACTTTTTTTTTTTTAATAAAGGAGTTGTCAAAAACTGTCTTTTGTGGTTTTTACTTTTTGACACTTTTTTGGGTGAATTCACATGGGGGGGTGGGATATGGGGGCCCCCTTGTTAAAGGGGACTTCCAGATTCTGATAAGCCCCCCCACCCGCAGACCCCCACAACCACCGGGTAAGGGTTGTGGGAACGAGGCCCTTGTCCCCATCAACATGGGGACAAGGTACTTTGGGGGGACCCCAAAGCACCCTCCCCATGTTGAGGGCACGGTATGTACTGGGGGGGACCCGTGCCAATTTTTTCATTGATTTTTATCTATATTACTGGGAGCCGGCAATACATTACAGCGCAAGCAATTTTAAATGACATTTTTTTCCTTTAGAAATGTCATTTTACTGTGGCATTGTAAAACACATCAGACAGATGTGCCAATTTACAGGCAGACTAAAGGGACCCACTAGGCACGATATTTGAAGGAATCTTTCATTTTTTAATGTTCGTGTCCCAAAGACTTTAATAGGGTTCACATGTTCGCACAAATTATCCTAAATTGATGAAGAAATTAGATTTTTTACATTTTTTATTAGGTATTTTTTATAGCGGAAAGTAAAAACATTTTTTTTTCCAAAAGTGTGTCTTTTTTTGTTTATAAATTAATAAAAAACACAGAAGTGATTAAATGCCACCAAAAGAAAGCTATTTGTGGGAAAAAAGGACATACATTTTATTTGGGTACTACATCGCACCAGCATGCAATTGTCAGTTAAACTAATGCAGTGCCTTATCCCAAAAAAATGGCCTGGCCATGAAAGGGATAAACCTTCCGGAGCTGAAGTGGATAAACCCGTGTGAATTATGGTGGTGTAAATGGATGATGCCAAGAAAACTTTATAAAACCAACATTAGAATAACCTGTTGCCACGTCATGCTTATATTTTATTTTTAATGCCCATACACCACACATATCCATGGGCAATAAAGGCTTCCGTGCAGAGAGCGCATTCACTGCACACTCACAGCACAGTGACTGAGCTGAGAAAGACAGATCTGAGAAAATGGTGGCTTTTTGCCATGTGGCATTTTTTGAAATTCACATGTTATGTAATTTAATTTCACAAGTCAGCGCTGATGAAGCCTCGTTTTTTGAGGTAAAACATGGTGGATTTTTGGGTTGAGGAATTTTTTGAGCACTTCTATGTTGTCATTCTTTGGTTGGAGCATTACATTTATTGGGGTACAACCTATGAAAGTAAGAGTGAGCTCAGTGTAGGATTAAATACTTCTATCAGAGACTGCATCTGTGTGAACAAAGTGAGATCTCCCTGTTGATATTGGGACACTTTTCTAATTAACTTTTTGAAAATTTAAAACAAAAGCAAAATTTTATATTATTCTTATAAGAAAAGTTATATTTTAGGCTCAAGTGGGTGAGATGTGAGGTGTTATAAACATGTTATACTTACCTGCTCTGTGCAGTGGTTTAGCACAGAGCAGACCTAATCCTCCTTCTTCTCAGGTCCTTCGACAGTGCTCCTGGCCCCTCCCTCATGTTGAGTGCCCCTGCAGCAAGCAGCTTCCTATGGGGGCACCCAAGCCATGCTGAAGCTCCCTGTGTCCATTCAGACACGGAGCTGCGGCCCGGCCCCGCCTCCTCATTCTCCTCATTGGTTCAGTGACTTTGACTGACAGTAGTGGGAGCCAATGGCGCTTCAACGCTATCTAAGCCAATGAGGAGGGAGAGTCCCAGACAGCGTAGTCTCATGTGCAATATTGCTGGATCGAGATGGGGCTCAGGAAAATATTGGGGGGGGCGGGCTGATGGGTGTTGAGGCGGGCCGCTGCACACAGAAGATTTTTTATCCTAATGAATAGAATGCATTAAGATGAAAAACCTTCTGCCTTTACAACCACTTTAAGCTTTGCAGTTTACAGCCTGTTGGCAAATAGATTTTTATGTACGTTATAAACTCTGAAAAGTCTTAAGAAAGTAATGCTGTGTACACATGGTCGGATTTCCCAGCAGAAAAAGTCAGACGGAATAATTTCATTGGATATCCTGATCGTGTGTGGGCTTCGTCAGACTTTTTTTCTCAAAAATTCTGATGGACCTAGAAATAGAACATGTTTTAAATCTTTCCAACGGAATCAATTCCTATTGGGAAAACCGTTTGTCTGTATGCTATTCCGACGGAGCAAAAACGATGCAAGGGCAGCTACTGGCTATTGAACTTCTCTTTTCTAGTCCCGTCGTACGTCATCACGTTCTAAATGATCGGACTTTGGTGTGATCATGTGTAGGCAAGTCCGTTTCAGCGGAACTCCGTCGGAAAGACCAAAGTTCTGACGGAAAAACCGGTCGTGTGTACGTGGCATTATGATACTCTGTCAGCTTTGCCTTTTTTGCATTCTTTCCACTTCCATTGACTTTATCTTTATTAATACTTGAATTTATAACACAGTCCCACCTTATTGTTTAATTTCCATGTTATGGCTTTATGGGTGACATGAAGCTTATGACCTTCTGGAGCCCAGGGTGTAAAGTTTCCCACCTCCTTATAAGCTGCAGTACCATCTTTTCCCAGTATCCAGTTAGTTATTCTGTAGTGATAAACAAATTCTCCATATTCATTAAAGAATGGCACTGGCTCAGCCGAATCAAAGGAATATTTCATTTCTTTTAGGAGGCAATACAGCTTGAAAATAAATATAGAGAGGTAAAAAGTGCATGCTGGTATAATAGAATCTGTGAGAAGGAACAAATCATTTTCAGAGGATCCAGACATTTTTTGACTCCCCTCACAGGATATAAGCTATGTCAAATACATACTTCTGTTTAACTGCAAGTCATCCGACTCATAACCAGTTGCAGACTCTTGGTGTACTAGGCACGCCCAAAAAAAGTCATCATTGTACACAGGGCATCCCTAGTACCTGACAACAAGTAGAGAGGCGCCTCTGGGTGCAGTCGTTTTTGTGGGTAAAAATAACATAGGTAAACTCACATTTTAGTAGTTAAAAACAAGCATGGTATGTCAGAGATGGTGCTTCCGATCCTGTGCCTAGAGGATAGTCTCTGCCGTGGATGTAAGACAACTCTTCCAGGTATGGTATGCCGGCTGCATACACAGAGGAGCGGTCTCTGAACGAGGCTTGGACCACACAAGACTGCTGGCTGCAGGGGGATGACGTCATCAGCAATGGATGCGTTTCTTGGGCATGCGCACTTGGATGGTCAGCAAGCCGCGCCCCTTTTTCAACAGACACATTAGCTAGCCATGCTAAGAGATTTAAGTAAGGGAAGGGGGAGGAGTCTGGGCGGGGAAGAGGGCTGATGGACGGGAAGCCAGGGAAATGTAACCAGCCCAATACTGTGAGGAAAGTGGGCGGTGCGGAAAGCAGAGAAGAACGAAGGGAAACTGGAAATGTCATTAGTGAGGCTGTGTAACCACAGGAAAGACGACAGAGGGGAGGAAAAAAATAATGAGAAGAGAAAGCGTAAGGAGAAGAAAGGGGGAAGGAATGAAAAAGTGGGAAAGTGACAAAATAAAAAATAAAAATAAAAATAAAAATGATGACAGAATAAAATAAAAAAACATAATAATAATAGTAAAAATAAAAATAAATATAAAAATAAAAAAATATAAAAATAAAAAATAATAAATAAAAAATAATAAAAATAAATATAAAAATAAAAAATAAAAAATCCCCAAAAAGAGGGAAGAAAAGGAAAGGAGGGGGGAGGGAGGGGGAAAAGAAGGGGGGAGAGAGAGGAAAAAAGGGGGGAGAAGGGAGAAGGGGGAGGGGAAGAAGAAAGGAGGGGGGAGGGTAAAAACTAGCAAACATCTATGCCACATGTCTAGACCTAAAAAACTAAGATATGTTGATAAAATATATCCTGAAGGGTCTTAGGAAGCCTAAGAAATATATATATATATATATATATATATATATATATATATATATATATATATACATATATATATATATATATATATATATATATATATATATATATATATACATATATATATACACACATATATATATATATATATATATATATATATATATATATATATATATATATATATATATATATATATATATATATATGTATATATATGTATGTATATATATATATATATATATATATATATATATATATATATATATATATATATATATATATATATATATATATATATATATATATATATATATATGTATTTGCAACATACAAGACATCATATAAAATACATTGAGACGTGCAAACTATGGATGCACACCATAGTAAAAGAAATACAGGTGTGTAAAAAATGCAGTATGAGAGTGGTGGTATATAAAAAATGTCAGATGATGTTGATGCCTTTAAAGGCATTAGGAAAGTGGGGATTGGGAAAGGAAGGACCGTAATTCATGGAAACCGTGGATAATGGATGACACTATTCTAGAGGATTCATTATAATAAATGAAAAAATACATATATACATAACAATGATGTGGGAGATGTAAACATAGCGATATATGATCAATAAGTGAATATCAGATAGTATGAATGCCTAAAGAGAAAAAAGAAGGACCGTAAATAACGGAACCTGTAGATAATGGAAACCTGTATTAATGGAAATCCATATACTTTATTCTCAACAAAAAAGAGACTGGGAGAAGAAAAAATGCCAGGTGTTACAGTATGGTGGAAATTTCTATACCTTCGTTCAGACCCCCGGGTGAGAGAACATCTAACTGGTAAATCCAGAACGTTTCACGGGCACATAGTTTCTTGAACCGTTCTGCAGCTGGTAAGGAGTTGGAAATGTGTTCAATAACCCAAACTTTAAGCCCTATAGTGGATTTATGATGGGCTTGGAAAAAATGTTTGGGTACACTGTGTGCCACCTTCAGGGGATCAATCCCACCCTCAATAGATCTCCGATGTTCACCGAACCTAGTCCTAAGTGCTTGTATGGTGCGGCCTACATACAGTAGGCCACAGGGGCAAGATAATCCATAGATCACGAAGTTGGAGGAGCAGTTGTAAAAATCTTTCAACGTGTAAGTGACCCCTTTAGTGGTGAACGACTTCTGACCATGGTGGACAAACTTACAGGTTTTGCACAAAGGCTTACGACACTGATACATCGCTACTATTGGGATAAGTATAGGTTTGTTGGGAGAGCAGTGTCTAAACCGAGTTTTGCTGGGGGCTATTTTCATCTTGAGGTTGGGGGCTCTACGGTATGTAACCTTAGGTTTTTCTGGAAGGCAAGGTTTTAGCAGTGGGTCTTGTAATAAGATATTCCAATGATCCGCTAGAATTTTTTCAATTTTTCTGAATTGGTAATGGAAAGTGGTGGTGAACCGTACTGTGTGATGATCGGGGACCCGGAATGGTTTCGGAGGTTTGCCTTTTAAATAGTGCTGAAATGCCTGATCAGTCAGGGCTGGAGGGTAGTCTTTGTCATTGAACTTGTTTTTTAACAGGGGACTCTGTGTCAGGGTACTCACCAGGGCCGAGATGCTGAGAGCGGCTCCCCTTGCAGCTGAGTGCGCTATACCCCTGGAGGTGGCACAGAGGGTATCGGGCACAGAGAGGCACGGGTCGCCAGGCACTAGTAGGAGCCTGCGTGTTGAACTTCTGTCTGGTAGTAGTCTGTGCAGGGTACACCCGGACGGTGATCAGCAGAGGAATCAGACTGGGGCTCCAACACCTTGGTCCTGAAGTAGATAACTGGAACAAAGTATGTAGAGAAGCCAGGGGGTCAAACACAGCAAGCCGGTAGGAAGGAAGTCCGTTTAAACAAGCCAAGGTCATACACAGGAATCAATCAATAGGAGAGTCCAAGACAGGCCGGGGGTCAAACACTGGAGCAGGCAGTAGCGAAGTCTTTAAAGAGAAGCCGGGGGTCAAACACTGGAGCAGACTGAAGAGGAATCCGTTAAGCAAGCCGAGGTCAAGGTGCAGGAGAAGTTCAAGGATGGTCAAGGAAATCCGGGTCACAACAGGCAGGAGCCAATAGCAGAACAAGGAACAGGAACACAGAAGCTGAAATGACAAACCAGCAATAAGCCAGAGAGCTGGGCTGCCTTTTATAGGGCTAATAGGGGAACCCACATGTGGGGCTAAGATGCGTACGTGCGTACGTGCTTACGCCGTTTCGCCGTCCGCTGACTTGCACGTCTATGTGTGCCGTTACGCCGTGACGTGGTCTGCTGAATCGCGTACCCGCATACGCCTATTAGCCATTCTGCCACGAAGGCGTACAGGGAAATGCCAGTACTGGCAAACAAAGTTTCTGCTATTCCTCTGACAGTGCCCCCCCCCCGAGGGGCAGCCTCCGGATGCCCAACCTGGCTAATATCCCTGGGTGTCGCCTGTGAAAATTCTGAACCAAACGAGGTGCGTGTATATTACTGGCAGGTTCCCAGGAGTTATCTTCCGGCGGGTACCCTTTCCATTTCACCAGATACTGAGTCTGCCTACCCCTCTTTCTACAGTCCATAATTGCTTCCACCTCAAATTCCTCTTCACCCTCTACCTTCACTGGTGGAGGTGGAGGTTCCTCCCTTCCTGAAAAAGAATTGGGAACTACTGGTTTTAGTAGGGATGCATGGAACACTGGATGGATTCTAAGAGTACTGGGTAAGGTTAGTTCGAAGGCCACAAGATTAATTACCTTTTTACTTCAAAAGGACCCATGAATTTTGGGCCAAGTTTACGTGAGGGACAGGGTAATCTAAGATTGACAGCAGATAGCCAAACCTTATCCCCAACCTTAAATTCCGGATTGTTTCTTCTCCCTTTGTTGTAATATTCCTTATAGCTGTCTTGAGCTTCCTTCATGGCCTTTTGGATCTGTAAAAAATTAGACTGGATGAGATTTACTCGATCTTGAACTGCGGGGGTTGTGACTTCTGGAATGGAGTTTGGCAAAAAAGATGGGTGGAACCCATAGTTGGCCCAAAAAGGCGTCTGATTGGTGGCAGAGTGTGTGGCATTATTATAGGCGAACTCCGCACAGGGGAGAAGGGTTGACCAATTATCCTGAGAGCTAGAGCAGAAACAACGGAGATATTGCTCCAAGGTCTGATTTGTCCTTTCTGTTTGGCCGTTGCTTTGGGGATGGTATGCTGAAGAAAAGGAGGTTTTGATTTCCAGGGATTTACAAAGGTCTTTCCAGAATTTTGAGGTAAATTGAATTCCTCTATCAGAGGTGATGTTGTGGGGAATGCCATGGAGTCTTATTATTTCTTTAATAAAAACATTTGCTGTAGCCAAAGCAGAAGGGGTACCAATCATGGGTAGAAAGTGTGCCATCTTTGAGAGGCGATCAACCACTACTAAGATGGTGGAAAAATTTTCAGAGAGGGGTAGATCAACAATGAAGTCCAAAGAAACCTCACTCCAAGGTCTTTCAGGGATAGATGGGGGTCTAAGGAGGCCCCAAGCTTTAGTGTTTGACCCTTTGCTGCGTTGGCAGGTAATGCAGGATTGAACGTACTTTTTACAGTCTTGCCTCCAACCCGGACACCAGAAAGAGCGGTGAACTAATTCAGAAGTCTTCCGTACTCCGAAATGTCCTGCCATTTTGTAATCATGGAAAGTCTGTAAAATTCTAAGCCTTACAGAGGAGGGGACAAAAACCTTGTCCTGGGCCCACAGCAAACCATCTCTTTTTTCTAAGGAGGATATCTCGGATTCCATGCATTGCCTAGAGGCCTGTTCAATAGCAGATTGAAGGTTAGGTTGAATGAGATGAAGAAAATTGTGAGAGGATAGGATGGTTTCAGGTTCTGTTGACTCATTGGCCTCTGGAAACATACGGGAAAGTGCGTCCGCCTTCCCATTTTTTGACCCAGGTCGATAAGAGATATGGAAATTGAACCTGGAGAAGAATAATGCCCATCGGGCTTGTTGGGGCCTAAGACGTTTGGCTGTTCGGAGATACTCCAGGTTCTTGTGGTCCGTGAAGATCATGATGTGCTGGGACGCACCCTCCAGTAAGTATCTCCATTCCTCAAGGGCAGTTTTTATGGCTAATAATTCCCGGTCACCAACATTATAATTTTTCTCTGGAGGACTTAGTTTGCGGGAGGCAAAGGCTACTGGATGGAGAAGTGCCTTAATACCACTTCTCTGAGACAAGATGGCTCCTGTGGCGGATTCTGAGGCATCAACTTCAAGTACATAAGGTAGAGTGGGATCCGGATGCTGAAGTATGGGAGCTGACGTGAATAGATTCTTTAGTTTGGCAAAGGCATCTTGAGCTTCCTGGGACCATCGGAATTTGATTTGTTGGTGAGTTAATTGAGTGATGGGAGAGATAATTGAGGAGAACCCCCTAATAAACCTGCGATAAAAATTGGCAAAGCCAATAAATCGCTGGACTCCTTTTTTGTCTGAGGGGGCCGGCCACTCCTGGATGGCTTTAACTTTTTGTGGATCCATGGCTACCCCTTCAGTAGTGATGATGAAGCCAAGGAACTGGATGGTAGTCTTTTCAAATTCACACTTCTCTCCTTTTAAGAACAGGCCGTGTTTTCTGAGAACTGAGAGGACTTTCTTGACATGGTCTCGATGTAATTCTAAAGTGGTAGAGAAAATTAAAATATCGTCAAGACAGACAATGACAAAGTTATCTAGGAATTCCCGGAAAATATCATTGACTAGATGCTGGAATGTAGCTGGGGCATTACAGAGCCCAAACGGCATCACCAGATACTCAAAGTGACCGAATCTGGACCTGAAGGCTGTCTTCCATTCGTCCCCAGCACGTATCCGAACAAGATTGTATGCCCCTCGTAAATCCAATTTGGTAAATATTTGGGCAGATCGAAACCGCTGGAACAGTTCAGGAATGAGGGGAAGTGGGTATCGATTTTTGATGGTGATTTTATTAAGTTCTCTATAGTCTATGCATGGTCTGAGAGATCCATCCTTTTACTCGACAAAAAAGATACCAGCCCCTGCTGGGGAGGAAGAAGGACGAATAAATCCTTTTTCAAGGTTTTCATCAATGTAGAGGCGGAGAGCTTCTAACTCGGTCTCCGACAAGGGAAAAATACGGCCAAACGGAATCTCGGAGCCGGGCAACAGATCGATGGGGCAATCATAATGCCGATGAGGTGGTAAACTATCGGCCTTCTTTTTATCAAAAATGTCCAGGAATTCGTGATATGCTGCAGGGACATGTGTAAGCGTATCTGGCACTGGTTGTATGGTCAAACAGGGGACAGTCTTATTGGAGGTTGGCACAAAACAATGCTGGGAGCAGTATGCTGAAGAGAAGAGAATTTCTTTTTTACTCCAAAGGATCTGAGGGTCGTGTGCCATTAGCCACGGGAACCCCAAGATAATGGGAAACATGGGTGAGTTGATGATGTTGAAGCAAAGAAATTCCTGATGACCAGAGTCTGTAGAGACAAGAATGGGCTTGGTTTCTTGAGTGATGGGTCCTAAGTTGGGTAGAGACCCGTCTGCCAGGTAAATCTGAAGGAGCTGTTTTTTATCTTGAAGAGGGATGTGCAGACTTTGGCAAAGAGATGCATCCAGGAAACAGCTGCATGCTCCGGAGTCAACGATAGCCAGCAGTCGAATTCCCTCTTCCGCCACCTGTAATGAGACTGGTAGGATAAGGTGAGACTGGGTTGAGTCAGCAACTTGAAAGTTCATAGCGTTCCGTAAGCGGTACTTACTGGGTCTCACAGGGCAGTTACGAAGGAAATGGCCAGCTTCTCCGCAGTAGAGGCAAAGATTGGCTTGACGCCGTCGCAGTCTCTCATCAGGAGTGAGTGGGGACCGGACCAGTCCCAGTTGCATGGGCCCACTGTCAGCAGAAGCTGAGGGACCCGCGATAGGCACAGGAACCGGAGGAACCCGGGGTAACATCCAGGTAGGCCGGGAAGACTGGAAGCGTTCAGAGCGACAATCCCGCAGGCGTCTGTCGAGCTTCGTGGCGAGTTGGATCAGATCTTCCAAAGAGTCAGGGGTATCCACTCGTGCCAATTCGTCTTTAAGTGTTTCGGAGAGGCCCTGACGGTACTGGTATTTAAGGGCGGCCTCATTCCAGGTGGTGTCTCCAGACCATTTACGAAATTCCACGGTGTAATCCTCTACTGGTCTTTTTCCTTGGGTAAGGGTGTGCAGAATGGATTCAGCAGTAGCTGTGCGTTGCGGATCATCATATAACTGAGCCATAGCGGCAAAGAAAGTTTCAACTGAGTCTAATAAAGAACTCTTCTGTTCAAGAAGATTATGAGCCCAAGATTGTGGTTCTTCAGATAGTAGTGAAATAACGAATCCCACTTTTATGGATTCTGCATGGAAAGTCCTGGGTTGAAGAGCTAGATACAGTAGGCAAGCATTTTTGAAAGCTCTAAATTTCTTCCGGTTTCCAGAAAAACGTTCCGGAGTGGGGACTCTGGGTTCAGGGAGAGTCGTTACAACTGAAGATGCTGAGAGGCCACCCCGCTGGCTGAGGCTGCATCTGAAGGAGCTGGAGCAGACATCAGGTGCTGGAGACGACCCTCAATTTGGAAGTAGCCATCTTGGAGTCTTTGGACAGCCTGAGTAAGAGCTGTCACCTGCTGGCAGAGTGCCTCAAGGGGAGAACCAGCTCTGTCGGCCTCTGACATGGCTGGTTTGTACTGTCAGGGTACTCACCAGGGCCGAGATGCTGAGAGCGGCTCCCCTTGCAGCTGAGTGCGCTATACCCCTGGAGGTGGCACAGAGGGTATCGGGCACAGAGAGGCACGGGTCGCCAGGCACTAGTAGGAGCCTGCGTGTTGAACTTCTGTCTGGTAGTAGTCCGTGCAGGGTACACCCGGACGGTGATCAGCAGAGGAATCAGACTGGGGCTCCAACACCTTGGTCCTGAAGTAGATAACTGGAACAAAGTATGTAGAGAAGCCAGGGGGTCAAACACAGCAAGCCGGTAGGAAGGAAGTCCGTTTAAACAAGCCAAGGTCATACACAGGAATCAATCAATAGGAGAGTCCAAGACAGGCCGGGGGTCAAACACTGGAGCAGGCAGTAGCGAAGTCTTTAAAGAGAAGCCGGGGGTCAAACACTGGAGCAGACTGAAGAGGAATCCGAGGTCAAGGTGCAGGAGAAGTTCAAGGATGGTCAAGGAAATCCGGGTCACAACAGGCAGGAGCCAATAGCAGAACAAGGAACAGGAACACAGAAGCTGAAATGACAAACCAGCAATAAGCCAGAGAGCTGGGCTGCCTTTTATAGGGCTAATAGGGGAACCCACGTGTGCGGCTAAGATGCGTACGTGCGTACGTGCTTACGCCGTTTCGCCGTCCGCTGACTTGCACGTCTATGTGTGCCGTTACGCCGTGACGCGGTCTGCTGAATCGCGTACCCGCATACGCCTATTAGCCATTCTGCCACGAAGGCGTACAGGGAAATGCCGGTACTGTCAAACAAAGTTTCTGCTATTCCTCTGACACTCTGGGCAACATAATCACATTCCCTGGTACAGTTCTGTCTCAATCGGCAGAACTGTCCCTTTGGAATGTTGTTGATCCACTGCGGAAGGTGACAACTTTTATAGTGTAGAAAAGAGTTCCCCGCAGTTGGTTTAACATAGTTTCTGGAGACAATCCTAGATGTAGCTACATCAGCACTAAGATCCAAATCAAGGAAGGGCAGCATGTCGAAACTGGCAACAAAGGTAAAAGAAAGGCCAAATTGATTGTCGTTACAATGTTTAACAAAATCGTTGATCACACCGACATCATCATCCCAGACGATGACGATGTCATCGATGTAACGACCGAAAAACACTATATGGCGTGCATATGGGTTGTTGTGGAGAATATATAGATTCTCCCAATAGCCCATAGCCAAATTAGCATATGAGGGTGCAAAATTCGCCCCTATAGCTGTTCCCTGTATCTGAACATAAAATTCTTCATCAAATTGGAAGTAGTTATGTGTTAGGCAATATGAAGTGGCTTCCAAAATGAATGCCGCCTGACGAGGATTAATGAGAGGGTCTTCTGCTAAAAAATGCTCAAGTGCCATTAGGCCAAAGGAGTGAGGGATCAATGTATACAGAGAGTTCACGTCGAGTGAGAGCCAAGAGTAAGTTGGCTCCCACTTGTATGCCGAAAGAAATTCCATCAAATGGGTCCCATCTCGAATATAGGACTGTAATCTCTGTACAATGGGCTGAAGGAAATGGTCAATATATAAGCTAAGACCCGTAGTGATGCTGTCCATCGATGCCACTATGGGTCTGCCGGGAGGGTTATCTAGACTCTTATGGACTTTGGGGAGGTGATAGAAATAAGGGATTTGGTAAAAATCTTTAAGGAGAAAGGACTTTTCAAATTTATTAATGATATCATTCTGAAAAACCTCAGAGACCAAAATGCTGACCTCTTTGGCATACTCAGAGGTTGGGTCTTTATTGATTTTAAGGTAAGTGGAGGTGTCAGAGAGCAGCCTTCTGGCCTCTGTGATATAATCTATCTTGTCTTGCAGGACAATTCCACCACCCTTGTCCGCCGATTTTATAACCAGATCCTCTGCTTCCAATAACGATTTCAGTGCCTTGATCTCTACAGGTGACAAATTGTGAGTGTTGGTGGTGTTGGAGGGTTGGCAGAGCTTCTGAAAGTCTGAGAATACAACCCTGTAAAAACTCTCAATGTAGGGGCCCTTGGCTTGTGAAGGGTAAAAAATAGATTTTGGCTTGAAGGTAGTGTGAATGATAGGAGGGGAGGTGGCAGTGTGTTGGGTGAGAAGGTAAAGCAACTGGTCATCAACCATTTCATCATCAAGTGAAGCGTTTTCCATGTCCTCCACTGGATCGACATCAAATGAAAAAGTATCCAATGGGAGAGAGGAGAATAATATGGGTGGAGTAGAATTGACCTGTATATTCTTATTCTCTTTAGAATGGTAGTAGCGTTTCAAAGTAAGGTTCCGAACGTATCTATTAAGGTCTTTAAATAACAGAAAGGGGTTGGGTTTATTGAGGGGAGCAAAATTCAGACCTCTACTTAACAGTGAGGTGTCAGCTCTAGATAAGGCATAAGAAGATAAATTAAAAATCTTCACAGTTTCCTTATTTTCAGTGTGTTGGGACTTCCTCTTGCTACGTCCCCCTCTGCAGCCTCTCCGATGAGCTTTCTTTTCCTGGAGGCTGCAAGAGGAGGACTGAGCACCAAAAAAGGAGGAGAGGATGAGGTGAGTGAAAGAAGGGAGGGATCCGTGGGTTCACTGGGGCCAGGGGGATTAGAAACAGAGGAAACTATAGCCTCTGTACCTACAGGAGGGATTTCCATAACTGCCAAAATGGAAGCATGGTTGGTTGGAGTGTGTGCTGTGGGTAGTGATCTATTATAAAATTGATTAAGAGCAGAAATAAGACTAGAATTAGTTGATGTTTTATTCAAGTGAATGTCTCTTTTATTCTTATTATTTGGCTGTTTTTTAGCCGGAATAGGGGGATCGGGATAAGACGGGCCTCTAATGGGCTTCCTATTGTGAGACCAAGTGGGAGGAGCCACAGAAAGACTCATTAGAGGTCGTGGGGAGCCAGTCTGAATGGGTGGACGAGAAGGGGGAAGGGTGGGAACTGAAAAAGATTGAGAAATGTATTTTTTCCTCTCTCTCCCCCCTTCTTTTCCCCCTCCTTTCCTTTTCTTCCCTCTTTTGGGGGATTTTTTATTTTTTATTTTTATATTTATTTTTTATTATTTTTTATTTATTATTTTTTATTTTTATTTTTATATTTTTTTATTTTTATATTTATTTTTATTTTTACCATTATTATTATGTTTTTTTTTATTTTATTCTGTCATCATTTTTATATTTATTTTTATTTTTTATTTTGTAACTTTCCCACTTTTTCATTCCTTCCCCCTTTCTTCTCCTTACTCTTTCTCTTCTCATTATTTTTTTCCTCCCCTCTGTCGTCTTTCCTGTGGTTACACAGCCTCACTAATGACATTTCCAGTTTCCCTTCGTTCTTCTCTGCTTTCCGCACCACCCACTTTCCTCACAGTATTGGGCTGTTTACACTTCCCTGGCTTCCCGTCCATCAGCTCTCTTCCCCGCCCAGTCTCCTCCCCCTTCCCTTACTTAAATCTCTTAGCATGGCTAGCTAATGTGTCTGTTGAAAAAGGGGCACGGCTTGCTGACCATCCAAGTGCACATGCCCAAGAAACGCGTCCATTGCTGATGACGTCATCCCCCTGCAGCCAGCAGTCTTGTGTGACCAAGCCTCGTTCTGAGGCCACTCCTCTGTGTATGCAGCCGGCATACCATACCCGGAAGAGTTGTCTTACATCCGCGGCAGAGACTATCTACTAGGCACAGGATCGGAAGCACCATCTCTGACATACCATGCTTGTTTTTAACTACTAAAATGTGAGTTTACCTATGTTATATTAAAAGTATTTTTACCCACAAAAACGACTGCACCCAGAGGCGCCTCTCTACTTGTTGTCTTTCAGCCTCGAGAATATGGTTTCTTTCTCATCATGATGGCAGCCCTGCTTGCTCCTTTTGGACGTTTTTACCCCTCCATTCCATTCAATAGTAACACATAGACTACTGTTTTTTTGTATGCCATTTGGATTGTCATTTTTTATGATTTGGTACTCCTTTTGTGTAGATTTGATCCTGTGAGTTCCTGAGGTATTGCGCCTATACTTGCTATTCATCCCTAGTACCTCCAGTCCTTCTGCCCTGCTGCTGGTATCCCCCTGCCCGGTACACGGCAATTCAGCTCTGATTAATCACAGCTGCATTGCGAGTATACAGAGGGGGTCCCGGCAGATGGAGCTGTAAAAAAAAAAGCAGTAGGGGAATGTTTATCAACAACATTGCTCAGCCACATTTACAGGAAGCTACAATGAAACATTGTTTCATTTTGTATCTTTCTGTTTATTCATCTACAAATAAAAAGAATGTACTTCAATCTGCAGATGAAGTCAGTTAAAGAAACATGACAAGTAATACAAATTTTTGTTTTGTCTTTTTTATTAAATGCTCCTCTGAACTCATTATTAACCCTTTGTTTACTCTAATCAGCCCTAATTAACTCCTTATTCTCCTTCTCCATTCATTTATAATTTTCCTGGTGATTTTTTTTTTTTATATCAACTAATATTTAAACTTTTTTTCAGTTTTTTGTTTGCTTTGTTTATTAATAATTTTACACCTTTTAAATATATTTATACGTATCACACTGAAAAAAAAAGTGCAAAATTGAAAAAACCCACATTTGTAAATAACTTTGCAGTGCCTTGCACCAAAATCATTATTTTATGTGTTGTTTTTAACCACTTCAGCCCCAGAAGATTTTACCCTCTTCCTGACCAGAGCACTTTTTACAGTTTAGCACTGCGTCACTTTTACTAGTAATTGTGCGGTCATGTGATGCTGTACCCAAACAAAATTTGCATCCTTTTTTCCCCCAAATTGAGCTTTCTTTTGGTGGTATTTGATTACCTCTGCGTTTTTTATTTTTTGCGCTATAAACAAAAAACAGCGACAATTTTGAAAAAAAAAAAACAACAATATTTTTTACTTTTTTGCTATAATAAATATCCCCAAAAATGTTTTTAAAAAACAAATTTCTTCATTAGTTTAGGCCAATATATATTCTTCTACATATTCTTGGTAAAAAAAATTGCAAGCGTATATTGATTGTTTTGCACAAAAGTTATAGCGTCTGCAAACTATGGAAAAGATTTATGGCATTTTTTTATGGCATTTTTATTATTATTTTTTTTTTTTTACTAGTAATGGCGGCAAGCTACATTTGTTATCGGGATTGCGACATTGCGGCAGACAGATCCGACACTTTTGACACATTTTTGGGACCATTGAGATTTATACAGTGATTAGTGCTATCAAAATGCACTGATTACTCTGTAATTGTCACTGGTAGCGGAGGGGTTAACACTAGGGGGCGACCAAGTAGATAAATTTGTGTTTCCCCAGTGTGTTCTAACTGTATAGGGATAGGACTGAGTAAGAGAGGAGACATATAGTTGTTCCTATTTACTAGGAGCAAACAACATGTCTCCTCTCCCCTGACAGCACAGGGATTTGTGTGTTTACACGCAACTCCCCATGCTGGCGCTCGTGCATGCGCTCTCGCGTGGCCGGCGGCGATTGCCCCCGTCGGCCACGCGCATCGTGTCCCCTCTGGCAGCTCTTAAAGGGCCGACGTATCCATACGGGATTTTGCGCACCCGTGCCACTTTGCCAATGTATATTGGCGTGAGACGGTCGGCAAGTGGTTAAACGGGGAACAAATTACAGCATAAAATGCACACTTTTTATGTGCAGTAACACTATTTATTTTAAAACTAACACTGCTCAAAAAAGGATTGCGAAAAAAAAAATCATTGTTGCAGGAAAATATTCACAAAAAGAAACCCTTGTTTGTCCTTAAAAAAAATAATATACGTAATACATTGTTATGTAATGACAAAATCATTGCCAAATAAACAGGCTCATAGCAGAAATTGTGGAATGTGTGGACAATGAAAAACCCGCCTCTGCCTCACATCAATCCGCGCCTCAGAATCACTCCGCAATCAGATGCAGCAGACCCAAGCAGCTGCCTTGAATGAGAAAGAGAGGCGATATTTGGTACCATCAAGCAATCGTATACCCACTTTATACACTTTGCCCAAGATCCATAAAGACCCCATTAATCCCCCTGCAAGACCTATAGTAAACAGTATAGAGTCAGTCTCTGCAAGAATGGGGCAGTATCTGGATTGTTTTCTGCAAAAAAGCGTGGTGAATACTCGGTCGTATCTGAGAGATACAAAAAGTTTTTTGAATTTTTTGCAGGCGGTGGATTTGACGGACAAACCACAAGTTTTGTTGGTAACAGCCGATGTAGCGTCGTTGTATTCCATAATACAACATGACAATGCTTTATTGGCATTAAATTGGGCCCTCTGCCAAAGAGATGATCTACCTTTTAATCAAAAAGTCTTTTTAAGGAATGCTCTCGACTTTTGCCTCGGTCATAATTATTTTTGGTATGACAACAAATTTTATACACAACAGAGAGGCGTAGCAATGGGCGCAAAATTTGCGCCGAGCATTGCAAACCTATTTATGGCAGAGTGGGAAGATAAGACCATTTTTAAAGACCAACGTCCGGAACTGATTTTTTATAAACGTTTTATAGATGATCTGTTTTTTATTTGGGCAGGATCAATAGAGTCACTTGAACAGTTTTTACAAGTTTTAAATTGCAATGACAACAACATTAAACTGAGCTCGAACTGGCACAATGAAACGATCAATTTTTTAGATGTTACTATATACAGAAAGAATGACAAATTGGAGACCAAGGTATTTTTTAAAAAAACCGATAGGAATAGCTATCTACCTATCACCAGTGGCCACCACCCTCTTTGGCTTAAAAATATTCCGAAAGGACAGCTCATGAGGGTGAGAAGAAACTGCTCTGAAGATACGCAATTCCATCTACAATCAAGGATCCTCGTAGAAAGGTTTGAGGCTAGAGGATATAAAACAGAAATACTACAGAAAGTGGTAGAGGAAGTGGCAGCTTTACCCAGAACTGAGTGCCTACAAGAATTAAATCAGGAGAAGCTTTTAAAGAAAGAAAGTGTGCGAAATAATGAATGGGGATTTATCTCACAATTTCATTCCCAATACAAAGAAGTTGAAAATATCTTTAAAGCACACTGGCACATCCTCCTAATGGATAAAAAGTTGACTAATGTGCTTCCACCTGTACCGCAGTTCATTTACAGAAAATCTGTGAACTTTGGAGATAGAATCGTTAAAAAAGTTTTAGATCCCCCCCCAAAACCACAGACATTCTGGGACCGCAACGGGTTCTTTGCGTGCAGAAAGTGTAAAGCATGCAGGGAAGTCACCAGACCTCTGAGGGGCATCAATAACTTTATATCTCCAGTGAATAAGCGCTCTTTCGATATAAAGCAATTCATCACGTGTAACAGTTCTTATGTAGTCTATGCGCTAAGGTGTCCCTGCGGTCTGTTGTACATAGGCCGGACCAAAAGGCTGTTATGTGTTAGGATTGCAGAGCACATTAACAACATAAAAAACAGTTACAAAGACCATAATGTGTCTCTGCACTTCAGGTTGAAACACAACAGGGACCCCAAGGGGTTGGAATTTTGGGGGATAGAGCAACTCCAAACCCACTGGAGAGGTATTAACCGTATTCGTGAACTGTCAAAACACGAAACCCGGTGGATCTATTCCGTAGATGTGCTCTCCCCCCGAGGCCTAAACATAGAGCTAGACATCAATTGCTTTATTAGTGATACATAATACACATTTTGCTATCTTTCAGTGTAAGTACATATATTCCCTGTTGATATATTTAATATTCTATTAATTTTAAATTCCATTTTTAAATTTAATCATATAAATTTTAAATATCACATCAAGAATGTATTTAGATATATTTATATATTTTACTTGTCTTAGAACTAATATAATTTTATATTTGGACATCTATTATCATTTAATGATTTTATATATACATATTTTATCATTTTATTATCATTTTATTAGAGTTTAGTCAATTTTGAACAGTAGTTGCAATGATCGAAATCTGAATCTCATAAAGGAATATAAAGCCATTTCAACACATCCTCCTGGTATAATAAATAATATATATGGTTTTAATTAACATATATATTTTTATTCAAAGGTTATGAAGATTGGATTAATCCATTAATACAGTAAATTTGCTTAATAATTTATTTATTTCAATAAATTACATTTATCCATTCATATCCGTGTTGAGGGCTTACACCCTGGATGGGTGTCAGCAAATGGTAATGATAGAGGGTAAATACAAAGGAGGATGTTGGTGATTCTGCTGTCTTTGGTTTATTTTTCCTGGTTTTGTTTTATTTTGTTGCATTTTATTGTTCTTTTCTCCCACCATTAAGAATATATATATGCCTGGCATATTTATTACATATTTTTGCACCTTACTTACACGTAGAAAATGTATTGGAATGCCACATATGATATAAGTATGTAAAAAAGAAAAAATCCTGAAGCAAGATGTAATGCCGCGTACACACGGTCGGACTTTTCAGCTACAAAAGTCCGACAGCCTGTCCGACATACTTCCGGCGTACTTTCGGCGGACTTGCGGCAGACTTTCTAACGAACGGACTTGCCTACACACGACCACACAAAAGTTCGACAGCATAGTACGCGGTGACGTACACCAAGTCCGGCGAGACTATAAAACGGAAGTTCAATAGCCCGTACGACACCCTTTGGGCTCCTTCTGCTAATCTCGTGTTTATCTCGTGTTAGTAGAAGTTTGGTGAGAGACGATTCGCGCTTGTGAGACTCGTATTTTTCAGTTCGTTTTAACTGTTGTTCAGTTCAAAGAAATCTTTGTTTTATTGTCCGCTCGTTCCTGATTTTCAGGTCGCTCTTCACAGGCCTTGCTGTTCTTCAGTGCGTTCTGTTTAGTGCGTTCTGACCAGCCGACCGTTTTGTAACCATGTTACCTGTACGTACTCGTCGTCGAGCTCGTGCATTGTATGTGTTTGGTGCTGTAGTTTATTCTTCAGACCAAGACCAGTCCATGAACAGGGCGAGGAGGAGTTCATGGACCAAGAATTGGTTGCTCCAGCGTGACCAGTTCTGTCACATGCCATTGCTCCGTGAGATCCGTGAGAATAATCCTGAGGATTTCAGGAACTTTCTCCGGATGACGGACCCCGTTTTTGACCGTTTGTTGGCTTTGCTGACCCCCTATATCAGCAGGCAGGATACCTGCATGAGGCAAGCCATCACTCCGGAGCAGAGGCTAGTTGCCACGTTGCGGTACTTGGCGACAGGGAGAAGCCTGCAGGACCTCAAGTTCTCGACAGGCATCTCCCCCCAGGCTCTGGGGATCATTATCCCAGAGACCTGTTCTGCCATCATACAGGTCCTGCAGAAGGACTATATTAAGGTAAGATATTTTTCTTTGATTAGCATCACATGTTCTTTTCTGGAAGCATGGTTGGTTGGAGTGTGTGCTGTGGGGAGTGATCTATTATAAAATTGATTAAGAGCAGAAATAAGACTAGAATTAGTTGATGTTTTATTCAAGTGAATGTCTCTTTTATTCTTATTATTTGGCTGTTTTTTAGCCGGAATAGGGGGATCGGGATAAGACGGGCCTCTAATGGGCTTCCTATTGTGAGACCAAGTGGGAGGAGCCACAGAAAGACTCATTAGAGGTCGTGGGGAGCCAGTCTGAATGGGTGGACGAGAAGGGGGAAGGGTGGGAACTGAAAAAGATTGAGAAATGTATTTTTTCCTCTCTCTCCCCCCTTCTTTTCCCCCTCCTTTCCTTTTCTTCCCTCTTTTGGGGGATTTTTTATTTTTTATTTTTATATTTATTTTTTATTATTTTTTATTTATTATTTTTTATTTTTATTTTTATATTTTTTTATTTTTATATTTATTTTTATTTTTACCATTATTATTATGTTTTTTTTTATTTTATTCTGTCATCATTTTTATATTTATTTTTATTTTTTATTTTGTAACTTTCCCACTTTTTCATTCCTTCCCCCTTTCTTCTCCTTACTCTTTCTCTTCTCATTATTTTTTTCCTCCCCTCTGTCGTCTTTCCTGTGGTTACACAGCCTCACTAATGACATTTCCAGTTTCCCTTCGTTCTTCTCTGCTTTCCGCACCACCCACTTTCCTCACAGTATTGGGCTGTTTACACTTCCCTGGCTTCCCGTCCATCAGCTCTCTTCCCCGCCCAGTCTCCTCCCCCTTCCCTTACTTAAATCTCTTAGCATGGCTAGCTAATGTGTCTGTTGAAAAAGGGGCACGGCTTGCTGACCATCCAAGTGCACATGCCCAAGAAACGCGTCCATTGCTGATGACGTCATCCCCCTGCAGCCAGCAGTCTTGTGTGACCAAGCCTCGTTCTGAGGCCACTGCTCTGTGTATGCAGCCGGCATACCATACCCGGAAGAGTTGTCTTACATCCGCGGCAGAGACTATCTACTAGGCACAGGATCGGAAGCACCATCTCTGACATACCATGCTTGTTTTTAACTACTAAAATGTGAGTTTACCTATGTTATATTAAAAGTATTTTTACCCACAAAAACGACTGCACCCAGAGGCGCCTCTCTACTTGTTGTCTTTCAGCCTCGAGAATATGGTTTCTTTCTCATCATGATGGCAGCCCTGCTTGCTCCTTTTGGACGTTTTTACCCCTCCATTCCATTCAATAGTAACACATAGACTACTGTTTTTTTGTATGCCATTTGGATTGTCATTTTTTATGATTTGGTACTCCTTTTGTGTAGATTTGATCCTGTGAGTTCCTGAGGTATTGCGCCTATACTTGCTATTCATCCCTAGTACCTCCAGTCCTTCTGCCCTGCTGCTGGTATCCCCCTGCCCGGTACACGGCAATTCAGCTCTGATTAATCACAGCTGCATTGCGAGTATACAGAGGGGGTCCCGGCAGATGGAGCTGTAAAAAAAAAAGCAGTAGGGGAATGTTTATCAACAACATTGCTCAGCCACATTTACAGGAAGCTACAATGAAACATTGTTTCATTTTGTATCTTTCTGTTTATTCATCTACAAATAAAAAGAATGTACTTCAATCTGCAGATGAAGTCAGTTAAAGAAACATGACAAGTAATACAAATTTTTGTTTTGTCTTTTTTATTAAATGCTCCTCTGAACTCATTATTAACCCTTTGTTTACTCTAATCAGCCCTAATTAACTCCTTATTCTCCTTCTCCATTCATTTATAATTTTCCTGGTGATTTTTTTTTTTTATATCAACTAATATTTAAACTTTTTTTCAGTTTTTTGTTTGCTTTGTTTATTAATAATTTTACACCTTTTAAATATATTTATACGTATCACACTGAAAAAAAAAGTGCAAAATTGAAAAAACCCACATTTGTAAATAACTTTGCAGTGCCTTGCACCAAAATCATAATTTTAGTGTTGTTTTTAACCACTTCAGCCCCAGAAGATTTTACCCTCTTCCTGACCAGAGCACTTTTTACAGTTTAGCACTGCGTCACTTTTACTAGTAATTGTGCGGTCATGTGATGCTGTACCCAAACAAAATTTGCATCCTTTTTTCCCCCAAATCG
This sequence comes from Lithobates septentrionalis, assembly GCA_037952835.1. NCBI lineage: Eukaryota > Metazoa > Chordata > Amphibia > Anura > Ranidae > Lithobates > Lithobates septentrionalis. The sequence continues at coordinate 3,431,116 of JBBDGP010000260.1, forward strand.
AGCTTTCTTTTGGTGGTATTTGATTACCTCTGCGTTTTTTATTTTTTGCGCTATAAACAAAAAACAGCGACAATTTTGAAAAAAAAAAAACAACAATATTTTTTACTTTTTTGCTATAATAAATATCCCCAAAAATGTTTTTAAAAAACAAATTTCTTCATTAGTTTAGGCCAATATATATTCTTCTACATATTCTTGGTAAAAAAAATTGCAAGCGTATATTGATTGTTTTGCACAAAAGTTATAGCGTCTGCAAACTATGGAAAAGATTTATGGCATTTTTTTATGGCATTTTTATTATTATTTTTTTTTTTTTACTAGTAATGGCGGCAAGCTACATTTGTTATCGGGATTGCGACATTGCGGCAGACAGATCCGACACTTTTGACACATTTTTGGGACCATTGAGATTTATACAGTGATTAGTGCTATCAAAATGCACTGATTACTCTGTAATTGTCACTGGTAGCGGAGGGGTTAACACTAGGGGGCGACCAAGTAGATAAATTTGTGTTTCCCCAGTGTGTTCTAACTGTATAGGGATAGGACTGAGTAAGAGAGGAGACATATAGTTGTTCCTATTTACTAGGAGCAAACAACATGTCTCCTCTCCCCTGACAGCACAGGGATTTGTGTGTTTACACGCAACTCCCCATGCTGGCGCTCGTGCATGCGCTCTCGCGTGGCCGGCGGCGATTGCCCCCGTCGGCCACGCGCATCGTGTCCCCTCTGGCAGCTCTTAAAGGGCCGACGTATCCATACGGGATTTTACGCACCCGTGCCACTTTGCCAATGTATATTGGCGTGAGACGGTCGGCAAGTGGTTAAACGGGGAACAAATTACAGCATAAAATGCACACTTTTTATGTGCAGTAACACTATTTATTTTAAAACTAACACTGCTCAAAAAAGGATTGCGAAAAAAAAAATCATTGTTGCAGGAAAATATTCACAAAAAGAAACCCTTGTTTGTCCTTAAAAAAAATAATATACGTAATACATTGTTATGTAATGACAAAATCATTGCCAAATAAACAGGCTCATAGCAGAAATTGTGGAATGTGTGGACAATGAAAAACCCGCCTCTGCCTCACATCAATCCGCGCCTCAGAATCACTCCGCAATCAGATGCAGCAGACCCAAGCAGCTGCCTTGAATGAGAAAGAGAGGCGATATTTGGTACCATCAAGCAATCGTATACCCACTTTATACACTTTGCCCAAGATCCATAAAGACCCCATTAATCCCCCTGCAAGACCTATAGTAAACAGTATAGAGTCAGTCTCTGCAAGAATGGGGCAGTATCTGGATTGTTTTCTGCAAAAAAGCGTGGTGAATACTCGGTCGTATCTGAGAGATACAAAAAGTTTTTTGAATTTTTTGCAGGCGGTGGATTTGACAGACAAACCACAAGTTTTGTTGGTAACAGCCGATGTAGCGTCGTTGTATTCCATAATACAACATGACGATGCTTTATTGGCATTAAATTGGGCCCTCTGCCAAAGAGATGATCTACCTTTTAATCAAAAAGTCTTTTTAAGGAATGCTCTCGACTTTTGCCTCGGTCATAATTATTTTTGGTATGACAACAAATTTTATACACAACAGAGAGGCGTAGCAATGGGCGCAAAATTTGCGCCGAGCATTGCAAACCTATTTATGGCAGAGTGGGAAGATAAGACCATTTTTAAAGACCAACGTCCGGAACTGATTTTTTATAAACGTTTTATAGATGATCTGTTTTTTATTTGGGCAGGATCAATAGAGTCACTTGAACAGTTTTTACAAGTTTTAAATTGCAATGACAACAACATTAAACTGAGCTCGAACTGGCACAATGAAACGATCAATTTTTTAGATGTTACTATATACAGAAAGAATGACAAATTGGAGACCAAGGTATTTTTTTAAAAAACCGATAGGAATAGCTATCTACCTATCACCAGTGGCCACCACCCTCTTTGGCTTAAAAATATTCCGAAAGGACAGCTCATGAGGGTGAGAAGAAACTGCTCTGAAGATACGCAATTCCATCTACAATCAAGGATCCTCGTAGAAAGGTTTGAGGCTAGAGGATATAAAACAGAAATACTACAGAAAGTGGTAGAGGAAGTGGCAGCTTTACCCAGAACTGAGTGCCTACAAGAATTAAATCAGGAGAAGCTTTTAAAGAAAGAAAGTGTGCGAAATAATGAATGGGGATTTATCTCACAATTTCATTCCCAATACAAAGAAGTTGAAAATATCTTTAAAGCACACTGGCACATCCTCCTAATGGATAAAAAGTTGACTAATGTGCTTCCACCTGTACCGCAGTTCATTTACAGAAAATCTGTGAACTTTGGAGATAGAATCGTTAAAAAAGTTTTAGATCCCCCCCCAAAACCACAGACATTCTGGGACCGCAACGGGTTCTTTGCGTGCAGAAAGTGTAAAGCATGCAGGGAAATCACCAGACCTCTGTGGGGCATCAATAACTTTATATCTCCAGTGAATAAGCGCTCTTTCGATATAAAGCAATTCATCACGTGTAACAGTTCTTATGTAGTCTATGCGCTAAGGTGTCCCTGCGGTCTGTTGTACATAGGCCGGACCAAAAGGCTGTTACGTGTTAGGATTGCAGAGCACATTAACAACATAAAAAACGGTTACAAAGACCATAATGTGTCTCTGCACTTCAGGTTGAAACACAACAGGGACCCCAAGGGGTTGGAATTTTGGGGGATAGAGCAACTCCAAACCCACTGGAGAGGTATTAACCGTATTCGTGAACTGTCAAAACACGAAACCCGGTGGATCTATTCCGTAGATGTGCTCTCCCCCCGAGGCCTAAACATAGAGCTAGACATCAATTGCTTTATTAGTGATACATAATACACATTTTGCTATCTTTCAGTGTAAGTACATATATTCCCTGTTGATATATTTAATATTCTATTAATTTTAAATTCCATTTTTAAATGTAATCATATAAATTTTAAATATCACATCAAGAATGTATTTAGATATATTTATATATTTTACTTGTCTTAGAACTAATATAATTTTATATTTGGACATCTATTATCATTTAATGATTTTATATATACATATTTTATCATTTTATTATCATTTTATTAGAGTTTAGTCAATTTTGAACAGTAGTTGCAATGATCGAAATCTGAATCTCATAAAGGAATATAAAGCCATTTCAACACATCCTCCTGGTATAATAAATAATATATATGGTTTTAATTAACATATATATTTTTATTCAAAGGTTATGAAGATTGGATTAATCCATTAATACAGTAAATTTGCTTAATAATTTATTTATTTCAATAAATTACATTTATCCATTCATATCCGTGTTGAGGGCTTACACCCTGGATGGGTGTCAGCAAATGGTAATGATAGAGGGTAAATACAAAGGAGGATGTTGGTGATTCTGCTGTCTTTGGTTTATTTTTCCTGGTTTCGTTTTATTTTGTTTCATTTTATTGTTCTTTTCTCCCACCATTAAGAATATATATATGCCTGGCATATTTATTACATATTTTTGCACCTTACTTACACGTAGAAAATGTATTGGAATGCCACATATGATATAAGTATGTAAAAAAGAAAAAATCCTGAAGCAAGATGTAATGCCGCGTACACACGGTCGGACTTTTCAGCTACAAAAGTCCGACAGCCTGTCCGACATACTTCCGGCGTACTTTCGGCGGACTTGCGGCAGACTTTCTAACGAACGGACTTGCCTACACACGACCACACAAAAGTTCGACAGCATAGTACGCGGTGACGTACACCAAGTCCGGCGAGACTATAAAACGGAAGTTCAATAGCCCGTACGACACCCTTTGGGCTCCTTCTGCTAATCTCGTGTTTATCTCGTGTTAGTAGAAGTTTGGTGAGAGACGATTCGCGCTTGTGAGACTCGTATTTTTCAGTTCGTTTTAACTGTTGTTCAGTTCAAAGAAATCTTTGTTTTATTGTCCGCTCGTTCCTGATTTTCAGGTCGCTCTTCACAGGCCTTGCTGTTCTTCAGTGCGTTCTGTTTAGTGCGTTCTGACCAGCCGACCGTTTTGTAACCATGTTACCTGTATGTACTCGTCGTCGAGCTCGTGCATTGTATGTGTTTGGTGCTGTAGTTTATTCTTCAGACCAAGACCAGTCCATGAACAGGGCGAGGAGGAGTTCATGGACCAAGAATTGGTTGCTCCAGCGTGACCAGTTCTGTCACATGCCATTGCTCCGTGAGATCCGTGAGAATAATCCTGAGGATTTCAGGAACTTTCTCCGGATGACGGACCCCGTTTTTGACCGTTTGTTGGCTTTGCTGACCCCCTATATCAGCAGGCAGGATACCTGCATGAGGCAAGCCATCACTCCGGAGCAGAGGCTAGTTGCCACGTTGCGGTACTTGGCGACAGGGAGAAGCCTGCAGGACCTCAAGTTCTCGACAGGCATCTCCCCCCAGGCTCTGGGGATCATTATCCCAGAGACCTGTTCTGCCATCATACAGGTCCTGCAGAAGGACTATATTAAGGTAAGATATTTTTCTTTGATTAGCATCACATGTTCTTTTATGTAATCTTTGATAATGTAATGTATTTCTTGCTTCAAACACTACTTACCATCATTGCAATATAGTGTGAATGTCCCCTTTTTATCCTCACACATGCTGGATTTTTTTCCTGTTCTTTTTTGTCATGCATGTATATTTTCCTTCAATAACCTCCCCAACATGCAATGATGGGAACATATCCACCTAGTCTACTCATTTTGAATGTATTTTGTTTGAGTGTATTTAGTGTGCTGCTAATTAGCAATTAGCTTGATTTCCCAACCCCCCACCCCCCACCTAAACTCACTCCAAATAGTGTGCTGCTAATTAGCAATTAGCTTGATTTCCCAACCCCCACCCCCCACGTAAACTCACTCCAAATAGTGTGCTGCTAATTAGCAATTAGCTTGATTTCCCAACCCCCCACCCCCCACCTAAACTCACTCCAAATAGTGTGCTGCTAATTAGCAATTAGCTTGATTTCCCAACCCCCCACCCCCCACCTAAACTCACTCCAAATAGTGTGCTGCTAATTAGCAATTAACTTGATTTCCCAACCCCCCACCCCCCACCTAAACTCACTCCAAATAGTGTGCTGCTAATTAGCAATTAGCTTGATTTCCCAACCCCCCACCCCCCACCTAAACTCACTCCAAATAGTGTGCTGCTAATTAGCAATTAGCTTGATTTCCCCCCCCCCCCCACCCTCGTAAAAATTGGCTTGAATGTTCTGTGTTGTTGATTTGTATAAAGCAAATATATGTTGCACTTTGCAAAATGCATGTGCACTCTACAAGTGCATTTGTTCCAGTGCTTTAGTAAATGAGCAGAAGCTCTGCTGATTTCCATCATCAAATCATATGCAAGCCACAAAGTGTTTTAATTAATTGCCCTTGCATGTGATTGTGTACTCCTTGCAACATGACTGCCTTTTTACCTTCCCTCATTTACTGTAAGCTGGTTAGCAACTGCACTTGCAGAGTGCGACAACTGCAGTCTTGTAGCCTTTTTAGTCCCTAAATTCCTGCGTGTCCTAAAAGTAATCTTTTTTATGGATTTCACAACCCCCTAAAATGTAATCAATGTTCCATCAGAGGGGGTGAGCAATCTGATAAGTGTGCCTTTCCATATTAGATATTCCAGAAGATTTAAATTATTTAATGTTATACTGATGCTGGGGAATAATGTTTTTAATTGTATAATTTTCTTGCAATGTTAGCTTCCAAATTAATGATTTTGGTTTTCTTGTTTGATTCCCCAGTTTCCTTCAACGCCACAGGAATGGCAGACTGTGGCATCCCATTTTGCCAGCCGTTGGGACTTTCCCAATTGTGGAGGGGCTATAGATGGGAAACATGTCCACATCGTGCCACCACCCCATTCGGGGTCATATTATTTTAATTATAAGGGGTTCCACAGTATTGTTTTAATGGCGGTGGTGTCGGCACACTATGAATTTTTATATGTGGACGTGGGGAAGAATGGCCGGATGTCGGATGGAGGAGTATTTGCCCAGACGGAGTTCTGCCAGCGTCTCCAGAGTGGTGGCCTGGGATTGCCACCTGATGCGGATAACGTGGAAGGACTCCCCTTTGTCTTCATTGCCGATGAAGCCTTCGCTCTGAGCAAGCACCTCATGAGGCCATTCCCCCAAAGAACCCTCACCCCGGAGAGGAGGGTTTTTAATTACCGGCTGGCCAGAGCTAGAAGAGTGGTTGAGAATGCGTTTGGGATTCTGGCCAGCCGGTTCTGCCTGTTTCAAACATCGATTAATTTGTCGGAATACAAACTTAATTTTATCATTTTATCCTGCTGCATTCTGCACAACTTTTTACAAAAACATTCTCAAAATTATATCGGAACAGTTGGGCCTGAGGCCGTACTTCTAGATGACCACCTTACGGGCCTGGATACTGTCCGTACTGGCTTGGCCCCCCAAAGTGCCCGTCAAGTTAGACAGCAATATGTGAATTATTTTATGGGTAGGGGGGCCATTGCAATGGGCCAGGATATTTAATTTTTTTAAATAAAAAAAATTTGGATGAAATCTGGAATTATATTTATTGCTTGCCTTTCTTTTGGGCTTTCTCCTAAGGTTATGGTCGATCAGTTGTAATGCCAACTGTATTTTCCTTTTAAATGTCTAAATAAGCTCCATTGCCACTGTAAACAACTTGTTGACAATTATAACCAAACTGATACTGAGCATAGAAATAACAAACCACACATTTATTGAATTCCTATAAGGAGATTTTTTTATTAATCGTTGTTATGCATTCAGTTATGCATTTAGTATAAAATGTTCCTAGCCAAAAATATAATGATATCTTAAGAATTATGAAAAATATAATTATATATGAAGATTTGTACATAATCCATAAAAAAAATTTGTGGGCTTTTTTAAAATCCTTTTTTTATTTATTTATTTTTTTTTTTAAATAAATTTTTTAATTTTTATTTGTGTTTTTATTAGAATCAATTTTTTTATTTTTTTTTTGTTTTTTTTTTTAAATCAATTTTTTTTTTTTTTTGTTAAAATCAATTTTCTTTTATTATTTTTTTTAAAAAAAAATCAAGTTTTTTTTTTTGGATTTTTAAGGTATTTTCTATAAACAGCCCTCCTTTTTTAAATTTTGTTAAACAGCCATATAAGTAATGCAAAAATAATAAAGAGAAGGCCTAGAATGGGGTCAGCAAAACAGGAAATGAAGGACATGATCAATGTTTTGGGGTTTCAAAAAGGGAATTTAGATTCGACCCAAAACATCAATCATGTCCTTCATTTCCTGCTGCATACGATCCAGCCGATTCCGCATTTCATCGATCTCCCCATTCCAGGCCATTATTTGACCAATTAGCCGTTGGGCACTGTCTGAGGTGAAATATTCAGTTCTTGTACCTAAAGTGGAATGAAAACAAATAATGTGTTTAGAAATATGCACACATACATAATTTACCTTACCATAATAAAGCTGTTGCCTCAGACACTGACCTGGTGGGGTGCCCATGTCGCATAATTCCTCCACATCCTCGGGGGTGGGGCTGTTGCTTGACTCAAGCACAACCAGATCACCTAAAATAGAGTAGAATAATTACATAAAAGAAAAGGCAGCCATGCATAGATTTCCGTAAGCTGGTGTGTCAGACACTCACCTGGTGGGGTGCCCATGTCGCCCACCTCTCCTTCATCCACATCCTCAGTGGGGCTTGGGCTGATTTCCCAAGTATGTTGTTTGGCTTGGGGTGGACTGTGTTCTTGTTGGCTGAGTGATTTTTCCCCTATGTGAACCAAAAAATTAATCTACTTAGCACACAGATATTTTAGTACATAGTAATTTTCCAACCTTTGTAGTGAAGTGGTGTACAAATGTTCTGTTTGTGTAGAGTTCCTATTTTACCTCAATATTAAAAATTAAAAAGACATATCAGATAGATATCTAGATATCAATATCTCGAAATATAGTTAATAATCTTTTAATCTCTCTCTATATCTGGAGCAAAATATAAATATCTAAATAAATGTAAAAAAAAACAAAAAACATAACTTAAATTATTCCAAAAGAATGTTTTACATCTCTCTCTCTCTCTCTCTCTCTCTCTCTCTCTCTCTCTCTCTCTCTCTCTCTCTCTCTCTCTCTCTATATATATATATATATATATATATATATATATATATACATACATATATATATATATACATACACATATATAATACACATATATAGATATATAGATATTCCTACATACATATATAGATATGTAACGATGTTTATTAAAAGATTGTTTGAAACGACGAGAAAACAAAAATCGTATAGGAATGAAAAGCACATGGAGCAGTATACAAGGTAATAAACACAAGAGAAAAACACGACAAGTACTTACTTTTTTTAAGCACTTTACGGATCCGTCTGTACTGATCCGGCTCCCTGAGCTTGAGGTCAGACCATCTTTTTCGAATTTGATCCTTGGAGCGCTAGACCCCAAAAGAAGCCTGTAAAGTGTCCACCACCTTCGCCATTATTTTGGCCTTGCGCAAATTTGGCCGGGCGTACGGCCCATACTTCCCATCATAGTCCTTTTTTAGAAGAATGGCCACCATCTCCACCATCTCTTCAAAACTCATATTGGAGGCCTTAAATCTAGGCTTCACAGATCTTGTTGACGTTCCAGCCTCCGGGCTTTTTTCGCTACCTGAGGTAGTTAACATGTCATGTGTCTCCGCCATTATTCACCCCACTACGCGCCGTAATTAAAAATGGGCGGAGAACATGAGTTAAAATCGAACGTCAGGGGCGGGCGACGCAGGCGGAGTTTCACACATGCGTAGTGTATAAAGAGGGGCCTTGTGCACGTGTCGTACGTACGTTCTGTGCGTCGAATTAGGGGGCGGAGAACATGAGTTAAAATCGAACGTCAGGGGCGGGCGACGCAGGCGGAGTTTCACACATGCGTAGTGTATAAAGAGGGGCCTTGTGCACGTGTCGTACGTACGTTCTGTGCGTAGGTGATAGTGGACCGGGACGTTACTAAACGAAGGTAATTTTAAATTTTATTTTTTTTTGTTTTTTTATGGTCATGACTTTGTAGCAAGCGGCCTATATGGCTTCATAGATTGATGAGGCCTACATAGGGAGAAGATGATGAGGGGTTAGCAGAAACCTAATAAGTGTTTTTTGTCTTGTGACTTTATCTTTTCCAGATATAATGAATCCCCTATTTAAGGATCCAGAGTTCCTTACAGCTTTCATATCTAAATATCGAGAGATGAGGAATTTGTGGGAGGTGAAACACCCTCAGTATTATGCTAAGCATGTGAGGAAGTCAACGCTGGAGAGACTTCTGTCCTTTGTCCAGGCGACCATCCCGGACGCAACAATGGAGACATTGCTCAAGAAAATTGGGGTCTTGAGGAATATGTATAAGAGGGAGCATAGGAAGATCCAGGAATCAATGAGATCAGGAGCATCAGCAGATGATGTTTATGTACCCAGGCTGTGGTACTACAATCAACTACGTTTTCTTGATGACCAGACTGAAGCCAGGGCATCACTTTCAACCCTTCCCTCCACCCTTCCCTCCACCCTTCCCTCCACCCCAGCAGAGGCTGATGAGGAGCAAGCTGGGTCTTCCATCCTGGATGAACCGGATATGACCATCTGGAGTCAGGTAAATTAGTTTAAACAATATTTACTGTACTAATATTAATGAGGTTAACTGGATGTTATAATTTTCTCCCAGATTTTTGCACTCAAAATTGTGTAGACATATCAATTGACAGGAGTGGCTAAATATGTTTGGCACCTGCTAGAAAAAATTAGGGTGTCTGATTAGACTCTTTTATTAAAGAGATGTATTCACATTGAATTTGCTAGTCATGAGAAGCAAATTGTGTGTCATTGATGAACCCCAAACAAATTAATAAAACTATGTCCTTTTTTTATACACAGGATGAGTCCATCCAGGAGGAATGTGTGGAAAGTGGCAGGCAGGAGGAGACCGGGCCCATGGACAGCCTGGAGGAGGCCGGATTCCCCATCATCCTGGAGGAGGCTGGGCCCAGTGTCAGGCAGGAGGTGGCTGGTCCCAGTGAGGTGGCTGGGTCAAGTGAGGTGGCTGGTCCCAGTGAGGTGGCTGGGCCCAGTAGGAGCATGACCCAATCCCAAGTGCCTCCCCTCCACCTTCCCAAAAAAAGGGCCAGGAAGGGGGCCGTCACACAGGAGGCATCCCTGCGCCTCATGCAAGAGGCCACACGTTTTTTGAGGAGCCCCCCCGAAGCAGAAGAGGCCTATGGCTGCTACTTAGCCAGCAGGCTTCTTCAAATGGATTGGGAGCAGCGTCTCATTTGCGAGCGCCTATTTGGGGAAACTATCCAGAAGGGGCTGCAGGGCACGCTAACCCGAAACACACAACTACATGAGGCAGCCCCCCCCCTCCTCCTCCTCCTCCTCCTCCTCCTCCTCCTCCTGCCACAACTGAAACACCACAGCCACAGCCTCCAAAGAAGGCTACAGGGAAGGCTGCAGGGAAGGGTGCAGGGCAGCGTGGAGGGAAGGCTGCAGGGAAGAGAAGAAAGTGATGACCTGGGTTCAGTCTGGTCTGACAGAAGACGCAGGCTGTTGTAGTACCACAGTCTGGGGACATCTATATCATCTGCTGGTGCTGTTGATCTCTGGGATTCTTGGACCAGATTGTGCTCCCTCTTATATGGACTCCTCAAGATCCCAATTTTCTTGTACACAGACTTTTTCCAGCGTTGACTTCCTCTTTATTTTATTTTGACCATGAATAAATGGATCTTTTTTTGAGTTTAGCAAAAGACTTTATGTGTTTTCTTTTAAATCATTGATTTTACACACAATGTTAAATTATCAAGGGACAACAATCTCATTGAGTTTGCAAAAACACACCAAAAATACATTACTAATGTTAATAATGTTCGAGTGGTAAGTCTGGGAAAGAACAAAAATATACATAACCAAAAACGGTGCTTTGGGTTAACTTTATCTTAAAAATAAAAAATAATCACTAGAAAAAAAAAAACTATAATAATGGGTTCTTTGTGGTAACTTTACAAACCTAAAAAATATAAAAAAAAATAAAAAAAAAATAAAAAAATAAAAAATACAAATGGGTTATTTGTGGTAACTTTACAAACACCAAAAAATGAAAAATAAAAATCTAGAGATAAACATATAAAAAAGTTCAACACCAATCATAAAATAAATATCTGGATAAAAATTACAAGAAAATATGACTCCACACAAAAAAATCCAAAAAAAAAAAAGGTAAAAAGTATTATATTAGTATGAAAACATTGTTTTTAAAAAGCATACTATATCATTCATGAGATCAAAGAGAAAAAGAATCCAGAAATCAGTTTGGGAGAACTCTGAATATGAACAGCAAAACACCTTCGTTCTTTATAGCATTCGTAAAGAAGAAATAAAATGCGCTGCATTCAACGATCACAGATTTTGCAGCGTGATGAATGTGCTACCTACAATACGAACACTAGTTTTACTAGACCGAGTGCTTCCGTTTAGTTTTTGCTTATGAGCATGCGTCGTTTTTTTGTCCGTCAGACTAGCATACAGACGAGCGGACTTCGGGGTCCGTCGTAGTTACGAAGTAAAGATTTGAAGCATGTTTCAAATCTAAAGTACGTCGGATTTGAGGCTAAAAAAGTACGTTGAAAGTCCGGAGAAGCCCACACACGATCAGATTACCAGCCAGCTTTAGTCCGTCACCGTCCGTTGGACTTTTGTAGACGAAAAGTACGACCGTGTGTACGCGGCATAAGAGTCACTATCTTTTTAACAATGTCGGCATGATCAGTTTTAAAACAGCGTCAGTGTATCACGAGCCAGAGTCCTCCTCTGCTGACAGCTCCGTGAGCCTTGATAGAGCAGTGGGAGTGGCTGGTATTTCTGCCTCCCTCATTCGCTGTTGAAACTCATCATTGTCATATAAAGCCGGCCTCATGATTGGTAGATTACGCCCTCAGATGACAACCGGAAGTGACGAAACGCATCAGGGTCGTAATCTACCGGAAGTGACGTTTGCGCTCCACGGAAGGTAACCAGGAAGCGAACGGACTAGCCGTGTACAGCTCGCATCCAGGAACTCCTCCCGGGGGACGCTTATACAGGCACAGTGCACTTTTCAATGCTCGTTTTAAACCTTTAGTATCTGGTACGCATATTTTAAAAGGGGAATTTGGTTTTGTGTATTGTTTAATAAACGGTCTCAAGCAATATTACGCTATATGGCATCTCATTTTCTCCCCATGTTATATATACCGAGAGGGTCTTGCACCACCTGGTGGTTGAATTAAGGAGACGGAAAAGTTTTAAAGATCATTATTCAAAGGCCTGTGATTACTGATATTGTGGTGAGTGCAATCTCACGGGGGGTGACCCCCTCACGCGGTGATCGCTATTGGTGAAAGGATTTCCACGTTTACCTTCACATCCACAGACTGCATCTTTATTTTTGAACTTTCCTGTCTCTTCAAACATTTGTTCTATACAAAGTGTTTTATAACATCGGACACTTAGCGCTGCTTCAATAAGTACAACAAATCAAGGACTTGGCACGCACATTTTTATGATTTTTAGTCTTATTGTTTATTTCATAGCAGAAATTGCTCGGGTCCATAAGGGGTGAACAGGTGTGAGAGCCGAAATGGATAAGAAGAATGCAGAAAAAAAAATTAGAACTTTAAAATAAAATGTTTTTTTTTGCTTTTTTTATTTGTAGTATATGTTTCATGCTAAGCAACTAGAAGACTTGTGCTTAGACATGAGAGATTGGATCATTTTTTATTCCTTTTCTGCTTTCTGCCATTAGGGGACATAGGGTACAAGTTACTAAACACAAATAGAATTTCACGTCACCGGGAGACCCCACCCCTCACCAACCAGGGCATGCTGGGTCGATGACTTTAAAAGGGGATGGGGTCACCCGCTGATGTCATTGGGTGACTCCTAACCTTAGCTATTGAAGAAATGTCAGATGGAGAAGCAGGCAGTTGGCGGGGAGCCTTCGACGCCGGAGGTTTTTTTTTTTTTTTATTTGGCGTTGCAGCGTTTGGCGCAATTGACAAAGGGTCTAAACTGAGGGACAATGTTTTTTATTTTTTAATAAAAGAATTGTCAAAAACTTGTGTAGTGTCTTTAATCCTTTTTACACTTTTTTGATGATTGGGTAAGGTACCACATACTCATTCACATGGGGGGGTCGGAATCTGGGAGCCCCCTTGTTAAAGGGGGTTTCCAGATTCCGATAAGCCCCCCCCCGCCTGTAGACAACCAAAATCACTGACCAAGGTTTTGGGGAAGAGGCCCTTGTCTCCATCACTATCGGACAAGGTGCTTTGGGGTGGGGGGCACCCCCATGTTAAGGGCATGTGGTCAGGTATGATTTCAAAAGCCTGTTGTAGTTTTCTAGATCATTGTGGAGATGGGCTGGGAGAATCTGATCCTGGTCTTCTTATGTAATTCCCAATTGTTTTCCCAATATGGCTGAATTAGTGGCCAGTACTACAAGTTGCAGTGGGCTGAAGTGATTCTTGCAATGCATGTATCCATGGTTGTTGAGTAGGTTTTGCTTAGGGTTTCTGGGGTTTGGTACCAATGGAAAACTATTTTATATTGATATTTTATATTTTATTTGCAAAATGTTATACAGAAGCTAAGAAAAACTTTTTTTCTAAATGTTCTGTCTATTTTTGTTTGTTTAGTAAAAAGTAAAAAAACCCAGTGGGGGATTAAATACCACCAAAAGAAAGCTCTATCCGTCTCAAAAAAATGTAAAAAATTAATATGGGTACAGTGTGCCCAAAACTGAAATTTGGCCTGGGCAGGAAGGGGGTGAATGTGCCCGGTATTGAAGTGGTTAAGTAAAATTGATGACTGGCACCTTAATATGAACTTAAGAATTATTACCCAATGCGTTTCAAGTTACAGGATTGATCCTCTTCATCAGGGGTAGGGATGAGCTTCGTGTTCGAGTCGAACCCATGTTCGACTCGAACATCGGCTGTTCGACCGTCCGTCGAATTGCGAACGATATGGGCCGTTCGCGCCAAATTCGTGTGGCGCGTCACGGCCCATAATTCACTGCGGCATCGCAGTGCATTGCTGGCTGATGATTGGCCAAGCATGCACTATGACCCGCATGCTTGGCCAATCACAGCGCCGTCAGTAGAGAGAGCTGTAATTGGCCAAAGCCAGGGTGGCTTTGGCCAATTATGGCTCAGGGGATTTAGTACACACCCCACACTATATAAGGCCGCCTGCACGGCGGCCCTGTGTAGTGTGTGTTCCGGTGTGCTGAGAGATAGAGAGAGAGAGAGACAGTGTCATTTGATTTGAGTTAGATAGATTAGGCAGAACAGTCAGTCAGTTAGCTGCACTTACAGTGTATTGTGTATATATATGCATCCCAGGTGTTGCATATATATATATACACTGTATTCAGTTTAGCTAGATCCGTTCCTGTTATCTTCTATCTAGACTATTTAGTGCAGTGTGTCCTGCTCACAGTGTTCAGCTAGATCCGTTCCTGCTATTTACATTCAGTGCAGTGCGTCCTGCTCACAGTGTTCAGCTAGATCCGTTCCTGCTATTTACATTCAGTGCAGTGCGTCCTGCTCACAGTGTTCAGCTAGATCCGTTCCTGCTATTTACATTCAGTGCAGTGCGTCCTGCTCACAGTGTTCAGCTAGATCCGTTCCTGCTATTTACATTCAGTGCAGTGCGTCCTGCTCACAGTGTTCAGCTAGATCCGTTCCTGCTATTTACATTCAGTGCAGTGCGTCCTGCTCACAGTGTTCAGCTAGATCCGTTCCTGCTATTTACATTCAGTGCAGTGCGTCCTGCTCACAGTGTTCAGCTAGATCCGTTCCTGCTATTTACATTCAGTGCAGTGCGTCCTGCTCACAGTGTTCAGCTAGATCCGTTCCTGCTATTTACATTTAGTGCAGTACGTCCTGCTCACAGTGTTCAGCTAGATCCGTTCCTGCTATTTACATTCAGTGCAGTGCGTCCTGCTCACAGTGTTCAGCTAGATCCGTTCCTGGTATTTACATTTAGTGCAGTGCGTCCTGCTCACAGTGTTCAGCTAGATCCGTTCCTGCTATTTACATTCAGTGCAGTGCGTCCTGCTCACAGTGTTCAGCTAGATCCGTTCCTGCTATTTACATTCAGTGCAGTGCGTCCTGCTCACAGTGTTCAGCTAGATCCGTTCCTGTTATCTTCCTACTGACAGGCAGGCTTGTCTGGTTACAGTATATAAAGCTACCTGAAGAAAATTACAGGTGTTCTTTTTGATCCTATTAGTACCACGGTCAGGCAGCTAGACTATTTACATTTAGTACAGTGTGTCCTGCTCACAGTGTTCAGCTAGATCCGTTCCTGTTATCTTCCTACTGACAGGCAGGCTTGTCTGGTTACAGTATATAAAGCTACCTGAAGAAAATTACAGGTGTTCTTTTTGATCCTATTAGTACCACGGTCAGGCAGCTAGACTATTTACATTTAGTACAGTGTGTCCTGCTCACAGTGTTCAGCTAGATCCGTTCCTGTTATCTTCCTACTGACAGGCAGGCTTGTCTGGTTACAGTATATAAAGCTACCTTAAGAAAATTACAGGTGTTCTTTTTGATCCTATTAGTACCACGGTCAGGCAGCTAGACTATTTACATTTAGTACAGTGCGTCCTGCTCACAGTGTTCAGCTAGATCCATTCCTGCTATATACATTTAGTGCAGTACGTCCTGCTCACAGTGTTCAGCTAGATCCGTTCCTGTTATCTTCCTACTGACAGGCAGGCTTGTCTGGTTACAGTATATAAAGCTACCTGAAGAAAATTACAGGTGTTCTATCCCAGCTTAGTGCAGCTACAGGCCATTAGTATGTCTGGAAGGCCAAGAAGGAGAGGCAGACAGTCACAAGCCAATAAGAGAGGGCAAGCAGGCTCTGTGTCTAGTGCTGGTCGTGGAGACGGTGCATCCTCATCAGCACGTGGCCATGGGACACGCTTGGCCTTTTTTTCGGCAGCTGGCCGTGTTGAGCCGCAACATGCGGAAGACTTGGTCGAGTGGATGACCAAGCCGTCCTCATCCTCCTCATCCTCTCTCACCCATGCCCAGGGTGCTTTGTCTGGCAAAGCAGCGGCCTCTTCCCTCAGCTCAATGTCATCAGTGACTCCTTCCCTAGCTCCACCATGTCCTCATGAGGATTCCCTCGAACTGTTTGACCACAGTGTTGGGTACATGCTCCAGGAGGATGCCCAGCGTTTGGAAGGCTCTGATGATGATACTGAGCTCAATGAAGGCAGTAACATGAGCACGGACAGAGGGGGTGCCCAAGAAGGACAGCAATCTGGCAGTCATGCTCCCCCTGCTGCAGCATACTGCCAGGTTTGCTCCAGTGATGAGGAGGGAGGGGATGATGAGGTCACTGACTCAACGTGGGTGCCTGATAGGAGAGAGGAGGAGGAGGAGGAGGAGGAGGTGGCACATCACCAACTAGGCAGGATGCCCTCCAGGGGCCAGCCTAAGGGCAGCACATTGACTGCATCACACCCCAAAGCTCCACATGTGCAGGGCGCTGCAGTCTCTGCGCGTTATTCAAAAAGTTCTTTGGTGTGGGCCTTTTTTGAGACGAGTGCATCAGATCGCACCGCTGCTATTTGCAACATATGTCTCAAGCGTATCTCGCGTGGCCAAAACATCTCCCGCTTGGGTACCACATGCTTGACCAGACATATGTTGACCTGCCATGCAGTTCGTTGGCAAGCGTATCTGAAAGACCCACACCAAAGAACAAAGAGGATCTCTCCTTGCTCCTCATCAGCTGAGATTTCCAACCCCACTAGACCTTCAGTCCTCTCTGAGACCTGCAGTGAGAGGAATGAAGGTGTAGAATTAGGTGTGTCACAGCCAAGTACTTGTGGGCAATCTGCTTTTGGTACACCGACGTCAGATTGTACCAGGCAAATTTCCCTGCCCCAGCTGCTGCACCGCCGAAAGAAGTTTGCTCCCAGCCATCCACATGCCCAGCGGTTGAATGCTAGCTTGGCAAAATTGCTAGCACTTCAACTGCTGCCTTTTCAGTTGGTAGACTCTGCCCCCTTCCGTGAGTTTGTGGAATGTGCGGTTCCTCAGTGGCAGGTACCCAAACGCCACTTTTTCTCACGGAAGGCGATTCCGGCTCTCTACCGGCATGTGGAAGGCAATGTCCATGCCTCGCTGGACAGGGCGGTCAGCGGTAAGGTGCATATTACCGCTGACTCATGGTCCAGCAGGCATGGACAGGGACGTTACTTAAGTTTCACGGCGCATTGGGTGACTCTGCTGGCAGCTGGGAAGGATGCAGGACAAGGTGCAGTAGTGTTGGAGGTTGTTCCGCCACCACGCCTCCAAAATGCTGATTGTGACACACCTCTCTCCTCCACCCCCTCCTCTTCTTCTTCCTCCATGGCCTCTTCCTCGGAACCAGCGGTGCTCCGTAGGCGTTCAAGGGGCTACGCAAGTACGCAGGCCAAAAGATGCCATGCGGTGCTTGAGCTGGTGTGCTTGGGGGACAGGAGCCACACTGGGGCAGAGGTTCTGTCAGCTCTGCAGGGGCAGGTTCAGAGGTGGTTGACGCCACGCCAACTTAAGGCAGGAATGGTGGTTTGCGACAATGGCACCAACCTCCTCTCTGCCCTCCGACAGGGACAACTGACCCATGTGCCCTGTTTGGCTCACGTCCTTAACTTGGTGGTGCAGCGGTTCTTGGGCAGGTACCCGGGCTTACAGGATGTCCTGAGGCAGGCCAGGAAAGTCTCTGTGCATTTCCGCCGGTCATATAATGCCAGTGCTCGGCTGACGGACCTCCAAAAGGAGTTTAACCTGCCCAAGAACCGCCTAATCTGTGACATGCCCACCAGGTGGAACTCGACGTTGGCCATGCTGCAGCGGCTGCACACGCAGCAGAGGGCCATCAATGAGTACCTGTGCGACTATGGCACCAGGACAGGGTCAGGGGACCTTGGTTTTTTTTCCCCACGCCAGTGGGCCATGATCAGGGATGCATGCACTGTCCTGTCACCATTCGAGGAGGCCACGAGGATGGTGAGCACTGACAGTGCATGCATCAGTGACACTGTCCCCCTTGTCCACCTGTTGGAGCACACGCTGCGTGGAATAATGGACAGGGCACTTGAGGCAGAACAGAGGCAGGAAGAGGAGGACTTCCTTAGCTCTCAAGGCCCCCTTTATCCAGACAGTGTTCCTGCGTGCCCGCCGATCACACAGGAAGAGGACGAGGAGGAGGAGGAGGAGGAGGAGGAAGATTGTGTCAGTATGGAGGTGGAGCCTGGCACTCAGCATCAGCAGTCTTTAAGGGATCAGTCCCAAGGAACACATGGACTTGTACGTGGCTGGGAGGAGGTGGCTGCGGACGTTGTTGTCCTTAGTGACCCAGAGGACTCCGGACCGAATGCCTCAGCAAACCTACGCTGCATGGCCTCCCTGATCCTGCAAAGCCTGCGTAAGGATCCTCGTATTCGTGGTATCAAGGAGAAGGACCAATACTGGCTGGCAACCCTCCTTGATCCACGTTACAAGGGTAAGGTTGCGGACCTTATCTTGCCATCGCAGAGGGAGCAGAGGATGAAACATCTTCGGGAGGCCTTGCAGAAAGGTCTGTGCAACGCGTTCCCAGAGACTGGGAGGTTACAAACTCCTGTTTCTGGACAACGTGTTGCTGAGGCTTTGGTCAGTCAAAGAAGGAGCGGTGGAGAAGGTGGCCGTCTGACCGATGCGTTCAGACAATTTTTTGGTCCGCAGCCCCAAGGTATGATCGGTTCCAGCAACCATCGCCAGCGTCTGTTTTACATGGTGCAGGAATACCTAGGGGCAAGATCAGACTTGGACACCTTTCCCACCGAAAATCCTCTGGGTTACTGGGTCTTGAGGATGGATCACTGGCCAGAGCTTGCACAGTATGCAATTGAGCTACTGGCCTGTCCTGCATCCAGCGTTCTTTCGGAACGTACATTCAGTGCTGCTGGAGGCGTGGTAACCGATCACAGGGTGCGTCTGTCCACTGACTCGGTCGATCGGCTGACCTTCATAAAAATGAATCAGTCTTGGATCACCACCAGCTACCAAGCACCTGATGCTGATGTAACTGAATAATTTTTTTCAGATCCCTTCAAAGACTGCCTATGCTGATGCTGAGTGATTATCCCTGAGTAATTATCCTCTTCCTCCTCAATCATCACGCTGATAGCTTGTAAGAACATTTTTGGTTCTGGGCGCCACCACCAGTGCCTAAGGCCCAATTTTTCTGCCCATGTCTAACAGGGGCGTGAAATTACAATTTTTGATGCAATACTTTGCAGCAGGGCTCGTTCCTGCGTTCCAACTAGAGTGTCTGTGAGGGGTTGCAGTGTTGTGGCACCAGCACCAGTGCCTAAGGCCCAATTTTTCTGCCCCTGTCTAACAGGGGCGTGAAATTACAATTTTTGATGCAATACTTTGCAGCAGGGCTCGTTCCTGCGTTCCAACTAGAGTGTCTGTGAGGGGTTGCAGTGTTGTGGCACCAGCACCAGTGCCTAAGGCCCAATTTTTCTGCCCCTGTCTAACAGGGGCGTGAAATTACAATTTTTGATGCAATACTTTGCAGCAGGGCTCGTTCCTGCATTCCAACTAGAGTGTCTGTGAGGGGTTGCAGTGTTGTGGCACCAGCACCAGTGCCTAAGGCCCAATTTTTCTGCCCCTGTCTAACAGGGGCGTGTAATTACAATTTTTGATGCAATACTTTGCAGCAGTGCTCGTTCCTGCGTTCCAACTAGAGTGTCTGTGAGGGGTTGCAGTGTTGTGGCACCAGCACCAGTGCCTAAGGCCCAATTTTTCTGCCCCTGTCTAACAGGGGCGTGTAATTACAATTTTTGATGCAATACTTTGCAGCAGGGCTCGTTCCTGCGTTCCAACTAGAGTGTCTGTGAGGGGTTGCAGTGTTGTGGCACCAGCACCAGTGCCTAAGGCCTAATTTTTCAGCTCCTGTTCAACAGGGGCATGTAATTACAATTCTTGATCTAATATTTCACAGCAGGGCCCTGTGAGGGCTTACAGTGTTTTGGCCACAGCAACACCTAAGGCCCAAATTTCTGCTGAGTATATAGGGCAGGACCCTACTTTCAAACATCTAACTTACAAACGACTCCTACTTGCAAACGGAAGGAGACAACAGGAAGTGAGATGAAATCTACCCATAGGAAGGGAAATTCTCTCATGTAAGAGTTAATATGGGAAAACAATTTCTCCTTTCCACTGATGCTTTCCAATCCTTGTTCCACAAAAAAACCCAAATTTTCAAAAAACATTTTTCATTGGGACAAAAAAGTGAGGTGAAATCTTCTGAAGAGGAGGAAAGACGCAAAACAAATGTCACAGGGGTGATAACCCTTCCCTATGTTTTCCAAAAAGCTTAGAAAAGATTTTTTGGCTGGAGCTAAACACATTAAAAATGTTCAAAATTACAAACAGATTCTACTTAACAACAAACCTACAGTCCCTGTCTTGTTTGCACCGCCTGTATACTGCTGTTCAGAGTATATAGGGACCTTTCCTTATTTTAATTTGGGTGCGGGGTTCCCCTTAATATCCATACAAGACCCAAAGGGCCTGGTAATGGACTGGGGGGTACCCATGCCGTTTGTCTCACTGATTTTCATCCATATTGCCAGGACCCGACATGACATTAAACCCGCAAGCAGTTTTAAATGAGATTTTTTCCTTTAAAAATGACATTTGGTGCAGGGACTGTTCTAAACATGGGAAACACGCGTCACTTTACAGGCATACTATAGACACCCCCCAGGTACGATATTTAAAGGAATATTTCACTTTTTTTTTTTTACTTTAAGCATCATTAAAATCACTGCTCCCGAAAAAACGGCCGTTTTTAAAAGTTTTTTTTGCATTGATACATGTCCCCTGGGGTAGGACCCGGGTCCCCAAACCCTTTTTAGGACAATACCATGCAAATTAGCCTTTAAAATGAGCACTTTTGATTTCGAACGTTCGAGTCCCATAGACGTCAATGGGGTTCTAACGTTCGTGCGAACTTGCGGTCCGTTCGCGGGTTCTGGTGCGAACCGAACCGGGGGGTGTTCGGCTCATCCCTAATCAGGGGTGAGTGGTTATGGAAAAAGCGTTTATGTCTATAATCGACAAAAACAAATAATATAAGAATTCTTCCTAAAATAAATTCACAATGAAATAGACATTCAACAACAGTATTGATATACACTGACCGTGTGGTTTGTGTAAAATATTATTGGTATTGCATCATATTAAAAACTAAGGATTATTTGCTGCCATGAGCCATTCAGAGAAGTCCGAAGGGTGGAAGCACATGAAGGATCAGGCCGAGACCACCCACAGAGGGCACTCAGCTCAGGCCCCAGTGGAAGCACCACACCATAGACTGGTACAATAGATGTTTCGAGAGAAAAAAAATGTCTATTAGAATAGATGGATGAAGCAGATAGCAAACATGCCAACTATACTCTGTATTATGTGGTTATTAGTCAGCCATTACATTAGATAATAATATCCAGCGTTTCCCACCAACAAGATGGCCACCGCATCCCAGCATACACCAGCCTCACGTCGCCGACTCCTCCTAGGGATGGATTAACCTATGGTGGTCATTGCTGGAGTATCTAGATAAGGAAAGCTGAGACCGGGGTTGTTACATCTGTGTTCCTATGCACTGGTCCTGATTGAGACGCATGGAGATTGAACCACCTTTGATGTGAAGTGTGCTGAACACCGTCTTTGGATTTATTTCTTATGAACTTATTGATTTGGTAAGCACTGCACTACCTTTACAAATGTATAAACATATCTAGAGATATTAGCAAAATATTATACACAAAATGACAGTGCCCTTCAAAAAATCTCAAACAACCCTAAATATGAAATGAAAAAAGAAAACACAAATCCCATAAAGTGCAAATACATAACATGTGGTATTTAAACCATATTATTTATATATATAATGCACACTCATATAATATAACACCAAACATAACACCAAAATGGTTTAACTAGTTGCAAATCCATCCACTGTATCAGTGTCCATATAATAAATTCTACAGCTGGACAAGTGAACAGACTTCCACTTTCAGGGAAAATAAAGTGCTTGTGCTTCACAGCCTTCCAGATGCACCCCAGTGGCTCAAAACACTCAACAAATTTATTTGACCCCTTTTTTCAAATATGCACGCAGTAGCAAATGCCCAATATTCAGAGGACAGTTGGGTCCTTAAATGCTTCCACATACCCCTATTAAAGGGGTTGTAAACTCTCGTGTTTTTTCACCTTAATCCATCCCATGCATTAAGGTGAAAAAACTTCTGTCAGTGACCAGCCCCCCATTTTACTCACCTGAGCCCCATAACTCCCACGCTGGAGACACGCTCACCTTCTCTGTCTGTTGTCTCAGCTCTTGATTGGATAGATTGAAAGCAGCACAGACATTGGCTCACGCTGCTGTCAATCAAATCCAATGACGTGGGCACCGGGGGGCGGGGCCGAGTGTGGCATTCTGTGTCTATGTACGCAAATGCTGGACTCGGGAGCACGCCCGCTCAGGGACCCCAAAGAAGAGTGCTTCTCCTATGTGGTTTCCCGATGTGGGGAGGAGCTGCGAGCACCGTTGGGGGACCCCAGAAGATGAGGATTGGGGCCACTCTGTGCAAAACAAATAGCACAGTTGAGGCAAGTATGATATGTTTGTTATTTAAAAAAAACTAAAAACGAGGGCTTAGTAACCCTTTAAGGAAAGCACAGAGAAAGAAAGGCACATATACTGTATACCAGGGATCCTCAAACTACGGCCCTCCAGCTGTTCCCATGAGGCATTGTAAAACTCTGACATTCACAGACATGACTAGGCATGATGGGAATTGTAGTTCTTGAACAACTGGAGGGCCGTAGTTTGGAGACCCTTGCTGTATACTGTATCTTTATTAAAACCATCAATGATAAAAACAATCCAGTTTACCTGGTATTGTCATTGATTTCCATGACTGGCAAATAGCGATCCCTCATGGATCAGAGCGGACGTTCGCACTTCGTGAATCAACGTCCTGACGTCACATATGGTTGCCGCGTAGCCACGCCCCATGCAAAAAAAAAAAAAAAGGGAGCCCCCCCCCCAATGCTATACTAGACCATTTGAAAAAAGCAAAGAGTGAGGCCCTCCCAAAAATCTACACTAGACCCTTTTCCGAGCATGCATCCTAGCAGACCAGGAAAGGAGATTATTTTTTTATTATCAGAGCATGCGTAGAAATACAGTATAGTAGAGAGTTGTCTTTTTAGAATAAACAATTTTTTTACACTTTTTTTTTTTGTTCAAATATTTTATTGGGTAACAAATATGCCACCACATGTGTGTATAGTACAGAAATACAAAAACAACTTGCACACAGGGAGAAGTCTCATTAGAATTCACAATTTATAATACATAATGTCATAAAAATCCCCTCTGAAGACTGTAGGCAGGTCAAGGTCAGTTGGAGTCTGCAAGGTGATGGCCTATGTAAACAAGGCAGACCGCCGTTCTGTGAGAGAGGAATGTGCTGATCCTCTGTTCCTGCTAAGCAGGAACAGGATCTTTACATTTCCCCAGTCAAAGCACCACCCCCACACAGTTAGCAAGCACTCCTAGGGAACACATTTAACCCTTTGATCTCCCCTGATGTTAACCCCTTCTCTGCCAGTGTCATTAGTACAGTGACAGTGTATATTTTTTAGCACTGATCACTGCATTTGTGCCACTGGTCCCCAAAAAGTGTCAAAAGTGTCAGTTACAGCTCTAAAATGTGCCCCTTTTTAACAAATGAAACCACCAAGTTCCTCATTCACTCCCTTGTTATCTCTCGCCTTGACTATTGCAACTCCCTTCTCATTGGCTTGCCTCTCCATAGGCTATCCCCTCTTCAGTCTATCATGAATGCTGCTGCCAGACTTATACACCTTACCAACTGCTCAGTGTCTGCCAACCCTCTCCTCCAATCCCTACACTGGCTCCCAATCACCCAGTGAATTAAATTCAAAATACTAACCAACTACATAACTACAGAAGATTATTTAATTTTTCCCTCACCTTGCTGGGTTCATCTGGCCAGCCGCACAGGCTCAGCCTCTTTCCTGTAGTGAAGCCCCTCTGTTCGGTTGTAAATCATCCATAAGAGGGAACCCCCCCTCCAGACCCAGGTGCTGGAGGGGCCGGGATACTGGTCTCTAGGACAAGTAGGACGCAACCCCCCCTATACGCATGGTTCCCCCATTTCTGGCACTTTACTCCATAAACAGGACATCATTCTGGTAAAAACAAGCACTGTTGGACATTCACCGAATGGCCAGGAATCAAACTACAGCAGAAACACGAAAATGAGGGCAGCGCCCTCTTCCAAAATGACGGTTAACGCCGTACTACCGGTCGGCGGAGGTGAACCAAGATGGCGTCAGGGCTGACTTCTTGTTAGCTAGGAGAGAAGCTGTAAGTAATCAAGAAACACCTGAGAGAGTTAGAAACCCTCCCCCATGCACTTCAAACTAGAGAGATGCAACAGTATGGTGCACAAACAGGAGAGAGTGCACACAGCGGATGCCAGGTAAGGGGGAACCAAAGGCTGCAGAAGGGAGGAGATGGGAACTGTAACATTGCATAGCAAAGCATTGAAATGTCAATATCTAACAGGTTGCCTGTTTGTGCTGTGTATGGGTCATTACATCTACAGAGGTAAAACACACTCCTAAAACTTACTAATGTTGCAGCAGTATTATAAGCTATAGCACAAATGTCTGTGTATTGCAGTTTCCTCAGAAACAACATGAATTCTCCCAGAGACCAGCCACACATTATAAGGTGAGTGTTAGGTAAGTAGGGAATAAATAATTAAAAGAGAGCACTTGGGCTAATCAAATGTAAATCTTTGCAGCCCCCACAGCCAATACCGTTCCTCAAAGAGGACAGACAGAAGCCCAAGCTCAGCAACAGCCCATTCAAAGACCCGCCAAGAGAGCCGGCATAGAATGTAGGATACGCAGGCTGAGGAAGATACAGAGGGCCAATGTCTAGGATGCGGTTTTACGGCATTACCACAAAAGGTTTTTTACGCCGGGCATGCCTGCTGGAAGCGGCAGGAGATAAGGAGACAGAAAAGGCTGACATAATTGCATTAATCAAACAGACAGTATGAGACTGCAGGAAGTGTCAAGCAAACTTACACAGCCAGGGACAGTGTCCAGCCCATCATTAGCACAGAGAAATACCACAAGAGTACCTTCACTAGCGTCAGGCTCAGAGGATGAATCTCCGGCAGGAGAAGAGTCATTTGCTGGGTTTGACTTTGCTCTAGTACAACCACTGATAAAGGCAGTAAGAGAAGCCCTCGAGTGGAAGGAGGAAATTGCACAACCTGTGAAAACCAGGAAATACTATCCGCAATTAAAAAAGACAATACTCTCATTTCCCTTGTCGTGTATGACGAGTGGAAGAAATTTGACAGAAAGCCATCTCTATCAAACAGGTTTGAGAAAATGTACCCCTTCAAGGAGGAGGATGTCCAGGCATGGGAAGAACCACCATTAGTGGACGCAGCTGTCATCAGACTAGCTAGGCACGTTACACTGCCGATGGCTGATGCAGTCTCCTTTAAGGATGTGTCAGAAAGGAAGATAGACATAGAACTAAAGAAAGTCTATACGGTCGCAGGGAGTGCCTGTAAGTCAGCACTGGCACTAACGTCAGTAGCCAAAGCCATAACAGCATGGGCAGAGAATGGGGAGGCAGAACTGATGAAAGACACAGGAAACACGTTAGTAACAAAGGTACTAGGCGAAATTAAGATGGCAGGCGACTTCGTTGGCGAAGCTGCGATTGATATGCTACTGAGTGCAGCCAGAATAATGTTGTCATCAGTAATGGCGAGGAGAGCGTTATGGCTCAAGCCTTGGATGGCAGACGGGTCATCGAAAACCAATTGGTGCCATATTCCCTTTGATCGGAAACCCTTATTCGGTAGCAAACTAGAAGCTGCTATCTGAAAAATTAACAGGGGGTAAGTCAGGGTTGATCCCGCAAGACCTGAAAACCATACATCAGCGACAACCAGAAAGAAGACAGAAATCAAATATTCCGCGCTTAGGATCAATAATAACAAGGAACTGCAGCCCCCCAAGCAAAATGGAAACACCGAAGTGGAATCCACATAACCAAAATGTTCTAATAGGGGAATGGCGCTGTTCACAGATAATGGAAAAATCAAAAAACGAAAAGCACAACCCACCAGAACATGGGAAAAAAGAAAATATGAATAAAAAAAATATATAAATTATGAAAAATAATAAACAATAAATGTGCGGTGTGCACCAAAGTATGTGAAAGAATTAAACTAAAATCCTATAAATTAATCCCTTAAGTTAATAACATAAGGTGTGAATATGCAAGTCACTACCATAAGTGAAAAAATGCAAAATCATACATGGTACAAGATGGATAAAAGTGACATAAAAAGTGGTAACAACATTAAAATTCCCACTCACGTACCCAATATCATAAACAATACATAAAATAAATGTAAGTGAGCCAAATAGACATAGTGATCTTCCTGAATTGAATAATAAAAAATGTAAATAAAAATGTGAAAGTGTAAAAATGTATAATAAGGATGAATTAATCAAAAAATGAGAATAATAATTAATAAATAAGTGCAATCAAACAAGTATAAAAAAAATAAATAAATAAATAAAATAAAATAAAAATAAATTAATGTATGTGATGCAATCAAAAACGTCCAATATAAATTGTCCAATGAAGGTATATCAGACAGGTATGTGATCCCCAACGAATTTCAGTGTTAGTGTGTCCGTGTCTGGCGGACCCCCTCTTGTGCCCTCACTCACCAGAAAGCCCAACCCCTGCAGGGGTGAAGGGCATGAATCAATCCTGTGGCTGGAATACTGGAGTCCCGGGATCCCCCTCTCAGGTTCAGCGAGCCCCTTCCCACTGGATCCACGTGGTTCTTTACATAAGTATCCACCGGAACAAAATATGTGTGGAGAAACAAGGAATCCTCATAGTGTAAGTCTGTTTAAAATTAAGAGTTTATTGTTCAAAAGATGATTATTACGTTTAAAAACGGGAGCTGACAGTGCTCTCCTAGCAAAACAAAAGCGGATGGTGTCTAGGTAGCGAGGTGATGGCGTGCGTTCCACCAGGCTGGCTGCCGAAACCCGGCACTTCCGGTTTCGGCAGCCAGGCTGGTGGAACGCACGCCGTCACCTCGCTACCTAGACACCATCCGCTTTTGTTTTGCTAGGAGAGCACTGTCAGCTCCCGTTTTTAAACTTAATAATCATCTTTTGAACAATAAACTCTTAATTTTAAAACGGACTTACACTATGAGGATTCCTTGTTTCTCCACACATATTTTGTTCCGGTGGATACTTATGTAAAGAACCACGTGGATCCAGTGGGAAGGGGCTCGCTGAACCTGAGAGGGGGATCCCGGGACTCCAGTATTCCGGCCACAGGATTGATTCATGCCCTTCACCCCTGCAGGGGTTGGGCTTTCTGGTGAGTGAGGGCACAAGAGGGGGCCTGCCAGACACGGACACACTAACACTGAAATTCGTTGGGGATCACATACCTGTCTGATATACCTTCATTGGACAATTTATATTGGGCGTTTTTGATTGCATCACATACATTAATTTATTTTTATTTTTATACTTGTTTGATTGCACTTATTAATTATTATTCTCATTTTTTGATTAATTCACCCTTATTATACATTTTTACACTTTCACATTTTTATTTACATTTTTTATTATTCAATTCAGGAAGATCACTATGTCTATTTGGCTCACTTACATTTATTTTATGTATTGTTTATGATATTGGGCACGTGAGTGGGAATTTTAATGTTGTTACCACTTTTTATGTCACTTTTATCCATCTTGTACCATGTATGATTTTGCATTTTTTCACTTATGGTAGTGACTTGCATATTCACACCTTACGTTATTAACTTAAGGGATTAATTTATAGGATTTTAGTTTAATTCTTTCACATACTTTGGTGCACACCGCACATTTATTGTTTATTATTTTTCATAATTTATATATTTTTTTATTCATATTTTCTTTTTTCCCATGTTCTGATGGGTTGTTTTTTGCGTTTTTTGATTTTTCCTTTATCTGTGAACAGTGCCATTCCCCTATTAGAACAACCAGAAAGAAGACAATTTACAAATAAACCAAGAGACAGAAGGTCATTTGGAGCAAACAGAAACGTCAGAAGAATTTGGAGAAACCCACAAACATCAGTAACACAGGTGAACAAAGATAAACAAAGCATGATGCAGAAACCTTTTTGAGGATCCCTCCGCCCAAACTGGCTCGGTTGGTACCCGACTGCGCCACTATGCGCAAGTTTTGGCCATCGTTGCCAATTTCTGAATCCTCCAGAGCTACCCTGGTTTACCCGCACAAAACTTTCCCAATGCAAACACAAAACACTTATGCCCTGTACACACGGTCGGATTTTTCGGATGGAAAATGTGTGATAGGACCTCGTTGTCGGAAATTCCGACCATGTGTGGGCTCCATCACACATTTTCCATCGGAATTTCCGACACACAAAGTTTGAGAGCGTGCTATAAAATTTTCCGACAAATTTCGATTGTGTGCACACAAATCTGACGCACAAAGTGCCACGCATGCTCAGAATAAATTAAGAGACAAAAGCTATTGGCTACTGCCCTGTTTATAGTCCCAACGTACGTGTTTTACGTCACCGCGTTCAGAACGATCATGTTTTCCGACAACTTTGTGTGACCATGTGTATGCAAGACAAGTTTGAACCAACATCCATCTGAAAAAATCCATGGATTTTGTTGTCGGAATGTCCGATCAATGTCCGACCGTGTGTACAGGGCATAATAGTTCTCAAATATGTTCAAACACTATTACAGAAAAGAGCAATAGAACCAGTGCCGGACCGAGAAAGATACCAGGCATTCTATTCTCCTCTTTTCTTAATCAAGAAAAAAATAGGTGATTTAAGGCTGGTATTAGATCTCTGAGAATTGAACCAGTACATAACGGTGCAGAAATTCCGAATGGAATCTCTACAATCAATCATATAAGCTATCTGCCAGGGGGAGTGGATGTTGTCCTTGGACTTGAAAGACGCATATCTACATGTTCTGGTCCATCAACAATGCCACAAATATTGGCGCTTTGCGATAATGAAATGCCACTTTCAGTTTGTTAGCTTACCATTCGGCCTATCGACATCCCCGAGAATATTCTCCAAGGTACTACTCCCGGCCATAGCCAAATTACACAAACAAAGCCTGCGTGTGTTCCATTACTTGGACGACGTTCTACTAGTAGCTCGAACACCTCAAGTCTTGGTGGAACATCGGGAGATCCTAGTCAGAACCTTGCTAGGTCTAGGTTGAAAGAAGAGTCAACCAATGCCCACACGAAGAATGTTTTTTTTGGGGGCCCATTCTGGACACGGAGAAAAACATGGTGGAATTCTCTCTAGAGAAGGCAACAGCGTTAATCTCCCGACTAGAGAGAACAGCAGCTCAATCATACATCTCAGCATCTCACTGCCTCAGACTACTAGGATTGTTAGCAGCCACAATCCCTATGATAAAGGGGGCCCATCGGCGGATGAGGACATTTCAAGTTGGATTCTTGAAACAGTGGAAGCACTGATCCACTCATCAGCGGATCAGGTTGTCACCGATAATGAAACATTCCCTTAATTGGTAGCGGAAGCCGACCAATTTAGCGAACTGTCACCAACTCAATCCACCAGTGCCAATAATAGTCACGTCGGATGCATCGGTGATGGGCTGGGGAGTACACTGCAATGGGCACCTAGCCCAGGGCCGATGGGAAAACAAGAAGAAGGAGGTTTCCAACATAAGAGAGTTAAGGGCTGCCTTCCAAGCATTGAAGGCATTTCAGGATCAGATAAGAGGGGCCAGTGTCACACTTTAAATGAACAACAAGGCAGCAGTAGCATATATACACCATCAGGGAGGAACACGGAGTAAAGCACTCCTAACAGAAGTCTCACCAATCATGAATTGGGCACAACAAAACTTAATGAATCTAACAGCCATATACATTCCGGCCCCACAGAACTACCTAGCGGATACACTGAGCCGGAAAACTTTGGACAACAATGAGTGGGCACTAGACCAGACGGTCTTTCAATGGATCTGCGATCAGTGGGGTCAACCAGGCCTCGACTTAATGGCACCTCCGACCAACAGCAAATGCAAACGATTCCTGGCAAGGGTGAAGTTTCTGCAGGTGGAAGCAGTGGACGCACTCAGCTCCAAATGGATCTGCACACTGGCATACGCATTTCCACCAATAGCGATAGTTCGCAGACTACTGAACAGAATATGCAACCATCCAGGAACTGTGATAGCAGTCATACCTATGTGGCCACGCAGACCATGGTTCCCATTAGGACTAACAAAACGTATTCTAGAATATGGGAAAGATTTGACGCCTTTTCAAAATCCAAAGGATTCGATCCTCTGGTGCC
Source organism: Lithobates septentrionalis (assembly GCA_037952835.1). Lineage (NCBI taxonomy): Eukaryota > Metazoa > Chordata > Amphibia > Anura > Ranidae > Lithobates > Lithobates septentrionalis. The sequence continues at coordinate 3,461,821 of JBBDGP010000260.1, forward strand.
TCGGGAAGCGCAGGTGTTGGAGTTTTTACAGGCAGGCCTGGAAAAGGGCCTACAAACCAACATATTGAGGGTGCAGATATCAGCCCTGTCGGCACTGACAGGAGTGAGATGGGCTACCCACCAGTTAGTACAATTATTTTTGAAGGTCTGTGACAGACTCTGACCTCAGGCAAGATCGTTTGTGCCCCCATGGGACCTACAAGTAGTGCTGGAGATGTTGTCCCAGTCATCTTTAGAGACTCAAACAACTTCACTATGGGACATTACAATGAAGGCAGTCTTTCTCAATACCATCACATCGGGCAGAAGGGTGTCAGACATCCAAGCTTTAGGGTACAAACTCCCTTACTGTTGTCACCTACCCGACAGAGTGGTTTAAAGGACATTACCACAACACCGACCGAAGGTAAATAAATAATTTCACAGAAAACAGGACATTGTCCTCCCAACAATGCAGAAAGAAGCATCCAATCAAAAACATGAGTTAGATGTCGGGGTCACTCTAAAAACATACATACAGAAAACGGCCTCTTCCAGAAGGGCTGAAAACCTGTTCATTATTCCAAATGGGAAAAAAAAAAGGGCTAGCAACATCCACAAGGACTCTGGCAGTGTGGCTGGTCAGGACCATCAAGAGAGCTTATGAAACAAGAGGCCTGGAGCCTCCAACAAATGTAAGAGCACATTCGACAAGAAGCCTGGCGGCATCATGGGCAGAATTCAAGGGGGTATCCCCAAAAATTATTTGCAGAGCCACAACATGGTCAACATATGATACATTCCTGACTCACTATAAAGTGGATCCAGCAGCGTTAATGACCATAGGGTTCGGTCGTTCTGTACTAAGCCGAGTGGATAACCAATAAATTTTCTTTTGCTTCAGCATACCCTCCCTTGTGGTTCTTTTAGGGCGTGCTACATCCCATACGTGTATGCTGTCATGCTTTGTGTCAGGAAAATGGAACATTTTATACTTACCTGACAGTAATTTTCCTTTCCTGTTGCAAAGCATGACAGCATACATGTCCCTCCATTGTGGGCCTCGCATTTGAGTATAGTTACGAGAATGCCGTCTAGGGGGAGACGACTTATTTAAATATAGTATAACCAGTCCTAAATGGGCGAGAGGTGGAGCCTATGCCATACGTGTATGCTGTCATGCTTTGCATCAGGAAAGGAAAAATACGTCAGGTAAGTATAAAATTTTCCGTTTTGTTTCTCCTTTTGTTTATCTCCTGTGTAATTCCCCTCCCCAGTGTTATCCCTGCAGTGTAATCCTTGTAGTGTGATCCCCCCATGTAATCCCCCAGTGTAATCCCGCAATGTAATTCCCCTAGTGTACTCCCTCCAGTGTTATCCCTACAGTGTAATCTTCATAGTGTAATCCCCTCAGTGTAATCCCCTCATTGTAATTCCCCTAGTGTACCCCCTGCAGTGTAACCCCCTAGAGTAATATCCCCAGTGTACTCCCCTCAGTGTACTCCCCCCAGTGTAATTTCCATAGTGTAATCCCCTCAGTGTACTCCCCCCCGTGCAGGGCAGGACTTAGGGTGGTGGGGGCCCCTGGACTTGAGTCACTTTTGGGCCCTACCTTCTATACATTACTTTAAACCTTTAGTTTTATTTTAAGCGTGCCGCTCTGATACTGTTTGTCCGCCATTACATCACTGTCTAATGCAGACAGGTTTTCTCAACGGCAGTAAACGAGGCACTACGTAACTGCCAATAACCAATCAGCAAACCTCAAGATAAGGGTAAGGAAAAAACTTACCGTACATTTAAATGCTCATCAATGCAGCCTTGCACAGTGTCCATCTGCATGCTTATCCAGTGTCATTTGCAGCCTTGCCCAGTGACATTGCAGCCTTGTCAGTGTCATTGCAGCCTTGCAGCCTTGTCAGTGTCATTTGCAGCCTTGCCCAGTGACATTGCAGCCTTGTCAGTGTCATTGCAGCCTTGCAGCCTTGTCAGTGTCATTTGCAGCCTTGCCCAGTGACATTGCAGCCTTGTCAGTGTCATTGCAGCCTTGCAGCCTTGTCAGTGTCATTTGCAGCCTTGCCCAGTGACATTGCAGCCTTGTCAGTGTCATTGCAGCCTTGCAGCCTTGTCAGTGTCATTTGCAGCCTTGCCCAGTGACATTGCAGCCTTGTCGGTGTCATTTGCAGCCTTGTCACTGTCATTTGCAGCCTTGCAGCCTTGTCAGTGCCATTTGCAGTCTTGTCAGTGTCATTTGCAGCCTTGCAGCCTCCACCTGCAGCCTTATCAGTGTCTATTTGCAGCCTTGTCCATGTCATTTGCAGCCTTGCCCAGGCTGCAGTTAAACTGCAGTGACACTGACAGTGTCACTGCAGTTTAAATATGGCGCCGCCGAGATACACAGAGCCGATCCTGTGTATCTTGACTCCTGACGGCTTTTCTCAGCACCTCTTGCAGTCCCGCCCAGTCTCACCCTATGATGGACATAACACGGGTCCAATGGCGGGACTGGGCGTGACTGTGAGTGGAGCCGAGCGACGCTGCTGGAGTTAGCCGAGTGTACTCGGCTAGCTCCGCTCACAGTCATGACCAGTCCCTATCTTATGTCCATCATAGGGCGGGACTAGGCGTGACTGTGAGCAGAACTGGCCGAGTATAGCCGAGTACACTCGGCTGGGGACGCGGGGGCCCCCTATTGGGCGGGGCCCATGGGCTTGAGCCCAGTTAAGCCCTATGGTAAATCCGGCCCTGCCCCCGTGTAATCCTCTCAGTGTAATCCCCCTAGTGTACTCCCCCCCATGTAATCCTCTCAGTGTAATCCCCCTAGTGTACTCCCTGCAGTGTAAACCCCCTAGTGTAATCCCCATAGTGTAATCCCCCTAGTGTAATCCCCCCAGTGTAACCCCCCTAGTGTAATCCCCCCAGTGTAATTCCCATAGTGTAATCCCCTCAGTGTACTCCCCCCCGTGTAATCCTCTCAGTGTAATCCCCCTAGTGTACTCGCTGCGGTGTAAACCCCCTAGAGTAATCCCACCACTGAAAACCTCCCAGTGTAATCTCCTCAGTGTATTCCCCACAGTGTACTCCCCGAAGTATAATCCACCCAGTATACTCCCTGCATTGTATTCCCCCCAGTGTAAATCCCCCAATGTGTGATCCTCCCAGTGTAATCTCCTCAGTGTACCCCTATAGTCTACTCCCCCCAGGTTAATTTCCCCAGTGTACTCCCTGCAGTGTAATCCCTCTAGTGTAAATCCCCCCAGTTTGTGCTAATACATATATTATATACACTGTATTTATATGTATATACATATATGTATACATTATCTCACAAAAGTGAGTACACCCCTCACATGTTTGTAAATATTTTATTATACCTTTTCATGTGACAACACTGAAGAGATTACACTTTGCTACAATGTAAAGTAGTGAGTGTACAGCTTGTATAACAGTGTAAATTTGCTATCCCCTCAAAATAACTCAACACACAGCCATTAATGTCTAAACCGCTGGCAACAAAAGTGAGTACACTCCTAAGTGAAAATGTCCAAATTGGGCACAATTAGTCATTTTCCCTCCCCGGTGTCATGTGACTTGTTAGTGTTACAAGGTCTCAGGTGTGAATGGGGAGCAGGTGTGTTAAATTTGGTGTTATCGCTCTCACTATCTCATACTGGTCATTGGAAGTTCAAAATGGCAACTCGGCTATAAGAAGATTGCCAAGAAACTGAGCTGCAGCACGGTGGCCAAAACCATACAGCAGTTTAACAGAACAGGTTCCACTCAGAACAGGCTTCGCCATGGTCGACCAAAGAAGTTGAGTGTACATGCTCAGCGTCATATCCAGAGGTTGTCTTTGGGAAATAGACATATGAGTGCTGCCAGCATTGCTGCAGAGGTTAAAGGAGTGGGATGGTCAGCCTGTCAGTGCTCAGTCCATCCGCCACACACTGCATCAAATTGGTCTGTATGGCTTTCATCCCAGAAGGAAGCCTCTTCTAAAGATGATGCACAAAAAAGCCCACAAACAGTTTGCTGAAGACAAGCAGACTAAGGACATGGATTACTGGAACCATGTCATGTGGTCTGATGAGACTAAGATAAATGTATTTAGTTCAGATGGTGTCAAGCGTGTGTGGCAGCAACCAGGTGAGGAGTATTAAGACAAGTGTTCTTGCCTACAGTCAAGCATGGTGGTGGGAGTGTCATGTTCTGCGGCTACATGAGTGCTGCCGACACTGGGGAGCTACAGATCATTGAGGGAAGATGAATGCCAACATGTATTGTGACATACTGAAGCAGAGCATTATCCCCTCCCTTCGGAAACTGGGCCGCAGGGCAGTATTTCAACATGATAATGACCCCAAACACACCTCCAAGATGACCACTGCCTTGCTAAAGAAGCTGAGGGTAAAGGTTATGGACTGGCCAAGCATGTATCCAGACCTAAACCCTATTGTGCATCTGGGACATCCTCAAACGGAAGATGGAGGAGCGCAAGGTCTCTAACATCCACCAGCTCCTCGATGTTGTCATGGAGGAGTGGGAGAGGACTCCAATGGCAACCTGTGAAGCTCTGGTGAACTTCATGCCCAAGAGGGTTAAGACAGTGCTGGAAAATAATAGTGGCCACATAAAATATTGACACTTTGGGCCCAATTTGGACATTTTCACTTAGGGGTGTACTCACTTTTGTTGCCAGCGCTTTAGATATTAATGGCTGTGTGTTGAGTTATTTTGAGGGGACAGCAAATTTACACTGTTATACAAGCTGTAAACTCACTACTTTATGTTGTAGCAAAGTGTCATATCTTCAGTGTTGTCACGTGAAAAGATATAATAAAATATTTCTAAAGATGTGAGGGGTATACTCACTTTTGTGAGATACTGTGTGTGTGTGTATATATATATATATATATATATATATATATATATATATATATATATATATATATATTATATTATATTGTATGGATAAATTAATCTATTATCTTATCTTAAGGCAAAGAAAGTATGATAAAGTTATTGCTGAACAAACAGCTCCACACCAGAAATGTAAGAACTGCTCTGGTCCATAGGGAGTGTAAAGATGTGAGAGCCAAATTTGATAAGGATCATTGTGTGTTTATGCTAATAAATAATATTTTTTTATATGTATTGCTAAAAAAAAAAGAATGAAATAAAATAGAGCAGATTTAAAATGATGCATTTATGGAAAGTTCAGCAAGCAAAACAGCTCAAAGTAGAAGGAGAATAGAGAAACATATTCAGTACAATGAGAAATTGAAAAACATAAAAAGAGAGAGGAGAGAAGAGATGATTACATTGTCACTAACTTACTGTGGGAATGTCACTAATTAATGTTCAGCATCATGTCACAGAATTATGTACACAGTCTGTGATATTCAGAATGGCAGAGATCGTTTTATTTTCTATGTATATGAAGATCAAAACCTTATCTTCCTCTAATTCCTATAAAAGCTGGCTCTTCTGGATTGTTCTGAGGATAACATTTTTTATATACAAGACTCAGAGCTCAGAACCGATCTTTAAGGTTCAGTTTGGAATGAGAGGATTTGAGATGGATTTCTATCAGGAGGGTGATCTTATCATTGGAGGAGTGTTCACAATATCCACATCTACTTTACATGACACAAGTATAGAAAACAATACCAAGATACTTATCTGTGGAACGTAAGTTGCATTTTACAGCATAGTTTACATTTTTCTTTGTCCTTCGTTCTATTTTTTGTTTTTTTTGTTTTGTTTGACTGTAATTGATGACATTCTCATTTTCTAATCCAGTGATTAGAAGTTAAAGGGATTCTGTGGAAATGTAAAAATAGGAGCTGCGTTTAATGACGTGTTTAGAAACCTGTATTGTGGAAGTATTGGACTGTCATTGGTGACCTCTCCGACAAATATTAGTTTCCTGGCCTAAATGCTGATCCTCCATTTGCAGTTATTCCTTGATCACAAACCTGGGACAATATGAGGCTCAAGAATTTTGACTTTCCTAATTTAAAGGCTTGTCTCTGTCTCCTTCCACAGAAAGGTTTTACCAGTTCGGCACCACAGACATTTTTTTTTCTTTTTTGCACACATGTAAAAAGCTTAATTTTGGCAATAAAGTCACTTAAAGTGATCGTAAAGTCTTGTTTTTTTCCAGTTAAAAATAACAAACATGTTATACTTACCTTCCCTGTACAGTGGTTTTGCACAGAGAAGACGGGTCCTCCTCTTCTGGGGTCGCTCTTTGGTGCTCTTGGCCCCTCCCTCCAGTTGGGTGCTCCCACAGCAAGCAGCTTGCCTTTTGGAGTACCCGAGCCGAATTACAGCTCAGTGTGTCCATTAAGACACAGGGCTGCGGCCCGGCCCGGCCCCACCCCTTTCTCTTCTCATTGGCTGATTTTGATTGACAACAGTGGGAGCCAATGGCGCTGCACTGCTGTCTCAGTCAATGAGGAGGGGAGTCCTGGGCAGCTGAGACACTGCTGCAACATCCCTGGATAGAGATGGGGCTCAGGTAAGTATTAGAGGGGCTGAGGGGGGCTGCTGCAAACAGAATGCTTTTTATCTTAAGGCATAGAATGCCTTAAGATAAAAAAAACCTTCCGCCTTCAAAAAAACTTTCAACCCCCAGAACATTATATACCGTATTTATCGGCGTATAACACGCACTTTTTTCCCCTTAAAATCAGGGGAAGATTGCGGGTGCGTGTTATACGCCGATCCCCTGCGATCCGGAGCTGCCAGATCTTCAAAATCGCCGACCACGATTTGAAAATGGCGCCGCCGGCGCTGAAATACACAGAGCCGGTCCTCGGCTCTTCTCGGCCACTTTCGGCTTCACTCGAGTGCCGCCCAAACATAGCCGAGTGTACTCGGCTAGGTTCGGATAGCTCCGTTCATAGTCACGCCCATTCCGGGCGGGACTACGAGTGGAGCCGAAAGTGAACCAGAGCCGCCGAGAAGAGCCGAGGACCGGCTCTGTATATTTCCGCGCCGGCGGCGCCATTTTCAAATCGCGGTCGGTGATTTTGAAGCTCAGGATGGCAAGGGTCCGGGATCACAGGATCGAAGGCTGCACTGGGGCAAGGCTGCACTGGGGAAGGCTGCACTGACAAGGCTGCACTGGGGAAAGGCTGCACTGGGGAAAGGCTGCACTGGGGAAAGGCTGCACTGGGGAAAGGCTGCACTGACAAGGCTGCACTGGGGAAGGCTGCACTGACAAGGCTGCACTGACAAGGCTGCACTGACATGGCTGCACTGACATGGCTGCACTGGGGCAAGGCTGCAATAATGGGCATTTAAATGTAAGTTTTTTTTTCCTTCAACTTCCCTCCTAAAAGTTTTTTTTTCCTTAAAATTCCCTCCTAAATTGGGGTGCGTGTTATATGCCGGTGCGTGTTATATGCCGATAAATACAGTACTTTCTGAAAGCAGAGGCCATGTAAAATAAAAAGATGATAGTTGCAAATTTTTAAAGGAACACATGTAATAAAACAAATTGTATTGCAAAAGCACAATATAATACCTATTTTTTGTAAAATAGAAAAGATGAGGTTACGTTGCATAAATAGATACCAAACATGCCACATCTTAAAACTGTGTGTGCCTGTGATATTGCAAAAAAGGATGGTACCCAAAAATGGTCATAGATGATGCTTTAAAAGCCTTTACAGCTCATCAGTTTAGAATTAACTAGAGGCTCTTCTGCTAGAATTATTGTGCTCCCTCTGATGTTCACAGTGACACCTCACACATGTGGTGCAACCCTGGTTTATATACCCGTGCGCATACTGGATGTGCGTTTGCTCATATATGCAGGCAACTGACGTTACAGCAAATTTGTTTTATTTTTTAACACATTTTATTATATTTTTAAAAAAACTTTTTTTCTTTTTTTTTTATGTTTATATTTATTTATGGTTGTATTTTTCCTTGATTGCCATAACAAAGAGTTATTAATCCCCCACGTGATAGCATTGAGCAGGTGACAAGTACTCTTTATGACATTAGGGGTTTAATATCTCCCCTGTCCTTCACACCATCAGAACAGCTTGGTTAAATCACTAAGAAACTCACAAAAAATCTTAGTTTTAATATACTGTAAATCGGTATTAAATATATCAAATGTAAGTTATAACCTTTAAAGTAAAAGAAAAAGAGCCTTGGATGTATCAATTAGGGATGAGCCGAACATCCCCCCTGGTTCGGTTCGCACCAGAACCTGCGAACGGACTGAAAGTTTGCGCAAACTTTAAAACCCCATTGATGTCTATGGGACCTGAACGTTCAAAATCAAAAGTGCTAATTTTAAAGGCTAATATGCATGGTATTGTCCTAAAAAGGGTTTGAGGACCCGGGTCCTGCCCCAGGGGACATGTATCCATGCAAAAAAAAGTTTTAAAAAACGGCCATTTTTTCGGGAGCAGTGATTTTAATGATGCTTAAAGTAAAAAAAAAGTGAAATATTCCTTTAAATATCGTACCTGGGGGGTGTCTATAGTATGCCTGTAAAGTGGCGTGTGTTTCCCGTGCTTAGAACAGTCCCTGCACAAAATGACATTTTTAAAGGAATAAAAGTAATTTAAAACTGCTTGCGGCTTTAATGTAATGTCAGGTCCCGACAATATGGAAAAAAATTAGTGAGACAAACGGCATGGGTACCCCCCCAGTCCATTACCAGGCCCTTTGGGTCTTGTATGGATATTAAGGGGAACCCCGCACCCAAATTAAAAAAAGGAAAGGCGTGGGCCCCCAGGCCCTATGTACTCTGAACAGCAGTATACAGGCGGTGCAAACAAGACAGGGACTGTAGGTTTGTTGTTAAGTAGAATCTGTTTGAAATTTTGAACTGGTACATTTTTAAAGTGTAGCTCCGGCCAAAAAATCTATTTTTAAGCTTTTTGGAAAACATAGGGAAGGGTTATCACCCCTGTAACATTTGTTTTGCTGTCTGTGCACCTCTTCAGAAGATTTCACCTCACTTTCTGTCCCAATGACAAATGTTTTTTGAATATTTGGGGTTTTTAGTAAAACAAGGATTGGTGATAAAGCATCAGTGGAGAGGAGACACATTTTTCCCATATTAACTCTTACAGGAGAGAATTTCCCTTCCTAGGGGTAGATTTCATCTCACTTTCTGTTGTCTCCTTCCCTTTGCAAGTAGGAGTCGTTTGTAAGTTGGATGTTTGAAAGTAGGGTCCTGCCCTATATACTCAGCAGAAATTTGGACCTTAGATGTTGGTGTTGCCACAACACTGTAAGCCCTCACAGTTATTCTTGGTGGGCGCAGGAATGGGCCCTGCGGTGAACTATTAGATCAAGAACTGTAATTACATGCCATTGTTGAACAGTGGTTTAAAAATGGGGCCTTTGGTGGTGGTGGTGCCACAACACTGTAAGTCCTCACAGTTATTCTTGGTGGGTGCTGGAACAGGCCCTGCTCTGAAATATTAGATCAAGAATTGTAATTACATGTCCCTGTTGAACAGGGGCAGAAAAATTGGGCGTTAGGCACTGGTGTCACAACACTGCAACCCCTCACAGATACTCTAGTTTGAGCGCAGGAATGAGCCCTCCTGCAAAATATTGCATCAAAAATTGTAATTACACACCTCTGTAAAACAGGGGCTGAAAAATTGGGCCTTAGGCACTGGTGCTGGTGCCACAACACTGCAACCCCTCAGGGATACTCTAGTTGGAGCGCAGGAACGAGCCCTGCTGCAAAGTATTGCATCAAAAATAGTAATTACATGCCCCTGTTAAACAGGACCTGAAAAATTGGGCCTTAGCCACTGGTGGCGGTACCCAGAACCAAAAATGTTCCTACAAGCTATCAGCATGATCATTGAGGAGGAAGAGGATAGTCACTCAGCATAACAGGAAAGTCACTCAGCATGAGCATAGGCAGTCTTGAAGGGATCTGACATTTAAAAAAAAATTATTCGGTTACATCAGCATCAGGTGCTTGGTAGCTGGTGGTGATCCAAGACTGATTCATTTTTATGAAGGTCAGTTGATCGACCGAGTCGGTGGACTGAATGTGCATTCCGAAAGAATGCTGGATGCAGGACAGGCCAGTAGCTCAATTGCATTCTGTGCAAGCTCTGACCAGTAATCCATCCTCAAGACCCAGTAACCTAGAGGATTTTCGGTGGGAAAGGTGTCTAAGTCAGATCTTGCCCCTAGGTATTCCTGCACCATGTAAAACAGACGCTGGCGATAGTTGCTGGAACCGATCATACCTTGGGGCTGCAGACTAAAAAATTGTCTGAACGCATCGGTCAGAGGGCCACCTTCTCCACCACTCCTTCTTTGACTGACTGTAGTCTCAGCAACACGTTGTCCAGGAACAGGAGTCTCTGGGAACGCGTTGCACAGACCTTTCTGCAAGGCCTCCCGAAGATGTTTCATCCTCTGCTCCCTCTGCGATGGCAAGATAAAAATGAATAAATGTGTGTTGACTGCGCTACCCAAATTTAAAATACACCACTCTCTGTGGATCATATATGATCAACAAACATTGCAAAAAATACCGCAAAACATGTAATCTATGCAGTGATACACAATCTTTTTCAAACAACCCAAAATAAACCCTATGTACGTTTCACCATATCATTAGTATATAAAACTAAGCCTTTACATCCAAGATAACAGAACTATATTGTCCCTTTGTGCAATGTGCCAATCAACGCAGAGATTTCTTTATGGGCTGTTCCTTGTGAATAAATTATTCTTGTGCTTGTGAAATGAATCATCCGTTATTCCTTGTGACACTTCCACCACTTTAGTGACAATACCACCACCAAATAGATTGGCCACTCACCAGATGCTGGTATAAATGCGCCTTTGGTTAATTTAAAAGGGATAACCACTCCACCTGTTCTGTTTTCCTTGCTGACCCCAATGTGCTGTAGGCAAACCATATCCATCCTCATAGAAAAATAGACAGCGATCGTTGCGCAATATGTAATTGCTGTTTATTTAGATACAAATCTATACACTCACATTTAATGGTGCTCGTAAGCCGGCACCAGGCTGTTCCAGTGGTTTGTAATGGGTGTAGAGATAGCGTCGTAAGGCTCCTAAGCCGGCGTGCGGTACAAGCCTCGTTTTCGCTCGGCCTGCGCTCCAAGCCTCACTCTCACCCGGCCGGAAATGACATAATGGCGTAGTAAAAATTTCCCAGCAGCCTCTACGGGTTTTGCAACAATGTTTGCATCATCAGGAAGCTGCTTGTTATTGATGTGTCATCCTATTTGTACCCTAGGCCTATTGTTTGATCCATTCAATTCCCTTATACAGGAAGTTGTTCCGTCGCCATTTTATCTATGGTTATTTGCCCACACCTAATCTCTATATATTTCATAGGTCCCCCACTTACTTGTGTGTGTATTGCTATTCCCAAATCTCATGAGTAACTTAATAGTGATATGGTTATTCCCCTTTCCTCTCCGAGGTCACCCATCTGAATGGCTGGATAAGCTTTTAGAAATGTAATATTTCTGTGAGTAACAAAATCAAGCTAAAATTAAAATAATCCACACTCTAAATATCTGTATGTCAATTTAAAACTTTTAAAACCCTTGTACTTAAATTTTATTGTTATTTAGACCTACATATAAATATCGATAAGACAACTTATATTTGATTGCCAAAACCCCCAAAAAATTAATAAATGATTAATGTCAAAAAATATTATTAAATAAAATAAAAATAAAAATAAAATAAAATTAAATAATAAAATAAAAATAAAAATAAAAATAAAATTAAATAAAAAAATAAAAATAAAATGAAAAATGAAAATGAGAATGAAAATAGAAAAAAATGTATTTTTCTTTTTAAAAAAACGAACGGAAAAGAAATAAAGATAAAAATATAAATAAAAATGAAAAATGAAAATAAATAAAAATACAACTAAAAATAATAACAATGTGATAAATGAAATGAAAAATATATAATTCAAAAATAACTAATAATCCTCTATGAAACAGTTCACATCAAGTTCAACATTCAACCCCAATGGCCTCATTGTGTTTATTTTTTTTTCAAAATTGTATTTTTATTGGGTTATAAAAGAACAGACATGAAATTGTTACATAATGTACATTGCATTAATAATGATACAAATAAACAATGTCCAAAAAATACAGAGCACAGGGGTGATCTGCATATCTTTATCAAGAATATATAAAATAAACAGCTCATAGGTAAATAATAGAACACAAAACTAGAGAGCATTCAAGAAGATACGAAGACAAAGGTTACTGTGGAGAGTATATGGTAGGTGGTAAAAAAAAATCTAAAATGGCACCAAGTAGTATACATAGGAGTGGGAGGGGGGAGGAGGGAATAGGGTCAAAATTGATGCAATGCCACTATAATTTAAGATGTGGCAGATGGCATAGGAGTCCCATATTCCGATCTATCCCAAGGTTCCCAAACTTTATCATATTGGGAGATAGAATCATGCACAGAGGCTGTCAAAAACTCCATCCTCCAAATTTCAGCCACCAGATGAAGGAATCTGAACCACGGAGGAGGTGCACTGGACAGCCAGCACAATGGGATAAGCCTTTTGGCTGCTAACAAAATGTAGGAGACTAGCCGATTGTCCCTTTTGGTTAAGCCTGAAAAAGGGAGACCCAACAGACTATTTAAGGGATCTAGCGGGAGGAACACATCCATCACCTTCTGTATTAGTAGCATCACATCATGCCAAAAGGGTTGGATCAAGGAACAATGCCAGAAAATATGGAACAAAGAACCTGTGTCAGTTCTGCAACGCCAGCAGCACAGTGAGACTGAGGAATCATATTTGTGAATGATGTCCGGAGTTTTATACCAAAACATAAGGATCTTAATGGACGTTTCCCATTGAGTTACACATTTGGAGGACTTAAAAGTAGAGGACTAAATCCTATCCCATACCTGAACCGTGATAGGTCGAGACAATAAATGGGACCATCTTCTCATATAATGGTGTGTGGTCTCAGTAAGAGGGGTCGACTCATGGAGGATACGGTGGATAGAGGATATTAAATGTAGTTGGTGAGGGCCCTGGGCGCATAAGTATTCGAAGGCAGTTGGCTTATCAAAAGTCACGGTTGGAGACTTGGAGGAAAAGAAATGTCTAACTTGTAAATAGAAATAAAAAAGGTGGAAGGGTATACCAAATTTCTCACATAAGGTATCAAAAGTATGTAATCGCCGTGTGATTGGATGAACTAAATTCCCGAGCTGAAAAAGAGGGGGGCTAAGCCATGGGAAAACCTTGCCCAGGGACATACTGTCTGGTATGATTGGGTTAAACAGCACATTCATAAGGGGAGGGCAAGGTGAAGCAAGAGTAAAGTTTTTTAGACATTAACGCCAAATGGTTAAAGTAAAGGTCATTGGAGCAGTGCATTGACATTTAAATAAAGGGTTCAAGGAGGGGAGGGTACCCCAAACTAAAGAGCATGAGTGAACTGGGTACAGTACTCCCTTTTCAATGGCAGTCCATTGGTTTGGTGCGTGTAATGAGGACCATGAAGCAATAGCCCTCAGATGTGAGGCGTAATAATACTTAATAATAATGTCCGGGGCTCCCAAACCCCCCCTGTATCTTAGGGAAAAAAACACTGAGCTTGCTATGCAGTGAGCCCTTCCGCCCCATATGAACATTAGAAAACTCCTCTGAAGTGCTTTTAGTTGAGAGGAAGGCATGGCAACTGGTAATGTTTCAAAGTGGTAGAGTAATCTGGGTAAAATAGACATTTTTAGGACATTGATTCTACCTAACAAGGACAGGGAAAATTTTGGACAGGCCGACAGGGATTTGTTAATGTCTAGAACCAGAGGGGGGAAGTTAGCAGAATAGAGGGAACAATAAGAGGGTGTAAGGACAACTAAGTATTTAAGGGAACTATTACACCATTTATAAGGGTATGATTCTCTAAGCTGGGATAATAGGATGGCGGAATGTGTATGGGAAGTGCTTCAGTTTTGGAAGTGTTGACCTTATAACCAGAAATGGCACTAAAGGAAGATAATAATTTGTGCAGCGAAGGAAGAGATATCAGCGGGTTGGTAATGGTAAGCAGAATATCATCTGCAAAAAGCGATAATTTATAATCCCCCTGTCGCATGACCACAACACGAATATCCAGATTTATGCGGATGGACTCGGCTAAGGGTTCCAAGCATAAGATAAAAAGTAAAGGTGATAGGGGACACCCCTGCTGAGTTCTGTTTGTCATGGGGAAGCCAGGCATCAGGAAGAACGACATCTGCACCTGGGCTGTGACAGTCGAATAAAGGGCCTCTAAAGCCTTTAGAAAGGGGCCATTAAAACCGTATGCTTTTAAGGTGGCAAACATGTAGGGCCAACTCAGCCCGTCAAAGGCCTTTTGTGCATCTAAACTTAGAATTAATGCCGATCGGGAAGACCTGTTCAAGAGCTCTATCAGATCTATTGTACGTCGGGTGTTGTCCCCCGCATGCCTGCCAGGGACAAAGCCCACTTGGTCTCTATGGATCAGTTTGGGAGCAAGCCTAGATAGTCTTGATGCAAGAATTTTGGTAAATATTTTATAATCTGAGTTTAAAAGAGCTATGGGCCTGTAGTTATCTGGAATAGAGGGGTCCTCACTAGGCTTTTTGGAATGACTGAAATGTAGGAGTGAGTAAAATGTGGGTGTGGGGATGTGCATTTAAGCAGGGAACCATACAAGGTCAACACGTGTGGAGACAAAATGTCAAAGAAAGATTTGTAGTAAAAATATGGTAGGCCGTCAGGGCCGGGCGATTTATGTGATGGTAGACCCTTAATTACAGTCAGAACTTCCTCAGCCGTTACGGCCGAATTTAAGCTAGCTAAATCCGCTGAAGATAATTTTGGAAGCTTTATGTTAGAGAAGAAAGTCTCAAATTTTTCTGGGTAAAATTAAAGTGATTTTCAGACAGTTATACAATTTACTGTAGAATGTGCCAACATTTTTTGACATCTCACGGGGGCAATGTACTCTAGATCCGTCCGCCTGTTGAAGGAAGTCAGGAAATGAGTTGAAAGGACGTGGGCGTAATTTATTGACTAACATTCTATGGGGTTTATTAGAATAT
Source organism: Lithobates septentrionalis (assembly GCA_037952835.1). NCBI lineage: Eukaryota > Metazoa > Chordata > Amphibia > Anura > Ranidae > Lithobates > Lithobates septentrionalis. The sequence goes on from JBBDGP010000260.1 coordinate 3,476,908, forward strand.
TCGTAAAACTTCTGTTTCATCCAAAGTAAAGATCTGGCTGCCCTACCAAGCTGTATTAGTTTGATTTGTTCTCTGAGGGAGGAGACCTTACGCAGTTTCGTCACCGTGGGGGTCACACAACAGCCTCCGCTCCGCAGTTACCAGAGCGGATGTTAAAGTGGGGTTCCACCCAAAAAAACAAACATATCTAAAAAATTCTAAAAAAAAAAAACAAAAAAACATTTGGATATTTTTTTTTTTTTTTACTTACCTCTAAATGCCTGTTGCTAGGTGGTCCCTCGTAATCTGCCCCTTCGTCTGCCTGGGCTGATGACATCACTTCCCCCTGGCACAGGAAGGGCTCGGCTCTTCTCCCTCCCTCCTGTCAATCATCTGGGACCCATTGCAGGTCCCAGGTGATTGAGCGGCCAATCACGGCGCTCGGCGCCGCTCGCGCATGCGCAGTGGGTGCCAGGCTGTGAAGCCACAGCCCGGCGCCCACAGCTGAAATGCCGGCGCCGACGAGCGGAGGGGGGGGACGAGCGGGGCTTCGTGTCCAATTAAAAGTCAGCAGCTGCAGTATTTGTAGCTGCTGACTTTTATTTATTTTTTTTTTTAATGGCCCCCCTGGGTGGAACTCCTCTTTAAGGACTTTATAAGTCCGTCTCTATCTTTCTTTAAGCGAGAGCTTTCAGCTTTGCAAGCTCCATGGAATACAGCCTTGTGTGCCTCCCACAGCGTAGAAAATTCGTACACCAACCCTATCTTAAGCTGAAAAAATTCTTCTAAACGTTTGGCTAGAATAAAATGAGAAACCTCAGACTGCAAGAGGTGGTCATTGAGACGCCAGTGACAGGATCTGGTGTAGGCCTGAGAAAGCATAAGATCCAACATAATGGGTGCATGGTCTGACCATGTAATGGGAGATATGTCGACCACATAGGGGATAAGTGGGGCTGAGATGAAAGTGGTCAAGGCGTGAGTACATTTTATGAGCTGGGGAGTAAAACGTAAACTGTTTAGCAGAGGGATGCTTTATCCTCCATGAGTCGAGAAGCTGATGGGATCTAATACATTTACGAAAAGCAGTAGCTTTTTTCGTGATCTTTTTAGACGGGACAGTACTAAGGAGAGTTTGTCTATCTCTAGTGGGTGACATAACCAGATTGAAATCCCCACCAATGATCATGAAAGGTTGTGAACAATATTGTGGGACGTCAAAAAGATTGCTGAGAAAGGTAATCTGGCCTGTGTTCGGGGAATAGAGATTGACAAGAGTGAAATAAATAGACATATAATCGCAATCTAAAATGAGGAATCTCCCATGAGGACCAGCATGGGAGGTTTTAACCCTAACTGGGCATGACTTCCTGATCAGAACTGCCACTCCCGCCATGCTTGTGGAGTCAGAGGCAAGATAGGAAGTGGGGAAAAACTTTGAGGCAAATATAAATGACCCTCCTGCCTGGAAGTGAGTTTCCTGGATCATTACCACGTCTGCGCCTGAGGCCCTGAAATCCTTCAGGGCCGGGGGGCATGGCCGGATGGAGGTCTGAACAGACGTGCCCATGAGAGCTCCTGCCGTTCTGGGGAATATTTCCATCTTTTTCCCCCTAACAGGACTGCCTCGCCACCTACACAGAACCCGGGATCCCCCTGAACACGAAAGTGTCACCTGGGACCGCTGACACGGTGATCCCATGTTCCGGCCGATTTCACTACAGGCCGCAGCTTTGGCCTTAACAAGGGGAGCTGCGGCCATATTGGTACACCCGGCCCCCACGGCGCCGCTGCATCCACATCCAGACCTGCCTGGCTACTCTGCGCCTGGCTCTCCCCCTAACACGGACACCGGGGCAGTTCAGCCTGGGACCACTGACACGGCGATCCCGTGTTTCAATACAGGCCGCGGCTTCTGCCTTAACAAGGGGAGTGGCGGCCATATTGATACACCTGGCCTGCACATCCCGACCTTCCTGGCTATTCTGCGCCTGGCTCTCTTCCTGCATGGACACCGGGGCAGCCCAGCCTAGTGACCGCAGCCTGCGTTCTCCCCTGTACCACACCTGCATGCCAGCCTGAAGGACTACCTACACACACAGTAAGTGGCGGCCATCTTGCTACACCGCAGTAGCTTCCCCGTCTCCTCTGTGCTCAATCCAGGCCCAACCTAAGCACCAGGGCGCCCCGACCTAGTAGACTGTGACTCCAGAAAGGGATTAAAACTAATATTCACCCCCATTTGTGGTGTGGATTGCAACACTGACCCCTGGGGCCACATGGAGCGGCCATCTTGCTTCACCCTGTATATGCATTTGCTCCTGGTCTCCTTAACCCCTTTGCTCCTGGATCACTCCCTACACTGTCCCTACACTGTCACCAGAGCTGCCCAGAGGACCCAGCTGCCACCTGTAACCCTTCTCACAGAATAACTACTCCTTGGCTGACAGTTTGCTACCTCGCCATAGTTCTGCAACACGTTTCCATCTCATTCTGTGGTGCAAAAGACTAGCAGGGAACGCAGTCCTAGCTCCAGAGTCGCAGGTAGCGACCGTCCTACCCCCCCATACTAGATACCATGCTTCCTGGCTGACGATGGATGGCTGAAGACATGGGCTACTGTGCTCTGTGCTCTCCCGACATTACCAGGTTGTGTTACCAATTACCTACACCCGGAATCTCTATGTCATCCTCAAGCTCTCACTCCACTGACTCTGATGAGCTGCAGCAAGGTTCAATTCAGCGCTACCTACTCCGTATATCCTTGCTCGACTCCCGCACGGGAAAGGACAAGCTGGCAGCCCCAGGCAAATCTAAACCTCCTTCTCTGGTTCACATGGACTCCTCTATGTGCAGGGACACTACAGGTGATCCCTCGGCCCCTCCAATGGCCCCTCCAACCCCTGTCACAGGGGCAGCTATGCCCCCTGTCATCTCCACCGAAGATGGCCCCGTGGAGCTACTTCCTACGGCCTCGGGCGGATCAGCCGGCTCTGCGACCACAGCACTTCTTTCTGCTTTTAGGGCGGACTTTGAATCTTGGGCATCCAAGATGGAAGCCTCCCTCCATGTAGAGCTACAAGCCCTCCAACATCTGGTTTCAACGACGGAAACCGCTGTATCCGTTCTGGCTACTACCCAAGATGACAATACGGCTCGTATTGTGGCCCTCGAATCTGCAAGCACGTCACATCTGTCCCGCTTGCGGCAACAACAACTCCGCATAGAGGACAGTGAAAACAGGAGCTGCAGGAACAACATTAGGATACAGGGAGTCCCAGAAGCAACCTCAGGCACTGATCTAAAACCCACTGTCCTCTCTATCCTCAACCAGGTCCTGGGCAGGGAAGTTACATCCCCTATTGAACTGGACAGAGTACATAGAGTAGGAGGCATGGGGGGAGACTGCAGCGACCGCCCCCGCAATGTCCTATGCTGGGTCCATTACTATACCCTCAAGGAAGAGATTATGCATAAGGCCTGGCGCTTGGGTCCTGTAGAATTCGATGGATCTACAGTACACCTCTATTCGGACCTCTCCCGCAACACCTTATACATGAGATGGGTGGTCCGCCCACTTTTGGATTTGATCCGTCAGGCAGGGGCTACTTACATCCGGGGCCATCCTTTCAGTATCAAGGTAACCCGAGATGATAACTGTAAGTTTGTCCTGTCGGACCCTGAACAACTTCCTGCCTTTTTCACCTTCCTTGCACAAGACCCTATCAGCATCCCAAACTGGCTGGACCCTCCAGAGGATCGTCAACGACTACCGGGCCCTCTCCCGCAATGTCACAGATGTCCGAGATCTAGATCTGCTTCCTTTGGTCCTAGAGCAAGACATCCAACATCCCCGGAAGACTGATTTGACCCCCCATCGTGAGTCAACACTGTTACTTGTTCTCTCTGTCCAATGTTTTACAATGGGTTTACACCTTTCACTCTGCAGTTTTCATTAAGGGACTTGACCAGGTTTGCATTGGTACTGTGTTATCTCTGTACCCTCCTTCTATGAACTCATGCTAACCATACCACTCCGCTTACAGGGACGGTATAGAAGTTTACTAAGCTCAGGGGGGGTTTTTTGTGTTGCCCTTACTGGGACCTTTACATCTAAAAAAGGATGTAGATTAGACGTTGACAATGTTGCTGCTCTTTATAACTACGTGGGGGCTCCATTCAACACCGGACGTCCCTGGCCTTAGCTGTATGCTTTTCCACACACGGACCATACCAAGACCAAATTGAATACTATGAGCATTGTTTCCTTAAGAAACCTTCCTCTGTTACCCAATTCTCCAGAACCCTATGATTCTCTTAATCGGGATGCGGCCCGGCCCGAATGGAGCCCACCACTAAGTTCCTGGGGTGGTACCTGTAGCCAATGTGCCTTTCTAGTTCTTCGGGCCTGGGGACCCGCTGACTGACTTGGAGTCTCCCAGAAGCTACCTTATTACCTGTTCTGGGCTTCTTGGTCTCCTTTCGGGCCTAACTGATCCTATACCATAGAACTAGTAGAATTCCTCAACGTTACCTCATTTTTTTAAATGCTTGTTATACATACTATTGTTTGTGTTGATAGCTGACTGATTATGGGTGTTCAAGTGTTTTTTCAAACACTGATTAGATATATGCCATGTTCTTCTGTAACCTAAAATTTTAAGTACTCAATATACTACGATAGACGGGTGTGAAACATATATGTTATATATGCCTGCTATGTTGTCGGGTTCACAACACAGACCTCTCTAATCCGACCTCCCTCCCCAAATAGGTTTGGCATGATTTGTGCCTAGCACGTGATATTTCACAGAGTGTCTCACTGCTGCAAACACATTAGATTTTGTTTTGAGACACCTTTCCCACGTGTCCTCTACCTAGCCATCTTCCATTCCTCTTCCCTTTTGTAACTACCTTCTCTTTTCTGTTTCTTCCCCAAACGCCTCCCCCTCTTTTTCTAGACTTTCAAATTTCTTCTCATCTCCTCACTCCACCATGGCCTATACGGTATTATCTCACCCTCAACTAAAAATATGTTCATACAATGTAAATGGACTCAATGTTGCCTCTAAACGTGGACAAATTCTATATCAAATGCATAAATGCCAAGTTAATGTACTCCTCTTACAGGAGACACACTTTCAATCAGCCTCCACCCCTTGCTCTAACAGATATTTCAACAGATGGATCCATAGTACTAATCCATCCCAGAAAACTAAGGGAGTATCTGTAGCTGTTCACAAAGCTCTCCCCGTTGAATTGCTTGATCATCTCTCCGACCCTCAGGGAAGGTACGTCTTCGTGAAATTTTTGCTGTGGGGAGTTAAATTTACGATAGCTAACATATATTTGCCAAATGTCAACCAAGTTCCATCAGCTTTGCAGTATCTGAAGATTCTATCTGAATTCATGGAGGGCAAGCTCATCCTCGGTGGAGATTTTAATACCCCCCTGGAGCCACCATTGGACTCCTCCACCTCAAGATCACGTATCTCATTCCCCAATTTTAGGGCCCTGAAACGCGCATTATACGACTCACGCCTTGTAGACGTTTGGAGGGTACTGTACCCTAAGGCTCGTAACTACACACATTTTTCTCAGGTACATCAGACCTATAGTCGCATAGACTATCTATTTAGCGACCACAGTTGTCTAGACTGGTCTCCTGAGTGTGAAATAGACTCTATGATCTGGTCAGACCACTCCCCTATATACTTGACGTTCTCGCTCCCCTCCACACCTATGAGGGAGTGGACATGGCGCTTGAACGATTCGTTGCTAGCTAACTCGGACTGTATTACACGTATCTCGGAAACAATCTTTAACTTTTTTGGAGACCACGCACAAGATACCACGTCGTTCCCCATCCAATGGGAGGCACTGAAAGCAGTATTACATGGAACCTTTATTCAATTAGGATCTCGTCTGAAAAAGGAACGCTCAGCCGCTATAATGGATGCATTTCTAAAGCTCCGAAACCTGGAAACTGACCATAAGCGTTCCCCAACAATCGAAACGCTCACTGAGGTTTCCAATGCCCGATTACATCTCAGAGGTCTATATGAGACCTCTGCACGTACATTCGCAGACAAGCTCACTTTCCATCATATATAAATTCCAAGACAAGTGTGGCAGGTCACTGGCCCGCTCCCTGCACCCAAAAAGATCCTCTACTTTCATCTCCCATATCCAAGGACCGCATGGAGAATCAATCTCCTCACCTTCTAAGATTGCACAGACATTCAGGGATTTTTATCAATCCCTGTACAATATACCTGCGGCCCAGTTGTCAGGCTCCCCCTCTACCGCAGAGGAGCACAAATCCTCTTGTATCATGGAAACCGCGCTCCCCACTTTGGATGAGGACACGAGCCCAGGGCCGGACGGCTTTACCCCAAAGTTTTATAAATTATTTGCTCCCCTTCTTATTCCTTTTCTCACTAAAGTATTCAACTCTGTATCAGAGGGCTCAGTGTTACCCCCACAAACACTTGAGGCTCATATTTCCCTTATTCCAAAACCAGAGAAGGACCCGACTTTATGTACAAATTATAGGCCAAAATCCTTGATCGGGGTGGATTTGAAGATCTTCGCTAAAGTGTTAGCCAACAGGTTACAACCATTGTTGCCCAGTTTGATCCACTTAGATCAAGTAGGATCTGTGAGTGGCCGAGAAGCAAGGGATAACTCCCTGAAAACCCTTCTTTTATCCAACTATGCCCGAACTCACGATATTCCTTTATGCCTCTTAACAGTCGATGCGGAGAAGGCATTCGATCGAGTAGATTGGCAATTCCTTCGGCTGTCTTTACAACAAATAGGACTGGGAGCACACATGATCTCAAGGATAATGTCCCTCTATTCCTCTCCATCCGCTAGGATAAGACTGAACGGCTCTTTGTCGTCTGCATTCTCTATCTCTAACGGGACACGACAAGGATGTCCCCTGTCTCCCCTCCTGTATGTTCTCACATGGAACCTTTAGCTATTGCTTTGCGAAACAATCCCTCCGTGCACGGAATAACAGTCAGGCCCACTCAAACTAAACTTGCTCTGTTTGCAGATGACCTGCTCTTATTTATGACACGCCCACACTTGTTCCTGCCCTCGGTGATGCAGGAGTTCCAGAGATTTGGGGAAGTCAGTAACTTTAAAGTAAACTACAATAAATCAGAAATTCTCAATATTTCTCTGCCAAAGTGGGACCTACACAGACTTTCTACTGCCTTTTCCATTAAAACGGGACCACCTCCATCCGATACCTTGGTATTCAAATACCCGAGGATGCATCCCAACTCTTTTCCAAGAATTTTACCCCCTTACTTCTTAGAACTCAAGCCGATCTGTCTACTTACACATTTAAACAGCTCTCCTGGCTTGGTAGGGTGAACACCTTGAAAATGGATGTCCTTCCCCGGTTTTTGTACCTATTTCAGACAATCCCTATATACATACCTAACTCCTATTTTTGGAAATTGTGCCAGCTGTTCTCTAAATTTATTTGGAATTCAGCCTGTCCTAGAATTAGATACAGAACGTTATCTCTTGCGAAAGTGAGAGGGGAAGCTGGAGCCCCGGATGCTTCATTGTACCATAAGGCAGTGATACTTACTCGCATACTGGACTGCTTCCATAACCATACGACCAAGCTCTGGGTTCACTTGGAAAGCCATATGAACTCCATTGATCTCTCAGCTCTTCCGTGGACCACACCCGCAATTCGTAGGGGTTCACACCCCCTCTGTGACCTCACCCGTCAAACGATCCAAATTTGGGAGCACTTAATCTCTAGTGGTAACATATCTAATCCTTCTGGGCCTATGACCCCCCTATTTGGGACCTTAGCCTTCCCACCGGCTATGCATGTGACAAGCTTTGGACCTTGGTGAAAAGAAGACTATAGGAGGCTTTCCCAGGTTCTCCGAACAGACCCCACTCTAATGCCAGATACCCCCCCGAATAGCTTTCTCGATACCCTATGCAGTGACTTCAGAAACAACAACTGACTTCCTATATCCGAACCTTCCCATCAATACCAGATATTCTAGCTGAACCGACAGGATTCGAGGATATGCTCCTCCAAACCGATCCTCCAATGCACTTGATATCACAGCTTTATTCCCTCTTGCTGAATGCTCTTCACCCTGATCTCCCACCCTACACGAAGGCTTGGGGAAAAGATCTCCAACATTCCATCTCCCCCATTGACTGGCAAAAATGCTTTATCCTAATGCACAAGCTCTCCCTAGCCACTAAAACTCAAGAAAAGGGGTTTAAACTGGTGACGAGGTGGTATAGATGCCCTTCGACTATACATCACTTCAACTCGACAATGCCGGATACTTGTTGGTGATGTCTAAGCTCCAGGGGCACAATGCTCCACATTTGGCGGGAATGCCCCCCATACAGAAATTCTGGCAACAGATCTTCCTACTATACTGCAAGCTGATGGCGACCGCTCTCTCTCCTACACCCGAGATAGCTCTCTTATCTATGCTCCCGGGCACACTCAAGTCCATTAAAAAAGATGTATTACGTAATTTCTTGGCCGCTGCTAGAATGGTGATTCCAAGATATTGGAAGTCAAGAACTGTACCTTCCCTGGGGGAGTGGGCTATTGAGGTGGACCGCATTAGAGACCTTGAACGTCTGTTGGCTGAGGAATCTAATAAAGACAATCAGTTCTCTCTTGCTTGGACTTCGTGGTCCATGTTCCGCTACTCATCGGACTTCATTTCCTGGGCAGAGGGCAACCTAGACAGTACCACCTCATGACCAATCTGGAGTGGCTCCTGTTCCTAACCTTTCTGCTTCTCTACTTTCCCCCTATTCCTTCTCCTCTTCGTATAAATGTACTCCTCAGAATCCAGATGCAAATACGACCCCCACAAGCTATTCCTCTACAACATAACAGGTCTCTGGAATAAGTTTGATTGTAGTAACGCACAAAGTTTACATGTAATCCCCTCCCATATATGGTGAGGGCTCTTTGGTTATCCTTGTTATGTCTCAACATGTTGTTTAAAACAATGTTTTTTCTTTGTTATCTGCACACATAACGACCTTGGTATGATACTACATTATGTATCCTTCGAATACACTGGATTTATTGTCATCACCTACTACTATTATTAATGTTGTTTATGTGGAATACATTTCCTTGTATGTTTCTTTCAATAAAATAAGATTGAACTAAATCCTTCATGGCCATCCAGCGCTTACGGATGGAGCCTAGACCCTTCACATTATACAGCATAATCCTTAAAGCCATGTATAAAGTCTATTCAGGTAAGCTCGTATGGGAATAGTAAGGAAGAACAGCAAAATATAGACAGCATAAAGATAAATGCGTTTGTAAACATTACTGGTAACAACATTTCCTCGGTACCTGAGTACCAACCAGTATACCCTGTGTGACAGACTCACCCGGGACAGGGGCTTTTGGAGGGGACTGAAAGCAAGCCTCTTGCCCACTGATTATGGGCCCTGGCATTTGGGTGAATGGTGCTTTCTGTGAGCTGTATGCCTGGGAACCCTGGGGTTGGTGTTACTTTGGATTCAGCTCCATGTCCCCCCAAGACAAACAGACTCTGGGAACCCTTTATATGCCATATTAGAATAGTGACTGATTCATACCGTTGGGACTCCTACTGTTAAATGCTAATGTCATCAATTCCAGCTACCTGTCTGTTGTCTGCTATAATGTGTTTATTGTAAATAAGTCTAGTGTGGCTCTAAGAGTCTTTTCACCCATTGTTGTTTGTGTTAATTAACTCTGTTACTGTGTAAAGCTCGGTGACCACAAGTCTGGGCAAAAGGTCATATCTCTTGTGCCCCGTACACACGGTCGGACATTGATTGGACATTCCGACAACAAAATCCTAGGATTTTTTCCGACAGATGTTGGCTCAAACTTGTCTTGCATACACACGGTCACACAAAGTTGTCGGAAAATCTGATCATTCTGAACTCGGTGACGTAAAACACGTACGTCGGGACTATAAACGGGGCAGTAGCCAATAGCTTTCATCTCTTTATTTATTCTGAGCATGCGTGGCACTTTGTGCGTCGGATTTGTGTACACACGATCGGAAATTCCGACAACGGATTCTGTTGTCGGAAAATTTTATAGCCTGCTCTCAAACTTTGTGTGTCGGAAAATCCGATGGAAAATGTGTGATGGAGCCTACACATGGTCGGAATTTCCGACAACAAGGTCCTATCACACATTTTCCATTGGAAAATCTGACCGTGTGTATGGGGCATTAGTCACCTAGGCTGTATAAAGGATTAGATAATTAGCTCATGTTAATTAGGTTAGCTTTTTGTGTTTGGCGATGAAGGGGAACCTGCCCTTGAGGAACTGCGAGAATATAGAAAGGCTATGCTCGATCTTGCAGGGGTCTCAGAGCTCAAACCTGATCTGGACCATTTGCTAAGGAAGGAACAGCATCTGGAAAGGGCATACAGGAAACTGCTAGAACACGTTCAGCAGCATGCCAGAAAATCGGCAGTGGAAAATCTGAAGATTGCCGTCCCCAAACCTGAAGTGCTGACAACAGGGCAGAGCTCTGCTAACCTCTGCCCAGCACTGATAGCATCTTCTGGGTTCATAGTTACATAGTTACATAGTTACATAGTAGGTGAGGTTGAAAAAAGACACAAGTCCATCAAGTCCAACCTATGTGTGTGATTATGTGTCAGTATTACATTACATATCCCTGTATATTGCGGTCATTCAGGTGATTATCTAATAGTTTCTTGAAGTTATCAATGCTCCCCGCTGAGACCACCGCCTGTGGAAGGGAATTCCACATCCTTGCCGCTCTTACAGTAAAGAACCCTCTACGTAGTTTAAGGTTAAACCTCTTTTCTTCTAATTGTAATGAGTGGCCACGAGTCTTATTAAACTCTCTTCTGCAAAAAAGTTTTATCCCTATTGTGGGGTCACCAGTACAGTATTTGTAAATTGAAATCATATCCCCTCTCAAGCGTCTCTTCTCCAGAGAGAATAAGTTAAGTGCTCGCAACCTTTCCTCATAACTAAGATCCTCCAGACCCTTTATTAGCTTTGTTGCCCTTCTTTGTACTCGCTCCATTTCCAGTACGTCCCTCCTGAGGACTGGTGCCCAGAACTGGACAGCATACTCCAGGTGCGGCTGGACCAGAGTCTTGTAGAGCGGGAGAATTATCGTTTTATCTCTGCAGTTGATCCCCCTTTTAATGCATGCCAATATTCTGTTTGCTTTATTAGCAGCAGCTTGGCATTGCATGCCATTGCTGAGCCTATCATCTACTAGGACCCCCAGGTCCTTTTCCATCCGAGATTCCCCCAGAGGTTCTCCCCCCAGTGTATAGATTGCATTCATATTTTTGCCACCCAAATGCATTATTTTACATTTTTCTACATTGAACCTCATTTGCCATGTAGTCGCCCACCCCATTAATTTGTTCAGGTCTTTTTGCAAGATTTCCACATCCTGCGGAGAAGTTATTGCCCTGCTTAGCTTAGTATCATCTGCAAATACAGAGATTTTACTGTTTATCCCATCCTCCAGGTCGTTTATGAACAAATTAAATAGGATTGGACCCCAGCACAGAACCCTGGGGAACCCCACTACGGACCCCTGACCATTCTGAGTACTCCCCATTTATCACCACCCTCTGAACACGCCCTTGTAGCCAGTTTTCAATCCATGTACTCACCCTATGGTCCATGCCAACGCACCTTATTTTGTACAGTAAACGTTTATGGGGAACTGTGTCAAATGCTTTTGCAAAATCCAGATACACCACGTCTACGGGCCTTCCTTTATCTAGATGGCAACTCACCTCCTCATAGAAGGTTAATAGATTGGTTTGGCAAGAACGATTCTTCATGAATCCATGCTGATTACTGCTAATGATATCATTCTTATTACTAAAATCTTGTATATAGTCCCTTATCATCCCCTCCAAGAGTTTACATACTATTGATGTTAGGCTAACTGGTCTGTAATTCCCAGGGATGTTTTTTGGGCCCTTTTTAAATATTGGTGCTACATTGGCTTTTCTCCAATCAGCTGGTACCATTCCAGTCAATAGACTGTCTTTAAAAATTAGGAACAACGGTCTGGCAATCACCTGACTGAGTTCCCTAAGTACCTTCGGATTCAAGCCATCTGGTCCCGGTGATTTATTAATGTTAAGTTTCTCAAGTCTAATTTTAATTCCGCCCTCTGTTAACCATGTAGGTGCTTCCTGTGTTGTGTCGTGAGGATAAACACTGCAGTTTTGGTTACTGAAGCCCCCCGATTCACTCGTGAAGACTGAGGAGAAGAATAAATTCAATACCTTTGCCATCTCCCCATCCTTTGTAACCAGATGTCCTTCCTCATTCTTTATGGGGCCAATAGGGTCTGTCCTCCCTTTTTTACTGTTTACATACTTAAAGAATTTCTTGGGATTTTTTTTGCTCTCCTCCGCTATGTGTCTTTCATGTTCTATCTTAGCCATCCTAATTGCACCCTTACATTTCTTATTGCATTCTTTATAAATTCTGAATGCTGAGGATGATCCCTCAACCTTGTATTTTTTGAAGGCCTTCTCCTTTGCTTTTATATGCATTTTTACATTGGAGTTAAGCCATCCAGGATGTTTGTTCGCTCTTTTAAATTTATTACCCAATGGGATACATTGGCTAATGCCCTTATTTAATATGCTCTTAAAGCAAACCCATCTCTCCTCCGTATTCTTTGTTCCTAATATTTTATCCCAATTTATGCCTTTTAGCAAGGTTTGTAGTTTAGGGAAGTTGGCTCTTTTGAAATTCAGTGTCTTTGTGTTCCCTTCATGTTTCCTATTTGTGTGATTTATACTGAAACTAATTGACCTGTGATCGCTGTTACCTAAATTGCCCCGTATTTCCACATCTGTTATCAGGTCTGTATTGTTGGTAATCAGTAGATCTAGTAATGTTTTATTTCTAGTTGGTGCGTCTACCATCTGACCCATAAAATTGTCCTGCAAGACACTAAGGAACTGGCGAGCCTTAAATGAATGCGCGGTTCCCTCCGCCCAGTCTATGTCTGGATAATTAAAATCCCCCATTATGATAACACTTCCCATCCTTGCTGCTAATCCAATTTGTGATAGGAGATCCGTCTCCACTTCCTCCCTCAGGTTAGGGGGCCTATAGCATACTCCCAGTATTATTTTCCCCTTAGCTTCAGCCCTTTGGAGCTCTACCCATAAAGATTCCACCTCCTCCCTAGCCCCCTCAGTGATGTCATCTCTCACATTCACTTGTACATTATTCTTGATATATAGGCATACCCCTCCCCCTTTTTTACCCTCTCTATCCTTGCGGTATAGGGTATACCCTTGAATGTTTGCCAGCCAATCATGAGAGCTGTTGAACCAGGTCTCTGAAAATCCCACAAAATCCAAATCCTCCTTGTACAACAGTATCTCTAGTTCACCCATCTTGTCCGCCAGGCTCCTGGCATTGGTGAACATGCCACATAGTTTAGACCGGTCACATATTGTCCTCGTATTGGGTGTTTCAAGATTGCAACTAGAACTTGCTACTATACTCACCTTGCGTTTTTGTGCTTTGGTTAACCTACCACTAATGCCCCCAATACTACCCTCTGGAATATCTTCCGCGCTGGCTATCACTGTCTCTGGACCCTCCCCCCGAATGCCTAGTTTAAAAACCCCTCTAACTTTTTGGCCATCTTCATTCCCAGCAGATCTGCATCCTCCTCATTTAGGTGCAGTCCATCCCTTCTATAGTACCGGTTACCGACTGAGAAGTCGGCCCAGTCCTCCAGGAACCCAAACCCCTCCTTACTACACCAGCTCTTCAGCCACTTGTTTACTTCCCTAATCTCCCTCTGCCTTTCTGGTGTGGCTCGATGTACCGGTAGTATTCCTGAGAGCACTACCTTGGAGGTCCTTTTCCTTAATTTAACTCCTAAGTCCCTAAAATCGTTGTTTGGACACTCCATCTGCCTCTGACTTTGTCATTGGTGCCAACGTGCACCATGACAGCCGGGTCTTCCCCAGCCCCTCCCAGTAATCTGTCCACAAGATCCGTGATGTGCCGAACCCGAGCGCCTGGTAGACAACATACTGTTCGGCGCTTCAGGTCTTGGTTACAGATTGCCCTCTCTGTCCTTCTAAGAATTGAGTCCCCTACCACCAGAATCTGTCTTTCCTTTCCCTTTGCTGCCCCCCCCACTCTCACTGGAGGAGTTCTTCCCCTGGCAGCTAGGAGAGTCCCTCATCTCCAGCAGTGCTGGTCCCTGACTGGTTTCACCAATGTCACTCAATGGAGCGTACTTATTGGGATGCTCCAGTCCTGGATCGGCCTCTCTGGCACTTCCCCCTCTACCCCTCCTGACTGTCACCCATCTACTCTTTGCTAGTGCCTGCACCTCTTTGTCTCCACCCGCCTCTGTGCTGGCCCCTGCCGGCACCTGCCGTGTACGTTCCTGGCTCACCTTTAGTATGGAGGGACTTCTCAGTGCTGACAGTTGCTTCCCCAGATTCAGAACCTGGGCTTCCAGGGAAACAATGTGCTTACATTTTGCACAGCAGTATTCGCCCTCGATCGGATGATCAAGGAACGCATACATGCGGCAAGATGTACAAAGAGTCGCCTCTCCACACCCGCCGGGCATCGTACCTATTAAATTTAGTGAGGATTTGGGGATTTTACCCTGTCCAAAATTACCTAACAGCTAGCTACCTGGCACTAATACCCAAGACAATACACAGGTACACGACAATACACAGGTACACAACAAGACAATACACAGGTACTCACAGACCTACGTGCACTCGCAATACACAAGTACACAATACACAAGTACTAACGATCCACACACACTACTCAGACAACACTCAGATACTCACACTACACAGGTACTATGACCCCTGTTATAACCTCCTGTTTTAACCACTTGACCACTGGGCACTTAAACCTCCTTAATAACCAGACCAATTTTCAGCTTTTGGTGCTATCACATTTTGAATGACAATTACTCAGTCATGCAACACTGTATCTATATGAATTTTTTTGTCCTTTTTTTCACACAAATAGAGCTTTCTTTTGGTGGTATTTAATCACCGCTGGGTTCTTTATGTTTTGCGCTATAAAAGAAAATACCGAATACCGAATACCGAAAAGACCGAAAAATCTGTAAAAAATAAATTTTTCTTCGTTTCTGTTATAAAATTTTGAAAATTAGTAATTAGTAATTTTTCTTCATATATTTTGGCCAAAATTTATACCGCTACATATCTTTGGTAAAAATAACTCAAATTAGTGTATATTATTTGGTCTTTGTGAAAGTTATAGCGTCCACAAGCTATGGTACCAATATCTGAAAATTGATCACACCTGAAGTACTGACGATGCATGATGAGTTTTTTTTTTTTTCACAAAATTGTCATATTAGCAGGTTATTTCTCACACACAGCATATGCATACCACAAATTACACCCCAAAACACATTCTGCTATTACTCCCGAGTATGGCGATACCACATGTGTGAGACTTTTACACAGCGTGGCCACATACAGAGTCCCAACATGCAGGGGAGCACCTTCAGGCGTTCTGGAGCACTCAGGCCAATTCTGACATTTCTCTCCTACATGTAAAAATCAATAATAATAATAGATACCTAACATGTCACCTTTCAAAATTGCACACGCTTGTGGAATGGCGCCAAACTTAGCCACTTAAAAATCCCCATAGGCAACGCTTTAAAATTTTTTACTGGTTACAAATTTTGAGTTACAGAGGAGGTCTAGGGCCAAAATTATTGCTCTCGCTCTACCGATCGCAGCGATACCTCACATGTGTGGTTTGAACACCGTTTTCATATGTGGGCGGGACTTACGTATTCGTTCGCTTCTGCATGCGAGCACACGGACAGGGGTGCTTTAAAAAAATTTTTTTTTTTTTTTATTGTTCATTTTACTTTATTTATTTTAGTTTGACACTTTTTTCCAAAAAAATTTTTTTTTTGACAACTTTTATTCCTATTACAAGGAATGTAAACATCACTTGTAATAGGAATATGGCATGACAGGTCCTCTTTACAGTGAGATATGGGGTCAATAAGACCCCACATCTCACCTCTAGGCTGTTCCTGAAATAAAAAAAAAAAAAAAAAAAAGATCCTGGCTTCGATCGTAGCGGTGAGTCGGTAGAAGCACCGGAGGGCGGTGGGAGGGGGGGGCGTCCCTTCTCGCCTCCCGTAAGAATGGTCAAGCAGTGTAACAGCCACTATGATCATTCTCATGGTATAGGGAATTGCCGGCTGAAAAAGATGATATCTGAATGATGCCTGTAGCTGCACCCATCATTCAGATATCCCCGCACAAAGTCAAGGACGTCGTATGACGGAAGGCGGGAAGTGGTTAAAAAGCTTTTTTTTTTTTAACACAAAGTTGTCCATTTATACAATATTTCTAACACATAGCATGTACATACCAAAAATGACACCCCAAAATAGATTCTCCTACTCCTCCTGAGTACGGCGATGCCACATGTGTGAGACTTCCACAGCCTGGCCACATACAGAGGCTGAGCATGGCTGGGTATTGCAGAGTATCGCTGAGTATGACTGGGTATGGCAGAGTATGGCTGGGTATCACCGAGTATTGCAGAGTATCGCCGAGTATGACTGGGTATGGCAGAGTATGGCTGGGTATCACCGGGTATTGCAGAGTATGGCTGGGTATTGCGGGGTATTGCAGAGTATGGCTGGGTATGGCAGAGTATTGCGGGTTATGGCAGAGTATTGCAGATTTTTGCGGGGTATTGCAGAGCATGGGTGGGTATGGCAGAGTATGGCAGAGTATGGCTGGGTATCACTGAGTATTGCAGAGTATGGCTGGGTATTGCGGGATATTTCAGGGTATTTCAGGGTATTGCAGGTTATGGCAGAGTATTGCGGGGTATTCCAGGGTATGGCAGAGTATTGCGGGGTATTCCAGGGTATGGCAGAGTATTGCAGGGTATTGCAGGGTATGGCAGAGTATTGCGGGATATTCCAGGGTATGGCAGAGTATTGCGGGGTATTCCAGGGTATGGCAGAGTATTGCGGGGTATTGCGGGGTATGGCAGAGTATTGCGGGGTATGGCAGAGTATTGCAGGGTATGGCAGAGTATTGCGGGGTACGGCAGAGTATTGCGGGGTATGGCAGAGTATTGCGGGGTATTTCAGGGTATTGCAGGGTATGGCAGAGTATTGCGGGGTATTCCAGGGTATGGCAGAGTATTGTGGGGTATTTTGGGGTATGGCAGAGTATTGCCGGGTATTTTGGGGTATGGCAGAGTATTGCGGGGTATTGCAGGGTATGGCAGAGTATTGCAGGGTATTGCAGGGTATGGCAGAGTATTGCAGGGTATTGCAGGGTATTGCGGGGTATTGCAGGGTATGGCAGAGTATTGCGGGGTATTGCAGGGTATGGCAGAGTATTGCGGGGTATTGCAGGGTATGGCAGAGTATTGCGGGGTATTCCAGGGTATGGCAGAGTATTGCGGGGTATTCCAGGATATGGCAGAGTATTGCTGGGTATTCCAGGGTATGGCAGTGTAGTGCGGGGTATTCCAGGGTATGGCAGAGTATTGCGGGGTATTCCAGGGTATGGCAGAGTATTGCGGGGTATTCCAGGGTATGGCAGAGTATTGCAGAGGTATTGCGGGGTATGGCAGAGTATTGTGGGGCATTGCAGAGGGAATTGCAGAGTATTGCACAGCATTGCAGGGCATGCAGAGTAGTAGGGATGGCTGAGCATGGATGGATGGCTGGATGTCACTGTGCAGCGTTGTGGGCACTACAGATGCAGCCCACAACGCTGCAGCCATCCATCCATCCGCCTCTCCGCTCACTGTGTACCGATCGGTACACAGGAGGGGAGGAGAGGGGGAGGAGAGGAACCGGCGTCATCAGATGACGCCGGTTTGTTTACATGTGATCGCTCCGTCATTTGACGGAGCGATCACATGGTAAACGGCCGCAATCAGCGGCCATTTACCGGGATCTGTGATGCGCCGGGTCCTCTGGACCCGGCGGTCACGGATGCTCTCGAGTGCGCGCCCTAGGGGGCGCGCGAGAGCAGAATTCCTACAACCAGTTAAATAGGCACCTGTGAGCAATTAACCACACCCCTTAATTGATAGACTGATGAAACCAGGGGGAAAAAAAAAAGCTATTTAAAAAGTGACAGCAAAAGGCAAATTAAAAACTAAAAGGAAAAGCCCCAAAAATGCAACCCAGCAAACAGACAGCAAACAGACAGCAAACAGCAAACAGACAGCAAGACTTGTATACTCTAACTCTGGTTTTCAACTCCCACTTATTCCAGCTCCACTTACACCAAGCTCCACAGCTTCAGACTGAGCACGCTCAGACTGAGTCCTACAACCAGTTAAATAGGCACCTGTGAGCAATTAACCACATCCCTTAATTGATAGACTGATGAAACCAGAAAAAAAAAAAAAAGCTATTTAAAAAGTGACAGCAAAAGGCAAATTAAAAACTAAAAGGAAAAGCCCCAAAAATGCAACCTAGCAAACAGACAGCAAACAGACAGCAAACAGCAAACAGACAGCAAGACTTGTATACTCTAACTCTGGTTTTCAACTCCCACTTATTCCAGCTCCACTTACACCAAGCTCCACAGCTTCAGACTGAGTTCCATGGACAGGAGATGGTGAACCTCTATCCCCAGACACCAGTTATAGAGATATGGGGTTTAATAGACTTTTCTGCTGAGGAAGAACAATCTGATGAGCCTCCAGCAGAAGAGCTGGTATTAGGGCCAAACTTCACTGTGCTCTGCCCAGCACCAACAGCATTACCTGTGGAGTTACAAGGAACTTCCCCAGCTGAAGTGCTGGTCACCAGACAGAGGGTCCAAGACCTCTGCCCCACACATGTGGCAGTTTTGGAGGCTCAGGGTGAGAAGGTGGCAATCACTTCCCAGCAGCAGATACAGGGGGAGAAGGGAGAGGTGTTCTTCGTCCCTCCCCAACTGTTGGCCAGGGTGGAGGAAGCGGTCATTCCTCCCCAGCAAAGATCCATGCACCTGGAAGACAGTATCGCAGACATGTCGTCCCAGCAGCCAGATGAGGGAATAGAACAGGAAGCAGCCGACTCACCTCCCCAATGGCAGCTACACAGTTTGGGAGTGGAGGAATCCAGCCTCCTGCCCCAACGGTTAGCCGGAGCAGAGGGTGTGAAGTCCCCAGCAGAAGTGCTGGCAACAGGGCAGAGTGCTACCAACCTCTGCCCAGCCTGGGCAACAACTATGGAGATCCAGGGAGCTGAGGCAGTTGGCCCCTCTCTCCGATGACAAGCTGATGTAGTGGAGCTGCTACTCCCAGCTGAATCGCTGGCAACAGGGCAGAGCGCTGCTGGCCTTTGCCTAGCACCTACAGTTTCTTCTCAGCTTCAGGGAACTGGGACACTGGGCCCCTCTGCCCAGCAACAGGCCAAGTCATGGAATGGTAAACACCACCCAGCTGAAGTGCTGGCAGCCAGACAGAGAGTAAATGACCTCTGCCCCACACCTACTGAGGTCAACTATTCCTTGCAGCCAAGAAAGGAGATCATGCGGGAAGACTATGTGTGTCCACTATGCCGGACTAACGCATGTTCAGACCAGGTGGAGGTCCGGGACCTTTGTTAGTCAACCTTTGATGGGGGAGAAATGTGACAGACTCACCCGGAACAGAGGCTTTTGGAGGGGACTGAACGCAAGCCTCTTGCCCACCGATTATGGGCCCTGGCATTTGGGGGAATGGTGCTCTTTGTGAGCTGTATGCCTGGGGACCCTGGGGTTGGTGTTACTTTGGATTCAGCTCCATGTCCCCCCAAGACAAACAGACTCTGGGAATCCTTTATATGCCATATTAGAATAGTGACTGATTCATACCGTTGGGACTCCTACTGTTAAATGCTAATGTCATCAATTCCAGCTACCTGTCTGTTGTCTGCTATAATGTGTTTATTGTAAATAAGTCTAGTGTGGCTCTAAGAGTCTTTTCACCCATTGTTGTTTGTGTTAATTAACTCTGTTACTGTGTGAAGCTCGGTGACCACAAGTCTGGGCAAAAGGTCATATCTGTTAGTCACCAAGGCTGTATAAAGGATTAGATAATTAGCTCATGTTAATTAGGTTAGTTTTAGTCATCCTGCTGTATATATTTGTGTGAGATCTCAAATAAAAAGTTAGTCCATGTTAGCAGTGAAACAAGTGTCACCTTGTTTTGTGCTTGGGAGCACTTGGAATATCTGATATCTGTATCCAGACTGGGAGGAAGTGGTATACTGACGGAAACACTCAAGCGGAGTGTGGGACGTTCCGTGACACCCTGTAAGGGAGCCACAGTATGTTAGGGACACAAAAACAATGCATTTTCAACCTATAAAGCTGAATTATAAACATGGACATGAAAATGGAACTAACAAACGTGAAAAAAAAAGAAGAAAGCAAAAAAAACCTTACATTTTTGAAGACCTGAGAGGCGGGTGCATTTCAGGAGGTCCTGGACAGGGGCGTGTACGAATTTCCATCAGGAGACTCTGGGTAAAGATATGGGGAAGGCCGACTGCTCACCTTATGAACTCAGCAACATTTATAATAAGTCAGATAATAAGTCAGACAGTAGGAGCCCTGTTAATAATGGCAAGAGAAAGTCAGCAGATAAACAGGAATAACTGTCAATTGAAATATATAAAACATTAATAATAATAGAGCTCCATGGGATGGGAAAGAACTCTACCCCAAACAGGAAACAGGGTAGACATAACACTTTTGTGGACCAGAGCAGTAAACTTTGTTTCCTTTCCTCTTAATCTTGAAAAAGAAAAAGAAGAAATACAAAAGAAAAACGGAAATGCTAAAAACAGTAAAGTGTGGATCCAAGGAGAAATGTACTGAAAAATTCAAGGAGGTTTCTTGGAGGTACGTGGACGCTGGGGTGTAGAAAGATGCTTCTTGGATTTACCCCTCACGGGGGTCCAGATGCGTCTGGGAGTGTTAGGAGGTGGGCGAACCCGGGGCAGAGAAGGAATAAAATCTTCTTCCGGAAGAGGAGGCAGGCCGAGATTTTTCAGGAAAGCTTTGCGCTCCTGCAGTTCACGCAAGGTATATTGGACTCCATTTTTGGATACAGCAAGGTGAAAGGGAAATCCCCAATAGTATGGAATCTTGTGATGTTGTAGGTGTGAGGTGATTTGACGCAGGTTTCTACGTTTAGTAAGGGTGATGGGGGAGAGGTCCCTAAAAATCTGCAGTTTTGCCCCCTTATACATAATTTGAGATTTATTGTGTGTAGCCAAGGTTAGTGCCTCTTTGCTTTCAAAAAAGTGAAACCTCACTATAACATCTCTGGGCCTGGCTCCAGCCGGAGGTTTAGGGCCCAGAGACCGGTGTGACCTATCTAGGCGCCAGTCTATATCTACCACGGTGGGGGCCAAAGTGTTGAAAAGACCCAGGAGGTGCGCAGGTCAGAGTCCCCCACTGTTTCCGGGATACTCCTGAAGCGCAAGTTTTGTCCCTTTCCCTGTTTTCCAAGTCCTCCTGCTGTATTTGTAGTTGAGAAATTGAAAAACGTAGGTTATGGTTTTCCTCCTCAATAGCCTGTACATAGTACATAGTACAACTCATCAAATTTATTTTCAAGAGTGTCTGTACGCTCTCCAATTTGGTTTATTTCTTCTCTCAGTTCTGCGGCTAATTTGCTCACCTCCACTACTCACCGCGTCCGGGGGATGTGAGAGGCCGGATGAACAGGCCGCAAGATGGCGTCAGGCCGCGGGAGATCAGAGCCAAAAGCAGGAATCTTCAGGAAACAATCCTACGCAGTGCGGCCGTCCTATACCCTCCGATGGTATAGTAGCGGATGGGAGCAGAGAGCAGAGGGCTCTGGACGATCCACTGCCCTCAAAATGGTGATAGGTGCGGGCCTAGTTGCAGGCCTAAAGCTGGTGGAGCCGGCCGGGCTCTGCAGATAGTCGGCTGGGCAGTAGCAGGGGAAGCCCAGAGGCTTTTGCTGGTGGAGTGGAGGTTCCCCGGATGAGTTTAAGCAAGGATGGCTGTGGATTTCCAGCTGTCTGTGTGGAGCTCAACACCCACACGTCCTCCCTGCTTCACGTCCAGACACGCCCCCCTCATTGTGTTTAATTTGAATATCCAGTAAGTCTCATTTTTTGACACTTCCCTTCGCATATTCAAATTCCTCCAGTTTTGTTCTATTTTGTCTACCCCATAGAACTTCAAATGTTGAGGGTCCCTTCTGTGTACATCCCTAAAATGCTTTGACATGCTGTGGTATTTGAACCCTTTCTTAATGTTCCTGACATGCTCCCCTATTCTTACCGAGAGTACCCTTGTAGTTCTGCCTACGTACTGCAGCCCACAGCTACACTCAAATGCCCCGTACACACGGTCGGACTTTGTTCGGACATTCCGACAACAAAATCCTAGGTTTTTTTCTGACGGATGTTGGCTCAAACTTGTCTTGCATACACACGGTCACACAAAGTTTTCGGAAAATCCCATTGTTCCGAACGTGGTGACGTAAAACACGTACGTCAGGACTATAAACGGGGCAGTGGCCAATAGCTTTCATCTCTTTATTTATTCTGAGCATGCGTGGCACTTTGTCGGTTGGATTTGTGTACACACGATCGGAATTTCCGACAACGGATTTTGTTGTCGGAAAATTTTATATCCTGCTCTCAAACTTTGTGTGTCGTAAATTCCGATGGAAAATGTGTGATGGAGCCCACACACGGTCGGAATTTCCGACAACAAGGTCCTATCACACATTTTCCATCGGAAAATCTGACCGTGTGTACAGGGCATAACAAGTAGGTGACATGGGTACTGCAACACGTGATTAATTTATCGATCGTATATTTCTGCTTAGTTGAATTAGACTGAAAACCTGTTATCTTTCTTTCTTCCTTGTTAGTAAGCCTACAAGGTTTACATTTGCCACACCTAAAAAAAACATTTTGGTCGAAAAAAGAGCACATTTTCTTTGGGGGTTCAGGTATGTCTTCACTATTTGGTCCCTAATCTTTTTTGACCTTCTATATATAAATGTCGGTTTATGTGGCAAAATTTTACTCAACGGTGGGTCATTGCTAATTATGGGCCAATTTTTCTTAATAATTCCTTCCAGTACTTTGTATTGTTTATTAAATCCCGTTATGAATGGTATTTTATCCTTTTGATTTTTTTCCCTACTTTTTTTTTGTAATATAGTTTCCCTATCCATATTTCCAACTTTTTCACGTGTGTACTCTAATTGGTATCTATTGTAACCCTTGTCCACAAATATTTCAATCAAAATATCAGTTTGTGGAATAAAATCTTCTATTAGATCGCAATTGCATCTAATTCTGATGAATTGGCCCTTGGGTATAGCTTTTCTCCACTGGGGGTGGTGACAGCTTCTTGTTGGTATGTAGCAATTTAGATCAGTGTTTTTAAAATGCGTTTGGGTACTTAGTTTGCTTATATTTTTTAAAATTTCCAAATCTAGGAAACTTATATTGTCCTGGTCTATGTTTGCGGTGAATCTTATTCCATATTTGTTCGCTCCAATATGTTCAACAAACTGATCTAATTCATCTCGACTACCCTTCCAAACGATCAGGATGTCGTCAATGAATCTTTTATATAACAGCAAGTGTGGCCAGCATCTTCCAAATATCTCCTCCTCCTCCTACTTATTAAGGAAGATGTTGGCCACACTCAGTGCATATTTATATCCCATTCCTACCCCCTTGATCTGTTTATAGTAACTGTGATTGTACCAAAAAAAGTTGCTACTCATGGCCATTCCGAGTCCTTCCAGTATGAATCTCCTTTGTTTTAGTCCCAATTCTGACAGGTTTTTTATTGCCCATGCCACTGCTGCCAGGGCATCTGTCTGTTTGATGTTAGTGTACAGCGACTCCACATCCAGTGTTACTAGTAATGTGGAGTCGTCTACACAAATCTGTCTTAGGGCATTGATTACATCTTTACTATCCTTAATAAAGGCTTTTCCCTTCCCTGCCATCGATTGGAGGAATACATCCAGGTACTCACCTAGCCTGGAATGCACTGATACCAATACAGCTAATTATGGGCCTTCCCGGAGGTTTTGTTTTATTTTTGTTGGTCTTGGGGACTTGGTATATTACTGGGATTTTTGGTGCATCAGGTAATAAATATTTCCCCTCCTTCTTATTAATAATTTTATCCGCAATGCCCTTGTTCAAAAATTCTTTTAATTTGAATTTTAATTCTTTATTTGGCTTTTTTAGTGGTTGATACGTGGTAGTGTCTGCCACCAATCTGTCCAATTCAGTGTTATAATCTTTTTTTGTCAGAATTACTGCCCCTCCCCCCTTGCCAGCGGGTCTTACCACTATATTCTTTCGTTTTTCAAATTTCTTAATGCCTTGCCATATTCTATCATTTTTTGTGTTTTATGGTTTAATAGTCTTAATTTCTTTCTCTACCATTCTTTTAACCACTTGACCACTGGGCACTTAAACCCCCTTAATAACCAGACCAATTTTCAGCTTTCGGTGCTCTCACTTTTTGAAAGACAATTACTCAGTCATGCAACACTGTACCTATATGAAATTTTTGTCCTTTTTTCACACAAATAGAGCTTTCTTTTGGTGGTATTTAATCACCGCTGGGTTCTTTATTTTTTGCGCTATTAAAGAAAAAAGACCGAAAATTCTGTAAAAAATGCATTTTCTTCGTTTCTGTTATAAAATGTTGCAAATTAGTAATTTTTCTTCATATATTTTGGCCAAAATTTATACCGCTACATATCTTTGGTAAAAATAACCCAAATCGGTGTATATTATTTGGTCTTTGTGAAAGTTATAGAGTCCAAAAGCTATGGTGCCAATATCTGAAAATTGATCATACCTGAAGTACTGACGGCCTATCTAATTTCTTGAGACCCTAACATGCCAGAAAAGTACAAATACCCCCAAATGACCCCTTTCTGGAAAGAAGAAATTCCAAGGTATTTAGAAAGATGCATGGTGAGTTTTTTGAAGTTGTCATTTTTTCCCACAATTCTTTACAAAATCAAGATTTTTTTTTCCACACAAATGTCATATTAGCAAGTTATTTCTCACACACATCATATGCATACCACAAATTACACCCCAAAACACATTCTGCTATTACTCCCGAGTACTGCGAAACCACATGTGTGAGACTTTTACACAGCATGGCCACATACAGAGGCCCAACATGCACGGAGCACCTTCAGGCGTTCTGGAGTGTCCAGGCCAATTCTGACGTTTCTCTCTTACATGTAAAAATCATCATTTATTTGCTAGAAAATTACATAGAACCCCAAAACATTATATATGTTTTTTTAGCAAAGACCCTAGAGAATACAATTGCAGTCATTGCAACTTTTTTTTTTTTTTTTCCATAATAATGTTTATTAACAAAAGTAATTGTACAGCAATTTACACTGAAATAGTGGTATTTTACATTCCTTTTGTACATGTTGATCTCGGTTACATATGTATTACATTTATATAGTTTGGTACAGACATATCCAAATTTACACTCTTTAGTTATTACAATCGTTTGGTACTGTTCGTAACCACATCTAGTCTGCTCAGACGAGAGTTATAGGAAGCCTCCTGTGGTGGCAGGGAATGTATTTCGTGGGAAAGATAAAGAAAGAAGAGAAAAGGAGAGAAGAGAAGAAAAGAAAAAAGGGGAAAGAAGAGATACAAAGAGAAAGGTAGCGAAAAGTCCGGTCCGTCTAATCTCCCGACGCGGGGCTCCCCCCCCCTCCAGGTTTCTCAAATTGTACTGATTCTGGGTTATGAAGTTATATAATTGTTTGACCTCTCGATTAGGCCATCATAGTTGTCAATGTTGAAGTGTTCTGTATCGCTGGGTTGTTTTGAAGTAAATCCAGCAAGACCACGTGGTCGTGAACTTTTGAATCCGTTCCTGAGAGATGTGTACTAACTCCTCCATCTCCTCTATCCTGGAAACCCTCCGGAACCATTCCCCTATTGTGGGGATGGAGGTAGATCGCCAATGTATTGGTATACAGAGCCTAGCCGCATTCACCAAATGCATAGCCAAAGATTTGAAATATTCACTCTTAGTCAGGTGGGTGTGGTGGAGAAGATATTGAGCAGGCGAGTAGGTCAAAGTGTATGTTGTGATATGTGAGATGAGGTCGTGTACATCCTTCCAAAAGGGTTGTAATAGTTCACAGTCCCACCATATGTGTATCATAGTCCCTTTAGCTTTCCCACACCTCCAGCAGGTGTCTGGGACAGAAGGGCAGAACTTATGTAGAAGTGATGGAGTCCTATACCAGCGTGTTTGGATTTTATATCCGTTCTCCTGAATGGCTACATTAGGGGAGCCCTTATGTATGTATTCATTGATCCGTGTCCAGTCCTCTTCTGTCAGGGTCATCTGAAGATCTGTTTCCCAAGCTTTATGTGCTGTGTCAAGAGAGCATGTGGCGCCTTCTGAGAGTGTGTTGTGTATGTGGGAGATGAGATGTCTCTGTGGAGAGGTGCGGATGCAAAAGTCCTCAAATAGAGTTAGTTGTCTGGTCCAAGTTGGGATTGTTCCTTGGGTAGAAAGGAAATGTCGAATCTGTCTGTACGTCCAAAAAGGGAAGGATTTGAGCAGAGAAAGTTCGACTAGGTTCTCGTATGATCTAGGTGTTTTGTCAGCAAAAAACTGATGCGCTAGTATTTTATTATATGGCCAAAGTTGTTTAAGGAAGGAATGTGATAGCCCAGGAGCGAAATCAGGGTTCCCCCTCAGGGGAGTTAAGGGGCCTGGTATAGAGGATATGTGAAAGAGTTTGGTAGCTCTTCTAAACGGATTTAGTGAGGCCGATATCAAAGGGTGTGTTGATGCCTGCTGTGGAATCTGTCCAGGTAGAATCCAGGGTAAAAATTCCAGTGGGAGGTGAGAAAATGATTTCTCCAGAGTGACCCATGTTTTGCCCAGTTCGTGGACATTCCAGTCCACCATCCGAGCCAAATGGCTTGCCAGGAAATATTTATGGAGATCCGGTAGGCCTATGCCTCCCTCAAGTTTTGGTCGCGTGAGTCGAGTGAATTTTATGCGTGGGGGTGAACCTCGCCACAAAAATTGATTGCACACCTTCCTGTATGTAGCAAAGAAGGCAGCCGGTAGATTGATAGGTATGCATTGGATGAAATATAGGAATCTTGGTAAAATTATAATTTTTAAGAGGGCTGAGCGACCGCACCATGAAATGTTGAGGGGTCTCCATTCTGTCAAGTCATATTGGGCTTTTTTCAAGGCCTGGAGGAAATTGATCTTGTATATCTCATCTAAGTTGGTGGGGATTTGAATGCCTAGATACGTTATTGAGCTTTGGCTCCACTGAAAAGGGAAGAAAGATTGAGACCGTTCAAGTTCCTGTGGTGTAAGTGTGATATTTAGGGCTTGCGATTTTGCGTAGTTGATTTTAAAGTGTGATAGAGTCCCAAAATTTTCAATGTCCTTGAGCAGGTTGGGTATAGAGGTGATTGGGGAAGACAGGGAGAGCAAAATGTCGTCCGCAAATGCTGAGACTTTGTAGTTTCGTCCTTTGACTGTAATGCCT
Organism: Lithobates septentrionalis; assembly: GCA_037952835.1. NCBI lineage: Eukaryota > Metazoa > Chordata > Amphibia > Anura > Ranidae > Lithobates > Lithobates septentrionalis. Next base: position 3,504,548 of record JBBDGP010000260.1, read on the forward strand.
GCAATGTCTGAATTGGCCCTTAATCTGTTAAGGAAGGGTTCGAGAGATAACACAAAAATTAAAGGCGATAGGGGGCAGCCTTGGCATGTGCCATTACTGATGGGGAAGGCGTTCGACAAGTGGCCATTAACCCTTACAGCTGCACTCGGGTTAGAGTACAGCGCCGAGATGTGGGACAGCATGCGCGGGTGGAGGCCGATCCTCTTTAGGACCTCACGCATATAGTCCCAGGCCACTCTGTCGAACGCCTTCTCCGCATCTAGAGATAGGAAAAAGCCATGTGTTTTTGTGGTCGTGAGCCAGTGGTGTAGGTTTAACGCTCTGATAGTGTTGTCCCTAGTTTCCCGGCCAGGGACAAAACCTACCTGGTCTAATGAAATAAGTCCTGGCAGAAGGGTAGACATTCTGTTAGCTAAGATTTTTGCGTAGATCTTAATATCTACATTTAATAATGAAATTGGCCTGTAATTCTGTATCTGTGTGGTATCCTTTCCTTCCTTAGGGATTACTGTGACATGTGCCTCCAGCAGGTTGTATAATTTCTTGTAGTATTGTTCAAAAGCATGGGCTATATCTTCATTTTTAGACAACAGGGTGCCTTGCTGGGTTCTAATATGGTGTATTGTGTTGGATGGTTTAGAGGCTCTTACTGCCCTGGCTAGCAACCTACCATTTTTGTTGCCTTGTTCATAAAAGACTCATTGATGGAGGACATATCTTCGTCTAACTCGTTTACCTAGTTCTTCTAAAAGCATTGTGCGCATATGTGTCAAGTCCTGTAAAGTCTGTTGTGATTGAGACTTTTTGTGTGTGGCTTCCAGTCTTTTAATATTGGTGATCAGGTCGTCTATAATCGTCTGGTGGGCTCTTTTAACTTTCGCTGCTTGGGACATCAGCTCGCCTCTGATCACGCATTTGTGAGCTTCCCACAAAGTGATGGGGGATATGTCGGGAGTGGAGTTCTCCTTGAAGTAGGTGTTGATGGTGGCTGTCAGATGATTAGTGAAAATGTCGTCTTTTAATAGGGAGGAGTTCAGTCTCCAGATCTTTGTCTTTGAGGTCAAGTCTGGGAAAGTCAATGTGACTGATATGGGATGGTGGTCGGATAGGAACATGGGTTCAATTGTGGCTTGCGTAAGGTAAGTCAAGTCAGGCTAGGAGAGGAAGAGATAGTCTAGTCTAGAGTATTTTTATAAGGGGGTGGAATAAAAAGTGTAGTCTTTGACGGATGGGTACAATGTGCGCCATGTGTCGTGCAGCTCCAGGGCTTGGAGTTGTAGTTTAATTTGTTTCAGAGCTCGAAAGGGTAAAGCTGAGGTGCCTGAGGAAGTGTCTAGGTCTGGGTTGAGGGGAACATTGAAGTCACCTCCCGCAATAACTATCCCTTCCTTGAAGGATAGCAAAAGATCGCTCACTTTCCTAAAAAATGACACCTGATGTTCGTTTGGAGCATATATGTTAGCTAATGTCAGGGGTCTAGAGGCATAAGTACCTAGAGGCAAATCTCCCTTCTGGGTCTATCAAGGAGTCTATGTGCTTAAATGGGGCGTGTTTAGAAATGAGTATAGACACTCCTTTAGTTTTTGCAATAGGGTTTGTAGCGTGAAAGACAGTTTGGAATATGTTGTTGGTCATTTTTGGTATAGAGTCAGATCTAAAGTGGGTTTCCTGAAGAAAAATGAAATGAGCTTTTTGTTTGGTGAGGGAGGATAGGACCTGCGAACGTTTCTCAGGCACATTGAGGCCTTTTGCGTTTAAGGAGATACATTTCAGTGATAGAGGAGTTTGAGAAGGCATTTCGCTACTTAATCGGGTAAGTAGTTTCTGGTATGAGATTCAAAGTTCAGGAGTTTATCTGTCCTCTTCTATGTAGACCGACTCACAACAAAGCGTACCGGACAGTAGCAATAAAGAGGTAGTGATAGAGTGGGTCTTATGTAGAATTTGGGGAGTAACTATTAATCAGTGAGGGGGGAGAGTCCCGCACCAAGAGCGACAGACCAGCCTAGAAAAAAGGGAATCAGAACGAGCAAGAGAAATATAAAGAAGAGAGAAGTACCAGAGGTGAAAAATGGAAATGCCAAGTCACCTATTGGAGTGAGGCCGGATGGTCAGCAGACTAAAATCTAGTGCCGCTGCTGGGGGTTGGTAAGAGTGTCTGGAATCCTACTCCGTGTCCACATGGAGGATTTAGTGAAAATAGCAGTGTGATGGGGAATATAGAGCAGCGGGCAAAGGAGCATTATTAATGGTAGTACATTTGGTTTGTGCTGTCGGATACCTAAGGTTACACATCCTGCAGATCTGTCAATAGTGAGTAAGTACATTCAATACCATAAACATCCAGAGATAACTAAAAATTTCAAAAACTTGTGATAGACAATAAAGTAAACATTAATATAGGTACGAGGCCAACTGTCGTAACTCGTGCTTCCATACGATAGCCTAAACGTTTCGTGAGTGTATGGCAGCCTCCTCATCACGCATGAACGGAATCTAAAACTTTCACATAGAAGAATAGAATGGTATGGTTCTAGAATTTTAGCTTTTGCTTATATCTCGTGTGTTATATAGAAGCCTTTCTGTAAGGGAATGTAATAACAAGTCTCTGCACCAGCGAGTCTCGCCAGTTTTAATATAACAATGGTCCTAGAAGTCCTCAAGGCAGTTTAAGGGAAGTGTCGAATACGATTGGGAGAATAGTGTACTTTAATAATAGGTAATAGTAAGGGGTGCTGTTCCCCAATCTGTCTAGGTGTCATTGACCTCTATTATGCAAACCATGAATAAGCGTCTGCGTCAAAGAAAAATGGGGGGGGGGTTGCTTATGGCTGCCTTGGTGACTCCAGGTCCATCATGTGTCCTCCTACTATTCATGGGTTATATCATTTAGGGCAAATGACTTCATTACCAGGTTAATGGGATAGCAGAAAAATGGGGGGGGGGGGAGGGAAAGGAAAGGAAAGGCTGGGGGGGGCGGGTTGAGGAAAAGGGAAGTGGAATAGGTGGGGGAGGTGGGAGAGGGGGGGAAGGGGAGGGTAGGAAGGGGAGAGGTGACGGGAAGAGAAAGGGGCAAGGTATAGGGAAGGTGGGAGGTGAGGAGTGGGAGTGGAAGGGCATAAGAGCAAATCAGGAGAGAATGGGTTAGGGGAAGGTCCAGTGAAGTTGGATGATAACCCAGTTACTACAGTGACATTACTATGGTTATTGTCCTTAAATTAAGAACAGTTTGTCTGTTCATCACCTGAAATGGTCTTCGTCGGTAGCTTCAGTAAACAGAAAGTGTTCTGAAAATCATCTGTGTGGGTTGCTTCGTCGGTGTTGGTTCTGTAGCTTATTGAACAGTTCCTGTTACCCATAATGACCAGGCGATGATCTCATCACAGGGTCTTTTGGCTGCTGCGTTCGGTTCCTTGCTTTGGCTGTCTCCTTCTATTCTGTGTCTCCTTGTCTTTCTTGGGTATATGAGCTGTGTACCATTCCTCTTGGCGTAGTGGGTTTCTATGTTCGTTTGAGTGAGGCTATTACGTGGCTAGTTAGTAGGTTGCTTTCTGCTACCTATATGACAAGCTGTTGAACTTCCTTGTGAATGAGCTGAAAACGGTGCACGGGATAGGCTGGGAAGCAGAGAACGAATCTGGCAAAGTAAAAAGTCAGTAACAGTAGTGTGAGTCTCTCTGGTGAAACCGGCCTATTCAGGTCGAATCAGGTATTGTGTGTATCAGGTTTCATGGTTGTTCCTCCGGGGGGTTACAGGTTGTCCCACCTCGCGGTATGTCGAATCCCGGCAGGATGTGTGAGCACCGGGGGAGGGGGGACCCGATCTTCTTCGTCTGGATCGATGCCTCTGAGCTTTAGGCGAAGGGTTGTGTGAGAGTGGTCTCCATGGTTCCGACGGAAAGTGGAACGAACACCAGTCCGGAAGCTCCGTCAGTGGTAGATCAAGCTGATCACAGAAGGCTGCTAGATCGTCTGGAGATCTCAGGAGTGCAGTGTGGCCCCTAGCGGTGGCGGATAAACAGAAGGGAAACTTCCAGCGGTATGGTATGTTCCGCGCTCTGAGTTGATCCAACAGAGGGCGCAATGCCCGTCTATTCTGCAGAGTGGTTGGAGAGAGATCTTGGAAAAGCTTAATCTCAGTGCCATTGTGGTGAATTTGGCTCCTCTCCCTGGCTTTTCTCAAGATTTCCTCTTTCAGCGGAAAGTTCACCACACAACATATAACATCTCTCGGGGGCTCGTTGTCTCGGGGGGGGAGGTCTGAGGGCTCGATGCAGTCTCTCCATCTCAATCGGGGAATCCGGAGGACGATCCAATAGATCGTTAAAAATGGCACAGACTACTTGGGGCAGCGAGCCTGCATCCAAGTTCTCCGGGACCCCTCTAACCCGAACGTTATGCCTCTGTCCTCGGTTGTCGAGGTCTTCGACTTGGCGGTGTAAATCATATAAATATGATAATTGGGCATCATATGTGTGTTGCACTTGCCTGATAGCTGCCGTGTGGAGCTGCGTGGTTTGCTCCACGTCTGTGATCCGGGCCGCTACTGCTTGGATGTCCATCTTGAGGTCTAATATGGCCGCTTTAAGGGTGCCTTATTATTGGTGATGTCCACCGCAAAATGTTGTAGGTCCGAGAGATTGACCGCTTGGCTGTGTCGGTGGGGACGCGTGTCCCCGTCAGTCAGCTGCGAGTCCAAGTCATGGCTGGGCGAAATAGAGCCTGAGGCCTGTGGTAGCTGCAGGGCCTCGTGGTCACCGGACCGGAGTGTTCGGAAAATCTCCGGGATATTGCGGCTGAGCTGGGTTATCGGCTCCTTCGGTGTCCGGGAGGCTGAGGCACTTCGGTTAGGTTCACCCATGGTGGAATATTGCGACGTTCCCCAATAAAAGGCTGGTTTTAATCCTCGGGTGGTCGTATTCAGGCAGCCATTTTGGACTCCAGGCAAACCACGCCCCCATTGCAACTTTTTATCTCGCACGGTATTTGCACAGCAATTTTTCGAACGCGTTTTTTTTTTTGAAAAAAAAAAGCTTTTGTGCTTTAAAAAAAACAAAACAGTAAAGTTAGCCCAATGTTTTTGCATAATGTGAAAGATGAAATTATGCAGAGTAAATATATACCTAACATACCACCCTTCAAAATTGCACACACTCGTGGAATGGCGCAAAACTTTGCTACTTAAAAATTCCCATAGGCGACGCTTTAAAAATTTTACTGGTTACATGTTTTGAGTTACAGAGGAGGTCTGGGGCCAAAATTATTGCTCTTGCTCTACCGATCGCAGCGATACCTCACATGTGTGGTTTGAACACCATTTTCATATGTGGGCGGGACTTACATATGCGTTCGCTTCTGCATGCGAGCACACGGGGACAGGGGAAAAAATTTTAGTTATTTAGTTTTTTATTGTTCATTTTACTTTATTTATTTTAGTTTGATGCTTTTGGCCAAAATTTTTTTTTTTGATCACTTTTATTCCTATTACAAGGAATGTAAACATCCTTGTAATAGGACTATGGCATGACAGGTCCTCTTTACAGTGAGATATGGGGTCAATAAGACCCCACATCTCACCTCTAGGCTCGGAAGCCTGAAATAAAAAAAAAATCAATCCTGGCTTCTATCGTAGCGGTGAGTCGGTAGAAGCACCAGAGGGCGGCGGGAGGGGGGGTGTCCCCTCTCGCGTCCCATAAGAAGGATCAAGCAGTGGAACAGCCTTTATGATTGTTCTTATGGTGTAGAGAATCGCCAGCTGAAAAAGCTGATATCTAAATGATGCCTGTAGCTGCAGGCAAGGATGTCGTATGACGGCCGGCGGGCGGGAATTGGTTAAAACCCATTTTTTTTTAACACAAAGTTGTCCATTTATACAATATTTCTAACACATAGCATGTACACATATCAAAAATGACACCCCAAAATATATTCTCCTACTCCTCCTGAGTACGGCGATACCACATGTGTGAGACTTCCACGGCCTGGCCACATAAAGAGGCCGAGTACAGCCGAGTATGGCTGAGCATGGCTGGGTATGGCTGGGCATGGCAAAGTATAGCTGGGTACCACCGAGTATTGCAGAGTATGGCTGGGTATTGCAGAGTATGGCTGGGTTTTGCAGAGTATGGCTGGGTTTTGCAGAGTATGGCTGGGTATGGCAGAGTATGGCTGGGTATGGCAGAGTATGGCTGGGTATGGCAGAGTATGGCTGGGAATGGCAGAGTATTGCAGGGTATTGCAGGGCATTGCAGGGTATTGCGGGGTATTGCGGGATATTGCAGAGTATTGCGGGGTTTTGCAGAGTATTGCAGTGTATTGCAGAGTATTGCGAGGTATTGCAGAGTATTGCAGGGTATTGCAGAGTATTGTGGGGTATTGCAGAGTATTGCGGGGTATTGCAGAGTAATGTGGGGTATTGCAGAGTATTGCGGGGTATTGCAGAGTATTGTAGGGTATTGCAGCGTATTGAGGGGTATTGCAGAGTATTGCAGGGTATTGCAGTCCACCTGCCCTCACTTAACCATCAGAATGCATGTGCTTCCACTGTGGGAACACCCACATTTTTAGTGTTAGGACCACAGATTACAGGGTGCCATGACGTGGCTCTGTGGCTTACGCATGCGTTTGTAAATGCGTGCGGACTGAACCCCTGTTTTTAACGTGTACTGTTTGACAGGTTAATTGGTTGTCTGCGAGCTGGTGGTAAGTAGGCTTGGAGTTTTTTCCTGGGCATTACCCAGGTTTTGTTGTTATCTGTTTGTGGCCTTCCAATGCCTCTTACTGCGATAGCCAGCTATAAGTGAGGGTGGTGGCAATGTTTTTGTAATCACGTTGGGGTGTGTATTGGTCCAGCAACGCACCAGCACCTTTGCAGCCATTGTGCTATTTGCTGGGTGTCTGGTGTGTCCTTTACCTTTAAGAAGGGGTGGGCTCCCTTCAGTTCACCTGCCCTCACTTAACCATCAGAATGCATGTGCCTCCAGTGTGGGGACACCCACATTTTTAGTGTTAGGACCACAGATTACAGGGTGCCGTGACGTGGCACTGTGGCTTACGCATGCGTTTGTAAATGCGTGCGGACTGAACCCCTGTTTATAATGCGTACTGTTAGACAGGTTAATTGGTTGTCTGCGAGCTGGTGGTAAGTAGGCTTGGAGTTTTTTCCTGGGCATTCCCCAGGTTTTCTTGTTATCTGTTTGTGGCCTTCCAATGCCTCTCACTGTGAGAGCCAGCTATAAGTGAGGGTGGTGGCAATGTTTTTGTAATCACATTGGGGAGTGTATTGGTCCAGCACCTTTGCAGCCATTGTGCTACTTGCTGGGTGTCTGGTGTGTCCTGTACCTTTAAGAAGGGGTGGGCTCCCTTCAGTCCACCTGCCCTCACTTAACCATCAGAATGCATGTGCCTCCACTGTGGGGACACCCACATTTTTAGTGTTAGTACCACAGATTACAGGGTGCCGTGACGTGGCTCTGTGGCTTACGCATGTGTTTTTAAATACGTGCGGACTGAACCCCTGTTTTTAACGTGTACTGTTAGACAGGTTAATTGGTTTTCTGCGAGCTGGTGGTAAGTACTAGGCTTGGAGTTTTTTCCTGGGCATTTCCCAGGTTTTGTTGTTATCGGGAAGTGGTTAAAACCCCATCTTTTTTTTAACACAAAGTTGCCCATTTATACAATATTTCTAACACATAGCATGTACACATACCAAAAATGACACCCCAAAATAGATTCTCCTACTCCTCCTGAGTACGGCGATACCACATGTGTGAGACTTCCACAGCCTGGCCACATACAGAGCCTGAGTACAGCCGAGTATGGCTGAGCATGGCAGAGTATGGCTGAGCATGGCTGGGTATGGCAAAGTATGGCTGGGTACCACCGAGTATTGCAGAGTATGGCAGAGCATGGCTGGGTATCACCGAGTATTGCAGAGTATGGCTGGGTATTGCAGAGTATGGCTGGGTATTGCAGAGTATGGCTGGGTATTGCAGAGTATGGCTGGGTATTGCAGAGTATGGCTGGGTATGGCAGAGTATGGCTGGATATGGCTGGGTATGGCTCGGTATGGCAGGGTATTGCAGAGTATTGTGGGGTATTGAAGAGTAATGCAGGGTATTGCAGGGTATTGTGGGGTATTGAAGAGTAATGCAGGGTATTGCAGGGTATTGCAGGGTATTGTGGGGTATTGCAGTGTATTGTGGGGTATTGCAGTGTATTGTGGGGTATTGCAGAGCATTGCGGGGTATTGCAGAGTATTGCAGAGTAGTGCAGAGTATTGCAGGGCATTGCTGAGTATGGAGGGATGGATCCATGGATGTGACAGCAATTGTCACTGAGCAGCGCTGTGGACACTACACATTCAGCCTACAGCGCTGCTGCCATCCGATCCCTCCCCCTCTGTACCACTCGGTACAGAGAGTGGAGGGAGGAACCGGCGTCATGTCATGACGCCGGTTTGTTTACATGTGATCGCTCCATCATTTGACGGAGCGATCACAAGGTGGCCGTTTACCGTGATCCGTGATGTGCCGGGTCCTCTGGACCCGGCGGTCAAGGAAGTTCCCATGTGCATGCCCCAGGGGGCGCGTGGGAGCAGTTATCCAACCGCCCTGCTGCCGTCATTCGGCTATGGGCCGGTTGGTAACTGGTTAAATACATCAATGTGTTGGTTGGTGTTAGATTTGGGATTGAGGCTGGGTTCACACTGCTGCGGTGCGGGAACGCAGCAAATTTACTGCGGGTTCCCGCATCGCACCAACTCGCACGGCAGTTCACAATGCCATATGTGAACTGCTGGGGAGTGTCATACAATGTTAATGACATCCCCAGTTCAGCCCGCATATCGCACTGCGAACTGACAATTCGGACATGTATCGGATCGCATAGGTGTGAACACCCATGCGATCCGATTCTGGTCCGAACAAAAAAAAGGGTCCTGTGCGAGTTTGGACCGAATGCAGTGCGATATCAGCCATACTATCTGTATGGCTGATATCACACAGCACAGACATCGCATGTGATGTGAACAGCTGTGCGCTGCGAATCACATACGATGTCTGCCACCGCAGCAGTGTGAACCCAGCCTGAATGTTGACTTATTCCTTAATTGACTATGTGTATATATTGCATTGCCCTGTTGCGTGATATTTTCACCCTTTCCTAAAAAATGTTTCTTAAAATTAAATTTTCTAATAAATTTTTGTAGGTCTATAAACGCTTGAAATTGGTTAAAAGGTTTATTGGGCGCAAATTTTATCCCACTGTCTAATACTAATAATTCCTCCTGCGTGAACACTACATCTGTTAAGTTAAAAATACCCTCCCCTAATCTTCTCTTTTTCTTTTTGCCTCCCCCTCTGCACCCACTTTTTCTTGTGGGTTTCTGTTTCAACCATTTTCTTGTGGGTTCCTGTTCCAGCCACCTCTGCTGGTCTGGAACACTGGCATAGGGGGTTTGTATGGTTCTCTCCAGTCCCGCCATTCCCCCTGCCATTGTGGGGGACCATAGTTTTGACTGTAATTGTAATATCCCCTCTGCTGCCTCTATAACCTCCTCTCCAGGGTCTGGGGTATTGTCCCATCGGTGGTTGGTATGTGGGTGTGTTGTTAGTATTACTACCTTGTTCTGATCAGGTGGAGTGGTTATCCCATTTAAATGAACCAAAGGTGCATATATACCAGCATCTGGTGAGTGGCCAATCTATGTGGTGGTGGTATTGTCACTAAAGTGGTGGAAGTGTCACAAGGAATAACGGATCATTAATTTCACAAGCACAAGAATAATTTATTCACAAGGAACAGCCCATAAAGAAATCTCTGCATTGATTGGTCACATTGCATATTGCACTAATGCCTCGTTTCCACTGAGCGTATCGGTTTGGTTCAGTACAGTTTGAATGGCCTAGAATGGTCCGGTCTATTATGGTGAGCGTTTCCAGTGCAAGTGGGACCACAAGGGACCATACAGGGTTTAGAAAAAATGCTAGTGTGATGTCATATTTGTGCGACAGGAAACCTGAGAATCAACAACAATGGAGATCATCCAGCAGCTCATCTTTTCTCTAGTAGCTTTTTGGTTCTTCATATTTAAAAAAACATGCCGCAATGTATGAGAGAAGGTTGCGAGCGGCAATGAGAAACACAGCAGAAAAGAAAAGAAAACTTCTAGCTTGGATATGTAGCCGAGAGGAGAAGTACACCTTTATGCGGCAAAGACAAAGACGGCAGCGCTATAGGGTAGGCAAATGACCTACCTACCTGACACACGCACACACTGACCTACCTGACACACACACACACTGACTTACCTACCTGACACACACACTGACCTACCTACCTGACACACACACTGACCTACCTACCTGACACACACACTGACCTACCTACCTGACACACACACACACACACTGACCTACCTACCTGACACACACACACACTGACTTACCTACCTGAAACACACACTGACCTACCTACCTATGAGACACACACACTGACCTACCTACCTGACACACTGACCCACCTACCTGACACACACACTAACCCACCTACCTGACACACTTACCAAGAATAATGAAAAATGTATATGTTGTATGAATATTTTTTTTATTTTATGATCTGTTACCATCTGTGTTTTTTACTTTTTAGATGCTTATCCTCTTGGCAAAGCAGCACCGCTGACCAGTCATTTGGGCTCTTCCCCGCGCCAATGAGTGGTGGAATGTGACCGTCCCGGGATTCACACACACACAGTGGGTGCACAATTTTAGAATGTCTGAAGAAACCTTCTCATACCTTTGTACAAAGCTACGTCCAGCAATGGAGAAACAAAACAACAACTTCAGAGCCTGTTTGCCTGTGAGGAAAAGAGTTGCCATTGCACTGTGGAAGCTGGCTACCAACAGTGAATACCAAAGTATAGGTCATCTTTTTGGTGTCAGTAAATCCTCTGTGTGCCGGTGTGTGCAGGACTTCTGTAAGGCTGTCTGCACATTGCTAGCTCCTGAAATAGTACATTTTCCGGACAGAGAAAAACATAGACATGGCTGACTACTTTGAAAACAGGTGGGGCCTTCCACAGTGTGTTGGTGCTATTGATGGCTCACACATACCAATAATTGCACCACAAGAATACCACACTGACTACTTTAACAGAAAAGGCTGGCTTTCCATCATCCTCCAGGGAGTACTGGATGGAAAAGGAATGTTCTGGAATGTGAATGTAGGAAAGCCTGGGAGTTTGCATGATGCTCGGGTTCTACGATTGTCCACATTTTGGGATTGGGTTGGCCAGGGAGGCCTGTACCCTGTGTGCACTAAGAACATTTGTGGGGTGAATGTTGGCTATTATGTGCTCGGGGACTCTGCCTACCCTTTACAAAATTGGCTCCTGAAACCATTTCCTGACACTGGCCGCCTGACACCAGAACAGAAAATCTACAACAAGAAAACATCCAGGGCACGGGTCATAGTGGAAAATGCTTTTGGAAGACTTAAGGGTAGATGGCGGTGTCTTATGAAGAGGAATGACAGTGACATTAAACTTGCCAAATCCATGGTGCTAACTTGCTGTGCTCTTCACAAAAAAACAAGAGCCAGTAGTGATAGCAGCACCGGATATGGAAGAAGAGTGCAATGAAATAAGTCAGGCTCTGATGCGGCACCTCAACGTTTAATTTCTTACCATTAATTTTTACAAGTTTTAATAAAGTATTACTCTATTGTTAATAAAGTGTTACATTAATCAGACATACTCAAAAAATTCTCTCATGATTTTTATTTCACAAAAAAAAATTTCTATATATTCTAGAAAGTCAAAATGTGAAAAATATATTTAAAAATAGCTTTTTTTTATAAAAACTTAACTAAACTTTTTTAACGAAACGTGTACAAGTGTACAATTCCTGTGCTGCATGAAAGGCCCTACTGTCTGGGTGGTAACCTGGGATCACGACTGGCTCCAAGCACTTGAACAAGCTGACCAAGGACACCAAGGAAGGCCTGGTTGAAGGTAGCCAACTGCTCCATCTGCTACCAGGCGATTTCTGCCTCCTGGCGCATAGCTTCCTGTGCATCCTGACGCAGTGCCTGAAATTGCCTCTCAGAAAGGTTCTCAATCCTTTCCAGCTGCCTTTCCTCTGATGCCCACATATCCTCCATGACTGTGCGCAGATCCATCTGCAACTGTCTCCTCTCACCTGTAATATACAAAAGACCAGAATAGTTTTTGGAAGCATCAGTGCCACCACTGTAACCCCCTTTCTCATCTACCCCACCAGACTGTACCCCCTGCTCTCCTGTCCCACCTCTGTTACCCCTGATATTCTGCCCCACCTCTGTTCACCCTGCTCATCTGCCCTGGCAATACACCTCCTTTCACATCTGCCCCACTGCTCTTCTGTCCACTGCTGAACCCCCTTCTCATCTGTTCCACCACTGTACCCCCTGCACATCTGCCACACTGCTGAAGCCCCTGCTCATCTGTTCCACCACTGTACCCCCTGCACATCTGCCACACTGCTGAAGCCCCTGCTCATCTGTTCCACTACTGTACCCCCTGCACATCTGCCACACTGCTGAAGCCCCTGCTCATCTGTTCCACCACTGTACCCCCTGCACATCTGCCACACTGCTGAAGCCCCTGCTCATCTGTTCCACCACTGTACCCCCTGCACATCTGCCACACTGCTGAAGCCCCTGCTCATCTGTTCCACCACTGTACCCCCTGCACATCTGCCACACTGCTGAAGCTTCTGCTCATCTGTTCCACCACTGTACCCGCTGTACATCTGCCACAATGCTGATTTATTTTAAAATGCACAACTATCATCATGTCTTACCAGTGTGCCGGAGTGCATTGGGCGTACTCTGTGGTTGGCTACTCTGTGGTTGGCTACTCTGTGGTTGGCTTGAGGAAATAGTACTGGTGCTGCTGAAAGAGGTTGAAGGTCCATCGTCGGAAACATTTGATGCATCATTGGAGACTCCATCACTTGTTTCTGAAAATGCACATATGGGTATATATATTTTTTAAATGGTTAGCAGAGCAAAATCCTATGTATAATAAAAAACTCACCAAAGGGGTCTATCATGGATTCGAGCATTGAAGTTGCAGAGTCCAGACCTCCTTCCCTGCCTTGGTTTGCTGGCCTATGACCGTAAATGGCTTCCATGGCGTCGTACCACTTCCAAGTTCTCCGACTGTTTCCACTACGGCTGTTGTCGTCCTTAAATTTTTTATATTGGCCTTTAAGCTTCTTAAGCTTTGCCCTACACTGACCCGACGTGCGTTCAAATCCCTCGGCTGCCATCCGCTAAGAAATATCTTTGTACACCTTTTCATTCCTTACTAATCCATCAAGCTCACTCTGAATAACGCTATCACCAATTATGCTTTGGAAAATAGTTCCTGTGATGACCAAACACGGCTGTTGTTAGCAGGCATCCTTCTCCTTTAATTCTCCTTTATATGCATGTGTTTGTTTGGCGCTTTCCTCTAACATCATCATAGCACAGCAGAGGGTTTTGTGTCAGCCAATCAGTGGAAAGCATTGTATGACGCCGGTAGCTCCGCCCTAACCGAACTGTTCCATTTTCTATGGCCCCACATCTGAAGCAGGACCCTGAATGGAGCGGTACGGTTCGGTTGTATGGGCCGCTTTCATAATGGAAACACCCAAAATAGCGTACCGTACCAAACCGATCCGCTCAGTGGAAACAAGGCAAAAGTGGACAATATAGTTCTGTTATCTTGGATGTAAAGGCTTAGTTTTATATACTAATGATATGTTGAAACATACATAGGGTTTATTTTGGGTTGTTTGAAAAAGATTGTGTATCACTGCATAGATTACATGTTTTACAGTATTTTTTGCAATGTTTGTTGATCATATATGATCCACAGAGAGTGGTGTATTTTAAATTTGGGTAGTGCAGTCAACACACATTTATTCATTTTTATTTTGTCACACACTAGTGAGTTTTTTTAATTGCAGCAACCAATTCTTTCAAAGTTTTTTTTAGGTTTAACACATAGCAATATATTTATTTTGCGCCAGTGACTCACATATACCCATTTGGACGGTAAAATAAGGTCCGCAACCTTACCCTTGTAACATGGATCAAGGAGGGTGGCCAGCAAGTAACGATCCCTCTCCTTGATACCAAGAATACGAGGATCCTTCCGTAGACTTTGCAGGATCAGGGAGGCCATGCAGCGTAGGTTTGCTGAGGTATTCGGTCATGAATCCTCTGGGTCACTAAAGACAACCTGATCCGCAGCCACTTACTCCCAGCCACATACAAGTCCATGGGTTTCTTGGGACTGTAAATGATCCCTTGAAGACTGCTGCTGAGTGCCAGGCTCCACCTCCATGCTAACACAATCCTCCTCCTCCTCCTCTTCCTGTGTGATCGGCGGGCACGCAGGAACACTGTCTGGATAAAGGGGGCCTTGAGCTCTAAGGAAGTCCTCCTCTTCCTGCCTCTGTTCTGCCTCAAGTGCCCTGTCCATTATTCCACGCAGCGTGTGCTCCAACAGGAAGACAAGAGGGACAGTGTCACTGATGCATGCACTGTCACTGCTCACCATCCTCGTGGCCTTCCCAAATGGTGACAGGACAGGGCATGCATCCCTGATCATGGCCCACTGGTGTGGGGAAAAAAAACAAGCTCCCCTGGCCCTGTTCTGGTGCCATAGTCGCACAGGTACTCATCGATGGCCCTCTGCTGCGTGTGCAGCCACTGCAGCATGGCCAACGTTGAGTTCCACCTGGTGGGCATGTCACAGATTAGGCGGTTTATGGGCATGTTAAATTCCTTTTGGAGGTCAGCCAGCCAAGCACTGGCTTTATATGACCAGCTGAAATGCACACAGACTTTCCTGGCCTGCCTCAGGACATCCTGTAAGCCTGGGTACCTGCCCAAGAACCGCTGCACTACCAAGTTGAGGATGTGAGCCAAGCAGGGCACATGGGTCAGTTTTCCCTGTCGGAGGGCGGAGAGGAGGTTGGTGCCATTGTCGCAAACCACCATTCCTGGCTTAAGCTATCGTGGCGTCAACCACCTCTGAGCCTGCCCCTGCAGAGCTGACAGAATCTCTGCCCCAGTGTGGCTCCTGTCCCCCAAGCACACCATCCCAAGCACTGCATGGCATCTTTTGGCCTGCATACTTGCATAGCCCCTTGAACGCCTATGGAGCACCACTGGTTCCGAGGACAAAGCACAGGAAGAGGCCATGAAGGAAGAAGAATAGAAGGGGGTGGAGGAGAGAAGTGTGTCAGAATCACCAGTAGTAGCATTTTGGAGGCGTGGTGGTGGAACAACCTCCAACACTACTGCACCATGTCCTGCATCCTTCCCAGCTGCCAGCAGAGTCACCCAATGCGGCGTAAAAGATAGTAACGTCCCTGTCTGTGCCTGCTGGACCATGAGTCAGCGGTAATATGCACCTTACCGCTGACCGCCCTGTCCAGCGAGGCCAAGACATTGCCTTCCACATGCCGGTAGAGAGCCGGAATCGCCTTCCGTGAGGAAAAAGTGGCATTTGGGAACCTGCCACTGAGGAACTGCACATTCCACAAACTCGCGGAAGGGGGCAGAGTCTACCAATTGAAAAGGTAGCAGTTGAAGTGCTAGCAATTTTGCCAAGCTAGCATTCAACCGCTGGGCATGTGGATGGCTGGGAGCGAACTTCCTTCGGTGGTGCAGCAGCTGGGGCAGGGAAATTTGCCTGGTACAATCTGACGTTGGTGTACTGATAGCAGATTGCCCGCAAGTACTTGGCTGTGACACACATAATTCTATACCTTCATTCCTCTCAGTGCAGGTCTCGGAGAGGATTGAAGGTATAGTGAGGTTGGAGATCCCAGCTGATGAGGAGCAAGCAGAGGTCCTCTTTGTTCTTTGGTTTGGGTTTTTAGGTACGCTTGCCAACGAACTGCATGGCAGGTCAACATATGTCTGGTTAAGCATGTGGTGCCCAAGCAGGTGATGTTTTGGCCATGCAAGATACGCTTGAGACATATGTTGCAAATAGCAGTGGTGCAATCTGATGCACTCGTCTCAAAAAAGGCCCACACCTTTGGAATAACACGCAGAGACAGCAGCACCCTGCACATGCGGAGCTCTGTGGTGTGATGGAGTCGGTGTGCATCCTCCTGGAGCATGTACCCAACACTGTGGTCAAACAGTACGGGGGACTCCTCAGGAGGAAATGGTGGGGCTACGGAAGGAGTTACTGATGCCATTAAGCCGAGGGAAGAGGCCGTGTTGGCAGCTACTTTGCCAGACAAAGTACCCTGAGCCTGGGTGAGAGCATGAGGAGGATGAGGACGGCTTGGTTATCCACTCTACCAA
This sequence comes from Lithobates septentrionalis, assembly GCA_037952835.1. Lineage (NCBI taxonomy): Eukaryota > Metazoa > Chordata > Amphibia > Anura > Ranidae > Lithobates > Lithobates septentrionalis. Next base: position 3,520,904 of record JBBDGP010000260.1, read on the forward strand.
GTCTTCCGCATGTTGCGGCTCAACACGGCCAGCTGCCGAAAAAAAAAGACAAGCGTGTCCCACGGCCACGTGCTGATGAGGATGCACCGTCTCCATGACCAGCACTGTTGCCTCTAGACACAGAGCCTGCTTGCCCTTTTTATTGGCTTGTGACTGTCTGCCTTCCAGACATACTAATGGCCGGCAGTGAGATGTAGCTGCACAAAGCTGGGATGTATATATATACTGATACTGCAGCTAGCAGAATCAACTGCCTGCCTGTAGTATTATTAGTATGAGAACACCAGCAATTGTCTTCAGGTAGCTTTAGGTGCACACTGTGCAGAGGACACAGTACACTAACTGTAAATACTGTAGCTGCCTGACTGTGGTATTAATAGGATCAGAAATACACCATCAATTTTATTCAGGTGGCTTTAGGTGCACACTGTGCAGAGGACACAGTACACTAACTGTAAATACTTTAGCTGCCTGCCTGTAGTATTAATAGGAGCAGAACAACAGCAATTGTGTTCAGGTAGATTTAGGTGCACACTGTGCAGAGGACACAGTACACTAACTGTAAATACTGTAGCTGCCTGCCTGTGGTATTAATAGGATCAGAAGAACACTACCAATTTTATTCAGGTAGCTTTAGGTGCACACTGTGCAGAGGATGCACTACACTAACTTGTAAATACTGCAGCTGCCTGCGGTACTAATAGGATCAGAAGAACACCACCAATTTTCTTCAGGTAGCTTTAGGTGCACACTGTGCAGAGGACGCACTACACTAACTTGTAAATACTGCATCTGCCTGCGGTACTAATAGGATCAGAAGAACAACAGCAATTGTCTTCAGGTAGCTTTAGATGCACACTGTGCAGAGGACGCACTACGTTAACTGTAAATACTGCAGCTGCCTGCGGTACTAATAGGATCAGAAGAACACCACCAATTTTCTTCAGGTAGCTTTTGGTGCACACTGTGCAGAGGACGCACTACACTAACTGTAAATGCTGTAGCTAATAGGACTAATAGGATCAGAAGGAAGAACACCAGCAATTTTCTTCAGGTAGCTGTAAATGCTGTAAAAAACACCTGCCTGCCTGTCAGTAGGTAGAGAATAACAGGAACAGATCTAGCTAAACTGAATACAGTGTGTGTGTATATATATATATATATATATATATATATATATATATATATATATATATATATATATATATATATATACATCCTAGGTGTTGTGTGTGTATAATACAAATATATATATATATATATATATATATAAATATATATATATATATATATATATATATATATATATATATATATATATATATATATATATATATATATATATATATTTATATTATACACACACAACACCTAGGATATATATATATAGATATATATATATATATATATATATATATATATATACACACACACACAATACACTGTAAGTGCAGCTAACTGACTCGCCTGCCTACTCTAACTTAAAGTGGGGTTCCACCCAAAAAAACTAAAATACCTGAAAAATTCTAAAAAAAACAACATTTGGATATTTTTTTTTACTTACCTCTAAATGCCTGTTGCTAGGTGGTCCCTCATAGTCTGCCTCTTCCTTTGCCTGGGCTGGTGACATCACTTCCCCCTCGGCACAGGAAGGGCTCAGCTCTGCTCCCTCCCTCCTGTCAACCATTACAGGTCCCAGGTGATTGAGCGGCCAATCACGGCACGCGGCGCCGCTCGTGCATGCGCAGTGGGTGCCAGGCTGTGAAGCCACAGCCCGGCGCCCACAGTTGAAATGCCGGCGCCGACGAGCGGAGGGGGGGACGAGCGGGGCTTCGATCCCCCGCATCGCTGGACCCAGGGACAGGTAAGTGTCCAATTAAAAGTCAGCAGCTGCAGTATTTGTAGCTGCTGACTTTTAATTTTTTTTTTTTTTAATGGACCCCCTGGGTGGAACTCCTCTTTAAATCAAAGCACTGTCTCTCTCTCTTCCTATCTCTCAACGCTGGAACACACTACACAGGGACGTGCAGGCGGCCTTTAATAGTGTGGGGCGTGTACTAAGCCCCCTGAGCCATAATTGGCCAAAGCCACCCTGGCTTTGGCCAATTACAGCTCTCTGTACATACTGCGCTGTGATTGGCCAAGCATGCGGGTCATAGTGCATGCTTGGCCAATCATCAGTCAGCAATGCACTGCGATACCACAGTGAATTATGGGCTATGACGCGCCACTCGAATTTGGCCCATTTCGTTCGTAATTCAACGAACGGCCGAACATGCGATGTTCGAGTCAAACATGGGTTTGATTCGAACTCGAAGCTCATCCCTAGTATCAACCATCTGCATCATGTTAATGCACAAAAAACACACATTTGATGTTCAATAAAGATTTGCTGGGAGCTGCAAAAGATTTTTTAGGATATTTATGATTTATGATAAACGTCGGTACTTTGTCATAGAATACTGCGAATAGCTGCCATAATCCTGGTATATTCTTAAATGGCAAATTGTCCCCTTTCTGATAAAAGTTGCCTCCGTGGTGGATTCACCACAAGATCGCTTTTTTTATTTTTTTATTATCTTTTTATTTAAGTTATTTGCAGCAGTACAAACTATAAAAAAGACATAACATTTGCAATATAACCATACTACAATTAAAATTAGCAAGAATACTCCTTTTCTGGATTTTATACCCCACCCCCCCCCCCCCGCCTCCCTCCCTTCGAGGAGCCGAACCTTTTGCACACCTAGTTCCTAACATACTACCCTTCTCGTTACACTCTCTAAATGTTTCTACTGGAGACTATTTATTCTGTGTCGCGTCTCCTGATTAGGACAGCAGTTACTCATGAACACTAGTGTAGCACTGACGAGGAGCCCACCATCCCTAGTACCCATGGATTCCATAACTTTATAAATTTGTTATAGTTACCCGACCTGGTGAAGAATGTTTTTTTTTCTTTCCACACTTCCACAAGAGTTGATGGTACTGACCCAAACTTCCGGGGTCGGAGGTGTTCTTGATTGCCAAGATTGAGCAATTTTCTTGCTTGATACAAACACCTTGCAACAGCTATTACCGCACTCCTATCGCCTAGTTCAGGGGTCCTCAAACTACGGCCCGCGGGCCACATGCGGCCCGCCGAGGACATTTATCCGGCCCAATCCACCCAGGGCCGGATTCCCGACAATCCAGGCTCGGGCCGGGGCCAGGTCGGCTCGGCTTCGGCAGGGAGCATATCCGCTCCGCTCCGCTCAAGCCGCCTCCCCCACCCCAGTAATGGAGGGCTCCGTGTGCCGCGCTGCATGCTGGGAAGTGTAGTTCCCAGCACAGTCCCGCACGGAGACAGGAGGCGCGAAGAGTGACAGCGCGAGCGGAGGCTTCAAGCAACAGCCTACTAACAAGTGAGGACCCCACTGTCCCCCCACTGTCCCCCTGTCCACCCCACTGTCCCCCTGTCCACCCCTCTGTCCCCCTGTTCACCCCTCTGTCCCCCTGTCCCCCCCTCTGTCCCCCTGTCCACCCCACTGTCCCCCCCTCTGTCCCCCTGTCCACCCCTCTGTCCCCCTGTCCACCCCTCTGTCCCCCTGTCCACCCCTCTGTCCCCCTGTCCACCCCTCTGTCCCCCCCTCTGTCCACCCCTCTGTCCCCCCCTCTGTCCACCCCTCTGTCCACCCCACTGTCCCCCTGTCCACCCCACTGTCCCCCTGTCCACCCCACTGTCCCTCTGTCCCCCTGTCCACCCCTCTGTCCACCCCACTGTCCCCCCCACTGTCCACCCCACTGTCCACCCCACTGTCCACCCCACTGTCCCCCTGTCCACCCCACTGTCCCCCTGTCCACCCCACTGTCCCCCTGTCCACCCCACTGTCCCCCTGTCCACCCCTCTGTCCACCTGTCCACCCCACTGTCCCCCTGTCCACCCCACTGTCCCCCTGTCCACCCCACTGTCCACCCCACTGTCCACCCCACTGTCCCCCTGTCCACCCCACTGTCCCCCTGTCCACCCCACTGTCCCCCTGTCCACCCCTCTGTCCCCCTGTCCACCCCTCTGTCCCCCTGTCCACCCCTCTGTCCCCCTGTCCACCCCACTGTCCACCCCTCTGTCCACCCCACTGTCCACCCCACTGTCCACCCCACTGTCCACCCCACTGTCCACCCCACTGTCCACCCCACTGTCCACCCCACTGTCCACCCCACTGTCCCCCTGTCCACCCCACTGTCTCCCCTGTCCACCCCACTGTCTCCCCTGTCCACACCACTGTCTCCCCTGTCCACACCACTGTCCCCCTGTCCACCCCACTGTCCCCCTGTCCACCCCACTGTCCCCCTGTCCACCCCACTGTCCCCCTGTCCACCCCACTGTCTCCTCTGTCCACCCCACTGTCCACCTGTCCACCCCACTGTCCCCCTGTCCACCCCACTGTCCCCCTGTCCACCCCACTGTCCCCCTGTCCACCCCACTGTCCCCCTGTCCACCCCACTGTCCCCCTGTCCACCCCACTGTCTCCCCTGTCCACCCCACTGTCTCCCCTGTCCACCCCACTGTCTCCTCTGTCCACCCCTCTGTCCCCCTGTCCACCCCACTGTCCCCCTGTCCACCCCACTGTCCCCCTGTCCACCCCACTGTCCCCCTGTCCACCCCACTGTCCACCCCACTGTCCACCCCACTGTCCCCCTGTCCACCCCACTGTCTCCCCTGTCCACCCCACTGTCTCCCCTGTCCACCCCACTGTCTCCCCTGTCCACCCCACTGTCCCCCTGTCCACCCCACTGTCCCCCTGTCCACCCCACTGTCCCCCTGTCCACCCCACTGTCTCCCCTGTCCACCCCACTGTCTCCCCTGTCCACCCCACTGTCTCCCCTTTCCACCCCACTGTCCCCCTGTCCACCCCACTGTCCCCCTGTCCACCCCACTGTCTCCCCTGTCCACCCCACTGTCCCTCTGTCCACCCCACTGTCCACCCCACTGTCCACCCCACTGTTCCCCTGTCCACCCCACTGTCCACCTGTCCACCCCTCTGTCCCCCTGTCCACCCCTCTGTCCCCCTGTCCACCCCTCTGTCCCCCTGTCCACCCCTCTGTCCACCCCTCTGTCCCCCTGTCCCTCTGTCCACCCCTCTGTCCACCCCTCTGTCCACCCCACTGTCCACCCCACTGTCCCCCTGTCCACCCCACTGTCCCCCTGTCCACCCCACTGTCCCCCTGTCCACCCCACTGTCCACCCCACTGTCCACCCCACTGTCCACCCCACTGTCTCCCCTGTCCACCCCACTGTCTCCCCTGTCCACCCCACTGTCCCCCTGTCCACACCACTGTCCCCCTGTCCACCCCACTGTCCACCTGTCCACCCCACTGTCCCCCTGTCCACCCCACTGTCCCCCTGTCCACCCCACTGTCCCCCTGTCCACCCCACTGTCCCCCTGTCCACCCCACTGTCCCCCTGTCCACCCCACTGTCTCCTCTGTCCACCCCACTGTCCACCTGTCCACCCCACTGTCCCCCTGTCCACCCCACTGTCCCCCTGTCCACCCCACTGTCCCCCTGTCCACCCCACTGTCTCCCCTGTCCACCCCACTGTCTCCTCTGTCCACCCCACTGTCTCCTCTGTCCACCCCTCTGTCCCCCTGTCCACCCCACTGTCCCCCTGTCCACCCCACTGTCCCCCTGTCCACCCCACTGTCCCCCTGTCCACCCCACTGTCCCCCTGTCCACCCCACTGTCCACCCCACTGTCCACCCCACTGTCCCCCTGTCCACACCACTGTCCCCCTGTCCACCCCACTGTCCACCTGTCCACCCCACTGTCCCCCTGTCCACCCCACTGTCCCCCTGTCCACCCCACTGTCCCCCTGTCCACCCCACTGTCCCCCTGTCCACCCCACTGTCCCCCTGTCCACCCCACTGTCTCCTCTGTCCACCCCACTGTCTCCCCTGTCCACCCCACTGTCTCCCCTGTCCACCCCACTGTCCCCCTGTCCACCCCACTGTCCCCCTGTCCACCCCACTGTCTCCCCTGTCCACCCCACTGTCTCCCCTGTCCACCCCACTGTCTCCCCTGTCCACCCCACTGTCCCCCTGTCCACCCCACTGTCCCCCTGTCCACCCCACTGTCTCCCCTGTCCACCCCACTGTCCCTCTGTCCACCCCACTGTCCACCCCACTGTCCACCCCACTGTTCCCCTGTCCACCCCACTGTCCACCCCTCTGTCCCCCTGTCCACCCCTCTGTCCCCCTGTCCACCCCTCTGTCCCCCTGTCCACCCCTCTGTCCACCCCTCTGTCCCCCTGTCCCTCTGTCCACCCCTCTGTCCACCCCACTGTCCCCCTGTCCACCCCACTGTCCCCCTGTCCACCCCACTGTCCACCCCACTGTCCCCCCTGTCCCCCCCACTGTCCCCCCCACTGTCCCCCTGTCCACCCCACTGTCCCCCTGTCCACCCCACTGTCCCCCTGTCCACCCCTCTGTCCACCCCACTGTCCCCCTGTCCACCCCACTGTCCACCTGTCCACCCCACTGTCCCCCTGTCCACCCCACTGTCCCCCTGTCCACCCCACTGTCCCCCTGTCCACCCCACTGTCCCCCTGTCCACCCCACTGTCTCCCCTGTCCACCCCACTGTCTCCCCTGTCCACCCCTCTGTCCCCCTGTCCACCCCTCTGTCCCCCTGTCCACCCCTCTGTCCACCCCTCTGTCCACCCCACTGTCCCCCTGTCCACCCCACTGTCCCCCTGTCCACCCCACTGTCCCCCTGTCCCCCTGTCCACCCCACTGTCCACCCCACTGTCCACCCCACTGTCTCCCCTGTCCACCCCACTGTCTCCCCTGTCCACCCCACTGTCCCTCTGTCCACCCCACTGTCCCCCTGTCCACCCCACTGTCCCCCTGTCCACCCCACTGTCCACCCCACTGTCCCCCCTGTCCCCCCCACTGTCCCCCCCACTGTCCCCCTGTCCACCCCACTGTCCCCCTGTCCACCCCACTGTCCCCCTGTCCACCCCTCTGTCCCCCTGTCCACCCCTCTGTCCACCCCACTGTCCCCCTGTCCACCCCACTGTCCACCTGTCCACCCCACTGTCCCCCTGTCCACCCTACTGTCCCCCTGTCCACCCCACTGTCCCCCTGTCCACCCCACTGTCTCCCCTGTCCACCCCTCTGTCCCCCTGTCCACCCCTCTGTCCCCCTGTCCACCCCTCTGTCCACCCCTCTGTCCACCCCACTGTCCCCCTGTCCACCCCACTGTCCCCCTGTCCACCCCACTGTCCCCCTGTCCACCCCACTGTCCACCCCACTGTCCACCCCACTGTCTCCCCTGTCCACCCCACTGTCTCCCCTGTCCACCCCACTGTCTCCCCTGTCCACCCCACTGTCCCCCTGTCCACCCCACTGTCTCCCTGTCCACCCCACTGTCCACCTGTCCTGTCCACCCCACTGTCTCCCTGTCCACCCCACTGTCCCCCTGTCCACCCCACTGTCCCCCTGTCCACCCCACTGTCCACCCCACTGTCCACCCCACTGTCTCCCCTGTCCACCCCACTGTCTCCCCTGTCCACCCCACTGTCTCCCCTGTCCACCCCACTGTCTCCCCTGTCCACCCCACTGTCCCCCTGTCCACCCCACTGTCTCCCTGTCCACCCCACTGTCCACCTGTCCACCCCACTGTCCCCCTGTCCACCCCACTGTCCCCCTGTCCACCCCACTGTCCCCCTGTCCACCCCACTGTCTCCCCTGTCCACCCCACTGTCCCCCTGTCCACCCCACTGTCCCCCTGTCCCCCCCTCTGTCCCCCTGTCCACCCCACTGTCCCCCTGTCCACCCCACTGTCCCCCTGTCCACCCCACTGTCCCCCTGTCCACCCCACTGTCCCCCTGTCCACCCCACTGTCTCCCCTGTCCACCCCACTGTCTCCCCTGTCCACCCCACTGTCCCCCTGTCCACCCCACTGTCCCCCTGTCCCCCCCTCTGTCCCCCTGTCCACCCCACTGTCCCCCTGTCCACCCCACTGTCCCCCTGTCCACCCCACTGTCTCCCCTGTCCACCCCACTGTCCCTCTGTCCACCCCTCTGTCCCCCTGTCCACCCCTCTGTCCACCCCACTGTCCCCCTGTCCACCCCACTGTCCCCCTGTCCACCCCACTGTCCCCCTGTCGAACCCCACTGTCCCCCTGTCCACCCCACTGTCCACCCCACTGTCCACCCCACTGTCCACCCCACTGTCTCCCCTGTCCACCCCACTGTCTCCCCTGTCCACCCCACTGTCCCCCTGTCCACCCCACTGTCCACCCCACTGTCCCCCTGTCCACCCCACTGTCTCCCCTGTCCACCCCACTGTCCCCCTGTCCACCCCACTGTCTCCCCTGTCCACCCCACTGTCCCCCTGTCCACCCCACTGTCCCCCTGTCCACCCCACTGTCCCCCTGTCCCCCCCCCTCTGTCCCCCTGTCCACCCCACTGTCCCCCTGTCCACCCCACTGTCTCCCCTGTCCACCCCACTGTCCCCCTGTCCACCCCACTGTCTCCCCTGTCCACCCCACTGTCTCCCCTGTCCACCCCACTGTCTCCCCTGTCCACCCCACTGTCCCTCTGTCCACCCCTCTGTCCCCCTGTCCACCCCTCTGTCCCCCTGTCCACCCCTCTGTCCCCCTGTCCACCCCTCTGTCCCCCTGTCCACCCCACTGTCCACCCCTCTGTCCCCCTGTCCCTCTGTCCACCCCTCTGTCCACCCCTCTGTCCACCCCACTGTCCCCCTGTCCACCCCACTGTCCCCCTGTCCACCCCACTGTCCACCCCACTGTCCCCCCCACTGTCTCCCCTGTCCCCCCCACTGTCCCCCCCACTGTCCCCCTGTCCACCCCACTGTCCCCCTGTCCACCCCACTGTCCCCCTGTCCACCCCTCTGTCCACCCCACTGTCCCCCTGTCCACCCCACTGTCCACCTGTCCACCCCACTGTCCCCCTGTCCACCCCACTGCCCCCCTGTCCACCCCACTGTCTCCCCTGTCCACCCCACTGTCTCCCCTGTCCACCCCACTGTCCCCCTGTCCACCCCACTGTCCCCCTGTCCACCCCACTGTCCCCCTGTCCACCCCACTGTCCCCCTGTCCACCCCACTGTCCCTCTGTCCCCCCCTCTGTCCACCCCTCTGTCCCCCTGTCCACCCCACTGTCCACCCCTCTGTCCCCCTGTCCACCCCACTGTCCCCCTGTCCACCCTACTGTCCCCCTGTCCACCCCACTGCCCCCCTGTCCACCCCACTGTCTCCCCTGTCCACCCCACTGTCTCCCCTGTCCACCCCACTGTCCCCCTGTCCACCCCACTGTCCCCCTGTCCACCCCACTGTCCCCCTGTCCACCCCACTGTCCCTCTGTCCCCCCCTCTGTCCACCCCTCTGTCCCCCTGTCCACCCCACTGTCCACCCCTCTGTCCCCCTGTCCACCCCACTGTCCCCCCCTCTGTCCCCCTGTCCACCCCACTGTCCCCCTGTCCACCCCACTGTCCCCCTGTCCACCCCACTGTCCCCCTGTCCACCCCACTGTCTCCCCTGTCCACCCCACTGTCCCCCTGTCCACCCCACTGTCCCCCTGTCCACCCCTCTGTCCACCCCACTGTCCCCCTGTCCACTCCACTGTCCACCTGTCCACCCCACTGTCCCCCTGTCCACCCCACTGTCCCCCTGTCCACCCCACTGTCTCCCCTGTCCACCCCACTGTCCCCCTGTCCACCCCACTGTCCCCCCCTCTGTCCCCCTGTCCACCCCACTGTCCCCCCCTCTGTCCCCCCCTCTGTCCACCCCTCTGTCCACCCCTCTGTCCCCCTGTCCACCCCTCTGTCCCCCTGTCCACCCCACTGTCCCCCCCTCTGTCCCCCTGTCCACCCCTCTGTCCCCCTGTCCACCCCTCTGTCCCCCTGTCCACCCCTCTGTCCACCCCACTGTCCCACTGTCCACCCCACTGTCCCCCCCACTGTCCCCCCCACTGTCCCCCTGTCCACCCCACTGTCCCCCCCTCTGTCCACCCCACTGTCCCCCTGTCCCCCCCACTGCCCCCCCCTCTGTCCACCCCACTGTCCCTCTGTCCACCCCTCTGTCCCCCTGTCCACCCCTCTGTCCCCCTGTCCACCCCTCTGTCCCCCTGTCCACCCCTCTGTCCCCCTGTCCACCCCTCTGTCCCCCTCCCTGTCCGTCCCTCTGTCCCCCTGTCCATCCCACTGTCCACCCCTCTGTCCATCCCACTGTCCCCCTGTCCACCCCACTGTCCCCCCCCCCCCTCTTTCCCTCTGTCCCCCCCTCTGTCCCCCTGTCCACCCCACTGTCCCCCTGTCCACCCATCCCCTCTGTCCATCCCACTGACCCCCTGTCCATCCCCTATATATATTATTATTTATTATTGATTCTTTTATTCTTTTGCACTACAAAAAAGATGTGTGCATAGGAATTTAGGAATTAGTTCATATTTTTTTTAAACTATAGTGCGGCCCCCCCAACAGTCTGAGGGACCGTGAACTGGCCCCCTGTCTAAAAAGTTTGAGGACCCCTGGCCTAGTTCTTTGCTTATGTAACCCAGAATACATATTTTAGGTACGGGCTCTAATTTGACTCTAAACGTGGTGTTAATTATTTCTAAGATCTCATGCCAATATCTAACCAGTTTTGGGCATCTCCACGTCATATGTGTTAAGTCCCCTGTGTCGCGACATCTAGGGCACTCATCATTGGGCCTACATCCAAACATATATAATTTCTTAGGGGTGTAATAAGCTCTATGCATTAGTAACAGGTGTGAGGCTTTTTGTGATGGAGAGATCGATGTCTCTGGGCCTAGTTCTAATATTCTCTTCCACTGAACATCTGTTATTTGCCCCACATCTGCCTCCCATCTGTCCCTACTCCCAAAGGGCCCCGCCTGAGTGATGATTCTGTTCATTAATTGAGCCTATATCTCAGCTATAAGTCCCTTGGTGGTGTCTGATTTGATTATTTTTTGTAGTAATGAGATCTTGCTTCAAGCGAGCGGCTGAGCACTAAACTGTTTACCCAGAGCATGTCTAATCTGTAGGTAGCTGTAAAATATTTGATTTGGTATCCCATACTCTTGCCTCAGATCCTCAAATGATTTTAAGGTATCCCCCTCATACATCTGGATCGACGGACTCAAGCCCCATCTCTCCCACAGCTTGTTTTTGTCTATGTTATTAATTTATGTAGATATTTGTTATTCCAGATTGGTGAATATTCTGAGATTCCATTATACCCCATGATTTTTCTAACTGTCTGCCAAACTTTAATAATCATCTTAGGTGTCGGGATCTCCTCTGGCCGTGAGCCTGCCTCTAGTGCCTCAACTAATGAATTATGCAGATTCCCCTGTAGCATATTTTTGGCGTTATAATTTCCTCCTCCCCCTCTGGCGCATCCCCCCAACTGTTGTAGCTGGGCTGCCAAATAATAACAGAACGTATAAGGAACGCCCAATCCCCCCTCCGTGTCAGGGCGCTGCAGCGTTTGCAGGGCGATCCTGGCCTGTTCTTTTTTCCATATTAGCTCCTTAAAGAGAGCTTGGATCTTTTGGAACCACTTCTCTTCGATCCAAGTCGGTGAGTTGTGGAATAAATACAACAGCTGCGGCAGCCATATCATTTTGGCCAGATCAGCCCGTCCCGCCATGGACAGGGGTAGTCTACTCCAAATATCACATTTTTTCTTGAATTTCAGTAGTAAAGGGGCAAAATTATCCTCGATAAACAAATTAGCACTATGCCAAGATATTTCATTTTCTCTGTAATCTTTAACTGGGGGATTCCCACCGAGGTAGAGCCATCCAATGGGTCAACTGGCAACTCCCAGTTAATAGATAAACTTGAGAAGTTGCCAAATTCCTCAACTATGTGCATCACTTTCTCCAAGGAGGATCCCGTATCTCCCAGGAAAAATAACACGTCATCTGCATATAGCGCTATCCTTTCTTCACCCCATTTCCTCTGAAATCCCCGTAACTCAGCCGATGCACTCACCGCTTCCGCTAAAGGCTCCATAGCTAGAATGAATAAGAGGGAGGACAGAGAGCACCCCTGTCTTGTCCCCCTCTCAAGCAGAAAACGCTCTGAGTAACTGTTGTTTATTTTGAGCCTAGCGCTTGGGCGATTGTATAGCAATTTCAACCAACTGATAAATACCGGGCCGAATCCGAACCTCTCCAGTGACCACCAGAGGTACTCCCACTCAAGGCTATCAAAGGCCTTGGCCGTGTCCAGGGACAAGATAGCGCTAGAACACGTATTTTCTGTTGGCCCCTGGAGGTTCAAATACGCCCTTCTGATATTTGTGCTAGTGGACCGAATGCACAAGTTTTGCAATACATTTATTTAATCTAGATGCCAGCGCTCTTGCAATGATTTTAACATCGGAGCACAATAGTAATATAGGCCTGTAGGAGGAAACTTCTGATTGGTCCTTAACTTCCTTCGGTATTACTACTATATTAGCCTCTGTCATTGAGGAGGGCAGCCTACCCTCCTTTGCCGCCCACTCCAACACCCACTCCAACACCTCTAGGAGCTCCGAGAGCAGGACCTCTCTGTATTGCTTATAATTCTCCAGTGGTAACCCGTCTGGGCCCGGGGATTTCTTACCAGACAGCTCAGCAACTGCTCTTTGCAGCTCCTCTAAGGTCAGAGGGGACTCCATCTCTCTCCTTTCTACCTCCGAAAGTACAGGTAAGTCAACTCCCTCCAGGAACCTATCCATGTCGCGCCTGTCTGAACGCTGGCACGACCTGTACAGGTCCCTACAAAATGTAGAAAAAGCCTCCAAGACTGCCTCGGGTTCAGATGTAATCTCTCCATATGTGGTCCTAATTGAGGAGATAGCTGGAGGAGATGTGTTGGACTTAACTAAGAGTACAAGCATACGACCCGTCTTTTCCCCTTCTCCAAAGTAAATTTTGTCTCTGAAAGAGCCTCTTGTTCTCAGTTTTTCTATTAATTACTTATTTATACTCTTGCTGCCTCTTGAGCCATATTTCATGTTTCCCTGGGGTTGGGTCTGTCACATACTGTGCTTCCGATTCCATCACTTCTTTTCTAGCCCTAGCCTCCAGTTCCCTTGACTTGTTCTTTATTTTTACCTCCTGCTGGTGTAGTAACCCCCTAAGAAAGGCTTTTAAGGTGTCCCACACTACCCCCACTGATGCAGTGCCAGAGTTAAGTGCTACAAATTCTTTTAATCTAAGGGCCATTTCTACTGGGCTCCCCATCAGGTCCAACCACAATGGATTTATTGTCCACATTTTTTGATAATATCTATCTCTTAAGTTTATAGTTAATGTTAAGGGAGACTGGTCTGATATTCCTCTTGGTAAGTACTCTATTTTTTTTGTTAATTGCAGAGCTTCACTATTACCCATTGCCATATCTATACGTGAAAGGGTAGAATATGACCCTGAGTAGCAGGAATACTGCTGGGTATTTGGGTTATGAGATCTCCACAGATCGCACCATCCCATCTCCCCAAAGATTTGGCCCAAATGCCCCTCTGATACCCTTTCTGGTCGGGACACTGGCGGAAACCTATCTAAGCTGCTATCAAGAACTGCATTGAAGTTAATCGGGATATCTGCCTTATCCTCCACAAACTTTAATAAATCAAGCAAAATCTCAGTTTTAAACGGGGGGCGGGGGGGGGGGGGTGTATAGACATTTGCTATCACAAAGGGTTTGTTTTCTATCAAACAACTCAAAAAAACATAACACCCCAATGGGTCTATCCGGACATCCCTGCAGGAAAATGATACCCCTCTCCCCACCAATACACTCACCCCTCTAGAATAGGAGGAGTAACCTGAATGGTACTTTGCCTGGAATTTATTGCTCCGAATTAATAATTTGGTATCATTGGTGAGGTGGGTTTCCTGCAGGCATATCAGTTCGATACCATAGGTCTCCAAAACTGAAAACACAGTTGCTCTTTTAGTAGGATCGCCCATGCCCCTAATTTTCCAAGATCCTAGGTTTAGTGTTTTAAAAAACATCTAGGTAAAAAATAAATAAATAAATAGAACCAATAATTAACCACTTCGTTACCCGCCCATAGTCAAATGAGAAAAGAAAAAGACCCCTCAAAGAGTGGTGGGACTTTGAAGGCAACGGAAATAAGAATATAAATAAAAAACGGGTTTTATTATTACAATTGTATAAAATTATACATATTGACAAGAGTTTATCCAAATACAAACATGTAAATCAATTTGACAGTAAAAACAATGTTCTGCTGGTGAATGAACAAACGGTGTATTCATATAGTCTTCTACCTGGGCCTACGCGTTTCGGGACTGTTGAAGTCCCTTCATCAGGGGCAAAATGGTAAGCAGACTTTACACTAGTAAAACATGAAATATCATAATTAGGTACAATTGTATTGAACATGTTTACTGCACTTAACATCATTCCAGGAAGGGGGAAAAAAAAAAAAAAAAAAAAAAACTACACACCCAAGCATGAAGAGGAGAGGAGACCAACCGTCGGAGACACTCTCAGGGGCAGCTACGCATCAGACGCCAGAAAACCAAATAGGGAAACAGGCGTGTCTCTGGCCCCACCTTCTCCACACTGGTCCCAATGTATCACCACAAAAGGGGGACAACGCTACCTCAAAGGTCCCAGCGACCAGAGGATCAAGAAGAGAGGGGAGGGAGAAGAGGGGATTATCTGAAAATACAAAAAAAGAGAGGAGAGGAGGCCTTATGTGCTGAGATGTTAAGAAAAGGGGGCTTATAAGGTAATTGGATGTATATCTGCAGAAGACGCATAATGACATGCGTCGGAGCAGCAATATGACCATATATTTTAAGAAGCATGCAAATTGCACGGTATGCGGATATTCACAAAAAACAGTTCAGAAAATAATCTCAGCATACAAAACTTACCCCAATATTGGTATGTAGAAAATATATCCAGTAGCAAGTAAGAGAAGCAAGTGTACTAAAAGCGCTAACTCAGCTGCAGTTGCAATGGTGAGTAAAGACCTCATCTAGGGAAATCTGAAAAGGAGTGGAGAAAGTGGTGGTTGAGTATAATGCAGGCCAGTGTGTGTAGTCATGGTGTCTCATGGCAGGCACATAGAAGGGCGTATTCGTGTGACGAGAGTAAGATAAAATGAAGGTGATCCTGGAGGCTAGTGCAGGAGAAGCCTTACCTAAGTATGGTGGTTACTGGCCGCCTTGCATCGCCGCCGCCGTGTCAGACAGTGACACCGGCACGGGCGTAAGGGGGTGGGGTATAAGAGGAGAAGGAGGAAGTGGGTGCGGCGATGATTGGCGTGGGATCCCGCCAATCATAACGCCGCTCCTATTAGTCACAGGTGCCAGGGGAATCCTACAGCGTCGACAGACGCTGAAAGGGAGAACCCGTGGCAACGTAGTGTAGGAGGAGGAGAGGGGAGTGGCTGCGGCAATGATTGGCGTGGGATTCGGCCAATCATACCGCAACTCCGATCAACTGTAGATGCCAGGGGAATCCCACAGCGTCAACAGACGCTGAGAAAGGGAAACCATGGCAATAAGCAGACACAACTCAGGATCACATCATTCCCCGCTGCTATCCAAAGGGGGGCTGCCCAGGAAGCAGTACTACTCCAGCAAAAACGCTGGAGCGGAGAGATGCACAGAAACACAGGACATCTCTAATTTCAAAGATGGGGGGGAGGGGGCCCAAACAAGGGTAACCAGCCACTTCACCGATGCACCTGCATAAATGTGTGCCTGGCAAAACAATACAAATCACCCCTAAAGGGGAGGTGTGTAGTTGGTGTATAGACAAAAAGATATAATGGGGAATGTTCACCAAGGTCGTCACATGGACATCGCAGGGGCAGAGGGACCCTGGGCGGAGACTGCACGGCACCCCCCCACGTGGGGCCGTGGGGGGGGGTCATGCAGAGACCGTCCACCGACGCAGAAAAGGGAACCGTGAATAGCGGGCATGGTCTGGCAGAAAAAGAACTGCCAGGCGTACCGCGAGTATGTTCCGGGCACCCATAAGTAGGCCCCCCGAAGGACATAAGGTTCCAGGGGGGCCCACATGCGCCGGGCGGGACAAGAGGGGGTCAGAGCTGCGGCTGACAGATGTAGCCCAAAAGTGATCGACAGTGTGTCTCAAATCATGGCATGCCTGTGCGTGACAAAGGAAAGAGGGGGGGGGGGAAAGGGAGAGGGGGGGGGGGAAGAAAATAAAAACAAAAACAACATGAAACAAAATTCAAAAGGGAAAACATACATGAGGGCAATAGGGATAGACATGACAGTCTCAGTATTTTATAGATCTTTCTCGCAAACCCCAGAGGAGAAACCTTCTAAAAAGGGTCTAAAACTCAAATGATCGTTGAGACCAGGGGGTGAGGTGGCGGCAAGGTCTGCGATCCAACGAGCCTCCCGTTGCAGCAAGGCCTTGTTCCAATCACCACCCCTCGGACTCGGATGCACTCTGTCCAGGATTAGAAAATAGATGTTGGGAAAGGTACCGTGGTGCACATTCGCCACATGTCTCCCCAGTGGGAGTTCAGGATTCGCTTTCCTCATGGCAGAAATATGCCGTGAGGCTCGCAATGAAAATTTTTGTTTAGTCTTACCTACATAGAATTGGAGGCACTGGCAAACTAAAAGATATATCACGCCCTCTGTTTTGCAGTTAGCAAAATGGCGTGGTCTATATGGATGTCCATTGGGGAGGGTCACATGTTGTTGTGTATTCATGAATCTACATGTGGAGCATCCTCCACATGTGAAAGTTCCAAACCTCTTACAGGGGTCCCCGTGTGTTTCACCAGTAAACTCACTGCGGACTAAATGGTCACGCAGGGAACTGGTACGCCGGTAGGTGATTGCCGGTCGGGCAGGTAAGTATGGCGTAGATTATTATCGGAGTGCAAAAGATGCCAGTGTTTGTTGAGGATGGATTTAATAGATTCATGTTGATTTGTGAACCGCATGATGATCCTAGTAGTGGGGTCCATATTGGCCTTCTTCTGAGAGCCAGAAAGGAGTTCCCACCTAGTGTGTCTATTAGCACGTTTAAACGCTTTTTTCAGGAGTGTAGATGAATAGCCCCTCAGAAGTAGTCTCTCTCTGAGAGCGGCAGCTTCACTTAGATAAGATTGTTGGTCAGAGCAATTCCGTCTCAGCCGCAAATATTGGCTGTAGGGAATCGCTCGGATAAGTGGTTGGGGGTGGGAACTAGAGGCGTGTAAGATGGTGTTGCCAGCGGTAGGTTTTCGGAAAAGGCTGCTGGAGAGCGTTCCATCAGGGTTCTTGCTGATGGTTGTGTCCAAGAATGTAATATTGTGTGCACTATGGGTCACGGTAAACTTTAAATTGAAATCGTTGAACTGCATCATATGGATGCATTCATTAAGTTGGTTTTCGGAACCCTCCCATAACACCAAAATGTCGTCTATATAACGATACCATGCGACTATGTGTTGAGTGTGCGATCTGAAGGCCTCATCAGAAAGGAAGGACTGCTCCCACTCCCCCAGGTACAGGTTGGCGTAGGACGGGGCACAGGAGGTCCCCATTGCCACGCCCTGCACCTGGAGGAAGTGGGAGCCATCAAAAGAAAAAACATTATGATAAAGGATGAACTCCAGGGCCATAACGACAAATTCACAGAGTTTTTTGTCATCTCTATGAGTTTGAGTGATGAAATGTCTGACCACAGTCAGCCCTAAATGGTGGGGAATTGAGCTATAAAGGGCCTCAACGTCGATGGCTACCAGTAGTGACTGTGCTGAGACATGTAGGCCTTCCAGGGATTGTAACAGGTGGATAGTGTCACGTACGTAAGAGGGCAAGTTTTCCACGAAAGGTTTGAGGTAAGAGTCTACAAAGAGACTCAAGTGTTCAGTAATAGCTCCGTTACCGGAGACTATGGGTCTACCTGGTGGAGTTGTACAGTTTTTATGAACTTTGGGTAGACAATAGAACGTTGGAATTTTGGGAAATTTTATTCGTAAAAATTCCCAAGTGTCCTGATCGATGATGCCCTGTGAAAAGGCACCATCAACCAGGGCATAAAATTGGATCTCAAATTTCGTGATGTTGGATCTGGGTATAGGTTTGTACCAGTCCCGATTAGACAACACTTTCTGGCACATGTTTTTGTATTGCTCGTTGGTCATGATCACAATATTGCCCCCCTTGTCGGAGGGCTTGATGACCAAGGAGTGACATTTTTTCAGAGTATTTAGAGCGAGCATTTCGGAAGGGGATATGTTCCCGATCCTTTTGTGTATTTTAAGTTTTTGAATTTCAGATGTAACCATAGTAACGAAAGACGACAAATTGGGGTTGGAGCTCAGGGGAGGGAATTTATCCGATTTGTTCTTGAATTTTGTGTTGGCATGAGATGGAATGGTTGATTCCATAGGTATATCGGCAAGGAGAGAATCTAAGTCAATAGTGTCTATCAAATTAGGGGGGTCCTCATCCTCCAACAACGACAAAAGGACATCTAAGTCTCTGTCGTGTTGTTCCTTGATGGTTTCGGGTTTGGTTTTAGCCTTAGAATACATGCTCTTTAATAACAATTTGCGAGCGAACAAGTTAAGGTCTTTGATAACTTCAAAAGTATCAAGGTTAGAGCTAGGGCAAAAACTTAGACCCCTGGACAGTAAAGATTTCTCATCATCGGATAGCGTATAGTCAGAAAGGTTGATGATGTTTCTGTCATCGACATCTATGGTGTTAGATTTAGTCCTTGTTAGGTTTTTGGTTTGGGAATAGCGCCCTGGGGAAAAAATCGACTTTGTCCCACCTCCCTCCTGGATATTGCGCTCGCACTAGATTGCGAGAGCTGAACAGTCGTGTGTGCAGAGGGGGCGATGTTGCTGTTAGGGGTTCCTGTAGGTGGGTGGGGGTCCTCAATGCATGCACCGCTGTTACTTGGTATTTGTGAAGTGGATGAAGCATTATCGACAGGATGGTCGGGATAATATTTCTTATGTGCATTCCCCCCTTCCCCAGACAGGGGGCGTTTAGGTTTATTGTGCCTGTTCCTGTTCCGATTACGAGAAAAGGAGGAGGCAGAAGCAGAGGAATTGATAGAGGAGTCAGATCCGCATTCCACAGTGGATTTAGCTAGGCCTCTGTTTTTGGAATTGGAGGTGTAGTTATTTTGGGTCCACTTGTATGCTCTCCCTTCCTGGAAGGACAATTTGTCGCGCCAGAACTTTTTATCTTTTTTGCGGAGAGTTTCAGTGGTAATTTGATCCAAATGAGTCTTAATTCTTTCCTCATGTTCCTTTAATGAGGGGAGACTTTTAAAGGATTGTAACTTCACGTATATGTTATCAATCTCTTTATCAAGGGCCAAACTGCGGGTCTTATATTCCTCTATAAGCATCCTCATCATCTTGCGTGTGCACGCCTGTAGGTTATCCTCCCACTGTTTTTTGAAAACGGGGCTAATATTGTCGATCAGGGGGAAGATTTGAATGCGCAATCCATAAGGATTGATATCCTCTCTGATATATCTTTCAAAATTGTCAATGTGCCAGAAAAATGCAGCTTTTTTCTCCACATATTTGCTTAATTGGTTGCAAAGGGAGGACAATTCTGATTGAACTGCTTCTCCTTCCTCATGGTTTTTAGAATAATCTGCCATAAGGACCGTCCAACTTGAACCCTGAAACATATTGATATCGTCTCTTGGAGTAGAATAAAGGGAGAGCACTAAAGATTGAAAACAAAATACTGATAGAAGGAAGTACTTACATATACAATAGGAAATTCCTAGATGAAAAATGACAAAAATGACATGTAAAACACAAAGTAACTAGCCAGTAATAATAATTTAGATTAGGTAAAGAGAGAGTTTGTGGCAGAGCTGGATGGAAAAGAGGGGTATGGGTATTTGCTACCCGGATTCTAGAATCAGCAAGAGAAAAAGGGTACCATCCAACAGTGTCACAAGAGTTGCCACCATCCCTAGCATACGAGAAAAGAAAAAGACCCCTCAAAGAGTGGTGGGACTTTGAAGGCAACGGAAATAAGAATATAAATAAAAAACGGGTTTTATTATTACAATTGTATAAAATTATACATATTGACAAGAGTTTATCCAAATACAAACATGTAAATCAATTTGACAGTAAAAACAATGTTCTGCTGGTGAATGAACAAACGGTGTATTCATATAGTCTTCTACCTGGGCCTACGCGTTTCGGGACTGTTGAAGTCCCTTCATCAGGGGCAAAATGGTAAGCAGACTTTACACTAGTAAAACATGAAATATCATAATTAGGTACAATTGTATTGAACATGTTTACTGCACTTAACATCATTCCAGGAAGGGGGGAAAAAAAAAAAATGATGGCCTGAGATGGGATCTCCCATCCTGGGTGGCCGTCATATGACGTCCTGGGCTTCCCGGCTGTCTAGGGGGTGCGCGCGGCATTGCTCGGGACCCGGTGCGTGTGCCCGGCGGCCGCGATTGCTGCCGGGCACCCGCAAATGCCCGTTAACTGAACAGGACCATGGATCAGTGTGTGTAAACACACAGATCCACGTCCTGTCAGGTGAGAGGAGACCGATCTGTGTTCCCAGTACAGAGGAACATTGATCGGTCTCCTTCCCTTGTGAGTCCCCTCCCCCTACAGTTAGAATCACTCCCCTAGGAAACACATTTAACCCCTCGTGTCCCCCTAGTGGTTAACCCCTTCCCTGCCTGTCACATTTATACAGTAATCAATGCAATTTTCTAGCATTGATCGCTGTATAAATGTGAATGGTCCCAAAAATGTGTCAAAAGTGTCCAATGTGTCCGCCATAAGATCGCAGTCATGAAAAAAAAAAAAATCGCAGATCGCCGCCATTACTAGTAAAAAAAATAAATAAATATATATTTTTTTAAATGCCATAAATCTATCCCGTATTTTGTAGACGCTATAACTTTTGCGCAAAACCAATATACGCTTATTGCAATTTTTTTTTTTACCAAAAATATGTAGAACAATACGTATCGGCCTAAACTGAGGAAAAAATTTTGTTTTTTTTTTAAAAATTGGGATATTTATTATAGCAAAAAGTAAAAAATATTGTTTTTTTTTTTCAAAATTGTCACTCTTCTTTTGTTTTATAGCGCAAAAAATAAAAAACGCTGAGGTGATCAAATACCACCAAAAGAAAGCTCTATTTGTGGGGAAAAAAGGACGTCAATTTTGTTTGGGTACAACATTGCACGACCGTGCAATTGTCGTTTAAAATGCGACAGTGCTGAAAACTAAAAATTGGTCTGGGAAGGAAGGGGGTGAAAATGCCCTGTATTGAGGTGGTTAAACAGAAATAAAAAATTGTTCATATGTGCATATGTGTCTCCCAAAATTACCGTCTTAATAGTAAGTGTGTCAAAAAGGAAGACAGAACGAAAGAGAGACAGGAGGTCCCCATGACCGATACCGAATCTACACTCTCCTTCTGTACTACTTCTAATTGTGTGCAAACTACGTGTGCATGTGTACTTTATTCTTATAGAACCCCTTCCTGTTAGTGATTGTGTCATATAGACTCCTCCTAGTCTGACCCTACTCCCCCCCCAAGACCCTCCCCCCTTTTTTAATTTGTATGCCACCCAACTCTGGTGCTTATTTCGAAGTCCCCCCTCTATTCTTACCCGCCTAACTCCTACCCATCTCCACCCCTCCCACCCCACTCTCAGTCCACCCTCCCGCCCCACTTGTGCTTGCCTACCTAGGCTAACCCCTGGGGTTGTATGCGTGACCATTTCCCACTCTACTCCCCATTCATCCCACTCATACCACCCCTCTGTTATGTGTTGTTGTGTATTAATGTTGTTCCTCCCCCTCCACCCCCCTCCCACCAAAACCAAAACAATCCAAAACATACCCACTAGTGCACAACCTACCACATACATTATAACTCTATCCTACTTGTACCTCCCCCTCCCATCCCCACGGTCCATCTCTTGTACATTTATATCCCACCAGTCTATAAATTCTTTTTATTTTCTTCAAACTATCTTGCCGCCTCAGTTGGTGTATCAAAAAACTGGGTTCCCCCAGCTGTCATAATTCTCAAGCGTGCAGGATACAATAGGCCGTACTTCATTTTATGTTTCTGCAGAGAGCGTTTAATCTCTATGAAGTCTGCTCTTCGTTTTGCAATGTTGGGGAGTAGTCTGGGTAAAATGAAATCCTAACGCCCTTTAAAAAAAATATTCCCCATCTCCCTGGCTCTTCTTAGGAGGATCTCCTTGTCCTTGTAGTTAAGAAATTTTAGAAGGATTGACCGGGGGCGCCCGCCCGATGGCGGTGCCCTGGCAGGGACTCTATGGGCTCTCTCTATTAAGAACTGTGGTGAAAAAATGTCTTCCCCAAATGTCTCCTTGAACCATTTCTCTAGGAACTCAGCAGGCTGGGGGCCTTCAACCATCTCTGGGAGTCCCACCACTCGCACATTACTCCTGCGTGTCCTGCCCAATTTTGAGGCTTGAAGGGCCATTAGCTCTCTCATTGCTTTAATTTCCTGTTTTAAGGGGAAAAAATCGTCTTCAATTAAGCTCAATCTCTCCTCTAGGGCACTTGTCCTTTCCCCAACTTTCTTCAAATCCTGGCCCATCACCAGCAGTTCCTCCTTAATTCCCCCAATTTGTTCAGATAGACTATTCAATGAACATTTGCATGCGTTTACCACCATTAGTATATCCCTTAGCATTGGTTCTGATTCTTCCTGTGTATGAGGTGTTGGTTCAACAGGGAGTGGTAGGCTCTCACTTTCTGCCCCCCTGCTATCTGCCATTTTTGTGCCTGTTAATACTGTGGCCTTCTGACCCTGACCTTGGCTCTTTCTGTCCTGTGAGGGTCCCAGTTGGGCCTTTACAGCTGACTACGGGGGTCCATTATTGGGTGACTTTCCAGGAGTATGGGCAAATCTCTCCAATTTAGCCGCCACAGCAGCCTGGTTCCCTTTTTCCTTTGCTGAATGTGTTGCCAAAGATCCACTATTCTCCTGCTGTGCCTGCTCCTCTCCCTTCTTTCTAGTCATATTGTTTGCTTGTGAGCGACGGACCAGGAGGGCACAGAACAAAAAGAAAGAGAAAAAAATAAATTCCTTTCCTTTCCACTTCCAGCTCACATAAGACCACTGGACCACGCTATAAATTTCAATATCCAGGTAATAAAGCTATAATTCCAACACTGGTTCGCTTGTCATAGCAGCACACAGCACTATAGTGCTATAGCTTAGTCCCAGCTAAGCATATGTAACAAACATAGGTAACACCTTCAAAATGGGCTACTCAGTGCTTAAATTAAAAAAAAAAAAAAAAGTTAGGTTTGCGCTTCTCGGTGCTTATCTGGTTTATATGATTTATATATAATGTCCTAGGCATATCCAAACACAGCTCACAAGTTGCAATTTACAGTCTCAGGCTCTTAGCTTCACACCATAAGGCAGCAGCGGGGGGGGGGGGGAGAAAAAAAACAAGAATACAAATACTTTGTCACTAGTTTATGTCAATCCCTCCTGTGCCAGGATTAAATAGCTGGAAGTTTCTCACTCAAAAAAAAAAAAGTTCCTATATCTTAGTCTTGCAGGAATAAAAAAAAAAAAAATCACTCTCCTTTATTCCAGCACATGAGACTGTAACAGTTTGCACTATCTCTGAGCAGCCTCCTTCCACTTCCTCCAATAGATAAATAAATGGAAATGTCTCACCCAGTCTCAGCGCTGACATCCAAAGAATTTCAAGGAGGGGGGGGCGAGTTGTCTCACTCTTTATCCCTATCTTCAAGGGTGCTGAACTGTAGCAGGAGTTCAGAAGAGTTCAAAGGAGATTTCTCACACCAGCGCTGTCTATCTTCACTAGAGAAGCAGTTCGACCACAGGAGAAGGAGAGAGGAGAGGAGAGGAGAGGAGAGGGGAGGGCGGGGGATTCTCTCACCACCGCCGTTTCCTCTCACTGCAACGTGCCTCGGTCAGATGGAAGAGGAGGGGGGAGGGGGGAAGCTATTCTAATCTCCTCCATGATTTTCACTGCGGATATCAGTGTGTGCTTGAGGAGCGGACTGTCCTCAGTAGCACACCAACCGAGAGCCACATCTCACAAACGGCAGCAGTTTTCAGGCAGCCAACGGCATCTAAAGGCCCCTGGGGGGAATCAGTCCTGGGAAGAGGAAGAGGGGAGGGAGGGAGAAAGCACTCTCACTCTCACATCCTTCTCACATCAGCGTCCCGCAAGATCACTTTTAACCGGGGGCGGGAGAGGGCCCCCTTCCCGCCACTCTCAGGTTGTCTCCGGAGCCATCAGTAGAGGTGGAACCGATCGGGTCCTCTCCCCTCTGAGACATGGACCTGAGTGAGGGAAAGATGGTCCCCGCTCGGCACCATAACATTGGATGACGCAAGCAACGTCAAATGTCACTTAAAGGGGAAATTTTTTTTTTTTTTTTTTTAAAAAGCCTTTTTTTTAATTGCATTTACATGTAAATATGAGATCTGAGGTCTTTTTGACCACAGATCTCATATTTAAGAGGCCCTGTCATGCTTTTTTTCTATTACAAGGGATGTTTACATTCCTTGTAATAGGAATAAAAGTGACCCAAAAATTTTTATTTTTAAAAGGACAGTGTAAAAACAAAAAGTAAAATAAATAATAAAACAATTTTTTTTAACGTGCCCCGTCTTGCTGAGCTCGCGCGCAGAATCGAACGCATACGTAAGTCGTTCCAGCATATGAAAACGTTGTTCAAACCACACATGTGAGGTATCGCCATGATCGTTAGAGCGAGAGCAATAATTTTAGCACTAGACCTCCTCTGTAACTCAAAACTGGTAACCTGTAGAAATTTTTAAGCGTCGCCTATGGAGTTTAAGGGTCTAAGTTTGTCGCCATTCCACAAGCGGGTGCAATTTTGAATCATGACATGTTGGGTATAAATTTACTCAGCATAACATTATCTTACACAATATTATTTTTTAATTAAAAAATGTGACAAAGTATTGCAACGACCACCATTTTATTCTCTAGGGTGTCTGAAAAAATATATAATTTTGGGGGTTCTAAGTAATTTTCTAGCAAAAAAAAAATGATTTTAACTTGTAAACACCAAATTTGAAAAATAGGCTTGGTCCAATAAGTGGTTAAACTTTTTTTTCTAGCCATGGGACTGGCGCAGCGCCAATCAGGGCTGCTCAGACACAGAATCATACTGTGGAGAACATACATTGGCAGAGTAATAGAAGCCTCTCCCAAGGATCTTCCCATGCAGAAGCCAAAGAACAAAGAAAGATCATGTGACCATCACAAACAAACAAGGGCAACGCACATCACAAACATTTTTTTTGTTTGTGAGGTGTGCTGCCCTTCCACGTACACCTTGCTGCAAATTCTATGGATTGGGGTGATTGCCACTTGTCATGTGACCACATAACAGTGCTGCAGGAATAAGGTACTTCAAGGAATAAAAAAAAAATTAAAAATACAGTGGCGTGATATAGATGATTTATGGAAATTAATTATTGCAATAAGCACTTCTCTGACTTTCAGAGTGTAAGTATTGGCATTGTGAAGTTGATCCTTGATTCAAAAGCTAGTCTGCTAAGCTGTGTCCCTGACCTGGAACATTGAAAAAGGATGGCAGACTTTCCAGACTTCATTGGCTACTTGCCTGTTCCAGGTCAGGAACACACAGGGGGTCATTTACTATAGTGCCGCGGTGCTAATTAGCGCTAATTGGCGCAAACTAGTGCTAATTAGCACTAATTGTGCTAATTAGCACTAAAACGGTATTCACTATAGCGCTGGTGAGAAAATACTCCCAAAATCGAATTTAGTATAGTTGCCTGCAACCAAATAGTGCCCAAACCCTTATAGGGCGTACACATGGTCGGACTTTGTTCGGACATTCCGACAACGAAATCCATGGATTTTTTCCGACAGATGTTGGCTCAAACTTTTCTTGCATACACACGGTCACACAAAGTTGTCGGAAAATCCGATCGTTCTGAACGCGGTGACGTAAAACACGTACGTCGGGACTATAAACGGGGCAGTGGCCAATAGCATTCATCTCTTTATTTATTCTGAGCATGCGTGGCACTTTGTCCGTCGGATTTGTGTACTCACGATCGGAATTTCCGACAACGGATTTTATTGTCGGAAAATTTTATCTCCTGCTCTCCAACTTTGTGTGTCGGAAAATCCGATGGAAAATGTCCGATGGAGCCCACACACGGTCGGAATTTCCGACAACACGCTCCGATCGGACATTTTCCATCGGAAAATCCGACCGTGTGTACGGGCCATCACTCTGCTAAAACCTGGAGTAGTGCACCTGGAAATATTGTTTTGGGGATGATATAATTGCCTAACTAGTACTGAAATATGCGGTATATTATTTAAAGATAATCTGCTTTTAAACTGTGTGAAAAAGTGATTTCTACACTGAAATATCTTTAAAAGTCTGAGAAGAGATAAATTCCCTGTTTTTGTACAACTAGGTGCCAACACAACTGAGCATGCTCAGACCTGCAAATAGCTCTCATTTTAGCTCCAGTGTCTTTTTTACAAGGGGGTATAGTAAATATGAAAATGAGTGTTGAGTTAAAGAGCATTTTTTGAAAGTGAAAATTGGCGCTATTATAGACCAATGCAAGTTTTAGCCATTGATTCTAATGGTACAATTGTAACTTTCCCAAATAAATTATTCTAATGTTGAGATGAAATGTATCTTTCTCTGAAAACAATTTTCCTTTACAACATTGTTGCTTCTACTTCAAATATTTTGTTTTTAAGAATGCTAGAATGTGGAATGTTTTGATGTTTTGGTAAAATATATTTTTCTCTGTCACTTTCACTTGTTACTCTCCATCTCACAAAAATCTTTACCCAAACTCACACAGGTGTCTTTACAATCCACAAACAATACCATTGCTGATGCACATTTAAAATAGAGTCACAATTTTTTGTGCTTTTTATTATGTTCAAATAATCATAATTTGATTCCAAAAAATGTGATATGTGTACCAACATCGGAATTCAAACTGTAATTCCCCCAAATTTGAGGGTAATATCACTATTCTACACTCACCCACAAAGAACCACCAAATATCACAGAATAAATCAAGAAGAATAACTCTTGAGTAATGAAATACCATCACCTGTATGTCCAAAGAAATGCAGTATTTATGTGTATTTATGTGTAGGATTTTCCCACATGTGGCAGCTCCGTGGCTTAGAGGTTATAACTTCTGCTTAGTATCCATGAGTGTCTGGGTTTGATTCCCAAGCATGCTGCTTCATGTAGAGAAGTTGTCTCATCTCCCAGTTCCTAAAACTATGTCTAAATGTAGTGTTTATGTGTAGGAGTGTTCCACCACCATTGTTAATCTTGCCAGATACACTATCTAGTCAAAAGTATTGTGACACCTGCCTTTACATACACACAAACTTTAATGGCAGCCCAGTCTTATTCTGTAGGGTTAAAATATGATTTGGCTCACCCTTTGCAGCTAGAACAGCTTCTGGGAAGGCTAGGAAGGCTGTCCACTTGTTTAGTGTGTCTATGGGATTGTTTGACCATTGTTCCAGAAGTGCATCTGTGAGGCCAAGCACTGATGTTGGATGAGAAGGCCTGGCTCACAGTCTGCTCTAATTCAGCCAAAAGGTGTTCTATAGGGTTGAGGTCATGGCTCCAGTCATGCAGCCAGTCAAGTTCCTCCACCCGAAACTCACTCATCCATGTCTTTATGGAACTTGACTGGCCTGGACAGAGTCCTGACCTCAACACAACAGAACACCTTGGGGATGAATTAGAGCAGAGACTGCAAGCCAGGCCTTCAAGTCCAACATCAGTGTCTGACCTCACAAATGCACTTGAAAGAATGGTCAAACATTCCCATAGACACACTCCTAAACCTTGTGGACAGTCTTCCCAGAAGAGTTTAAGCTGTTATAGCTGCAAAGGGTGGGCCAAATGAATTTTAAACCCTACAGATTAATGCCCCGTACACATGGTCGGACATTGATCGGACATTCCGACAACAAAATCCTAGGATTTTTTCCGACAGATGTTGGCTCAAACTTGTTTTGCGTACACACGGTCGCACAAAGTTGTCGGAATTTCCGATCGCCAAGAACGCAGTGACGTCAATCACGTACGACGAGACTAGAAAAGGCCAGTTCAGAACCAAGCGCGGCACCCTTTGGGCTCCTTTTGCTAATCTCGTGTTAGTAAAAGTTTGGTGAGAGACGATTTGCGCTTTTTCAGACTCGTGGTTTTCAGATCGTTTTCTGCTGTTCAGTTTGTGCTTGTGGGTTTGTATCTGCTCTTCAGTGCGTGCAGCAAGCTACGCGTGACTTTGATTAGTCATTGTGTTCTTGTTCGTTTGTTACTGTCTTCACAGGCCTTGCTGTTCTTCAGTGCGTTCTGTTACTTCGTTCTGAGCAGCCGACTGTTTACTAGCCATGTTGCGTTTACATACTCCTCGTAGAGTTTGTGCTGTACGGGGGCTTGGTGTTGGGATCCTGACCTTGACACATGTCCAGTCCATGAACAGGATGGGGAGGAGTTCAAGAACCAAGAATTGGTTTCTTCAGCGTGTCCAGTTCTGTCATATGCCTTTGCTCTGTGAGATCCGTGAGAATAATCCTGATGATTTCAGGAACTTTCTCCGGATGACGGACCCCGTATTTCACCGTTTGTTGGCTTTGCTGACCCCCTATATCTGCAGGTAGGATACCTGCATGAGGCAAGCCATCACTCCGGAGCAGAGTTCAGGCTCTGGGGATCATTATCCCGGAGACCTGTTCTGCCATCATCCAGGTCCTGCAGAAGGAGTATATGAAGGTAAGATTGTTATCTTTTAACATCACATTTTATTGTATTTAATGTTTGCTAATATATTGTATTTCTTTCCTCATTCCCTAATTACCATGATTGTAATATACTGTGAATGTCCCCTTTGTCCTCATGCATGCTGGATTTTTATGTAATTATTTTTTTGTCCTTCATACATATTTGCCTTCACTTACCTCCCCAGCATGCTCTCCTGGCCCTATATTCACCTCATGTAGTCACTTAACAATGTATTTTATCAGCTCCATAGTAGTGCTTTACCCCAAACACCCCTAAATAGTTTTAAAATGTGATTTGTGCTTTAAATTCAGGCAGAGTGCCAGAGGCTTTTTTCGGGGGGTCACCAAATCATTTTTAACCCTCCCACCCCCCAAACGGATAAGTCAGCTGATATCAATTCATCTATCTGCTGACTTTGCCAAACCCATACACACTATAGCCATCTCTTTTGTGGTCAGATTTATGGATGAATTCCCCAAAGCATGTAGTGCAAGGGCCTGCCTGTATACTTTAAAATGGTAATGTTTAAAGTTTTTGTATACTATTATTATCTTGATAGGTAATAGCAGAATGTCCAAATGTGCTCAAATGTGTACAGTGTGTATTTATATCTTTGTATTATGGCACTTCTTACCTGTCCAGTGGGCTGTCAATAGTGTAAGTAAGGAGGGGCTGGCCAAAGTAATACACATTATTTAGGCATTCATCTCTCAATGAAGTGGAGAGGGCTACCTGTCCAAGAGCCCCCCCCTATAATGTTAGAAATGGCCCATGACAGGGGGGGGAGGGGGCAGGGGCGGACTGACCATTCGGTCACTCGGTCGCCGACCAAGGGCCCGACGTCAGGAGGGGCCCCATGAGCTGCTCAGTCAGCAGCGTAAAAAAGCCGCCCGCCGTGCCGCACGAAAACCCCATCCTCCTGGACGCCGCGGCCAGCCTGCTGCCCGAGCAGACCTCGGCTTAGGCTGAGAGAGGCTCTGTCAGCAGGGAGGGGCGGGGCAGGGAACTCCACTGATGCTCTGACCTTGCCCTGCCCCGCCCCTCTTCATGTAGTCTGAGTCTGTATAGAGCGTCTCTCCTGCACTTCTGAGAGATCCGCTCTGGACCACAACAATCCCCGCCCCTACCGACGAAAGCTCCACCCCCTACCGACGAAAGCTCCGCCCCCGGACCTCTGAGAGCGGGAAGGTGAGCCCGACTGGTCAGGTAGGTCCTTCTGCCTACTGTAGATACCCGGCCTGTAGACCCCTTTTTTTTTTGCTAAAGCATCCCTGGAGATGCTGTTTACCCCCCTGTAAAGCTGTGCATTGCTGAAAGTTTAAATTTTAAAACTGGCTACCTGGTCATCTCCTGTAGTCGCATCCCCAGTCTGGTTATCTCCTATAGTCGCATTCACAGTCTGGTTACTTCCTGTAGTCGCATTCACAGTCTGGTTACTTCCTATAGTCGCATTCACAGTCTGGTTACTTCCTGTAGTCGCATTCGCAGTTTGGTTACTTCCTGTAGTCGCATTCGCAGTCTGGTTACTTCCTGTAGTCGCATTCGCAGTCTGGTTACTTCCTGTAGTCGCATTCGCAGTCTGGTTATCTCCTGTAGTCGCATTCGCAGTCTCTGGTTATTTCCTGTAGTCGCATTCGCAGTCTCTGGTTATTTCCTGTAGTCGCATTCGCAGTCTCTGGTTATTTCCTGTAGTCGCATTCGCAGTCTCTGGTTATTTCCTGTAGTCGCATTCGCAGTCTGGTCATCTCCTATAGTCGCATTCGCATTCTGGTTATTTCCTCTATTCGCATTCACAGTCTGGTCATCTCCTGTAGTCGCATTCGCAGTCTCTGGTTATCTCCTGTAGTCGCATTCGCAGTCTCTGGTTATTTCCTGTAGTTGCATTCGCAGTCTGGTTATTTCCTGTAGTCGCATTCGCAGTCTGGTTATTTCCTGTAGTCGCATTCACAGTCTGGTTATCTCCTGTAGTCGCATCCCCAGTCTCTGGTCATCTCCTGTAGTCGCAACCCCAGTCTCTGGTTATTTCCTGTAGTCGCATCCCCAGTCTCTGGTTATTTCCTGTAGTCGCATCCCCAGTCTCTGGTTATCTCCTGTAGTCGCATTCGCAGTCTGGTAATCTCCTGTAGTCGCATCCCCAGTCTCTGGTTATCTCCTGTAGTCGCATCCCCAGTCTCTGGTTATCTCCTGTAGTCGCATCCCCAGTCTCTGGTTATCTCCTGTTGTCGCATTCACAGTCTCTGGTTATCTCATATAGTCGCATTCACAGTCTCTGGTTATCGCCTGTAGTTGCATTCGCAGTCTCTGGTTACTTCCTGTAGTCATTTATGATATCTATGGCTGTGCATATTTATTGAATCCATGTGCGTGATTGTGATTGTGCGAGTGTGCCAAGCAGAAGCAGCCAATCAAATATAGTGCTCAATATGGATTAAATAAATAGTGGGAAGATTGTTCTTACCTGTCCAGTGGGCTGTCAATAGTGTAAGTAAGGAGGGGCTGGCCAAAGTAATACACATTATTTAGGCATTCATCTCTCAATGAAGTGGAGAGGGCTACCTGTCCAAGAGCCCCCCCCTATAATGTTAGAAATGGCCCATGACAGGGGGGGGAGGGGGCAGGGGCGGACTGACCATTCGGTCAGTCCGCCCCTGGGAAGTGGGAAATAGTGGGAAGATTGTTCCTTCCATTGGTGATCGGTGAGAAGAATGTTCCTTACATTGGATGTCAGTGAGAATAATGTTTCTATACATTGGTGGTCAGTGGGAAGAATGTTCCTTACATTGGTGGTCAGTGAGAAGAATGTTCCTTACATTGGTGATCAGTGGGAAGAATGCACCTTACATTGGTGATCAGTGAAAATGATATAAAGTTAATAAAAATAATTTAAAAAAATGTAAAGCACCCCCATGATCCCCACACATGCTCTATATGAAAAGCTTTATGTAGGATGAGCACATGTATGTAAACATGTGTCTATAGACGCAAAGGCTGGACACGGAAGCCCACCTGCAAGGTAACCCCCGGGAGAGCGCTTCTCCTAGGGAGTTATCTGATGTGGGGAGGAGCCGCGAGAGCCACCCCCAGATGTCGAGGTTCGGGGCCATTCTGTGCAAAACGAGCTGCACAGTGGAGGTAAGTATGATATGTTTGTTATTTAAAAAAAAAAACGAGCCTTTACAATCACTTTAATTTTGGAAAGGTACCGTTGTTGCACTTTCTTTAATGTAATTCTGTGACGAACGCATGTAGTGTGGGCAGTGCAAAATGTTAGTGGGGATTTGTGTGGGTGTGACTTGAGTGTGGGTGGGAACACATGAGCGGGGACAGGGGGCCCCAGGACCTCCTATTGCCCGGGGGCCCCATGAGTTGTCAGTTCGCCCCTGGGAGGGGGAATATGATAGGTGTACCTTATACTTTGGTCTTTAAAAATTCCTATTAATAAATGTTATCTTGATGTTGGCCAAGAATGTTTGTGTCTAATTTGCTTTCCATGTTTATGTGCAAAAAGACTAATTTGTTTTTGTTTTCCTCAAGTTTCCTTCCACGCCACAGGAATGGCAGACTGTGACCTCCCACTTTGCCCAGCGGTGAGACTTTCCTAACTGCGGAGGGGCAATTGATGGGAAACACGTCCACATCGTCCCACCACCCAACTCGGGGTCGTACTATTATAATTATAAGGGGTTCAATAGTATTGTGATGTTGGCAGTGGTGTCGGCTAATTATGAGTTCCTGTATGTGGATGTGGGGAAGAATGGCCGGATGTCCGATGGTGGAGTCAATCGCCCAGACAGAGTTTTACAGGCGTCTCCAGAATGGCAGCTTGGACTTGCCACCTCCAGAAGAGAATGTGGAAGGACTCCCATTCGTCTTCATTGCGGATGAAGCATTTGCGCTGGGGGACCATCTTATGCGGCCATTCCCGATGAGGACCCTCACCCCGGACCAGAGGGTTTTTAATTACCGGCTGGCCAGAGCCAGAAGAGTGGTGGAGAACACATTTGGAATCATGGCCAGCTGGTTCCGCCTATTTCTGACTAGGGATGAGCTTCGAGTTTGAGTCAAACTCATGTTCGGCTCGAACTTTGGCTGTTCGCAAGTTTGCTGAACAGCAAACAATTTGGGGTGTTCGCGGCAAATTCGAATGCCGCGGAACACCCTTTAAAAGTCGGAGAAATCAAAAGTGCTAATTTTAAAGGCTTATATGCAAGTTATTGTCATAAAAAGTGTTTGGGGACCTGGGTCCTGCCCCAGGGGACATGGATCAATGCAAAAAAAGTTTTAAAAATGGCCGTTTTTTCAGGAGCAGTGATTTTAATAATGCTTAAAGTCAAACAATAAAAGTGTAATATCCCTTTAAATTTCGTAGCTGGGGGGTGTCTATAGTTTGCCTGTAAAGAGGCGCATGTTTCCTGTGTTTAGAACAGTCTGACAGCAAAATGACATTTCAAAGGAAAAAAGCCATTTAAAACTACTCGCGGCTATTGCATTGCCGGTCCGACAATACACATAGAAGCTCATTGATAAAAACGGCATTGGAATTCCCCACAGGGGAACCCCGAACCAAAATTAAAAAAAAAAAAATGACGTGGGGGTCCCCTAAAATTCCATACCAGGCCCTTCAGGTCTGGTATGGATATTAAGGGGAACCCCTGCCAAAAAAAAAAAAAAAAACGGCGTTGGGTCCCCCCAAAAATCCATACCAGACCCTTATCCGAGCACGCAACCTGGAAGGCCGCAGGAAAAGAGGGCAGGACGAGAGAGCGCCCCCCCTCCTGAACCGTACCAGGCCACATGCCCTCAACATTGGGAGGGTGCTTTGGGGTAGCCCCCCAAAACACCTTGTCCCCATGTTGATGAGGACAAGGGCCTCATCCCCACAACCAGTGGTTGTGGGGGTCTGCGGGCGGAGGGCTTATCAGAATCTGGAAGCCCCCGTTAACCAGGGGACCCCCAGATCCCAGCCCCCCCGTGTGAAATGGTAAGGAGGTACAAAAGTACCCCTACCATTTCACTAAAAAAATTGTCAAAAATGTTAAAAATGACAAGAGACAGTTTTTGATAATTCCTTTATTTAAATGCTTCTTCTTTCTTCTATCTTCCTTCATCTTCTTCTTCTTCTTCTGGCTCTTCTGGTTCTTCCTCCGGCGTTCTCATCCAGCATCTCCTCCAAGGCGTCTTCTATCTTCTTCTCCTCGGGCCGCTCCGCACCCATGGCATGGGGGGAGGCTCCCGCTCTTCTCTTCATCTTCTTCTCCTCCTTCTTCTCCTTCTTCATTTTCATCTCCGGGCAGCTCCGCATCCATGCTGGCATGGAGGGAGGCTCCCGCTGTGTGACGGCGTCTCCTCGTCTGACGGTTCTTAAATAATGGGGGGCGGGGCCACCCGGTGACCCCGCTTCCATTGATCTCCTGTAATGGCAGATAGCACATGTTGACACACTGTGTGCATCTTCAAAATTTGGCTTTTCTAAAAATCGCTAAAAAATTTTTAACATTGTAGCACACCATAAAACAAAAGGACTTTGGAGGGGTTTTAAACTCTCCCCAAAACATCAATGTTCTTATTTTTTGAATAACAGCATTGATGTTTTTCGTGATGTTTTCCAATGCAACATTACACACCATGATCTCCCCAATCAGGATCTGGGCACTTTCAGAGGTGAAAGGATCTGGATCCACAGCATCACGATCACCTAAAAAGAGAGGAACCAAAAAAAAACATATATTATAAATATGCCGACATCCATCTCTTACCTGAGCCTGTGGTCGCAGACACTCACCTGTTGTGGTGACTAGTTCCACCACGTCTTCCTCCTCCTGCTCTGCTTGGCTTTGGGGTATTTCCCCTTCTTCCAGAGGTGGGGGATCTCTGGTCTCCTCGGATGAAGGGTGTCCTCCGAGTCTTTTCTCCCCTATGTAAAAAAAAATGGTATACTTAGCACACAGATACTTGAGGGAAGAACTATAAATATGCAACATTGCTTGGAAGTGGGGTACAATTGTCTGTTTTGGCTGAGTTCCAAGATGTAGAATTTTCAGTGTCCTTTGTCAAGCTTCAATACTTTACCTGTTTGGTACAAGCTTCACAGATGGAGACACCCCTATAGTATACACTGGAGCATCTGTGTGGGCCCCCTAATAAAAAGGGTGTTCTTGTGTCCCACACTAGTGCTCCAGCATCCAGATGTGTAAACAGCTGCTGAGTGTCCTTTTGTCAGGGACCTGTCAGCACCAGACCGGTGCATGTGCGTACGCCAATACGCCGACGCGCTCCTGCTCAGGCAATTCAGCAATCTCCAGCTGTTGCCGTGCGTCAGCACGGCGCTCGGGCGTGCGCGGCGCGTGTGTGTGCGCGCACGGGTGCGTACGCACGCGCGTTCGCATTAGCGCCGTTTTGGCGCCAAGAGGTGCATAAAAGTTCTCCTGTTGCAGGAATGCGCTGCTGTTTCGTCTCAGCTCTGTGGATCTGCTTAACCTGTACCTGATTGATTACCTATTGACCCGGCTTGTCTGACCATTCCTCCTTCTCCAATCCGACCCGGCCTGCCTGATTCTGCTACTGCATCTACCAATACCGTTGCCGACCTCTGCCTGCCCACCGACTCTGCCTCTGCCTACTGTATTAACCGCCTTGCTACCAGCTGACCCGGACTGTTTGACCTTGCCTGTGCCTGCCGTTTGTCTGCTGTGCTGTTGCACCCTCAGCTCCAGCTCCAGTGACTTCTGCATCTTCAGTGCTGCAGCCTGCTGCTTCCTGTCATCACCTTACCTGCAGTCC
Organism: Lithobates septentrionalis; assembly: GCA_037952835.1. Classification (NCBI taxonomy): domain Eukaryota; kingdom Metazoa; phylum Chordata; class Amphibia; order Anura; family Ranidae; genus Lithobates; species Lithobates septentrionalis. The sequence goes on from JBBDGP010000260.1 coordinate 3,556,542, forward strand.
AGCCATCCCTGGAGGGATCTCTACTCTGCCCCAGCATCAGAGCCTTCATCTCAAGCAGGCACTCCTACCCCACTGTGTTCACGAGACCACTGTCCCCACTCCAGTGGCTCTTGAACCAGCCTTGTATGAGAGGTCTTCTCCTACAAGTCAGGCTCGCTACCAGGTACCTAACACATTTTCTTACACAGAATCTAGTTTGCATTTCATTGTAGTAACAAACCTATCTACACAACCAAATTAGTTTCAGACAAGTAGGCCCTCAAAAATGTGGCCAAATGCATATGGCCAAAAACAATGGTGTTTTATAGGCCAAAAGAAAAATGTTTGATACGAACGAATAATGTGCCAATGAACATGAAAGTTGCCATTTTAAACTGTACAACAGTTAAGAAAAGCACATGGAGCAGCACAAACGTAATAAACATAAAGAATAGGAACACAGCACAACTACTTACTTTTTTGCAGCACTCTCCGGATCTTTCGGTACTGCTCGTGTTCTCTTAATTTGAGGTCCGACCACCGCTTCCTTACCCCGAAATTCCGGTGCAGACTCTTGACCAATTTTGCCATGATCTTGGCCTTTCTGACATTGGGGTTGGTGTAAGGTCCATACTTCCCGTCATAGTCGGCCCTCTTCAGGATGTCCACCATCTCCAACATCTCCCCAAATGACATATTTGAGGCCTTAAATCATCTCCTTCTGGATCTGGACGTTTCAGGCTCCGGGCTTTCCTCCCCCTCCTCATTGCTATAATTAGCATGCACCTGCTGTGTCTCCGCCATGTGCTCTTCCCCCACTGCGCCAAACAAAAAGGGGCGGGGAAAAGACTAGAAAGAATGTCAGGGGCGGGCGGAGTTACACACATGCACAGTGGGTATAAAGCGTAACACGCGTGCGTAGTACGTACGATCTGTGAGTGGAGGAAGGCGTATCGGAGGCTCCGATCACGAGAACGAAGGTAAGATCTAAACTTGGGCCTATACTGCTTCTAGATTGAGGCCTATATTGTAACAAGATTAGGAGAGTTTTGCCTGACATTAGGGTTTGTCTTGTGTTGTGTCTTGCAGAGAAAATGGATGGCTTCAACGACCACAATTTCCTCCCCCTGTTCATAGACAAATACAGGGAGCTGCCCTGTCTGTGGCAGGTGAGACATCCTCATTATAATAATAAACAAAAGAGGCAGGCAGCGCTAGAGAAACTGCTGGAGTTGGTGAAGCCGGTGGTCCCCACAGCAACCATCCCCTATTTAAAAACCAAAATTGGTGGCCTGAGGAGCACATATCTTAGGGAGCGCAAGGAGGTCACAGATTCCCAGAAGTCTGGAGCTGCAGCAGATGACGTTTATGTCATCAGGCTGTGGTACTATGAGAGACTGCGATTTCTGTCAGACCACACTGAAGTCAGAGAATCCCTCTCTACTCTTCCTTCCACTTAATGTTTGTTAGCACTAATCATACCCAGGGACTTGGACATTTTAAAGTTGTAGGGTTTACTCTGCACTGGTACATATGCTTAGAAAAGTGTTGCTTTGTTTATGTGCATGCAAATGGCCTTCAATCTTTGGCCTGTAGTTGGAGATTTGATGGACATAGCCAAGGGCTAACACAGTTGCAATTAGTATTATGTGTTCCTGCTCATCAGGTGCAATCACTTTAGACATACATGAAGAGACATATTTAAAGCTACTGGTGGGCGTGTGTCAGTGTGATAACACTACAACCTATCTTCAATCAAAAGTGTGTTTATGTGGCCATGCTGTCAATGTTGTGTGTGTATTATTCCTGTCTGACCATGCAAACATGGTTTGGGAGCATGTGCTGACCTTCTACTCTTTGATCTCATTGCTTAACCACTTGAGCCCGGACCATTATGCTGCCTAAGGACCAGAGGTCTTTTTCCAATTTGGCACTGCGTCGCTTTAACTGCTAATTGCGCGGTCATGCAATGCTGTACCCAAACGAAATTTGCGTCCTTTTCTTCCCACAAATAGAGCTTTCTTTTGATGGTATTTGATCACCTCTGCGGTTTTTATTTTTTGCGCTATAAACGGAAAAAGACCGAAAATTTTGAAAAAAAATGATATTTTCTACGTTTGTTATAAAAAAAATCCAATAAACTAAATTTTAGTCATACATTTAGGCCAAAATGTATTCGGCCACATGTCTTTGGTAAAAAAAATGTCAATAAGCGTATATTTATTGGTTTGCGCAAAAGTTATAGCGTCTACAAACTAGGGTACATTTTCTGGAATTTACACAGCTTTTAGTTTATGACTGCCTATGTCATTTCTTGAGGTGCTAAAATGGCAGGGCAGTACAAAACCCCCCCAAATGACCCCATTTTGGAAAGTAGACACCCCAAGGAAATTGCTGAGAGGCATGTTGAACCCATTGAATATTTATTTTTTTTGTCCCAAGTGATTGAAAAATGACAAAAAAAAAAAAAAAAAATATTTACAAAAAGTCGTCACTAAATGATATATTGCTCACACAGGCCATGGGCCTATGTGGAATTGCACCCCAAAATACATTTAGCTGCTTCTCCTGAGTATGGGGATACCACATGTGTGGGACTTTTTGGGAGCCTAGCCGCGTACGGGGCCCCGAAAACCAATCACCGCCTTCAGGATTTCTAAGGGTGTAAATTTTTGCTTTCACTCTTCACTGCCTATCACAGTTTCGGAGGCCATGGAATGCCCAGGTGGCACAAAACCCCCCAAAATGACCCCATTTTGGAAAGTAGACACCCCAAGCTATTTGCTGAGAGGCATATTGAGTCCATGGAATATTTTATATTTTGACACAAGTTGCGGGAAAGTGACACTTTTTTTTTTTTTTTTTTTTTTTTTCATAAAGTTGTCACTAAATGATATATTGCTCACACAGGCCATGGGCATATGTGGAATTGCACCCCAAAATACATTTAGCTGCTTCTCCTGAGTATGGGGATACCACATGTGTGGGACTTTTTGGGAGCCTAGCCGCGTACTGGACCCCGAAAACCAATCACTGCCTTCAGGATTTCTAAGGGTGAAAATTTTTGATTTCACTCTTTACTGCCTATCACAGTTTCGGAGGCCATGGAATGCCCAGGTGGCACAAAACCCCCCCAAATGACCCCATTTTGGAAAGTAGACACCCCAAGCTATTTGCTGAAAGGCATGGTGAGTATTTTGCAGCTCTCATTTGTTTTTGAAAATGAAGAAAGACAAGAAAAAACATTTTTTTTTTTCTTTTTTCAATTTTCAAAACTTTGTGACAAAAAGTGAGGTCTGCAAAATACTCACTATACCTCTCAGCAAATAGCTTGGGGTGTCTACTTTCCAAAATGGGGTCATTTGGGGGGGTTTTGTGCCACCTGGGCATTCCATGGCCTCCGAAACTGTGATAGGCAGTGAAGAGTGAAATCAAAAATTCACGCCCTTAGAAAGCCTGAAGGCGGTGCTTGGTTTTCGGGGTCCCGTACGCCGCTAGGCTCCCAAAAAGTCTCACACATGTGGTATCCCCGTACTCAGGAGAAGCAGCAGAATGTATTTTGGGGTGTAATTTCACATATTTCCATGGCATGTTTGAGCAATATATCATTTAGTGACAACTTTTTGCAAAAAAAAAAAAAAAAAATTTGTCTCTTTCCCGCAACTTGTGTCGCAATATAAAATATTCCATGGACTCGACATGCCTCTCAGCAAATAGCTTGGGGTGTCTACTTTCCAAAATGGGGTCATTTGGGGGGGTTTTGAACTGTCCTGGCATTTTATGCACAACATTTAGAAGCTTATGTCACACATCACCCACTCTTCTAACCACTTGAAGACAAAGCCCTTTCTGACACTTATTGTTTACATGAAAAAGTTTTTTTTTTTTGCAAAAAAATTACTTTGAACCCCCAAACATTATATATTTTTTTAAAGCAAATGCCCTACAGATTAAAATGGTGGGTGTTTCATTTTTTTTTTTCACACAGTAATTGCGCAGCGATTTTTCAAACGCATTTTTTGGGGAAAAAACACACTTTTTTTAATTTTAATGCACTAAAACACGCTATATTGCCCAAATGTTTGATGAAATAAAAAAGATGATCTTAGGCCGAGTACATGGATACCAAACATGACATGCTTTAAAATTGCGCACAAACGTGCAGTGGCAACAAAATAAATACATGTTTAAAAGCCTTCAAAAGCCTTTACAGGTTACCACTTTAGATTTACAGAGGAGGTCTACTGGAAAAATTACTGCACTCGATCTGGCCTTCGCGGTGATACCTCACATGCATGGTGCAATTGCTGTTTACGTTTGACGACAGACCGCCGCTTGCGTTCGCCTTAGCGCGAGAGCAGGGGGCGACAGGGGTGTTTTTTTTTTTTTTTTTTTTTTTTTCTTTATTATTTTTTTGCTTTTTTAATCTTACTTTTAAACTGTTCCTTTCATATTTTTTTTTTTTAATCATTTTTATTGTTATCTCGGGGAATGTAAATATCCCCTATGATAGCAATAGGTAGTGACAGGTACTCTTTTTTGAAAAAATTGTGGTCTATTAGACCCTAGATCTCTCCTCTGCCCTCAAAGCATCTGACCACACCAAGATCGGTGTGATAAAATGCTTCCCCAATTTCCCAATGGCGCTATTTACATCCGGCGAAATCTAAGTCATGAAATACTCGTAGCTTCCGGTTTCTTAGGCCATAGAGATGTTTGGAGCCACTCTGGTCTCTGATCAGCTCTATGGTCAGCTGGCTGAATCACCGGCTGCGTTCTCAGGTTCCCTGTTGAGACAGGAGAGCCAGAGAAAAACACGGAAGACGGTGGGGGGGGGGCATTCCCTCCCACGGCTTGTAAAAGCAGTCTAGAGGCTAATTAGCCGCTAGGATTGCTTTTACATGAAAGCCGACCGCTGGCTGAAAAGAATGATACCAAGATGATACCTAAACCTGCAGGCATCATTCTGGTATAACCACTCAAAGTCGTGAATGGCGTACCTGAAGACAAAAAAATGGTTAACAATGGTTAACAATAAAGCACAGTAAAGTGTAAATAATTACACACCTGAAAAACAAACATGATAAAACATAATAACAATAACAATAACAATAAAACATTGCAGAATAGAATACAGTAAAAAAGAGCAGAACAATAGAGAGAGAGAATAGAGAGAGAGAGAACAATAAAACAACAACTATTTTTTTTTATTTCTTATATTTTTTTTTTTTTACACTTTTTTTGTAACTAACTTTTATAACGGTAACCGGTTCCAGGTTTGGGTCTCTCAAAATGAGATGGCATCTTGGGAGACCCTGTGAAAGTGTGCCTAGTCTGTGCAATGCTGTACCCTACGCTAATACTCAACTAGTGAATGGTAGCGTTCAAAACATTCACCAATGCAAAGACCAGGATTGTCAGGACAGGAGGGACAATAATAGCGGGTGTCACGCCTATATCCGCGCTTGCTGCAGACACGACATCTTTTTTGGGGGGGTTCGTTGGGTAGGGGTACTTGGGAGGACATAAAGAAAATGCCTCTCATGCAGCCGACTGCATTTGGTTGGGGATGTGAATGGGGGAAGTACGGGCGCTGCAGAAGCGGTGGGTTCCCAATTAGGATTGGCGAATGCAGCAGGAAGGGCACTATGGGCACGACGGGCCTGTGTTTGTCTTCTTGGTGGCAGTGGGACACTACTTGTGCTTGCCACCTCACCAGCTTGAACTGCACTTATGGGACTCGCCACGTCACCACGTGTTACTGCAGTGCTGGTTTGACTACGACCGGGGTGTACTAGGCCGCTGGCGCTTGCCAGTTCACCAAAACGCTACCAAAAAACTGTTAGCGATCGCAGGGATCAGGCCTGACTCTGCGAATGCTGCAATTATGCGTTTAGTGTTTTGTAAGTGACAGTGATCGATCGATACTGCACTTGGGTGGGCTGGGCCGGGCGGAGGGGCAAAACGCAGGTGCTAGCAGGTATCTGGGCTGATCCCGCTAACACTGCGTTTTTGGGAACCCTAAACTGCTGGGGACGCTAGTATAGATCTGATCGGATCAGATATTGATGCGATCAGATACTATACCACTAAGGGAGGTGTACAGTGCGTGCGTGGGTGTTAGCGGTACTGGCGCTAATCTGACGCTGCCTGGGGCTGGTGCTTGCCAGTTCACCAAAACGCTACAAAAAAAACTGTTAGCGATCGCAGGGATCAGGCCTGACTCTGCGAACGCTGCAGTTATGCGTTTAGTGTTTTGTAAGTGACAGTGATCGATCGATACTGCACTTGGGTGGACTGGGCTGGGCCGGGCGGAGGGGCAAAACGCAGGTGCTAGCAGGTATCTGGGCTGATTCCGCTAACACTGCGTTTTTGGGAACCCTAAACTGCTGGGGACGCTAGTATAGATCTGATCGGATCAGATATTGATCCGTTCAGATACTATACCACTAAGGGAGGTGTATGGTGCGTGCGTGGGTGTTAGCGGTACTGGCGCTAACCTGACGCTGCCTGGGGCTGGCGCTTGCCAGTTCACCAAAATGCTACAAAAAAAACTGTTAGCGATCGCAGGGATCAGGCCTGACTCTGCGAACGCTGCAGTTATGCGTTTAGTGCCTTGTAAGTGACAGTGATCGATCGATACTGCACTTGGGTGGGCTGGGCGGAGGCACAAAACGCAGGTGCTAGCAGGTATCTGGGCTGATCCCGCTAACACTGCGTTTTTGGGAACCCTAAACTGCTGGGGACGCTAGTATAGATCTGATCGGATCAGATATTGATCCGATCAGATACTATACCACTAAGGGAGGCGCATGCTGCGTGCGTGGGTGTTAGCGGTACTGGCGCTAATCTGACGCTGCCTGGGGCGACGCATATCACCGCCGGGCGATCGGGGGGCTAAACCTTTATTCGGTAATAAACGGCGGGTGCCCTGACACTATAAAAAATAAACGAACTAACCAGCGTCAACCGTAACGGTTATACGGTGATCAGTGGTGAAAGGGTTAACTAGGGGGCAATCAAGGGGTTAAAACATTTATTAGGTAGTATATGGGGGTCCCTGACGCTATAAAACGCTGACGGCGAACCTAAATATTTACCTCACTAACTAGCGTCACCAGCGACACTAATACAGCGATCAGAAAAATGATCGCTTAGCGACACTGGTGACAGGGGGTGATCAAGGGGTTAAAACTTTATTAGGGGGGGTTAGGGGGGTACCCTAGACCTAAAGGGGGGTAATACTCACTGTCCCAACACAGTAACTGTCACAAACTGACACTATGCAGTAATCAGAAAAAAAAAAAAAACTGCTGGTGTCAGTTTGTGACAGGGGGGGGGGGGTGATTGGGGGGGGATCGGGGGGCGATCGGGGGGGGGATCGGGGTGTTTTGTGTGCCTGGCATGTTCTACTGTGTGTGTGTAGTGTTGTGCACTCACTCACATGTCGTCTCTCCTCGGGCCGGAACGGAAAATACCGACCCGAGGGGAGATGACATCACTTCCTTTGCTGCTGTTTAGCATACAGCAGCAAAGGAGTGTTCTCATTGGCTCGCGAGGGGGGGGCCACGAACGGATGGTCTCCCCCTCATCACCGATCGCCGCTGGACAAAAGACGACCGCCTCGGGCACCGGGGGGGGGTCCGATCGGACCCCCCACCCGCGGAAGGCAAATCACGTACCCTGTACGTGATTTTGCCTGTCCGTGCCACTTTGCCGACGTACATCGGCGTGAGGCGGTCGTCAAGTGGTTAATCATGTACACAGAAATGCAGCTTCCAGCAGAACATGGTCACCAATGTATGTATGTGTGGATTTGAGGTGTGGTGGCAGGCGTTATATTTTGAACATGTGGCTTTTTTAATATTATGTTGGAATGCTTTGTAAGGATAATGACTGTTAAGTTATGTTTCTATAATCTTGCAGATAAAAAAAGCTGTGTCCACTCCAATGCCCTGTACACACTGGTGGACATTGATCGGACATTCCGACAACAAAATCCATGGATTTTTTCCAACGGATGTTGGCTCAAACTTGTCTTGCATACACACGGTCACACAAAGTTATCAGAAAATCCGGTTGTTCTGAACGTGGTGACGTAACACGTATGTCAGGACTATAAATGGGGCAGGAGCCAATAGCTTTCGTCTCTTAATTTATTCTGAGCATGCGTGGCACTTTGTGCATCGAATTTGTGTACACATGATCGGAATTTCCGACAACGGATTTTGTTGTCGGAAAATTTTATAGCAAGCTCTCAAACTTTGTGTGTCGGAAATTCTGATGGAAAATGTGTGATGGAGCCCACACACGGTCGGAATTTCCGACAACAAGGTCCTGTCTAGGGATGAGCCGAACACCCCCCGGTTCGGTTCGCACCAGAACCCGCGAACGGACCGCAAGTTCGCACGAACGTTAGAACCCCATTGACGTCTATGGGACTCGAACGTTCGAAATCAAAAGTGCTCATTTTAAAGGCTAATTTGCATGGTATTGTCCTAAAAAGGGTGTGGGGACCCGGGTCCTACCCCAGGGGACATGTATCAATGCAAAAAAAACTTTTAAAAACGGCCGTTTTTTCGGGAGCAGTGATTTTAATGATGCTTAAAGTAAAAAAAAAAAAGTGAAATATTCCTTTAAATATCGTACCTGGGGGGTGTCTATAGTATGCCTGTAAAGTGACGCGTGTTTCCCATGTTTAGAACAGTCCCTGCACCAAATGTCATTTTTAAAGGAAAAAATCTCATTTAAAACTGCTTGCGGGTTTAATGTCATGTCGGGTCCTGGCAATATGGATGAAAATCAGTGAGACAAACGGCATGGGTACCCCCCCCAGTCCATTACCAGGCCCTTTGGGTCTTGTATGGATATTAAGGGGAACCCCGCACCCAAATTAAAATAAGGAAAGGTCCCTATATACTCTGAACAGCAGTATACAGGCGGTGCAAACAAGACAGGGACTGTAGGTTTGTTGTTAAGTAGAATCTGTTTGTAATTTTGAACATTTTTAACGTGTTTAGCTCCAGCCAAAAAATCTTTTCTAAGCTTTTTGGAAAACATAGGGAAGGGTTATCACCCCTGTGACATTTGTTTTGCGTCTTTCCTCCTCTTCAGAAGATTTCACCTCACTTTTTTGTCCCAATGAAAAATGTTTTTTGAAAATTTGGGTTTTTTTGTGGAACAAGGATTGGAAAGCATCAGTGGAAAGGAGAAATTGTTTTCCCATATTAACTCTTACATGAGAGAATTTCCCTTCCTAGGGGTAGATTTCATCTCACTTCCTGTTGTCTCCTTCCGTTTGCAAGTAGGAGTCGTTTGTAAGTTAGATGTTTGAAAGTAGGGTCCTGCCCTATATACTCAGCAGAAATTTGGGCCTTAGGTGTTGCTGTGGCCAAAACACTGTAAGCCCTCACAGGGCCCTGCTGTGAAATATTAGATCAAGAATTGTAATTACATGCCCCTGTTGAACAGGAGCTGAAAAATTAGGCCTTAGGCACTGGTGCTGGTGCCACAACACTGCAACCCCTCACAGACACTCTAGTTGGAACGCAGGAACGAGCCCTGCTGCAAAGTATTGCATCAAAAATTGTAATTACACGCCCCTGTTAGACAGGGGCAGAAAAATTGGGCCTTAGGCACTGGTGCTGGTGCCACAACACTGCAACCCCTCACAGACACTCTAGTTGGAATGCAGGAACGAGCCCTGCTGCAAAGTATTTAATCAAAAATTGTAATTACACGCCCCTGTTATACAGGGGCTGAAAAATTGTGCCTTAGGCACTGGTGGTGGCGCCCAGAACCAAAAATGTTCTTACAAGCTATCAGCGTGATGATTGAGGAGGAAGAGGATAATTACTCAGGGATAGTCACTCAGCATCAGCATAGGCAGTCTTTGAAGGGATCTGAAAAAAATTATTCAGTTACATCAGCATCAGGTGCTTGGTAGCTGGTGGTGATCCAAGACTGATTCATTTTTATGAAGGTCAGCCGATCGACCGAGTCAGTGGACAGACGCACCCTGTGATCGGTTACCACGCCTCCAGCAGCACTGAATGTGCGTTCCGAAAGAACGCTGGATGCAGGACAGGCCAGTAGCTCAATTGCATACTGTGCAAGCTCTGGCCAGTGATCCATCCTCAAGACCCAGTAACCCAGAGGATTTTCGGTGGGAAAGGTGTCCAAGTCTGATCTTGCCCCTAGGTATTCCTGCACCATGTAAAACAGACGCTGGCGATGGTTGCTGGAACCGATCATACCTTGGGGCTGCGGACCAAAAAATTGTCTGAACGCATCGGTCAGACGGCCACCTTCTCCACCGCTCCTTCTTTGACTGACCGAAGCCTCAGCAACACGTTGTCCAGAAACAGGAGTTTGTAACCTCCCAGTCTCTGGGAACGCATTGCACAGACCTTTCTGCAAGGCCTCCCGAAGATGTTTCATCCTCTGCTCCCTCTGCGATGGCAAGATAAGGTCCGCAACCTTACCCTTGTAACGTGGATCAAGGAGGGTTGCCAGCCAGTATTGGTCCTTCTCCTTGATACCACGAATACGAGGATCCTTACGCAGGCTTTGCAGGATCAGGGAGGCCATGCAGCGTAGGTTTGCTGAGGCATTCGGTCCGGAGTCCTCTGGGTCACTAAGGACAACAACGTCCGCAGCCACCTCCTCCCAGCCACGTACAAGTCCATGTGTTCCTTGGGACTGATCCCTTAAAGACTGCTGATGCTGAGTGCCAGGCTCCACCTCCATACTGACACAATCTTCCTCCTCCTCCTCCTCCTCCTCCTCCTCGTCCTCTTCCTGTGTGATCGGCGGGCACGCAGGAACACTGTCTGGATAAAGGGGGCCTTGAGAGCTAAGGAAGTCCTCCTCTTCCTGCCTCTGTTCTGCCTCAAGTGCCCTGTCCATTATTCCACGCAGCGTGTGCTCCAACAGGTGGACAAGGGGGACAGTGTCACTGATGGCCGAGTCGAGTTCCACCTGGTGGGCATGTCACAGATTAGGCGGTTCTTGGGCAGGTTAAACTCCTTTTGGAGGTCCGTCAGCCGAGCACTGGCATTATATGACCGGCGGAAATGCACACAGACTTTCCTGGCCTGCCTCAGGACATCCTGTAAGCCCGGGTACCTGCCCAAGAACCGCTGCACCACCAAGTTAAGGACGTGAGCCAAACAGGGCACATGGGTCAGTTGTCCCTGTCGGAGGGCAGAGAGGAGGTTGGTGCCATTGTCGCAAACCACCATTCCTGCCTTAAGTTGGCGTGGCGTCAACCACCTCTGAACCTGCCCCTGCAGAGCTGACAGAACCTCTGCCCCAGTGTGGCTCCTGTCCCCCAAGCACACCAGCTCAAGCACCGCATGGCATCTTTTGGCCTGCGTACTTGCGTAGCCCCTTGAACGCCTACGGAGCACCGCTGGTTCCGAGGAAGAGGCCATGGAGGAAGAAGAAGAGGAGGGGGTGGAGGAGAGAGGTGTGTCACAATCAGCATTTTGGAGGCGTGGTGGCGGAACAACCTCCAACACTACTGCACCTTGTCCTGCATCCTTCCCAGCTGCCAGCAGAGTCACCCAATGCGCCGTGAAACTTAAGTAACGTCCCTGTCCATGCCTGCTGGACCATGAGTCAGCGGTAATATGCACCTTACCGCTGACCGCCCTGTCCAGCGAGGCATGGACATTGCCTTCCACATGCCGGTAGAGAGCTGGAATCGCCTTCCGTGAGAAAAAGTGGCGTTTGGGTACCTGCCACTGAGGAACCGCACATTTCACAAACTCACGGAAGGGGGCAGAGTCTACCAACTGAAAAGGCAGCAGTTGAAGTGCTAGCAATTTTGCCAAGCTAGCATTCAACCGCTGGGCATGTGGATGGCTGGGAGCAAACTTCTTTCGGCGGTGCAGCAGCTGGGGCAGGGAAATTTGCCTGGTACAATCTGGCGTCGGTGTACCAAAAGCAGATTGCCCACAAGTACTTGGCTGTGACACACCTAATTCTACACCTTCATTCCTCTCACTGCAGGTCTCAGAGAGGACTGAAGGTCTAGTGGGGTTGGAAATCTCAGCTGATGAGGAGCAAGGAGAGATCCTCTTTGTTCTTTGGTGTGGGTCTTTTAGATATGCTTGCCAACGAACTGCATGGCAGGTCAACATATGTCTGGTCAAGCATGTGGTACCCAAGCGGGAGATGTTTTGGCCACGCGAGATACGCTTGAGACATATGTTGCAAATAGCAGCGGTGCGATCTGATGCACTCGTCTCAAAAAAGGCCCACACCAAAGAACTTTTTGAATAACGCGCAGAGACTGCAGCGCCCTGCACATGTGGAGCTTTGGGGTGTGATGCAGTCAATGTGCTGCCCTTAGGCTGGCCCCTGGAGGGCATCCTGCCTCGTTGGTGATGTGCCGCCTCCTCCTCCTCCTCCTCTCTCCTATCAGGCACCCACGTTGAGTCAGTGACCTCATCATCCCCTCCCTCCTCATCACTGGAGCAAACCTGGCAGTATGCTGCAGCAGGGGGAGCATGACTGCCAGATTGCTGTCCTTCTTGGGCACCCCCTCTGTCCGTGCTCATGTTACTGCCTTCATCGAGCTCAGTATCATCATCAGAGCCTTCCAAACGCTGGGCATCCTCCTGGAGCATGTACCCAACACTGTGGTCAAACAGTTCGAGGGAATCCTCATGAGGACATGGTGGAGCTAGGGAAGGAGTCACTGATGACATTGAGCTGAGGGAAGAGGCCGCTGCTTTGCCAGACAAAGCACCCTGGGCATGGGTGAGAGAGGATGAGGAGGATGAGGACGGCTTGGTCATCCACTCGACCAAGTTTTCTGCATGTTGCGGCTCAACACGGCCAGCTGCCGAAAAAAAGGCCAAGCGTGTCCCATGGCCACGTGCTGATGAGGATGCACCGTCTCCACGACCAGCACTAGACACAGAGCCTGCTTGCCCTCTCTTATTGGCTTGTGACTGTCTGCCTCTCCTTCTTGGCCTTCCAGACATACTAATGGCCTGTAGCTGCACTAAGCTGGGATAGAACACCTGTAATTTTCTTCAGGTAGCTTTATATACTGTAACCAGACAAGCCTGCCTGTCAGTAGGAAGATAACAGGAACGGATCTAGCTGAACACTGTGAGCAGGACGCACTGCACTAAATGTAAATAGCAGGAACAGATCTAGCTGAACACTGTGAGCAGGACGCACTGCACTAAATGTAAATAGCAGGAACGGATCTAGCTGAACACTGTGAGCAGGACGCACTGACTGCACTAAATGTAAATAGCAGGAACAGATCTAGCTGAACACTGTGAGCAGGACGCACTGCACTAAATGTAAATAGCAGGAACGGATCTAGCTGAACACTGTGAGCAGGACGCACTGACTGCACTAAATGTAAATAGCAGGAACAGATCTAGCTGAACACTGTGAGCAGGACGCACTGCACTAAATGTAAATAGCAGGAACGGATCTAGCTGAACACTGTGAGCAGGACGCACTGACTGCACTAAATGTAAATAGCAGGAACAGATCTAGCTGAACACTGTGAGCAGGACGCACTGCACTAAATGTAAATAGCAGGAACGGATCTAGCTGGACACTGTGAGCAGGACGCACTGCACTAAATGTAAATAGCAGGAACGGATCTAGCTGAACACTGTGAGCAGGACGCACTGCACTAAATGTAAATAGCAGGAACGGATCTAGCTGAACACTGTGAGCAGGACGCACTGACTGCACTAAATGTAAATAGCAGGAACGGATCTAGCTGAACACTGTGAGCAGGACGCACTGCACTAAATGTAAATAGCAGGAACGGATCTAGCTGAACACTGTGAGCAGGACGCACTGCACTAAATGTAAATAGCAGGAACGGATCTAGCTGAACACTGTGAGCAGGACGCACTGACTGCACTAAATGTAAATAGCAGGAACGGATCTAGCTGAACACTGTGAGCAGGACGCACTGCACTAAATGTAAATAGCAGGAACGGATCTAGCTGAACACTGTGAGCAGGACGCACTGCACTAAATGTAAATAGCAGGAACGGATCTAGCTGAACACTGTGAGCAGGACGCACTGCACTAAATGTAAATAGCAGGAACGGATCTAGCTGAACACTGTGAGCAGGACGCACTGACTGCACTAAATGTAAATAGCAGGAACGGATCTAGCTGAACACTGTGAGCAGGACGCACTGCACTAAATGTAAATAGCAGGAACGGATCTAGCTGAACACTGTGAGCAGGACGCACTGCACTAAATGTAAATAGCAGGAACGGATCTAGCTGAACACTGTGAGCAGGACGCACTGCACTAAATGTAAATAGCAGGAACGGATCTAGCTGAACACTGTGAGCAGAACGCACTGCACTAAATGTAAATAGCAGGAACGGATCTAGCTGAACACTGTGAGCAGGACGCACTGACTGCACTAAATGTAAATAGCAGGAACGGATCTAGCTGAACACTGTGAGCAGGACGCACTGACTGCACTAAATGTAAATAGCAGGAACAGATCTAGCTGAACACTGTGAGCAGGACGCACTGCACTAAATGTAAATAGCAGGAACGGATCTAGCTGAACACTGTGAGCAGGACGCACTGCACTAAATGTAAAGAGCAGGAACAGATCTAGCTGAACACTGTGAGCAGGACGCACTGCACTAAATGTAAAGAGCAGGAACAGATCTAGCCTAATCTAGCTCTCAAATCAAATGACACTGTCTGTCTCTCTCTCTATCAGCACACCGGAACACACTACACAGGGCCGCCGTGCAGGGGCGTGTGGGGCGTGTACTAAATCCCCTGAGCCATAATTGGCCAAAGCCACCCTGGCTTTGGCCAATTACAGCTCTCTCTACTGACGGCGCTGTGATTGGCCAAGCATGCGGGTCATAGTGCATGCTTGGCCAATCATCAGCCAGCAATGCACTGCGATGCCGCAGTGAATTATGGGCCGTGACGCGCCACACGAATTTGGCGCGAATGGCCCATAACGTTCGCAATTCGACGGACGGTCGAACAGCCGATGTTCGAGTCGAACATGGGTTCGACTCGAACACGAAGCTCATCCCTAGTCCTGTCACACATTTTCCGTGTGTACGGGGCATAAGGTTTAGACAGCCTTGACCCTAGGTTTACACTTATGCATTTTTTAGTGCGTTTTGCAGTTTTAGAAACACTCTACAGTCCATTTAACATAGTTTCCTATGGTACTAGTTCACATCTATGCGTATTGCAGCCAGTGCGTTTTTGGAAATGGTCTGGGACTTTTTCACGTGATTTGCGGGTAATAGATTTCAATGGAACTGCACCAGAATCGCAACTTTTGCGTTGGTGATGTGATTTTTGATGTGTTTTGCGGTTATTATTTTAAAACTGTATATAGCTGGTTGCTAACCGGGGGGATGGGAAGCCACCTGTCACATACCCCCAGTCCATTACCAGGCCCTTCAGGTCTGGAATTGATTTAAAGGGGAAACCTGCATCAAAATAAAAAAAAGTGGCATAGGGGTCCTCCTCAAAATCCATACCAGACCCTTATCCGAGCACGCAACCTGGCAGGCCACAGGAAAAGGGGGGGGAAGAGAGAGCACCCCCCTCCTCCTGAACCATACCAGGCCACATACCCCCCACCCATTCACCAAAAAAAAACAGTAAAATGTGACAAAAAACATTAGCCGGTTTTGAAAATTCCTTTATTTTAAAATAGTTCTGAGTGGTCTTCTTCCCTGAGCCGTGTCTCCCGCTTTCATCTTCTCCTAGTGCTGTCTCTCTTGTTGCCATCTTTCCCACCACTACCTACTTCTCCCGCTGCCGTGTTCTTCCTCATCGCCATGTTCTTCCTCCCCCGCCGTCTTCATCATTTGTGTTGTCCCTGCTGTCTGGCATCTCTTACACAGCCATGGGGCGTGACCATCCGTTGACGTCACACGGAAAACCCGCCCCTTTTTTCCAGAGAATAAAGGGGCGGGCTCTGCGTGTCACGTTAACAGATGGTCATGCCCCATGGCTGTGTAAGAGATGCCAGACAGCGGGGACAACACAAAGGAGGAAGACAGCGGGGGGAGGAAGAACACGGCAGCGGGAGAAGTAGGTGGTGGTGGGAGGGACAGCACCAGGAGAAGATGAAGGCGGGGAGACACAGCCCGGGGGAGAAGACCACTCAGAGCTATTTCACAATAAAGGAATTATCAAAAACCGGCTATTGTTTCTTGTCACATTTCACTGCTTTTTTTTGGTGAATAGGTAGGGGTGCAATATACCTGATACCCATTCCCCTGGGGGGGGAGAGATCTGGGGGCCCCCTTATTAAAGGGGACTTCCAGATTCTGATATGCCCCCTGCCCGCAGATACATATCCCCTGGGGCAAGACTCGGGTCCTCATACATGTTTTATGGCAATAACTTGCATATAAGCCTTTAAAATGAGCACTTTTGATTTTTCATGTTCATGTCCCATAGACTTTAACGACGTTCGCACAAATTTTTGGCCTCTTCGCAAGTTCTGGTGCGAATCGAACCAGTGGTGTTCAGCTCATCCCTACCCAATGGCACATGAGTATGGTTGGTACCATAATATTAATGTTTCAAATGCAAAACATTATTGTATACAATGAAAAGAATCAAAACATTAGTAATAGTATTTTCTATGTATGATTGTGCTCAGCACCATAGCGTAGTGTTATGCCCTGCTACCTCCAAAGGTTCAAGCCATGGGTTTGAATCCCATCAATGGTACCATCTCCTGAAAATGTACATTGTACTCAGCAGCATAATTTATGTTTATTCCATCATTTTAACTCTTCAAATGCATGCAATGGTATGTAATTATTCAAAAATATTATGGTGTGGATTTAAAAAAATCAAGGGAAAAAACGGCATAGGGTCCCCCCCTCCAGTGCATACCAGGCCCTTCAGATCTGGTATGGACTTTAAGGGGAATTCCACACTAAAATGTAAAAAAAATGGCATATGGGCCCCCCCAGGTCCATACCAGACCTGAAGGGTCTGGTTTGAATATTAAGGGGAACCCTGCACCAAAATTTGAAAAATAAATGGCATGGGGGTCCCCCCAAAATCCATACCAGACCCTTATTAGAGCACGCAACCTGGCAAGCCACAGGAAAGAGGGGGGACAAGAGCAAGGCCCTCCCCCTCCTGAACTGTACCAGGCCACATGCCTGAACGTGGGGAGGGTGCTTTGGAGTAGCCACCCAAAGCACCTTGTCCCCATGTTGATGGGGACAAGGGCCTCATCCCCACAACCCTTGCCCGGTGGTTGTGGGGGTCTGCGGGTGGGGGGCTTATCGGAATCTGGTAGCCCCCTTTAATAGGAGGGTCCCCAGATCCCGCCCACCCATGTGATTGGGTATCGGGTACATTGTACCCCTACACATTCACCAAAAAAAGCAGTGAAATGTGACAAAAGACAATAGCCGGTTTTTGACAATTCCTTTATTTAAAATGTCCTCTTCTTTCCCCGCTCCTTCCTCCGGTCTTCCTACAGCTTTGTCTTCCCCCAGCTCTTCCTTCAGTTTTCTCCTTTTTCCTCCAGCTTCTTCTTCCCCCACTTCGATCTCCATCTTCCTCCGCTTCTTCCTCAAGTCTTCTCCATCTTCCTCCGGCTCCGGTCTTTCTCCAACCTGCTATGAAAACGAACCTCCTCCGACTCTGCGGCCAGTCAATCTTTCCTCTTCCATAGTGCACATTTCATATATAACTATAGGGCGTGGCCACCGGATGACCTCATAAGGAGACCCCGCCCCCTTGTGACATCACTGACACATCATTCCCCATGCTGTAAAGTCAAAAGGGGCGGGGTCTCAGAGCCATGTTATCCGCCCCATCGCAGCATCAGAGGAGGTTCAAATTTTGAATGTTCAGTGGGAGTTGGGGAGGAGAAAGACCAGAGGACGGACCGGAGGGAAGAAGATTCCAGAGGAAGATAGAGAAGACCGGAGGAAGAAGCGGGGAGAAGAAGAAGCTGGAGGAAGATGGAGAAGACCAGAGGAAGAAGCCGGTGGAAAGAATAAGACATTGTTAATAAAGGAATTGTCAAAAACCGCCTTTTGTCTTTTGTCACATTTTACTGCTTTTTTTGGTGAAGGGTAGGGGTACAATGTACCCGATACCTATTTAAATGGGGGGGATGGGATCTGGGGGCCCCGTTACCAAAGGGGCTTTCCAGTTTCTGATAAGCCCCCACCCACATACCCCCCACAACCAGCGTTCTGGGGATGAGGCCCTTGTCCCCATCAACATGGGAACAAGGTGTTTTGGGGGGACCCCAAAGCACCCTCCCCATGTTGAGGGCATGTGGCCTGGTACAGTTCAGAAGAGGGGGCACTCTCTTATCCCCCCCTCTTTTCCTGTGGCCTACCAGGTTGCGTGCTCGGATATTGATCTGGTATGGATTTTGGGGGGGACCCCAACGCCATTTTTTTTTAAATTTTGGTGCAGGGTTCCCCTTAATATCCATACCAGACCCTTTTGGGGTGGACCCCCATGCCATTTTTTAAAAAAATTGCCGTTGCGTTCCCCTTAATATTTATACCAGACTCGAGGGACCTGGTATGGACCGGTGGGGGGAACCTACACCGTTTTTTTCTTTGATTTTAACTCTATATTGCCAGGAATCGGCAATTCATTACAGCTGCGAGCAATTTTGATTGAAACATTTTTCTTTAGAAATATCATTTTATAAGTAATAAACACGGGAAAGGTGCGCTACTTTGCAGGCATACTATAGACACTCCCCAGGCATGATATTTAAAGGAATTTTTAATTTGTATTGTTTCACTTTAAGCATTATTAAAATCACTGCTCCTGAAAAAACAGGCATTTTAAAAACATTTTTTCCAATTGATAAATGTCCCCTGGGGCAGGACCCGGGTCCTCATATACCTTTTATGGCAAAGAACTGGCATATAAGCCTTCAATGAGAACTTTGGATTTTGCAGGATTAAGCCCCATTGACTTCCACTATTCCACCTATATGTGATCTGACAGGCATTTTTGCCGCAATAGCGCTGCTTTTCATTTGCATTAGCGCTCAGTTTCTGATAGTTGAAGTCTTAATCGGCCTTAATTAGGCGCTTTTTTCTTGGACTGCAGGATCATTTTTCAGCCACTATAGTAAATGACCCCCTCTGTGTACAGAACCCAGGATCAGGATGACAATAGCAAGTCGGTAATATTAAAGTTTTTTTCTTTCTTTCTTCCTTTGATTAAAGATTTTTTCCCACAAGAAAAACATGAAACCAGTTAGCTAATATATATAAAATATGACCAGCGTCTCGGCATTCACATTAAAAGTTAACATTAAAACCAGTGTGAGTGCAAATATTCTAAAAATTTTCAAACACAGGGCAGCTTCTAATGCTTTTAACTCAATGCTGAATAATCAACTGATTCTCAGCTCCTGTACATTGCTGACTAATAGCAGTATGCATGGAACAAATAGAAAAAATTGAAATTTCAGCATTTTCAATGTCCCCTCCAACAGGAGCACCAAGGATTGATTTATAAAACAGTTTCCTAGTTATTGCTTCAATTGAAAGATGAAACTTGATTGGCTATTACTAAATTCCAAAGTTTGGCTCCCATTGATTTCAATAGGATTCAGATTCCGAATCTGAAATTGAATAATGTTCACGGCGCCAAGCCTGGGTACATTCCGTTCATCCCTAACCTCTACCTGTCTGCAGAAAATTTGTCCTAATATTTCCATTTTTATTGTTCTGATGCTAGCCAATTTTACACTGCTTTATCTTCTGTGATCTTCTAAACCTTTCAGTAAAACCCGCAGCTCTGCTCCTTATCTGGAGTAAATTTGATCTTAAAAATAATATTTGAAATTGATCTGCTGCTGGCCAATCTTATACTGCTGTTTCGTCTGCGATCTATTAATGCCTGAGGTAAAATCTAGTATGTGCTTTTTGTGGGTAGGAAAATTAGGCCTAAAATTGCTTTTTAAATTCTGCGGGGGGTGTGGCTTAGTAATGGACTAAGATGGCGACCTAATCCATATATTCCAACACTCAGGGATTATCAGCTATCACTTAAGAACCTCTTTTCTGCATGATGGGGAAAAACAGAAAGAGTGCGTCGGCCACTCCATCTTTACAGGACTCGGGCACACAGCTGAGCCGCAATATACCAGAGATCAGGGATGGAATGGCCATCGGGACTACCGGGAGTTTCCCGGTGGGCCGAATGGCTCAGTCGGCCGGTTTCAGCGGCTGCCTATTGTGTCTACGATTTACCCATCAATTGCCGACAGCTGGCATCTGACGGGTAGATCGAGATGCATGCAGAGTAGCGCAGGCAGCCTCTGTAGTAAGTTCTCTCTCATGTCACGCTGCTGCTGCACCCCCCGGCGGCCCCTCCTCCTCCTCTCTTCTCGTCTATCTCCAGTTTCTTGTGACATCATCTGGGATGGACGAGAAGAGAGGAGGAGGAGCCGCCGGGGGGAGCAGCAGCAGCAGCGTGACATGAGAGAGAACTTACTACAGAGGCTGCCTGCGCTACTCTGCATATGAAAAAAACAGGTAAACGCTGTGCCCTGATTAGGGATGAGCTTCGTGTTCGACTCGAACATCGTCTGTTCGCCGAATTGCGAACGATATGGGCCGTTCGCGCCAAATTCGTGTGGCGCGTCACGGCCCATAATTCACTGCGGCATCGCAGTGCATTGCTGGCTGATGATAGGCCAATCACAGCACTGCCTGAACAGAGAGCCGTAATTGGCCAAAGTCAAGGAGGCTTTGGCCAATTATGGCTCAGGGGATTTAGTACACGCCCCACACTATATAAGGCCGCCTGCACGGTGACATTTGATTTGAGTTAGATAGATTAGGCAGAACAGTCAGTCAGTTAGCTGCACTTACAGTGTATTGTGTATATATATGCATTCCAGGTGTTGCATATATATATATACACACTGTATACAGTTTAGCTAGATCCGTTCTTGTTATCTTCCTACTGACAGGCAGGCTTGTCTTGTTACAGTATTTACAGCTACCTGAAGAAAATTACTGGTGTTCTTTTGATCCTATTAGTACCACAGTCAGGCAGCTAGACTATTTACAGAAGGTGCAGTGCGTCCTGCTCACAGTGTTCAGCTAAAACTACAAGTTAGTGGGGTGCGTCCTGCTCACAGTGTTCAGCTAAACCTACAAGTTAGTGGGGTGCGTCCTGCTCACAGTGTTCAGCTAAACCTACAAGTTAGTGTGGTGCGTCCTGCTCACAGTGTTAAGCAAAACCTACAAGTTAGTGCGGTGCGTCCTGCTCACAGTGTTCAGCTAAACCTACAAGTTAGTGTGGTGCGTCCACCTCACAGTGTTCAGCTAAACCTACAAGTTAGTGGGGTGCGTCTTGCTCAGAGTGTTCAGCTAAACCTACAAGTTAGTGCAGTGCGTCCTGCTCACAGTGTTCAGCTAGATCCGTTCCTGTTATCTTCTTACTGACAGGCAGGCTTGTCTTGTTACAGTATATACAGCTACCTGAAGAAAATTGCTGGTGTTCTTTTGATCCTATTAGTAACCACAGTCAGGCAGCTAGACTATTTACAGTTAGTGCAGTGCGTCCACCTCACAGTGTTCAGCTAAAGCTACCTGTAGAAGGTTGGTGGTGTTCTCATACTACAGGCAGGCAGATGATGTTGCTAGCTGCCTTATCAGTACATACATACATACATACATACACTATATATATATATATATATATATATATATATATATCCCAGCTTAGTGCAGCTACAGGCCATTAGTATGTCTGGAAGGCCAAGAAGGAGAGGTAGACAGTCACAAGCCAATAAGAGAGGGCAAGCAGGCTCTGTGTCTAGTGCTGGTCGTGGAGACGGTGCATCCTCATCAGCACGTGACCGTGGGACATGCTTGGCCTTTTTTTCGGCAGCTGGCCGTGTTGAGCCGCAACATGCGGAAGACTTGGTCGAGTGGATGACCAAGCCGTCCTCATCCTCCTCATCCTCTCTCACCCATGCCCAGGGTACTTTGTCTGGCAAAGCAGCGGCCTCTTCCCTCGGCTCAATGTCATCAGTGACTCCTTCCCTAGTCCCACAATGTCCTCCTGAGGAGTCCCTCGAACTGTTTGACCACAGTGTTGGGTACATGCTCCAGGAGGATGCCCAGCGTTTGGAAGGCTCTGATGATGATACTGAGCTCGATGAAGGCAGTAACATGAGCACGGACAGAGGGGGTGCCCAAGAAGGACAGCAATCTGGCAGTCATGCTCCCCCTGCTGCAGCATACTGCCAGGTTTGCTCCAGTGATGAGGAGGGAGGGGATGATGAGGTCACTGACTCAACGTGGGTGCCTGATAGGAGAGAGGAGGAGGAGGAGGAGGAGGAGGTGGCACATCATAAGGGCAGCACATTGACTGCATCACACCCCATAAGCTCCACATGTGCAGGGCGCTGCAGTCTCTGCGCGTTATTCAAAAAGTTCTTTGGTGTGGGCCTTTTTTGAGACGAGTGCATCAGATCGCACCGCTGCTATTTGCAACATATGTCTCAAGCGTATCTCGCTTGGGCAAAACATCTCCCGCTTGGGTACCACATGCTTGACCAGACATATGTTGACCTGCCATGCAGTTCATTGGCAAGCGTATCTAAAAGACCCACACCAAAGAACAAAGAGGACCTCTCCTTGCTCCTCATCAGCTGAGATTTCCAACCCCACTATACCTTCAGTCCTCTCTGAGACCTGCACTGAGAGGAATGAAGGTGTAGAATTAGGTGTGTCACAGCCAAGTACTTGTGGGCAATCTGCTTTTGGTACACCGACGTCAGATTGTACCAGGCAAATTTCCCTGCCCCAGCTGCTGCACCGCCGAAAGAAGTTTGCTCCCAGCCATCCACATGCCCAGCGGTTGAATGCTAGCTTGGCAAAATTGCTAGCACTTCAACTGCTGCCTTTTCAGTTGTTAGACTCTGCCCCCTTCCGTGAGTTTGTGGAATGTGCGGTTCCTCAGTGGCAGGTACCCAAACGCCACTTTTTCTCACGGAAGGCGATTCCGGCTCTCTACCGGCATGTGGAAGGCAATGTCCATGCCTCGCTGGACAGGGCGGTCAGCAGTAAGGTGCATATTACCGCTGACTCATGGTCCAGCAGGCATGAACAGGGACGTTACCCAAGTTTCACGGCGCATTGGGTGACTTTGCTGGCAGCTGGGAAGGATGCAGGACAAGGTGCAGTAGTGTTGGAGGTTGTTCCGCCACCACGCCTCCAAAATGCTAATGATTGTGACACACCTCTCTCCTCCACCCCCTCCTCTTCTTCTTCCTCCATGGCCTCTTCCTGTGCTTTGTCCTCAGAACCAGCGGTGCTCTGTAGCCGGTCAAGGGGATACGCAAGTACGCAGGCCAAAAGATGCCATGCGGTGCTTGAGCTGGTGTGCTTGGGGGACAGGAGCCACACTGGGGCAGAGGTTCTGTCAGCTCTGCAGGGGCAGGTTCAGAGGTGGTTGACGCCACGCCAAATTAAGGCAGGAATGGTGGTTTGCGACAATGGCACCAACCTCCTCTCTGCCCTCCAACAGGGACAAATGACCCATGTGCCCTGTTTGGCTCACGTCCTTAACTTGGTGGTGCAGCGGTTCTTGGGCAGGTACCCGGGCTTACAGGATGTCCTGAGGCAGGCCAGGAAAGTCTGTGTGCATTTCCGCCGGTCATATAATGCCAGTGCTCGGCTGACGGACCTCCAAAAGGAGTTTAACCTGCCCAAGAACCGCCTAATCTGTGACATGCCCACCAGGTGGAACTCAACGTTGGCCATGCTGCAGCGGCTGCACACGCAGCAGAGGGCCATCAATGAGTACCTGTGCGACTATGGCACTAGGACAGGGTCAGGGGAGCTTGTTTTTTTTTTCCCCACGCCAGTGGGCCATGATCAGGGATGCATGCACTGTCCTGTCACCATTTGAGGAGGCCACGAGGATGGTGAGCAGTGACAGTGCATGCATCAGTGACACTGTCCCCCTTGTCCACCTGTTGGAGCACACGCTGCGTGGAATAATGGACAGGGCACTTGAGGCAGAACAGAGGCAGGAAGAGGAGGACTTCCTTAGCTCTTAAGGCCCCCTTTATCCAGACAGTGTTCCTGCATGCCCGCCGATCACACAGGAAGAGGAGGAGGAGGAGGAGGAGGAGGAGGAAGATTGTGTCAGTATGGAGGTGGAGCCTGGCACTCAGCATCAGCAGCAGTCTTTAAGGGATCAGTCCCAAGAAACACATGGACTTGTACGTGGCTGGGAGGAGGTGGCTACGGACCATGTCGTCCTTAGTGACTCAGAGGACTCCGGACCGAATGCCTCAGCAAACCTACGCTGCATGGCCTCCCTGATCCTGCAAAGCCTGCGTAAGGATCCTCGTATTCGTGGTATCAAGGAGAAGGACCAATACTGGCTGGCAACCCTCCTTGATCCACGTTACAAGGGTAAGGTTGCGGACCTTATCTTGCCATCGCAGAGGGAGCAGAGGATGAAACATCTTCGGGAGGCCTTGCAGAAAGGTCTGTGCAATGCGTTCCCAGAGACTGGGAGGTTATAAACTCCTGTTTCTGGACAACGTGTTGCTGAGGCTTCGGTCAGTCAAAGAAGGAGCGGTGGACAAGGTGGCCGTCTGACCGATGCGTTCAGACAATTTTTTGGTCCGCAGCCCCAAGGTATGATCGGTTCCAGCAACCATCGCCAGCGTCTGTTTTACATGGTGCAGGAATACCTAGGGGCAAGATCAGACTTGGACACCTTTCCCACCGAAAATCCTCTGGGTTACTGGGTCTTGAGGATGGATCACTGGCCAGAGCTTGCACAGTATGCAATTGAGCTACTGGCCTGTCCTGCATCCAGCGTTCTTTCGGAACGCACATTCAGTGCTGCTGCAGGCTTGGTAACCAATCACAGGGTGCGTCTGTCCACCGACTCGGTCGATCGACTGACCTTCATAAAAATGAATCAGTCTTGGATCACCACCAGCTACCAAGCACCTGATGCTGATGTAACCGAATAATTTTTTTTGAAATCTCAGATCCCTTCAAAGACTGCCTATGCTGATGCTGAGTGACTATCCCTGAGTAATTATCCTCTTCCTCCTCAATCATCACGCTGATAGCTTGTAAGAACATTTTTGGTTCTGGGCGCCACCATCAGTGCCTAAGGCACAATTTTTCTGCCCCTGTTTCACAGGGGCGTGTAATTACAATTTTTGATGCAATACTTTGCAGCAGGGCTCGTTCCTGCGTTCCAACTAGAGTGTCTGTGAGGGGTTGCAGTGTTGTGGCACCAGCACCAGTGCCTAAGGCCCAATTTTTCTGCCCCTGTTCAACAGGGGCATGTAATTACAATTCTTGATCTAATATTTCACAGCAGGGCCCATTTCTGCAGCCACCAAGAGCGAGTGAGGACTTACAGCGTTGTGGCACCAGCACCACCACCACCACCCCCAAAGGCCCAGTTTTTCTGCCCCTGTTCAACAGGGGCATGTAATTACAATTCTTGATCGAATATTTCACAGCAGGGCCCTGTGAGGGCTTACGTTGTTGTGGCCACAACAACACCTAAGGCCCAAATTTCTGCTGAGTATATAGAGCAGGCCCCTACTTTCAAACATCTAACTTACAAATGACTCCTACTTGCAAATGGAAAGAGACAACAGGAAGTGAGATGAAATCTACCCCTAGGAAGGGAAATTCTCTCCTGTAAGAGTTAATATGGGAAAAACATTTCTCCTTTCCACTGATGCTTTCCAATCCTTGTTCCACAAAAAAACCCAAATTCTCAAAAAACATTTGTCATTGGGACAAAAAGTGAGGTGAAATCTTCTAAAGAGTAGGAAAGACAGCAAAACAAATGTCACAGGGGTGATAACCCTTCCCTATGTTTTCCAAAAAGCTTAAAAAATATATTTTGGCTGGAGCTAAACACGTTAAAAATGTACCCGTTCAAAATGACAAACAGATTCTACTTAACAACAAACCTACAGTCCCTGTCTTGTTTGCACCGCCTGTATACTGCTGTTCAGAGTATATAGGACCTGGTGGCCCCACACCTTTCCTTATTTTAATTTGGGTGCAGGGTTCCCCTTAATATCCATACAAGACCCAAAGGGCCTGGTAATGGACTGGGGGGTACAGTTTGTCTCACCGATTTTCATCCATATTGCCAGGACCCAACATTACATTAAACCCGCAAGCAGTTTTAAATGAGATTTTTTTCTTTAAAAAATGACATTTGGTGCAGGGACTGTTCTAAACATGGGAAACACGCGCCACTTTACAGGCATACTATAGACACCCCCCAGGTAAGATATTTAAAGGAATATTTCACTTTTTTTTTTTTACTTTAAGCATCATTAAAATCACTGCTCCCGAAAAAACAGCCGTTTTTAAAAGTTTTTTTTTTGCATTGATACATGTCCCCTGGGGTAGGACCCGGGTCCCCAAACCCTTTTTAGGACAATACCATGCAAATTAACCTTTAAAATGAGCACTTTTGATTTTGAACGTTCGAGTCCCATAGACGTCAATGGGGTTCTAACGTTCGTGCAAACTTTCGGTCCGTTCGCAGGTTCTGGTGCGAACCGAACCGGGGGGTGTTCGGCTCATCCCTAGCCCTGATGTGCCCTATGAGCCCTGAATGTGCCCTGAATGTGCCCTGAATGTACCCCATGTGCCCTGAATGTACCCTGATGTACCTCATTTGCCTGATGTGCCCTGATGTACCCCATGTGCCCTGATGTACCCCATGTGCCTGCTGTGCCCTGATGTACCCCATGTGCCTGATGTGCCCAGAATGTACCCTGATGTGCTCCATGTGCCCTGATGTTCCCTGAATGTGCTCTGATGTGCCCTGATATACCCCATGTGCCTGATGTGCCCTGAATGTGCCCTGATGTGCCCAAAAATGCCCTGATGTGCCCCATGTACCCTCATGTGCCCCATGTACCCTCATGTGCTGTGTTCTGTTGCCCCGATGTGCGCTGTGCCACGATGTGTGATGTACCCTGATGTGCTTGTACCCTGATGTTCCCTGAATGTGCCCTGATGTACCCCATGTGAATGATGATCCCTGAATGTGCCCTGATGTACCCCATGTGCCTGATGTGCCCTGAATGTGTCCTAATGTACCCCATGCGCCTGATGTGCCCTGATGTACCCCATGTGCCTGATGTGCCCCGATGTACCCCATGTGCCTGATGTGCCCCGAATGTGCCCTGATGTACCCCATGTGCCTGATGTGCCCTGATGTACCCCATGTGCCTCTTGTACCCCATGTGCCCTGAATGTGCCCCATGTGCCCAAATGTGCCCTGATGTGCCCCATGTACCCTCATGTGCTGTACCCTGATGTGCTGTGTTCTGTTGAACCGATGTGCGGTGTGCCCCGATATGCTGTGCCCTGGGCCAGTCTGGATAAAGTCCAGGGCCACATTTTTGTCCCAGTCCAGCCCTGCCAGAGATATTCTAGTCTTACTATACTGACTCGCAGGCCTTTTCACAGCCACCAGACTGAGGCCTGGCCAGCAGCCCTCCCACCTTTTGCATCTCTGGAATACACAGGGAAAGGGTCATTTGGTCCTAATCCTGGACAGTTCCCCAGCCTAGTCAATCTCCAAACACTGGCTCTGGATATAAAAACCACCCTGTCAGCAGCAATCTTTGACTTGAACACAGACATCAAGGCTATTTTGTCATGTCTGGAAGCAGTGGAGGTTACTGCAGATGTGTCTGAGATGGCCATCACGCAAGTGTAGCAGGTCTCAAGCTCTCACACCCAGCATCTCATTGATCTGCACTGCCATATTCAGAACCCGGACAACAGGGCACGGAGGCACAACCTGCGAATCCGGCGGATGCCTAAGTCAGTGGAAGGGCCCCACCACCAGCCTGAAGTCTGGACGATTTTCAACTCCCTACTGGGCAGACCGCCAAACTCGCCTATTTATATGGAGTGCTGCCACAGAATGCATAGATCCAGAAGCCAGGACACTGTCCCTCCCCAGGATATAGTCTGTTGCCTGGTGACCTTCCAGCTAAAAGAAGATATTGCTCGCAACCACAGTCACCTACTCCATGATGGCTCTGAAATTTAGATTTATCAGGATCGGTCTGCCATTATGCTCCAGCATTGAAGGAAATTGTGTCCGCTGCTTAACATCTTGTGGGATTGGAGCTGGATTGCTGGAAATTCTGCTTTTTGGCAACAGTTGCTGGATGTACAGCTCTCCTGCAAACGCTGGCAGACCTGCAGCCCTTTTGTGACACCTTGGGCCTTCCAACACTGGCCAACACCTTTCTTACTGGATTGGTACAGCTCCTTACTCCAACCCCAGCCTTGGATCCCCACTCAGCCTAATTCCACTCCTCATTCTCAGCAACACAGGCCACGCCACCTTAGATCCCCGTCTGCCTCTTCTGTGAGAGATTTGAACAGGGTGCATCTGGATCACAGCCCAAAGCCTTCACCTTCAGCCTCACGAAGACAGGTGCATCACTGAGTGCCTCTTGGAAGTATGTGTGAGCTTATTCTGACCCTATTTGTTTCCAGTTTGTTGATTGCAAAGTCTGTGGCTTTCCCATAGATGGGTGGGCTGCCTTGCTTTCCTGTAGAGAGTATTGTTGCCCTGAGGAGCTTTGTCCCTTGCTTGCTATGCAAAGGATTAACTTCGGAGTGTTCTCTGCCTCTCTACTGCCCTCTTGTGTGGTAGGCTTTGTTATAGCTACGGGAAAATGACATTGGAGATCTAGTCTCCTTGGGCTATATATCTTTTGTCCACAGGGACTGAACTTGCCTGTTTATTTGCTTTGTTGAATCCCCTAACTTGAACTCCTTTTGACCTGTTTCTTCCACTTTCTTTAGGGATCCTCCATGCTACGGGGGTTTATGCTGGCTGTCTGCTAATTCATACTACTGCTTAATAATGTCACTGATATGGCCATCTAGCTATGCAAACATTGTTTTGATATGCTCTCATGTTTTATACATACACTATGCCTTTTGTTTTCCCTTGTATGTTTGAGTGGGGGCTGTCCCACTGAGAATACTTCACAGGGAGCTGTGTGGGCCTGAGCGGACGTCAAGGGGGTGTAGCTGGTTACGGTGGCCCTGGATCTTGGAGTACGGGAGGCTTTTGCTTGGTCCCTATGCATACAGTGGAGTTGCCAAGGGGGTGCTTCTAGGTTGCAAGTATTCTCTACAATTGCGCTTATGCACTCGCCTCCCTGGGACAATGTAATTCCTTGCTTTTTATTCCCAGGAAAGAGTTTGCATTTGCCTTTGGATAGCATTATTCACGGTCTGGTGGGGTTTTTCTTATTGGGTGATTTTGAGCAGTGTTTATTTTATGTGCCTTTTATGATGGTTGTGCATGTGTCTCCTAACTGCCTTTGCATTGACTTGATGTGATTTGATCCCTTCGATCCAGGGGCTTTTTGCACAGGTCCTGGGTGATGTAGACCCCATCCGAGTAGAAATAGACTATGCGCAGAGGGCTTTACTTCTTCCACCCCAGGATGTTAAGAAGCCCAAAAAGACATTGTCTGGGGGATCCATAAATATCCTGTCAAGGAAGCCATCATGACCACTGCTCTGGGAAACAGCACATTTATTTTGATGAAGCGCAGTTCTCCCTGTTCCTGGGCTTGTCTAAGAAAACCTTGATAATGCATTGGGCAGTTCACCCAGTACTGGAGGTTCTCCAGTACTTTACATATTTACATATTAAAGGTTTGTCAGAAAAACATTGCTCCATTGACATCAGAGGTGTATATTTCTTAAGAGGACTGGGGAAGGGGAGAGCAGTGAGTAATGTTTGCTGGCTAGTTCTTCTCTGCCTACGCTACTACTTTCACTTGCTAGGTGCCTTTCCACCTCTTGCCTCCCCCCTGCTCCCCCTCTACTGCTTTGCCTCTGTACTGGAATCCCTGGTACCACCTATTGTCCTAGACCAGAGTTTCGCAACTCCAGTCCTCAAGGCGCCCCAACAGGTCATGTTTTCAGGATTTCCCTCAGATGAAACGGCTGTGGTAATTACTAAGGAACTGAAACTGATCAAATCACCTGTGCAAAATAATGGAATGGAAATCCTGAAAACATGACCTGTTGGGGCGCCTTGAGGACTGGAGTTGAGAAACACTGTCCTAGACAACCGCCTATAGATCCACTTAATCTCTCTCCTATTCACGTTTATCTATTTTACAAATCAGCTACTAGTTGGTTGCATTAGCTGTACTATGTCTTACTCCAATTACTTTACCCTAATAGAAATGTCTCCATTATGTGGCAACCTTACTGTGGAATACAGTAGAAAGGGGATGAATGAATGATTTGTAAAGCGCTGCAAATGCGAACTGAATCGCCTCAAGGCGCTAGATGCATTCTCTGTAGTCAGCTTCTAGAAAAGGAAAGTCTTTAGTTTTTTCCTGAAGGCCTGGTGGTTTTCTTCCATGCGGATGTTGGTTGGAAGAGCATTCCATAGTCGAGGTCCTTGGACTGCGAATCGTCGTTCTCCCTTTGCTTTGTAGCGGTATTTGGGAATGATAAGGAGGTTTTGGTTAGCTGATCCAAGACTGCGATTCGGTGTGTAGTGTTTTATTTTTTTCCCAGAGATATAGCGGAGCATTTCCTTGTATGCATTTGTGGGTGAGGCAGAGGGTCTTGAATGTGATCCGATTTTTCACAGTTAGCCAATGTAGGCTCTTTAGGGATGGGGAGATGGATTCCCAGGGATTTTTTCCTGTTAAGAGTCTTGCCGCTGTGTTTTGGATGAGTTGCAAGCGCACAAGCTGATATTGTGGTAGTCCTACGTAGAGCGAATTTGCGTAGTCGAGTCGGGAATTGATGATTGTTCCCACAACTGCCACTTTATCCTCTGCTGGGATGAAGGGGATGAGTCTGCGTAGCAGGCAGAGGAGATGGTGGGATCCGCTCACCACTGATCCTATTTGTGCATCCATTGTCATTCCTGAGTCAAAGATGACTCCGAGACTCTTGGCTTTAGTGCTAGGAGAGATGGTCTGTCCGAGGATGGTGGGAGGTGTCCACGGAGTCTTTATTTTGGAATTTTTGTTGGCTTGCAGGAGAAGAAGTTCTGTTTTTGATCCGTTGAGTTTGAGGGAGCTAGTGGTCATCCAGTCATCTATTAAAGTGAGGCATTTCTGTAATTGCTGATGAAGGTCTTTTTGTCCGTTGATGCGAAGGTAGAGTTGGGTGTCGTCAGCGTATGAGTGGAAGCAGAGATCGGTCTTCCTGATGATATTGAGAAGTGGGCGGATGTAGATGTTAAATAGCACTGGTGACAAGGGTGAGCCCTGAGGGACTCCACAGGAGACTGCCCGAGTTTCCGAGGTGAAATGTTCCTAGTTTCACTGTCTGGGAGCGATTCTCTAAGAAGGATGTAAACCATTTTAGAGCAGAATCTGTAGCTCCTGCAACTTCTGCGAGGCGGACAAAAAAAGAATTGTGGTCCACTGTATCGAATGCTGCGCTGAGGTCTAACAGTACCAGGAGACTCGGTTCTCCGTCATCTGCTGCTTCAAGGGCGTCGTCCCATATTTTGAGAAGTGCTGTTTCTGTGCCATGGCCTGGGCGTAAGCCTGATTGCAGAGGGTCCAGGAGTTGGTGAGTGTCCAGGTGGCGTTGTAGCTGCTGTACTACTGATTTCTCTATAATCTTGGAGATGGTGTTGAGGCTTGTTATTGGTCTGCGGCCGTTCGGGTCCTTAGGGTCGAAATTGGGTTTCTTTAGCAGGGGTTTGACGATGCCTTGCTTGAGGGAGGTTGGCACAGTCCCTTCTTTGAAGGATTGATTTATGAGATGTGTTAGGGTGGGGGCCAAGATGTCGGAACATTCTTTAAACAGTTTGGTGGGGATGAGGTCGTTCGGTGATGTGCTGTCGCAAAGGCTTCCGATGATGTTTTTAGTCGTGTCCGTAGTGATTGGGGACAAAAAGAAATTCGGTGGTTGAGTGATGTTCGTGTCGATATCCTCTTTTTGCTTTGGTTGAGTGAGGTTGGTTGTTATTTTCTGATGAATTGCTTTCCGAATGTTGTCGATTTTGACGATGAAGAAATCTGATAACTCATTGCAGAATTCTTGAGTATCGTTTGCCGGGGGCTCTAAGCAGGTCGGGTTCATTGACTGAGCAACTATTTTGAAAAGTTTCCGCGGGCGGTTTAAGGCGGGTGAGATGGTGTCTGCGAAATGTTCTTTTTTGGCTTTGAAGATTGCCTTGTGGTATTTCACTGTGAGTGCTTTGTAGTTAGCATGGTTTTCCTTGGTGGGATTTCTTCTCCATGCTCTCTCAGCTCTTCTACGTTCTTGCTTGAGTAGGGTGAGTGCCATTAAACCAACTCGAGTTTTTTTTGCGGACGAGTGTTCTGCGTTTTGGCGCCACTGAGTCTGCTGTTTGTAGTAAAACATTGTTTAGGGAATTGAGTGTTTGTTCTGTTGAGAGATTTGAGTTTAGCAAAAGAATTTTGCTTGATAAATGTAGTTTTGAAGACTTCAGGAGTGTAGTTTCTTCTGAGATCTATTCCAGTGTGTTGCTGTTGCGCGTTTCTGTTTTTGGAGAATGGGGTTAGTGGTGATTTTAAATTTGATAGCATGGTGGTCCGTCCATGGTAGTGGAGTGTTGCCAAATACATTGATGTCCATATATTCTGTTTGAAGATGAGATCTAAAGTGTGTCCTGCACTGTGCGTGGGAGCATTTATGAGTTGTTGAAGGCCAAGTTCTTCCATTTGGTTGACGCAGGCGGTTGCGATAGAGTCTTGGGCAGAGTTTGCCCACAGGTTAAAAAATGGACAGTTTCCCCGGTGGGGCTTTAGACAGCAATATCTTGATATTCAGAAATAATAAAAAATGTATAACCAGTAAGTGCTTTTATTGAACCATGAACAATTGTAATGCTATAATTCAATTGGCATTACAACATAGAGCGCTGGCCAAGTAGTACAATACATATTCCACAATATAAAGTCGACACATCTTTACACAAAATTATATACAGTCATACATATCCGGGCCGTTGACGGTATAAATCCCCGACGCGTTTCGACCTGTGTATGGTCATCATCAGGGGGATAGTTGGTTCTATAAAATACATTGAATATCTTCAAAATTTAAGAACATGTCATCATAAATCTCATTATAAGGTTAAAAGTGGTAGTATATTTACCGCTGAAAAGTAGAGGGAATAATCCTTTGGCCAGTAAAAGCCGTAAATGGATCCGGGGGGGCCCCCATAATCGCCCCCGTCTCCCCAGAACACATGAGTCCAGCCCAAGGGGCTTACAAGGAGCCACATAGACGCCCTCCAGGGGAAGGAGAAGTCAGCACCTGCGACAAATACTCAATAAGTCAAAATGATTCTCAGCACATTGGCAAAAGTATGAAGTGTATGGGCTAACTGCAATCCTAGTGATCAATATATATTGATCTGGTGTCCTAAGGTTTCATGATTGTAATTAATTATATAGAAAGTGGCACAACCATAAAAGAAATGGTTGTATAGTTATAGGGTTGTTTGAGTGGTGTGGTGTGTAAACACAGGTGGGTGGGAAGTGATATGCGGTACTAGGAATATAAGAAACCCTTTGAGTGATAAAGTAAAATTAAATGGATGGCCAGCACAATGCTGACTACAGTGCTATGTCAAAGTGAATGAAATGAGTGTATGGTGTCAGCCAACACATGGTGGAATAAAAGTGAAAAACAAGTCAAAAGGAGAGTGTGTGAATGAATGAAACCAAATAAAACAATCAAAAACATGTGTGGAAGATCTAAACTGATTATAGGAATAGGAGTATGAGTGTAGTGTTGTAATATTAGAGTAATAAGGG
The DNA here is from genome assembly GCA_037952835.1 of Lithobates septentrionalis. Lineage (NCBI taxonomy): Eukaryota > Metazoa > Chordata > Amphibia > Anura > Ranidae > Lithobates > Lithobates septentrionalis. Next base: position 3,590,375 of record JBBDGP010000260.1, read on the forward strand.
TATATGTATAGTATAATAATTTACCTTGTGCCACAGTGTGGCTGATGTAGTAAAGTTTGACTTGTATGAACCAAATTGCAATGGAGCAAAAAAGGTAAAAAGCTGGAGCCAAAAAAAAAAAAAAGGATTTGTGCAGTGCCATCCATTACGGTCTGCATGGAGTCATAGTAAGACTCACAGGCAGCCGATCATGGATATATGCCTAAAAGTAGGCAATTAATTGAGTAAGCACAGGTGCTGATCTCCTCCCCCCCAGAGTGAGCAGCCCACATGTGGCTCCCCCGGCATCCCTGTAGGCAAAAAAAAAAACCCCGGCAGCTGCCGTCAACTCCGCCGCAAACCGCGAGATGTCGCGGCGCCGTGCACACGCCAAAGTAACTCGCACATGCGCACCTCGCCGCGGCTCATCCGGAGGTGATCAAGGGATGCCGCCGGCAGAGTGAAGCTCACGTCGGCGGACGATGAATACAAACGTCCGTCAATCAGAGCATGGGGGGGAGAGCTCAGATCCTGCATCACCCCCACATTCTCACCCTGCCGGGAAGCCTTCAATTGGACCAGGACTCACCCCCATGAAGCCGACAGGGGTGGCAGAGGTCCACCATGATCCATGACGGCCATAATCTAAAGTGCATGTGTAAATGCAGTAGGCACTAAATTGTAGATGATGAGGTAATCATTGAATTTATGCAGGAGCTGAGTGATAGCTCACTGACCCTAGATCCTAACATGTATATTTACAGAGCAGGTGTTAGTTGAACATCTGATCTACTGCAATAACAGGAGTCTAATATAGATCTATCCTGATGCATGAGGTGGGGAAAGATACAGTTACGATCTACTCCCCCATTTTGGGGGGCGTTTCCTCCGCAAGAGGCAAACAAAGTGTCACCCCCAAAATGCGTATCGTATCAAAACAGGTTTTAGACATGTGAGGATTTGAAGGGCCGTGTAAGCAACACAAAGCTCCTGCCATGTCTCTCATGTGTCATAGGGGGGAAGGGGTGTTTAACCACCCAAAATTCAGTATTAAAGAGAAAAACACATGTGGGAGAGACGCATGCGCTGCACACCCCGAAACAATAATGTTAAAAAATGGACAGTTTCCCCGGTGGGGCTTTAGACAGCAATATCTTGATATTCAGAAATAATAAAAAAATGTATAACCAGTAAGTGCTTTTATTGAACCATGAACAATTGTAATGCTATAATTCAATTGGCATTACAACATAGAGCGCTGGCCAAGTAGTACAATACATATTCCACAATATAAAGTCGACACATCTTTACACAAAATTATATACAGTCATACATATCCGGGCCGTTGACGGTATAAATCCCTGACGCGTTTCGACCTGTGTTTTTTGCGGACGAGTGTTCTGCGTTTTGGCGCCACTGAGTCTGCTGTTTGTAGTAAAACATTGTTTAGGGAATTGAGTGTTTGTTCTGTTGAGAGATTTGAGTTTAGCAAAAGAATTTTGCTTGATAAATGTAGTTTTGAAGACTTCAGGAGTGTAGTTTCTTCTGAGATCTATTCCAGTGTGTTGCTGTTGCGCGTTTCTGTTTTTGGAGAATGGGGTTAGTGGTGATTTTAAATTTGATAGCATGGTGGTCCGTCCATGGTAGTGGAGTGTTGCCAAATACATTGATGTCCATATATTCTGTTTGAAGATGAGATCTAAAGTGTGTCCTGCACTGTGCGTGGGAGCATTTATGAGTTGTTGAAGGCCAAGTTCTTCCATTTGGTTGACGCAGGCGGTTGCGATAGAGTCTTGGGCAGAGTTTGCCCACAGGTTAAAAAATGGACAGTTTCCCCGGTGGGGCTTTAGACAGCAATATCTTGATATTCAGAAATAATAAAAAATGTATAACCAGTAAGTGCTTTTATTGAACCATGAACAATTGTAATGCTATAATTCAATTGGCATTACAACATAGAGCGCTGGCCAAGTAGTACAATACATATTCCACAATATAAAGTCGACACATCTTTACACAAAATTATATACAGTCATACATATCCGGGCCGTTGACGGTATAAATCCCCGACGCGTTTCGACCTGTGTATGGTCATCATCAGGGGGATAGTTGGTTCTATAAAATACATTGAATATCTTCAAAATTTAAGAACATGTCATCATAAATCTCATTATAAGGTTAAAAGTGGTAGTATATTTACCGCTGAAAAATAGAGGGAATAATCCTTTGGCCAGTAAAAGCCGTAAATGGATCCGGGGGGCCCCCATAATCGCCCCCGTCTCCCCAGAGCACATGAGTCCAGCCCAAGGGGCTTACAAGGAGCCACATAGACTCCCTCCAGGGGAAGGAGAAGTCAGCACCTGCGACAAATACTCAATAAGTCAAAATGATTCTCAGCACATTGGCAAAAGTATGAAGTGTATGGGCTAACTGCAATCCTAGTGATCAATATATATTGATCTGGTGTCCTAAGGTTTCATGATTGTAATTAATTATATAGAAAGTGGTACAACCATAAAAGAAATGGTTGTATAGTTATATTATACATATACCCTTATTACTCTAATATTACAACACTACACTCATACTCCTATTCCTATAATCAGTTTAGATCTTCCACACATGTTTTTGATTGTTTTATTTGGTTTCATTCATTCACACACTCTCCTTTTGACTTGTTTTTCACTTTTATTCCACCATGTGTTGGCTGACACCATACACTCATTTCATTCACTTTGACATAGCACTGTAGTCAGCATTGTGCTGGCCATCCATTTAATTTTACTTTATCACTCAAAGGGTTTCTTATATTCCTAGTACCGCATATCACTTCCCACCCACCTGTGTTTACACACCACACCACTCAAACAACCCTATAACTATACAACCATTTCTTTTATGGTTGTGCCACTTTCTATATAATTAATTACAATCATGAAACCTTAGGACACCAGATCAATATATATTGATCACTAGGATTGCAGTTAGCCCATACACTTCATACTTTTGCCAATGTGCTGAGAATCATTTTGACTTATTGAGTATTTGTCGCAGGTGCTGACTTCTCCTTCCCCTGGAGGGCGTCTATGTGGCTCCTTGTAAGCCCCTTGGGCTGGACTCATGTGCTCTGGGGAGACGGGGGCGATTATGGGGGCCCCCCCGGATCCATTTACGGCTTTTACTGGCCAAAGGATTATTCCCTCTACTTTTCAGCGGTAAATATACTACCACTTTTAACCTTATAATGAGATTTATGATGACATGTTCTTAAATTTTGAAGATATTCAATGTATTTTATAGAACCAACTATCCCCCTGATGATGACCATACACAGGTCGAAACGCGTCGGGGATTTATACCGTCAACGGCCCGGATATGTATGACTGTATATAATTTTGTGTAAAGATGTGTCGACTTTATATTGTGGAATATGTATTGTACTACTTGGCCAGCGCTCTATGTTGTAATGCCAATTGAATTATAGCATTACAATTGTTCATGGTTCAATAAAAGCACTTACTGGTTATACATTTTTTATTATTTCTGAATATCAAGATATTGCTGTCTAAAGCCCCACCGGGGAAACTGTCCATTTTTTAACCTGTGGGCAAACTCTGCCCAAGACTCTATCGCAACCGCCTGCGTCAACCAAATGGAAGAACTTGGCCTTCAACAACTCATAAATGCTCCCACGCACAGTGCAGGACACACTTTAGATCTCATCTTCAAACAGAATATATGGACATCAATGTATTTGGCAACACTCCACTACCATGGACGGACCACCATGCTATCAAATTTAAAATCACCACTAACCCCATTCTCCAAAAACAGAAACGCGCAACAGCAACACACTGGAATAGATCTCAGAAGAAACTACACTCCTGAAGTCTTCAAAACTACATTTATCAAGCAAAATTCTTTTGCTAAACTCAAATCTCTCAACAGAACAAACACTCAATTCCCTAAACAATGTTTTACTACAAACAGCAGACTCAGTGGCGCCAAAACGCAGAACACTCGTCCGCAAAAAACACAGGTCGAAACGCGTCAGGGATTTATACCGTCAACGGCCCGGATATGTATGACTGTATATAATTTTGTGTAAAGATGTGTCGACTTTATATTGTGGAATATGTATTGTACTACTTGGCCAGCGCTCTATGTTGTAATGCCAATTGAATTATAGCATTACAATTGTTCATGGTTCAATAAAAGCACTTACTGGTTATACATTTTTTTATTATTTCTGAATATCAAGATATTGCTGTCTAAAGCCCCACCGGGGAAACTGTCCATTTTTTAACATTATTGTTTCGGGGTGTGCAGCGCATGCGTCTCTCCCACATGTGTTTTTCTCTTTAAGCCCACAGGTTAAAATCCCCAAGTACCAGAAGGTTTTTGGTTTTCAAGGTGTGCATCGAGAAGAATTCAGTGAGCGGAGTAAGGAGATTGGTCTTTGGTCCTGGTGGTCTGTAGCATAGTTCTGTAAGTTTGGTTTGGTGAACCCAAGGAGCGATTTGAAAATCACTGCTAGGCCTCCTCCTTTTTTCCTATTCTATTCTCGGATAGGATACTGTAGTTCTCGGGCACCAATTCAGTTAGGATGGTGTTGCGGTCAGAAGTTAGCCAGCTTTCTGTGATGAAGAGGCAGTCTATGTTGTTTTCGATGATGAAGTCGCGGATTTCCAGCCTGTGCTTGACTGCAGATCTGGTGTTGATCAGGGCGCATGCTAGTTGTTGCGGTTGGATTGGTGTCTCCCTGCCTTTGATGGTTGATCCTTAATAATTGTTCTTTTTTTAGTCTTTTTTGCGTGGTGGTCGGTAAAGTTGCGGCAGTGTTTCTTAGCCTGTGGAGGGTGTCTGCTGTGTATTTGAAGTTGCACATGATGAGGAAAACGGCGTTGCTTGATGTGATTTTTGTTTTCCCTATGCCTAGTCTCCGCTTAAAGTGGTTGTTAACCCACTATAATACGATCTTGCCATTGTCTCTGTTATATAACACTATGTGCCTCTGTGTTTGTGCTGTATAAAAAAGATGCAGATAACGTATATCATGAGTGGCTCCCGGCACTCACGTGACTCCTAGGCTCTTTCTGGGGAGGAGGGGATGAGAGGAGAGAGATCCAAGGAGTCACATGAGCGCCGGGAGCCTGTCTGATATACGGTATAATCTGCATCTTTTTTATACAGCACAGGCACAGGAGCACATAGTGTTATATAACAGAGGGAATGGCATGATCATAGTATAGATTTGATTGCATCAGGAAGGGAGGTTCGTGGAGTAGACAGAGCAGACAGGCAGGGAGGGAGGGAGGGGAGGGGGGGAGGAGGACACATGAGAGGAGAGAGCAGGGCTGCGGATGACAGAGGCACGTAAATTGACCGCGGTGTCAGGGCTCATCAGCCATGATATACCATGGTTAGTTTACAGGGGCGAGGGTATAGCCAGGCAGGATCAGCCAGGTAGTTTAGGTGATACAGAGAGGCAAGTTAATAACATGTTTTAAGGGAACAGGATCCATTTTTTTTCTTAGGTTAACAAACACTTTAATACTTGTTCTGTATATATTATTTTCATTGGACTGTATGTTTTGTTTATCTGGTTCCCATGAGGGTTTTTTTCTACGAGTTGTTTTTAGTACATGAGAATGTAAGTAAACTCCAATGGTTTTCAACATACCTTTGTGTTAAGGGGTCTCCTGAATCACTCATTGATTTAATCTTGAGCCCACAGACACATGGTAACTTAGTTGAAAATTCTCTTTTATAATATCCACGGACTGCGTTTGCCTCAAAAATTTTGTAAAGCATGGCAGGAACTCTGCCATCTTGGCCCGCACATTGTGTTGTTTCATGAGACCCACTTCATGGTCCAATCTACACCTAAACTTCCACAGTCTGTATTTACAAAATGGTATCCTTTGCCCATCCCCTATCTCTAAAGCCAAGGGAGTAGCAATTTTTATTCATAAGACCTGTCACTTTGTTCAGTTATCACAACTCACCGAGTATGATGACAGGGCACCGTCAAAGGCAATATTTTTACCATAGTCAATATTTATGCCCCTAATACTGTTCCATTAACTTTTTTGTCTAGTACCCTGGGGAGGTTGACTGAGTTACAGGAAGGTCTCTTAATTTTTTGGGGGGGGATTTTCATTCACCTCCAGACCCCCTATTGGATATATCCTCTGGGAAAACTTCCTTTTCTTTTAATGCTCTCGAAAACTAAGAAAATGCTTGCTACCCTGTATCTGGTGGATTGCTGAAGAGCTAAACACTCCTCCAATAAGGACAACAGCTATTATTCTAGTGTACATGACTCCTACTCTAGACTAGACCTTATTTCTGTTGATCAGTATTACCTGCATAGCGTCCAGGACATGTCTATTGATCACATTACCATATCTGACCATGCCCCGGTCTCTGTCACTTTTTCACTTACTGATATTGGCCGCAAAGACTGGACCTGGCTGCTCAATAAAAACCTTTTAGACAATAGTACCGACATAGCAGATCTGGAATCCACCTTTAACTCTTATTTAGAATTGAACACCATCAGCGAGGTCTCCATGCAGGCTGTATGGGAGGGACATAAGGCAAGTATCCGAGGAGTAAACAAAAAAGAAAAGAAAACAAGTCCTGTTAAATCAAAAATCAATGGTGAAAAATGATTTTTCAAACCGTAATGCCACTTACCAAAGTATGGTACTGTTGCCGTAGCCAAACAAACAATGCATACAAAAGTAAACCCTGGTATTGCTAACAGGATTGAAAAGTGGCTTCTTCCGCAACAGAGGGTCTTAGTCAAGCTTTTTATTCTATAAAAATACAAAATTTAATAATTCCACTAGGGGCGCAATTTACATGAATTCATGGGGTGACTTTAAATAGTGAAGCAGCTTCATTCACAGTAATTTTAAAGTTTTTTTTCCAAAAAGAAAAAAACCCCCGAAAAGATGATTCTATAAAAATAGTGAAAAAACGTGGAAACACACACACACGACAATACACATATACAATCAAAAAACAAAAAACACAAAAAGTCCGGACACTAGCATACCATTCACAGAGAAACTGACATGCGATTAAATCGCATTAAAAGCGAAAATGCATATGAAAAAATGAATGAAGAAAATTCTCCCATTCAAATAAAGAAAATGTATTTACAGTTTCACTGTGAATGACCCACTGGGGATCTCGATCATGATATGATAAGAAACTTGCAGGTTGGTTTAAAAATAAATAATGTTTCTATCACTAAATGACCTATGGTCAAATCTTGTCGCTAATTTGTTGGGATTTTGTATCCTTAAGTTGTGGATCATTACACTTTTTGAATGGTTGACTTAACATCACTCCTTTAGACACGGTGTAGTCCCATTTGAGATATTAGTCATTTAGAGATACACTCCGATATGTTATCCAGACCTACACTGGAATCTGCAATGAGGTCCCAACTGGTTGATAAATGCCTTATAAAGAATGTATAAGTCAGGGATGTATGCCCAAATCCACAGCAAATAAGCCAACAAAAATTCAATGAACATCCAAAAACAGCTTCATTGCACAAAATGACCGACTTTTCTCCAAAGATGAATAATTTGAGCAAACTGCTCACTGGCAATCAGGATGTTTCTTCAAAAGTCAGTCTTTTCCAAGAAGCACAATCTGGTATTTCAAGGAAAAGGCACGCCCATACATTACCACCCTGTTGAATTCAATAGTCATTATATCCCGTTTGATCCTTGCAAGGACTGGAATTATATCCAGTCCAGTATTATGTTTCTTTAGGATCATAAGAGCCTAAAAAAAAACCTGTCCTTCAAAGCAAGGCCGCTGGGTCCGCGATACTCGCGGCACTCGCCGTGCGAGATGTATGGGTAGGGTGGATGCTGAGCAGACGTCTCCTATCCCGCGGTTCAGTTTGAATGGGGTATATCGTAGACTGGCGCCACGTGACTGCTGTTACGTCAATGCGTTTCACTAAAAAGGTAGCGTAGCTTCGTCTGGACTAGGTGGGGCTAGGGGCTGTGAGTCCCTTTTATCAGCAAGTCCAAGTTCCAACGGCACCGCCCTAAATCTTCTAACACATGTTGTTTTCCAGTTTTCTGAATGAAGTAATCTACACATAACCTGAACAAAGTTATTACTCCTGCAAGCTGCCATTTCTTTCCAATTCAATGTGTCATCATATCATCTCACTTTGGATTTTCCACCAAACCTTCCTATGTATTTAAAACCGCATTAAAAAGAGAACCTAGCTGAGTACAATGACTCACATGTTCTGTCAATGCGTTTACCACAATACTTCTTAGGACCACATTGATCCAGACGATGAAACAGACAGAGCGTGGAATAAACACAAAGGGAGGGAGGATCAAGAAGACGTAAAATCAGAAGAACAAAGGAAAGAAAAGGTAGGAGCAGTAAGGGCTATTAATAAGCCCACATATGAAGATAATAAATAATGCAAAAGGAATATTAACTTAGGAGGAGAAAATTTTAATTTAAATTATTTACAAAAACCAAAAAAAGGAGAGTAGAGAGACAAGAGGGAATGAAAAAAGAGGGAGAGAGGAGAACAAAGGAGAACACGAAAAGATAAAATGCAGGGAGATGGGGGGGGGGGAGGGAAGGGAAGAAAGGGGAGGGGGGGGAAGAAAGGGGAGGGGGGAGAGTGATGAAAAGGGGGGAGGGGGGGAGGTGGGAGGGAAAGAAAAAAAAAAAAAAAAAAAAAAAAAAAAAAGAAGGGGGAGGAAGGGAGGAGGAGGGATAACAGTTGACAGGTGAGGGAAAAAAAGGGGAATGAAGGGAAAAGGGAAGAGTGGGAGAGGGAGAGGAGAAGGAGGGAAGGGGGGGCCTGGTGGAGGAGATCAAGTTTCAAGGAAAACCTGGATATTCAGTTCAGTGTTAAGTCCTTGACGGGCAAGGGACCCCAACCGATAAATTCACCACTTCTCCTTCTGCAGAAGGATGCGGTTGAAGTCCCCTCTCCTCGATGGTAGTTTAAGCACATAAATGCCTTTAACCCTCAGACTGTAAGGTTTTCCTTGATAACATAAGGCAAAATGTTTAGCCAATGGTTTCTCTTGAACCTTCTCTGGATCTCTCTCCTTTTCCCCCTTAATTTCCCGCAAATGCTCACCAATCTGAATTTTGAGGGGTCTTTTGATCTTACCGATATAGATTTTTGGACAGGGGCAGGTAAGCATGTAAATTACTCGTAGAGCAATTGATGAGATCCTGAATCTCAAAAGATTGCTGTCCTTGTGCATCTTTGAAGGTGGCCGTTCTGTCCACAAATGGACAGACTGTGCATCTGTTGCAAGGGTAAATTCCTTTACTCCTGGGGTATCCGGATAGCCAATTGGGGCTAGGTTCTTTTATGAACTCTGAGTGTATCAGAATATCCCCCAAGTTCCTGGCCACCAACTTGGGTGATGCTCCCACTATATCCCACAAACCAGGGCCATTCATCAAAATACCATCAAAGAAATAAGTGTAGCACTATATTCCACATCATCAAAACGTGTGTATCGCAGTACATAAGTGCATATATAAAGTGAATATTAACACACCATGTATGACCATAAATATGGATAATACCAAATAATTAAACAGTGTTGATCACAAGGAAAATTAAATAAAACAATAAATATACTTTGTTATCAGATGTACCAGTGACTAGTACTAAGAAACCCATGCTGGTTCCATGAACCAAACACCTCAAAAATAAAAAATAAATCATAAACCATAACAGTCCATAATGAGTATGTAAAAATGTGTGAAAAAAATAGCGAAGAAAGCGTCACCAAAGGTCTATGGGGGTAATAAATGGCCAGTGATGGAAAAAACTCCCAAATTCACAGATGGATGGTTTCACCAGATCTGGCAAATGGGTAGAAAATAAGAACTAAACAGAATACACCGGGGACAACTGTCGTGGGCGGGAAGAATCAATATTTTTAAAATGGTTATTTTACCAAAAATAACATATAAAATGCAGATGCTCCCAATTACGCTCCCACCTGCATACCTCAAAAGACTACATTCAATGATATTAAGGTTCATATGGAAAGGGAAAACACCACGGTTAAAGTACACTCAACTAATAGATGTCAAAAGTAAAGGGGGCTGGGGAGCACCAGACATCGGTAAATGCTATGAGGCTATTGCACTTACGAGAGTGGTAGAATGGGTTAAAAATAAGGGAAAACAGTGGATAGAAATTGAAAATAAAATAAGTAAGGTAAATCTACACAAAATAATATGGTGTTCACCAAAAATAAGAAAATATAATATAGAGTCACATGAAATCACTAGACATGCACTTAGAATATGGGATCTTATGCACAAAAGGGAACATTGGGAATACAACTCACTGCTAATGTCACTAAAGGATGTAGATTATTTTACGCCGGGGAAGGAAGAGTGGTTTGGTAAATGGCTCCTAGATGAGAACGTGCAACTGAAGGATGTAGTGGAGAAGGGTAAAATATGCTCCATACAAGAGCTTAAGAACAGAAGAGATAGGATAAGTATCAACCCATGGCGCTACGGTCAACTGAAACACTTTGTGGAATCCCTACCTCAACCAATTAGGACAACAAAAAACTTACTTCCATTAGAAAAAATATGCATGGAAACAGATGAAAGAGGGGGCTTTTCCCGCATATATAAAATATTAGTGGAGCTGAGGAGGAGGGACACCCGGGCTTTTATAGGTAAATGGGAGAAGGAGTTAGGTTTAACGCTGACCGAGCCAGAGGTAGATCTGATGTTGAAGCGACTCCTGACTACGTCAGTCAATTATAAAGTATTGGAGATAAACTATAAATGCCTAACGAGAATGTACATGACCCCGGACAGGATGCATAAAATTGATGGGGGAAGATCCCAGCTCTGTTGGAGGGGATGTAACGAGATAGGGACGATGGCCCATATGTGGTGGACGTGTCGTGAGATAGGAGTCTTCTGGGAGGAGATTAAAAAATACACTAAAACGATTACAAATTTTGATCTGCCAAAGGACCCTAGGGTTCTTATATTTCACCTGAGCGAAATGCCCACGAGGGCCCATCTCAGGACACTCCTGCCCCACCTTATAGATGCAGCTAAAAGCCTAATTGCCAAAAATTGGAAAAGAAAAGAAAGACCAACCATGAGGGAATGGATCAATAAGATAAATGAGATACAGGAGTTGGAGTACTTAAGGTTTAGTGACGGGACAAAAAAATGGAGGTTTATAGGACAAAGTGGGAAGTATGGGAAAAATTTAAAAGAATCTATAAAAGCAGCTGAGATATGGTCACATGAGTAGTGGAGAGGGCAGATCCCGACCCAGGGTAGATATGGGAAACAAAAAGGAAAGGGCGAGAAGCGAGGAGGTATGGTCTCGGGGTGGGTAGAGGGGCGGAGGGGGGGTGGGGTAGGAAGTAAGAAAGTAATAATAAACAGCAGAAGCAGGGGGGGTATATTATCTTCTTTATACTTGGTGTTATGAATTAAGCAAATAGACCAAAAGCCACAATGACGTGAGGACCAAGGGGAAGAATTTTTGAATATCAATTTGAAAAAATGAATTCCCACGGTAAACCTTCTTGCTGAGGTAGAAAAAAAAAAAAAAAAAAAAAAAAAAAAAAAAAAAAGGTAGTATTCCTGGACACAGAGGGGTTTCTCCACAACACCAGTCGCCGTAGTAATTTGGGTCGTCGTGTCTGCATGAAGGGAGGTAAGAACGAAAACATTCTTATTGTCCCTCCACTTCATAGCGAGCAAATTATTATACTGCAAGCAGGCTCTCTCCCCCAGCCTAAGACGGGACTCTACAAGCCGCCGGGGAAAGCCCCGGCGATTAGGTCGCACGGTACCACATGCTCCAATCTGATGATCAAACAAGTGACTAAAAAGTGGCACGCTCGTATAATAATTGTCCACGTACAAGTGGTACCCCTTTCCGAATAAGGGTGACACCAAGTCCCACACTATCTTGCCAGCGCTTCCTATGTAGTCAGGGCAGTTTATCGGCTCTACGTGACTATCTTTTCCCTCGTAAACCATAAATCTACATGTATAGCCTGTGGCCCTGTCACAGAGCTTATACATCTTGACCCCGTATCTGGCACGCTTGCTGGGAAGGTACTGTTTGAATGACAAGCGGCCAGAAAACTTAACCAGGGACTCATCAACGCAGACAACTTGATGGGGGGTAAACAAGTCTGCAAAACTTTGGTTGAAGTGGTTTACGAGGGGCCGAATTTTGTAGAGCCGATCGTATGCAGGGTCTCCACGAGGACGACAGAGTTAATTGTCGTTGAAGTGCATGAACCGCAAAATCTGCTCGTATCGTGCCCTGGTCATGGAGGCAGAGAACACGGGCATATGGTGAATTGGGTCAGTGGACCAATATGACCGCAACTCACTCTTTTTGGTTATGCCCATGAGGAGGGAAAGGCCCAGAAAGATCTTAAATTCGGAGACCGTAATTGGTCTCCAATCTCTGGCAAGGGAGGACTGGGGAATAGTGTCGATGTGTTGACCAGCGTACAAATTGCTTTGGTCCACAATAGATCTATAGAGATCTTCGGTGAAAAACAGCGAATAAAAATCCAGTGGCGTAAAGTCAACTGTTTCCACCTGAATTCCGGGTTGGCCAGTGAAAGGGGGAAGTACGGGTGCTGCAGAAGTGGTGGGTTCCCAATTCGGATTGGCGAATGCAGCAGGAAGGGCACTATGGGCACGACGGGCCTGTGTTCGTCTTCTTCTTGGTGGCAGCGGGACACTACTTGTGCTTGCCACCTCGCCAGCTTGAACTGCACTTATGGGACTCGCCACGTCACCACGCGATACTGCAGTGCTGAATGTACGACCAGGGTGTACTAGGCCGCTGGTGCTTGCCAGTTCACCAGAAGGAGTAGCGGCACTAGTACTTCTCTGCTCCATACGAGAGCCCTGCGATTCTTGCACTTCAAGGACAGAAGAAGTTCGGGGTCTGGTACGCCTGACCCTAGCAGGGACCACAACTCCGTCGTCAGAGCCATCTGTCATGGAGCCGCTGTCCTCTACAGGTTCGTATTCTGAGCCTGAACTTGACAGATGAGTGACTTCCTCTTCACTATCTGTCATACTCAGAAACGTGTAGGCCTCTTCACTAGTGTACCTTCGATTTGCCATTTTGGCCTCTAAATTTAGGGGTACACTAGTGAGACTCACAGGCAAAAAAGCTCCTGACTGTTAGCGACTGATTCAAAACGCTACCAAAAAACGGTTAGCGATCGCAGGGATCAGGCCTGACTCTGCGAATGCTGCAGTTATGTGTGCTTAGTGTTTTGTAAGTGTCAGTTATCGATCGATACTGCACTTGGGTAGGCTGGGCTGGGCTGGGCCGAGGGGCAAAACGCAGGTGCTAGCAGGTATCTGGGCTGATCCCGCTAACACTGTGTTTCAGGGAACCCTAAACTGCTGGGGAGTATAGATCTGATCAGATATCGATCCGTTCAGATACTATAGCACTAAGGGAGGTGTATGCTGCGTGCGTGGGTTTTAGCGGTACTGGCGCTAACCTGACGCTGCCTGGGGCGACGCAGACCTTATCAGATCCTAAAAACTTAACTTATATTACCGCCGGGCAATTAGGGGGTTAAACCTTTATAAGGTAATAAACGGCGGGTGCCCTAAAACTATAATAAACTATAATAAACTGTAATAAACTATAATAAACTACAAAAAACAAACTAGCTAACCAGCGTCACGCGTAACACTTATACGGTGATCGCTGGTGAAAGGGTTAACTAGGGGGCAATCAAGGGGTTAAAACCTTTAGCAGGTAGTATATGGGGGTCCCTGTCGCTATAAAACACTGACAGCGAACCTATATACTTACCTCCCTAACTAGCGTCACCTATGTCACTAATACAGTGATCAGAAAAACGATCGCTTAGCGACACTGGCGACGGGGGGTAATCAAGGGGTTAACTTTTATTAGGGGGGGTTAGGGGGGTACCCTGGACCTAAAGGGGGGTACCCTAGACCTAAAGGGGGCTAACCTAACTGCCCTAACACTTGTAACTGACACAAACTGACACCAATGCAAAAAAATAAAATAAAAACTGCTATTGGTGTCAGAGTGACAGGGGGTACAGGGGGGTGATCGGGGGGTGATCGGGGGGTGACAAGTGTGCCTGCGTGTTCTACTGTAAGTGTAGTGTTGGTTCACTTACTTGGATGTCTTCTCTCCTCTGCGCCGGACGAAAAGACCAGCTCGAGGAGGGATGACATCACTTCCTTTCCCTCTGTTTACATTACAGAGGGAAAGGAAGTGTTTTCATTCGCCGGGAGCGATCGGGAGGGGGTGGCCAACAATGGATGGCCTCCCCCTCACCTCCCATCACCCGTGAACGAGAGCCGACCGCCTATGGCACCGGGAGGGGGTCCGATCGGACCCCCCACCCGCGGGAGGCAGATCACGTATGGGTACGTGATTTTGCCTGCCCGTGCCATTCTGCCGCAGTATATATGCGTTAGGCGGTCGGCAAGTGGTTAAAACACTAATTTATTAAAATAATAAAAAACAAACTCACATTTTTGAAGATCGAAAAAAGCTCAAATATCATATAGCGGCAATCGTGAGGGGTCCACCCGACATGTTTTAGCTAAGGAGCCGTCATCTGGAAACCTGGTGTAGAGATCAGCACTTTCCTATTTCAGATTCGGGATCTCATCAATTGCTCTACAATTAGAGTAATTTACATGCTTACCTGCCCCTGTCCAAAAATCTATAATCGGTAAGACCAAAAGACCCCTCAAAATTTGGATTGGTGAGCATTTGCGGGAACTTAAGGGGGAAAAGGAGAGAGATCCAGAGAAGGTTCAAGAGAAACCATTGGCTAAACATTTGACCTTATGTTATCAAGGAAAACCTGACGGCCTGAGGGTTAAAGGCATTCATGTGCTTAAACTACCATCGAGGAGAGGGGACTTCACCCGCATCCTTCTCCAGAAGGAGAAGAGGTGGATTTATCGGTTGGGGTCCCTTGCCCCTCAAGGACTTAACACTGAACTAAATCTCCAGGTTTTCCTTGAAACTTGATCTCCTCCACCAGGGCCCCCCTTTCCCTCCTTCTCCTCTCCCTCTCCCACTCTTCCCCTTCATTCCCCTCACCTGCCAACTTTTACCCCTCCCCCTAACACTTTTTTTCTTTCCCTCCCACCTTTCATCCCTCTCCCCCCTCCCCTTTCACCCCCCCTTTCTCCCTCCACCCCCCCATCTCCCTGCATTTCATCTTTTCCTGTTCTCCTTTTCTCTTCTCTTCTCTCTCTCCCTCTTTTTTCATTCCCTCTTGTCTCTCTACTCTCCTTTGGTTTTTGTAAATAATTAAAAAATTCAAATTTTCTCCTCCTAAGCTAATATTCCTTTTGCATTATTTATTATCTTCATATGTGGGCTTATTAATAGCCCTTACTGCTCCTACCTTTTCTTTCCTTTATTCTTCTGCTTTTTCGTCTTCTTGATCCTCCCTCCCTTTGTGTTTATTCCACACTCTGTGTCTGTTTCATTGTTTGGATCAATGTGGTCCTAAGAAGTATTGTGGTAAACGCATTGACAGAACATGTGAGTCATTGTACTCAGCTAGGTTCTCTTTTTAATGTGGTTTTAAATACATAGGAAGGCTTGGTGGAAAGTGAGATAAGATGATGCATTGAATTGGAAAGAAATGGCAGCTTGCAGGAGTAATAACTTTGTTCAGGTCACGTGTGGATTACTTCTTTAAGAAAACATGTGTGTATTCCCTTTAGAAGATTTAGGGTGGTGCTGTTGGAACTTGGACTTGCTGATAAAAAAGGGACTGACAGCCCCTAACCCCACCTAGTCCAGACGAAGCTACGCTACCTTTTTAGCAAAACGCGTTGACGTCACAGCAGTCACGTGATTCTAGCCTACAATATGCCCCATTCAAACTGAACCGTGGGATAGGAGATGTCTGCTAAGCATCCACCCTAACCATACATCTCGCACAGCGAGTGCCGCGAGTATCGCGGACCCAGCGACCTTGCTTTGAAGGACAGGTTTTTCCTTTGCGGAGCTCTTATGAGCCTAAAGAAACACCAATGTGATATAATTCCAGTCCGTGCAAGGATCGAACGGGATATAACGACTATTGAATTCAACAGGGTGGTTATGTATGGCCGTGCCTTTTCCTTGAAATACCAGATTGCTCTTGTTGGAAAAGACTGACTTTTGAAGAAACATCCTGATTGCCAATGAGCAGTTTGCTCAGATTATTCATCTTCGAGAAAAGTCGGTCATTTTGTGCACTGAAGCTGTTTATTGGATGTTCATTGCATTTCTGTTGGGTTATTTGCTGTGGATTTGGGCATACAACCCTAATTTATACATTCTTTATAAGGCATTTATCAACCAGTTGGGACCTCATTGCAGATTCCAGTGTTGGTCTGGATAACATATCGGAGTGTATCTCTAAATGACCAATATCTCAAATGGGACTACAGAGTGTCTAAAAAGGAATGATGTTAAGTCAACTATTCAAAAAGTGTAATGATCCCCAACTTAAGGATACAACATCCCAACAAATTAACGACAAGATTTGACCATAGGTCATCTAGTGATAGAAACATTGTTAATTTTTAAACCAACCTGCAAGTTTCTGATTCAAGGTCATATCATGATCGAGATCCCCCGGGGGTCATTCATAGTGAAACTGTAAATATATTTTTTTATTTGAAAGGGAGAATTTTCTTCATTTTTTCATATGCATTTTCACATTAATGCGATTTAATTGCATATCAGTTTCTCTGTAAATGGTATGCTAGTTTGCTGACTTTTTGTGTTTGTTTTTTGATTGTATATGTGTAGTGTGTGTGTGTGTGTGTTTCCACATTTTTTGACTGTTTTTATAGAATCATCTTTTCAGGGATTTTTTCTTTTCAGAAAAAAACCTTTAAAAAGTACTGTGAATGAAGCTGCTTCAATATTCATAGTTGCACCATGAAATCATGTAAATTGCGCCCCTAGTGGAATTAATAAATTTTGTATTTTTATAGAATCAAGTATCCGAGGAGTACTGATAGCACATGGTTCTAGAATTATAAAGCTTAAATTACAGGAAATTGATGGTCTCCTAAAGGAAATAAAATATAATTGAGCATAGACACTAAACCATCCCAAGCTACAGGAGTTATAGTCTAGGCTCTCCAATTGTCTTGATCATAAAGCCAGAAATAAGCTAAGGTACTAAGGTGTAAGGTGTACAGTGATAGAACATGTGTGCAGAGGTGTATTGTGACAGAACATGTGTGCAGAGGTGTAGAGTACTTCATATAATGTGGGGCCCCTGTGTGTCCTGAGCAGGGACAGTGTACTCATAACGGGTGACCCCTGTCATGTGAATGGGAGAGATGTAACTCCTTATATTGAGACCCCTGTGTGTCCTGACTCACTGGGGAGGAGCCAGGGGTGGGGCTAAAGGCCCCCCCCCCCCCATCAGGTGGACTGTAGGGGGCCCCATGATTTCTATCAGCGGCCCTGAGGGCAGTACAAACCCCACCGCCCCCCCCGCCCCCCCAAATTACACCTTTTTTTAAAGTAGACACTCCAATGAATTTGCTGAGACCCATGGATTATTTTATTTTTTGTCACAAGTTTTTTTTAAATGACAGCAGAAAAAATGTTTTTTATATTTTACACAAAGTTGTCACCTAAATTATATATTGCTCACATATGCCATGAGTATATGTGGAATTACACCCCAAAATACATTCTGCTGCTTCTCCTGAGTATGGGGATACCCCATGTGTGAGACTGTTTTGGATCCATCTGTGTACAGGTGCCGAAAGTTATTTTTTTTTCTACACAAAGTTGTCAGTTAAATGATATATTGCTGAGACATGCCATGAGTATATGTGGAATTACACCATATACTACATTCTTCTGCTTCTCCTGAGTATGGGGATACCACATGTGTTAGAGTTTTTTGGACCCTAGTGTAAATTGGCTGTCCCCTCAAAATGACTCAACACACAGCCATTAATGTCCAAGCAGCTGGCAACAAAAGTGAGCACACCCCTAAGTGAAAATGTCCAAATTGGACCCAATTAGCCATTTTCCCTCCCCGGTGTCATGTGACTCATTAGTATTACAAGGTCCCAGGTGTGAATAGGAAGCATGTATGTTAAATTTGATGTTAATCGCTCTCACTCTCTCATATTGGTCACTGGAAGTTCAAGATGGCACCTCATGCAAAGAACTCTGAGGATCTGAAAAAACAGAATTCAAGTTATAAAACGCTGCTCTATCAAAATGATAAATATAAATATAAATATGTAATTAATAAAGTGGTATTGTGCTCTCTCATGACATGTATAACATGTCCAAAATACTACACATTAATGTGCAATAAACTTCAATAAATAAATGAATTAGTAAGAGTGCTTCAATAAGCCTGTGAAAAATATATATAAATATTCCAAAATATTTGTGCAATATTTAAACAAATAAATAAATATTTCAAGAAAAAAAAAATAATCCATGCGATTCAGTGTTGCATCCATGCAATGCAGTGCTGTATCTCTGTAATTCAGTGATAGTGCAGTGGGGTACAGATTCAGTAAGCATCCCTTACGGGGGTATCGCTACATATTTAGTCTGTAGGAAAGTTATAGAGTCTGCAAACTATGGTACACACACACACACACACACACACAATTTGAAAAATTGATGTACTGTTGTGGCAGTGATCAGGGAGACCAATGGAAGACAGTATATATACACACAGAGCATATATATTTTTAATTTTCCAACTTTTTTTTTTTTTTTTTTTTTTTTTACACAATGTGACCAGAGCAGTCCAGTGTTACCACAGTGACACTGTACAACTCTAGAGAGGTGATCAGGATTTTTTTAACACAATAATTGCTTTTAACAGTGAACGCCATTGTTATAAGCAATCTTTTTTTTAAATAGCATCTATTCATTGCCATTGTGTACTACTGTGATAGCTGTGATTTGCCATGGTACAGATGCACTGTGATTGGTCCTGTCTGTACCATATGACCAATAAGTTCAATCACAGAGATCACCACAATAGTACATAATGAATGGCTATAAATGAAAGCCAATCATTGTGGGCAACTTACATGTGATCTATGTGATTGGTCACAGCAATCACATGGTAGTGCGGCTGCTAGAGCATGCTGGAGGCGCTCGCTTGGAAGACGTTATATGACATCCACCCAGAATTGCAGTGCTCTCGCTTGGCCATTTTGTTTACAATAGGTCAAGTGGGAGGTAATTATTGTTTAGGATTCGTCTGAGTGTCCAAACAGCACATGTTCAATCTGAACTTAGGTTCCCAATTCATCCCTAGTGGAGGAAAAAGTTTGTGTTTGAGGCTGGTGGACTTTAATGGTACCGTAACAATTAAGATACACATATATAAAAAGTAGAACATAAGGAAATTTGGGACTTTAAATGAGGTGGTAGACTTGGTGTAGAAAACGTGGTCAGTTTTATTGGAATAAAAATATATATAAAAAGTATAATACGTATGGAAAAGCATAAAATAAAGTATTCTCATGGTGTACATATGCATACTAGATTCAAATTGCTGAGTAATAGTAAATTTCATATGCAGAAATCAATAACTAAATAACATCGTAATATACGTATGCATGAAACAATAACATCATATGAGTAGATGTATACATGAAAACACTAAGTACATATATATGGCATAATCAGTTTGCCTGACAGCTGGCAGCCAGAGGAAAAATACAGAAATTATGTGTAACATATCTTGGTATGAAGTTGGTAGGCATGTCACTACATCCTTAATGCCCGACGCGTTTCTGTGCAAGATACACTTCTTCAGGGGCGGATGTGGTGGGGTATCTATAAAAATTGTATAAATTGTAAAAATTAATTCTAATGTAAGTAAGTACAGCCGGTGAAAAGCTGATGATGTGGTATGCCCTGGGTACTTACATGCCCGTGCGTGGCGACGGTATGCAGAATGGGCAAAACCGGAGCCGTGGAATAGGTCCGTCCCGGGAGCTGAGGCGATGGAGCACCCCATGTCCAAGGGTTAGCACATACAGAAACCCCCAAAAAAAGGGAACGCAGGCCTCGTATAATGTAGGTGTGAACAGTGATAAAACCGGGAGCTGCGATGCGCTCTGCACGCTCGCCCTTCCCCCCCCCCCCCCCGGGGTGGTGGGCGGGCGTCCACAGCGCATCGGCGCCACGCCCAACGGCCTCGCGTGTGGGGCGTCGTCACTCTTTGGCGCCACAACGGGGCGGCCCTTTGTTTTCCATCCGGCCGACAGTGGGGTTTTCGGCATCAGGGTACGTGCGACGATCTGCCATGCGTGCCCAGGCCCCCACCCCTTTCTTCCTGTCGTGCGCGTGACGCTGGCGATGGCCCCCCCCTCCTCGGACGCGCATATAGTTCTTCCCCACCGCAGGTCTCCTTTCTTCATACACAGGCAGCACGCTCACTTTTTGGAAGCCCTTCACACCAGCACTTGCCCATTAGGTAAACACAGAGGTGTTTTATGGACAGCACCTCGCAACACATGTTGTTTCCATTTCTCTCCTTTTTGCTTCTCACTAGTCACCCATCCTTGGTGATGCGGTGGTTCATACCACCTCCGGTCTTAAACACCACATCTACACATACATTTTTTAGTTTTCCACCACCACCATCGGTCACTTGCTCATTTTTTACTTTATTTTTAGGTCTTGTCCACATCTTCTGTTGGGTTTTATCACTGTTCACACCTACATTATACGAGGCCTGCGTTCCCTTTTTTTGGGGGTTTCTGTATGTGCTAACCCTTGGACATGGGGTGCTCCATCGCCTCAGCTCCCGGGACGGACCTATTCCACGGCTCCGGTTTTGCCCATTCTGCATACCGTCGCCACGCACGGGCATGTAAGTACCCAGGGCATACCACATCATCAGCTTTTCACCGGCTGTACTTACTTACATTAGAATTTTTACAATTTATACAATTTTTATAGATACCCCACCACATCCGCCCCTGAAGAAGTGTATCTTGCACAGAAACGCGTCGGGCATTAAGGATGTAGTGACATGCCTACCAACTTCATACCAAGATATGTTACACATAATTTCTGTATTTTTCCTCTGGCTGCCAGCTGTCAGGCAAACTGATTATACCATATATATGTACTTAGTGTTTTTCATGTATACATCTACTCATATGATGTTATTGTTTCATGCATACGTATATTACGATGTTATTTAGTTATTGATTTCTGCATATGAAATTTACTATTACTCAGCAATTTGAATCTAGTATGCATATGTACACCATGAGAATACTTTATTTTATGCTTTTCCATAGGATGTTTATCATCCATACGTATTATACTTTTTATATATATTTTTATTCCAATAAAACTGACCACGTTTTCTACACCAAGTCTACCACCTCATTTAAAGTCCCAAATTTCCTTATGTTCTACTGAATCCGGGATGATAAAGTCCCAACCCCCCCCTTTTTTGACATATATAAAAAGTTTTATTGAATTGACTTCAACAAAATTTAAAACATAAAAATTAAAGGAGAGCAACTCTGTCTATGTAAACATAAGAGGTGCAACTGAAATAGATGGTAATACCAGTTCACCAAATCTTAACTATGCCAACATGCTCGACATGTTTCGTGTGAAATTCACTGATTCTTCAAGAGCTTTTGTTTACATAATGTATTAAAGTAACAGAGATAGTGTATAGTACTATAGAATAGAAAAAGAAAAATACATCATAATAAACAGGCTATAACATCACAAAAAAATGACAACATAATCGGAAAGTAATGGTGAGCACAGTATCCCTCCCCAAAGGTGATCATGGCCCTTACCCGGAGCAGCAACGCGAGTCGCAGTCCAAAAGAGTAGGCCCACCCCCGAGGGCGCAGAGGCCCCCACAGACAAAAGGAGGGATGCAGCAAAGAAATCTGCCCAAACAATAAAGTAAACATGATTTTGGATGCTGGAGTACTTTTTAAGTATATTTCCTATTGCTATCTCAATGTACATCATAAAGAGTAAACATACCAGAATACATAGCTTGGATGGACATACAAAGATTATTTCAGCCCCATGGTCCTGTTAGGTCACCTGTATCCAGGTGAAAGATGCACCCCGTTGGGGTCAGGAGTGCACCGCTATGATAGTGGACCTTAAGGCTGACTGCTGCAGATGGAACTCGGGGTGGTTCAGGAAGGCAGATCCCCTGGAGCACCAACACGGATCCCACAGTGAGTTAGAGCATAGATTCCCCAGGGCGCGGAGTCTAAGAGCCAGTTGGTGTTCACCAGAGCCTCTAGTGGCGAGGATGGACTGGGCTGCAACTGGCTCCAGGTCGCGGCCCCCAGGGTCTCCCAGCTCATGTTTACGGTAGGCTACTGGAGGATGGAGAGGAAACAGCAGCCCCAGGACAGCAAGAAATAGTAAGGAGGTAGCCAAATGTCAGGGCGACTAGCAGACAAGGATAACAGAGAACACGCCAAAAGTCAGGGTCACAGGCAAACAGGGATAGTCGAGAACGCGCCAAAGGTCAGGGTCACAAGCAGACAGGAATAGTCGGGAACACGCCAAGATTGGTGACAGAGACAAACTAGAGCACACAGCAAACAGGAAGCCAAACACACAGTATTGCACGGCAAGGCAGGCTTGGAGAATACGGTGTTAAATAGTGGTTCCTGTTGAGGCTAGGGTGGAGGCACACCAAGGGAAGATTACTTAAGCATGCAGGTAAGAGTACAAGCCTCAAGGCAAATACACAGACCAGGTAAGAGACAGAAAGGTCATGAATGTATTACTGCAAGGTCATGACAGGTCCTCACAGGTTGTATATCATAACGAGTAGGTGTACCGACATATATAGCTATCATAGGTATATGGAGATCACTTCAGACTCACACCTATCGCCAGCTATAAGGAGAAAAAAAAAAAAAAAAAGGGGATATATGTACCCCAATCTATACAGCATACATAGAGTAATAATACCCTTTATAAAGAAAGGAGTATATAGAGCAGCTGCGGGACTACTCTTTTGGACCGTGACTCACGTTGCTGCTCCGGGTAAGGGCCATGATCACCTTCTGGGAGGGATACTGTGCTCACCATTACTTTGTGATTATGTTGTCATGTTTTGTGATGCTATATCCTGTTTATGATGATTAATGTATTTTTCTTTTTCTATTCTATAGTACTATACACCATCTCTGTTCCTTTAATACATTATTACGCAAACTAAAGCTCCTGAAGAAGCAGTGAATTTCCACGAAACACGTCGAACATGTCAGCATAACTAAGATTTGGTGAACTGGTATTACCATGTATTTCAGTTGCACCTCTTGTGTTTGGATAGACAGAGTTGCTCTCTTAAATTTGTATGTTTTAAGTTTGTTGATGTCAATTCAATAAAACTATTTGTTTTATATACATGTATCTTAATTGTTACAGTACCATTAAAGTCCACCAGCCTCAAATACAAACTTTTCCATCAGGGGCATATCCCCCAGAGGAAGACACATCATATCCCTGTGTCGATACGCATGGGGGAGGGGACAGGATGGTGTAGGAGTCAGCAGCTGGTCTGTTTGGAGTGAGGGGACACACAATCTCAACATTTTTATGCTTGTCACAGAGTGGTGTACTGGAACATCTGTACCATGTGAGTACCCCGCATAGGGGCTTTTATTTGAATAATAATATTTATGGGTGGAGCCCTATGTCCGATATGGACATAGATAACATTTGTAGTGAACATAAAACTTACCATCGGAAATAGACCTGGAAGTGTGGACTTACCATTTGAAATGGACCTGAAAGTGTGCCTTGGTCTGCTGGTCGGTATGCCAGAATAAGGGGGCAAAAACATTCAGGTAGGGGTGTGGTTTTATTAGTTTTGGCTTTATTCATTTGAGCAAGTTTGGTGAATGCTTGTGCCGTTTCCACCTAAGGAGTGGGGACGTACCGGGCGAGGTAGGCAGAGTTTCACCTGCTAAGTCTCTTGATGACGTGGTCTGGGACCCATGCCGACATGCTGCCAAGGCTGCCCCAATACTAAAGAGTGACTGGAGTGCTGACTGGGGTCGAGGTGTAGGCAGCGTAGAAGAACCCCAGGTGTTTGATGAACTGGCAGGCATTCGAGGGTTGCCCGAAAAGGTAATAGGGGACTAGAGTTTGAGTGTTCCGGTAGGAGTGACAGTAGGCGGTCGAGTATGGTTACTGGCCACCGGACGTTGTTTACTTTATGGAGATGGATGTCTATCCTGGAGCTTGATTGCTGGGTTTTGGACACTGCAGGGTGGAGGATGAAATGGTGTTGGCAGAGAGCCAACTGCACAGAACTTGGCCTGCAGGATTGCTGCGGGTGAACTCGCTGGGCCGCCAGAACCTGTGATAGGCCAAGTAAATGGCTGCTTGTATGACCAAACTGGGGAGAAGGCCCAATAGCGTACTGGTTAATATAGTAGACATGTCCCAGAAGATGGCAGCCTGGAACGAACATGCAGTGGACATTAAACTGGTGTTGCCAAGATAATTACACCAGCGTGCGCAGGAAGGACATCACAGAGCGATGCGGACCTGGCTTCATGAAGAGGCTCGCCTCGGACGTCGGTGGCAAAGCCACGGCCTGTCCTGTCCAGATAAGACCCTGGAGTTAAGCGGTTGCCATGACCGGGTGTAACTTGAAGAGGGAGGAAGTCCGGGTAAACCCAGGGTTTTAGGTGTGTCTCTGGGGGCCCTGTTCTTGTAAACCGATGATGGCCAAAAATTGCCGCGATGCCTGTGGCATCTGTCGCTACCTGGGGTGACAAGGGCGACGTAGGTGATAAGACCCTAGAGTTAAGGTATAATCATTGATACACCGATCCACGTAGTACGGGACCTTCCGACATTGATAGGTCCACATTCTTAGGAAAGACTGCAGCTACTTGTTAGTACACACCCATGTATGGGTGAAATCTTGGGGAACTAACCTGATACAGGTCAGTTTGTCAAGGGGGAGGCTGGCCTGCATGGTATTCGTTAATTCGGAGGAGGTTATTGTATACCTCGGTTCCAGATTATTGAGTTTTTTGAGACTACAAGCTGAAGGGCATAATGGTATTACCAGCGAGTCAAGTTGTGTCTACGTAGTACCTGGCTGCCTGTGCCAGTAAAGTGAATTTGTTAGGCCGTAGAAAACCAGAGGGCCAGGTAGATGGCTGCTTGTATGACTAGACTGGGGAATGTCTGAAGTTTTGACATGTCCCTGAAGATGGCAGTTGTGATGGGCAAGCGTTTGCCATTTAGCTATGGGCTGATGCTTCTGGACGCCACGTAGAAAGGATCCTACTGTATGAGCCGTAAACACGGATGACTCTCTGGGGTCCTGTGAGGGCAAGAAATGCTGGATGTTGGCTAGGTATAGCCTGATGATGTTATGAGGAGCCAGCTGTGTGTGGCAATATGATACCTGGTGCGGGTTGGAACCTGAACTCAACTGACCTAAGCGAGAAATGACACAGAAATTGATGAGTGGCTCGTATGAAATGCCACTGGAGACAAGTGGCCGATTAAGTGCCACTGAAGAATGATGTGTGACTGATTGTGTGCCACTGGAAATGTGTACTGATTGCAAAAAGTCATGCCAAGATGCGAGCCCTGCAATGATTGCAAGAGTTGTGCTTAAATACATGTTTGCAACAATTGCCAGGGAGTTTGTGTCAATGGTGATGTGTTTGCCGTGACTGCGGGAAGTCCGTATTACTGCATGTGCTTGCACGGGCTGCAAGGAGTTATACTTGGATGCGTGTTTGCAACGATTATAAAGTTGTGTTTGGATGCATGCTTGCCATGATTGCAAGAAATTATGCTTGGGTGTGTCCCTGCAACATTTTGCAAGAAGTTGTGACTGGATGCGTGCTTGCAATGATTGCAAGAAGTTATGCTTGGATGCATGCTTGCAACGTTTGCAAGAAGTTATGCTAAGATGCGTGTCTTGTAATGATTGTAAGATTTGTGCTTGAATGTGTGCTTGCAACGATTGCAAGGGAGTTTCTGTCGGTGGAGATGTGTTTGTAGTGACTGTGAAAAGTTTGTATTGCTGCATGTGCTTGCAAGACTGCAAGAGTTTAAGCCTGGATGTGTACTCGCAACAACTGCAAGAAGTTATGCTTGAATGCATGCCTGCAACGTTTGCAAGAAGTTTTATGATTGGATGCGTGTTTGAAATGATTGCAAGAAATTGTGCTTGGATGTGTGCTTGCAACGACTGCAAGACGTTCTGCTTGGATGCGTACTTGCAATGATTGCAAGAAGTCATGATGGGATGTGTGCTTGCAACAATAGCAAGAAGTTATGTTTCAATGTGTGCTTGCAATGAAATGCAAGAAGTTGTGTTTGGATGCGTATTTGCGACGATTGCAAAAAGTTATACTTGGATGTGCTGTGACTATGAGGGGGTATAGTAGCGAGGCGAAGGTTTCAACTAATGAATCGGGACCATGACTGAGCTTCGAAGGAAGACGGGGTGTGGCCCCCCCTTTTTTTTTTGACTGACCTAGAGGAAATGACAGATGAGAACCGGTGGAGGGTTTGACTACCTGGTTTGAAAGGTAAATTGTAACATGTTTAAGCGACAGGTGCATGGCATTAAATAAATGAGTGAACTGTTTGGGCCATGACAGAGGCACGAATCGGTGTGCCATGACTGCGCCAATGAGGCCGCGCCAACTGGGGCTTGCCAGGATGAATCGATGTCTGACGGATGCCCTGAACTTGAATCGGGGCGCGGCATGCGACAACGAATAAATGAAATGTTTACCTTAGAGTGAAATGAATGAAAAAACGTTTCGCCATGACAGAGGCACGAATCGGTCGTGCCGCAGCTGCAACTGACAGCGACCCGGACTCTGGAGCATGTACTGAAATGAGGCAAAAGAAACGCTGGTGCATGCCGGAGTACATTGGTGCATCACGGATGCGACTGGATTTGAATTGAATTGGAGTGCGGTATGTAACCGTGAAATGTTTGCCCTGGCAAAGGCACGAATTGGTTATGCTGCAACTGATAGCTAACCAAGTTCTGATGCAGGTGTTGGCTGAGGCCCAAACATTTTATTTATAATTATATATATATATATATACACATACATACATACATACATACATACACACACATATATACATATACATATACATATATATACTGTAACCTGGGGGACAGGTAGCAGGCACAAAGCTCCCTGGGATGAGTGGTCTTTCAGGCACAGATACCAAATCCAGTGGAATAGTGACAAACAGTGCGGTGTTTATTTGTGATATTTACAAGTCTATATACAGGTGCTGTACAGTGTTCCAAAAGAAACAAATAGGAACAAAAATAGCCAAAACAAAACCTAGCCGTGTCTCGGCACTAACTAAACAATATTTACAGATCCTAACTACTAAGCTGAGCAAGCCTACAGCTTGTCAGCTTCCACATACCTTTTTGCTCTCTTACACAGAAGTTCTCTGAGTATCCCAGGCCAAGAGCAAGGGCTGTCTTGCTCAGGTGAGCTTAAATTAGCCTGGGGGTGAGGACCAAGAACTGAACTGGACCATGGATCAGAGATCCCTGAACCTGTATGAGAGGAGCCTGGGAGATGTATAAACCCCGAACAGGACTTTTCCTGGCTCTCTCTGGGACGCTCTGCTACATATCCTCCCCCCTTGTTTCAACCCCAGGGTTGGAACACCTGTAGCCCAACAGGAGTGAACACGGGACAGGGCATCTACATTCCCCATCTCAACACCTGGTCTGTGTTTTACAGTGAATGAGTAATCCTGTAGAGCCAAAAACCACCGGTTCACCCGTCTATTAGTCTCCTTCTTTTGGGCCATCCATTTCAGAGGAGCATGGTCAGTTATTAACTCAAACTGGCGTCCTAACAAATAGTACCTGAGTGCGTCCACGGCCCACTTTATGGCTAAACACTCCTTTTCAATGACTGCATACCTTTGCTCATGGTCGTTGAGCTTTCTGCTTAGGTACACCACAGGGTGTTCTTCCCCATTGTGTACCTGTGATAGTACTGCCCCGATACCAACATCAGACGCATCCGTCTGAACCAAAAAATCTTTGGAGAAATCGGGGGAGTACAGTACTGGTTGTGCACAAAGAGCCTTCTTCAGGACTTGGAAAGATTCCTCTGCTACTGAGGACCATTTCACCATTACAGAGTCTCTCCCTTTCGTAAGGTCTGTTAGTGGGGCAGCTATAGTTGCAAAATTTGGGATAAATCTTCTATAATACCCCGCAATGCCAAGAAAGGCCCTGACCTGCTTCTTGTTTGCAGGACGTGGCCATTCCTGGATGGCTTCTATTTTATTCACTTGAGGTTTTATTACACCACGCCCAATAGTGTAGCCCAAATACTTGGCTTCCTCTAGACCAATGGCACATTTTTTTGGATTTGCTGTAAAACCTTCTTTGAAGAGGGAATCGAGGACAGCCTGGACCCGGGGCAAGTGAGACTCCCAGTCAGTGCTATGTACCACTATGTCATCTAGATATGCTGCTGCATATTGTCGGTGGGGTCTTAGAGTCCTGTCCATGGCCCTCTGAAATGTGGCGGGGGCATTTTGCAACCCAAAAGGCATTTTTTTATATTGAAAGGAACCCTCTGGGGTCACAAATGCAGTCTTCTCTTTGGCGCTACCAGTCAGGGGTATTTGCCAATAACCTTTTGTCAAGTCCAAAGTGGTCAGATAGCGAGCCTTGCCAAGTCGGTCTATAAGTTCGTCCACTCTGGGCATTGGGTACGTGTCAAACTTTGTCACTGCATTAAGCTTCCTGAAGTCATTACAGAACCTCCAAGTGCCATCCGGTTTTGGGACTAACACGATGGGGCTAGACCAGTCACTATTGGATTCCTCAATGACATCTAGCTCCAACATTCTTTTAACTTCCTCGCTGATGTCCTTTCTCCTCGCTTCAGGAATTCGGTATGGTTTTAGCTTGACACGGACCCCAGGTTCAGTAACAATATCATGCTGAACTGCTGAAGTCGTGCCAGGTAACTCTGAAAATTTCTCTCTATTTCTTATCAGGAATGCTCTAGTTTCCTGCTTTTGAGAATATGACAGGGTGTCTGGAATCGTGACCTCAGGGATCAGAGGAGACTCAGTACCCTTAGGCGTTACCGGGAGGGACCTCGCAGTTAACGCCAGTCTATCCTTCCAGGGCTTTAACAGGTTTATGTGGTAAATCTGTTCGGGCTTCCTTTTTCCTGGTTGATATATTTTGTAATTGACCTCCCCAACTCTTTCAATTACTTCAAAAGGGACCCTGCCACTTAGCCAGGAACTTGCTCTCAACAGTGGGAACTAACACCAGGACCCTATCACCAGGTGAGAAAACACGGAGTTGGGCCCCCCTGTTGTATATCCTCTGTTGAGCTGTTTGGGCCTGCAGTAAGTGTTCTTTTACCAACGGCATGATTGCTGCAATCCTGTCCTGCATTTGAGCGATATGCTCAATGACACTTTTATGGGGTGTCTGCTCCCCCTCCCAAGTTTCTTTGGCTATGTCCAAGAGTCCCCGAGGGTGTCTCCCATAAAGCAACTCAAAGGGAGAGTACCCCGTGGAGGACTGGGGAACCTCCCTGATGGCAAACATCAAGTATGGTATCAGGAAGTCCCAGTTTTTCCCATCCTTGTCAACAACCTTTTTTAACATGCTCTTTAATGTTTTATTGAAGCGTTCCACCAAGCCATCCGTTTGAGGATGGTACACCGAGGTTCGCAATTGCGTCACCTTAAATAACTTGCACAGCTCTCTAGTTATTCGTGACATAAATGGGGTGCCCTGGTCTGTAAGGACTTCTTTAGGGATTCCAACACGACTGAACACCATAAACAGCTCTTTGGCAATGTTTTTAGCAGACGCGGTGCGTAAGGGAATTGCCTCTGGGTAACGGGTAGCATAATCCATGATTACGAGGATATGCTGATGACCTCGGGCAGACTTGGGGAGTGGACCCACAAGGTCCATGGCAATCCTCTCAAAGGGCACTTCAATAATGGGCAAGGGCACTAAAGGACTTCGGAAGTGTTGTAGTGGGGCTGACATCTGACACACAGGACAGGATTGACAATAATTCTCAATATCCTTCTGTATTCCGGGCCAATAAAACCTGCGCAACACCCTTTCAGTAGTTTTCTCAACCCCTAAATGACCTCCTAGCAAGTGCCCATGGGCAAGTTCCAACACCACCCGTCTGTATGGCTTAGGGACCACCAACTGTTCCACCACTTCATCATTTTTTTTACATACACGATACAATAAATCCTCATTGCTGCTAAAATAAGGAAAACAGAGCCTGTCCCCTGATTCGACAGGTACATCATTAATCACCATTACATTTTCCCAGGCCCTGGCAAGGGTTGGGTCTTTTCTCTGCTCGGTACCAAAATTTTCCTTGTGTACATTAAGGTCAGCAAACTCCAACGTAGGCTCAGATTCAGCAGATGGCTGTCCAGCTCCACTGGTTGTGGGGACCTCCTCAGGCTCCTCCAGCTCTCCTGCCATAACTGAGAAAGGAAAACCCGGGGAGCACTGAGAAGAGTCCCCTGAACCCACATTTTCAGTAGCGGCCAGGAGTTCTGGCTCTGTCACTGAGTCAGCTACTGCGACCGGGTCGGGACGATCCCACAGTTCCCAAAACTTAGGGAAGTCCCTACCAATGATGGCCTCGTGCACCAAGTGGGGCACAAGTCCGACCGGATGGGTCACCGTACCTAAGCCAGTTTTAAACTGAACAGTGGCTATAGGATACTCGCGGGTATCCCCATGTACACAGATCACAGCAATTTTTTTAGCATGCAAATTCACAGTGTCAACCATCTCAGCTGTAACCAAAGTCACTAGACTTCCAGAGTCTAGCAAGGCCGTAATAGGCTTATTATTAACAGTCATTTGGCACATGTGTTTTCCCATACTTGGTGCTGCAGCGCATGAAACAGCAGCAAACATAGACTGCCTTCTAATGGACAGATCGCACTGCATTGGTTCATCTGTCAATGGACAGTTTGCTGCAACATGTCCCAGTTCTTGGCAACGAAAACACCTGATGTTTCCCCAGTTGGGTTTGCTGACAGGCAGTAGCTTCCCTTGTTTGGGACGCCAAACTTCAGTCCTGGCACCAAAAATCCTCCCCCCTATTTCCTTGCCATGCTTACCACCCACTTCCCCTGGAACAGTCTTACCGGTTGCCTGGGGAGACCGTGGCTTTGGGCGGAAAGTCCGTGCGGCTGTAGCGGTGGTGACCAGGTTCTCTGCAGCAAAGTACCTTTCAACAAGTTCCACGAGGTTGTCCGCCGAGTTGGGGTCTCCTTGACTCACCCACTTCTGCAGGGGAACTGGTAGTGACCTCAGGAACTGGTCCATGACCACACGCTCCACTATTTGTGGCCCAGACAGGGACTCCGGCTGTAGCCATTTCCTCACCAAGTGAATTAGGTCGAACATCTGCGATCTTGGGGGCCTCTCGTCTTGGAAGAACCAGCTGTGGACCCGCTGTGCTCGAACTGCCAAGGTGACACCAAGTCGCGCCAGGATTTCCCGCTTGACCTTTTCATAGTCTCCTACTTCTGCTGACTCCAAATCATAGTAGGCCTTCTGCGATTCTCCAGACAGCAAGGGGGCGACCAGTCCTGCCCACTGGGTTTTGGGCCAACCTTCCCTCTCAGCGGTCCGTTCAAAGGTTAAGAGAAAGGCCTCTGGATCATCATCTGCAGTCATCTTGGAAAGAAAACGACCCACATGGATGGCTGAGGGCTTGTCTCCAACAACATTAACTTTAGCAGGTGACCACTGTGCAAGCGTCTCTACAACCGCAGCCAGGGTTTTCCTATCCTCTTTTGCATCAGTGGCTAGCTGTTCAAACAGCCTCTGCGATAGCTCCTGTACAGCACCAATCTGTTGGCACAGCGCCTTGGTTTGCTCCTGTGCGATAGCGTTTGTTTGTTGCTGTGCAGCATTGGATTGTTGCTGTGCAGCATTGGATATCACCAATTGTTTTAGGATTTCCTCCATGTTTAGTCACTCTAGGTACTGGCCTTTTAAGTAGTAACTTACTACAGCTGCCCGCATTCTCCACCATATGTAACCTGGGGGACAGGTAGCAGGCACAAAGCTCCCTGGGATGAGTGGTCTTTCAGGCACAGATACCAAATCCAGTGGAATAGTGACAAACTGTGCGGTGTTTATTTGTGATATTTACAAGTCTATATACAGGTGCTGTACAGTGTTCCAAAAGAAACAAATAGGAACAAAAATAGCCAAAACAAAACCTAGCCGTGTCTCGGCACTAACTAAACAATATTTACAGATCCTAACTATTAAGCTGAGCAAGCCTACAGCTTGTCAGCTTCCACATACCTTTTTGCTCTCTTACACAGAAGTTCTCTGAGTATCCCAGGCCAAGAGCAAGGGCTGTCTTGCTCAGGTGAGCTTAAATTAGCCTGGGGGTGAGGACCAAGAACTGAACTGGACCATGGATCAGAGATCCCTGAACCTGTATGAGAGGAGCCTGGGAGATGTATAAACCCCGAACAGGACTTTCCCTGGCTCTCTCTGGGACGCTCTGCTACAATACATACACACACATATACACACACATATTTATTTTTTTTCGACTGCGACAAATGTCGAGTCGGACTATTGAGTACGAATGAAATGAGGCCAAGACAACTGGTGCGCGCCTGAACGAATAGGTGCATCTCGGATGCTACTGGATTCGAATCGGGGCGCGGTACGTGACAGTGAGATGAGTGAAATGATGAAATGAATGAAATGGTTTGTCATGGTAGAGGCACGAGTCGATCATGTCGCGATTGCAACTGACAACGACCGGACTCCGGAGCATGTACTGAAATGTGGCCGAAAATACCTGGGGCACGCCGAGACGAATCGTTGCATCATGGATGCGACTGGATTCGAATCGAAGCGCGATTCGTGACAGTTGAAATGATTCCCATGACAGAGGCACAAATCGGTGAGCCGCAAACTACGACTGACAACGAACCGGACTCTGGAGCATGTCCAGAAATGAGGCCGGGCCCTGGGGCACGCCGTAATGAATCGGTGCATCGAAGATGCGACTGGATTCGAACCGGAGCGCGGTAAGTGCAGGTGTAACACTTGTTGCCATGACAGAGGCGCGAATCGATCATGCCGCTATAGCGACTGACTGCGAATCGGACTCTGGAGCATGTACTGAAATGTGGCCAATACCTGGGGCACGCCGAGACGAATCGGTGCATTTCCATGCGACTGAATTCGTAACGGAGCGTGATACGTGGCATGATAACCATGACAGAAGTACATGAGGTGACATGATATCTAACAATGCGTAAAAAACAAAGTCCGACGGGACCCTACCTGCGACAGCCAAGCCAGACGCGCGGTACCAACTACGAATCGGTAACATGGACTTTGAAACTCTCGAGCACGGAAATTTGCGAAAACGGGAACTTGCGAGACAAGAACTAGCGGACGCTGGCATTCGAATCGTCGGCCTAGTGACGTATATCGCGCACAGGAAACCGACAAGCACCACAGGTGAGCAGTCTGCTTAAATACCCCCCGGGCTCCTCCCATAAACTCAGGCAACCATACTGGCCTACATACAAAAAAGGTATCACACTATCCAGTCCTCATTTCTCATATACGTGGAGACTACGCCATTGGACAGCCTAGGATATCACAGATCCATCTACACAGAACCCAGAGTTGAGTTAATTGCGAGGTCACATGCCCTGAGGTGAGCGTACACACACAGGGGAGGAGCACAAGAGTGATGTCACTTCAACACGTGTGGATTATCACTACAGCCATGGAGGAATTGTGGATGAAATTTGGTTATTGATTTTCACAAGCACTACAACACTTTATCATCACAGCAAGATTAAAAGCATGTCATATGGACTTTAATGCAATTTTTGTTTATTGTACTAATTGGTTATGTCACATAGCATGTAGTATGGCATCTACATGTATATGGGGTGTCCCCATCTGATGGCGGCCCTGGCTCCACTGCAAACAAAGGCAGCTTTTCAGGTGTCGCCAACAAATTTACACTGCTTTTACTCATACCTCCCAACATTTAGAGATGGGAATGAGGGACGCCTACTAGCAAATGTATGTAGGCATAGAACACGCCCCCTGCCACACGCCCCTTAAAAAAGGAGAATTAACCCAAAAAAAAAAAAAAAAGTTAATTAAATCAACAAGGGCTTTTTTTTTTTTTTTTTTTTTTACCACTACTATTCCTTTATATTGGCTTTTAAAATTTACAAATACAGCAATTTAAAAATTGGATGAAAGGTTTAGCACTGGGAAACACTTTTTGAAAGATAAAAAGTGCATTTTATATACAACTATATAGATCGGACCAAAATGAGGGACAAATGAGGGGGAAAGAGGGACAGAGGGACATTGCCCCAAATCAGGGACAGCCCCTCCAAATCAGGAACAGTTGGGAGCTATGCTTTTACTTTTGTTGAGCCCATACAAAATACTAAATGCAAGGCCTTAACAAAATAAAAACAAATAAAATAGAGCTGAAGGATAAAAAAAAAAAAAAAACAGAAAACACAGAAACACTACAAGCAAAATGTTACTAAACCCAGGACCCTGAATTCACAATATCTGGTCTCCCACAGTACACAGAACATGAAAATGCTATTATTTTAGTAAATAGACTGCTAAATACCTTTTCTCATCGGGAGTATATAGCAGTCTTGTGACTTCTATCAGTCTCTGGTTAAAGCTTATAGGAGGAGTTTTCAACCTCCTCTGACTGTCCTATGAGGCTGCAGGACCCCTGACCCTCTGTTTGGACAGTGCTGACTGGCTCTGTGCTGATCACCTGCACCCTCCCAAGAAAAAAAACAAAAAAAAAAAAACAAAAAAAAAAAAAAACAACTCTAGCAATACACACCAAACTAAGCATATGCAGAGGGACTAAAAAGTTGGTCTGAACTTAGGTTTGGACTAAACTCTTGACTCATCCCTTCTGGAAAGCAATGAATTAGATTTCCACTCCCTTTTCATGGATGGAAGTTATATTAGTAGCTCTTTTCTCTCACTTTGGTGTTTTTTGCTAAGCAGATATCTGGATCAAGTGTCCTCTCAGTTTCGCCTTGTAAGCTTCCCATAGAAAAGCAATGATGAATCAAATGCAAATGATTAACCACTTCAGCCCCGGAAGGATTTACCCCCTTCCTGACCAGAACTTTTTTTGCGATATGGCACTGCATCGCTTTAGCTGACAAATCGCAATAAGTGTATATTGATTGGTTTGCGCAAAAAGTTAAAGCGTCTACAAAATAGGTGTAGATTTATGGCATTTTTATTATATTTTTTTTTTTTTTTTTTTTTTACTAGTAATGGCAGCGATCTGTGATTTTTATCGGGACTGAGACATTATGGCGGACAGATTTGGACACTTTTGGGACCATTGACATTTATACAGCGATCAGAGCTACAAATAGCCACTGATTACTGTATAAATGACACTGGCAGGGAAGCTATTAAACACTAGGGGGCAATCAAGGGGTTAAGTGTGTTCCCTGGATGTGTTCTAACTGTAGGGGGGATGGGCTCACTAAAACATGACAGAGATCACTGCTCCAAATGACAGGTAGCAGTAGATCTGTCACGTTGCTAGACAGAACATGGAAATGCCTTGTTTACATAGGCATCTCCCCGTTCTGTCTCTCCTCACCGTAATTGCAGGATGCCGGCGAACATAGAGTTTGCGGGACCTGCTGGCACACTCCCGCACGTGCCCACTAGACAGAATATTCAAAGGGATGTACAGGTACGCCTTTGCCTGCCCGTGCCATTCTGCTGATGTAAATCGGCGTGCGGCGGTCGGCAAGTGGTTTAAGAGGAAATTCTGTATGTGGTTTGGATGTGCAGGGATGTGCCCTGAGTGGTGACCAGGGATTTATTCAATCTCCATTTAAAAGAGGTCTTGTCATGCAGGGACAGCTTATAATGCAGAATAAGGGGGTTCTCATCTGGCCAGGGTCTGGAAAAGATGTCCACTTTAGAAACTAAAGATAATTGTTGGAGTAGCACAAAGATGTGGTCTGATAGAAGTTTGAATGAGGATTAGAATAATACATACAAGTCCCTAGTTTGGGGAGGGGAGGGGGTGAACTTCCTGCCAGGTATCTCTTTTTATTATTATTTGTTTGTCTGTCTTCATAACAAAATGTGTTAATTAAATTAATATAGGCTGAATTTGTTCTTCAAAGCAAAGCCAAACTGTCAAACTTGACTAAAATTGATTTGCCCAATCTTCAAGTGTGAGTCGGAATTGATTTTTAAATGTTTGTTTATTGCTTATTGAACATGAATATTATTGCT
The DNA here is from genome assembly GCA_037952835.1 of Lithobates septentrionalis. Taxonomy (NCBI): domain Eukaryota; kingdom Metazoa; phylum Chordata; class Amphibia; order Anura; family Ranidae; genus Lithobates; species Lithobates septentrionalis. Next base: position 3,626,821 of record JBBDGP010000260.1, read on the forward strand.
GAATTTAAATTCGATCTCTAATATTTAAAAAGGTGTAATGCCCCGTACACACGGTCGGATTTTCCGACGGAAAATGTGCGATCGGAGCGTGTTGTCGGAAATTCCGACTGTGTGTGGCCTCCATCGGACTTTTTCCATCGGATTTTCCGACACACAAAGTTTGAGAGCAGGCTATAAAATTTTCCGACAACAAAATCGGTTGTCGGAATTTCCGATCGGGTGTACACAAATCCGCCACGCATGCTCAGATAAGTAAAGAGATGAAAGCTATTGGCTACTGCCCCGTTTATAGTCCAGACGTACGCGTTTTACGTCACCACGTTCAGAATGATCACATTTTCCCGACAACTTTGTGTGACCGTGTGTATGCAAGACAAGTTTGAGCCAACATCCGGAAAAAAAAAAAATCCTAGGATTTTGTTGTCGGAATGTTCGATCAATGTCCGACCGTGTGTACGGGGCATTAGATCAAATTTAGATGAGTTCTGCTTTTCCCATGAAGACATTTTGCAACCTCTATTTCTTCCAGAGGAAAGTTAGTATCTTGCTAATTTCAATGGCACAAGGACAGGTAAGTACCTGTCTTGTCAGGGGTGCAGAAGAGGCCCATTGAAGGTTACTAAATGCAAGATCAAAATAATTGTAATCGTAATTTCTAAATATACCCTCATCTGCCATAAATATTTTTGCCTTTACAGTCCAGGAGAACAATCACCTATAAATGTTTTGGCTTTTATTTCTGCTATCCACAATGTTAACCAGAATCCAGAAATTTTGCCCAATATTACACTGGGATTTCATGTGATAGATTCATGTTTACATCCATGTTTGGCTGTAAAGGATGTTCTAAGCATTTTATCTGGGCTACAGAAGGCAGTCCCCAATTACTCATGTACTGGAGAATCTGAACTGGTGGGATTTATTGGAGATCATTACTCAGTTACAACAATTCCAATGGCACAAATACTGGGAATTTATGGATATACACAGGTAGGTCTTTCATCTTTGCCCTCAAGACCATCAAGTGCAAAATTCAAATAAAACGTAGCTACAATGAAACAAAAAAAAAAGAAAAAAAAAAAAAAAAAAGTTTTCAAATTCAAATGAAATTATTGTGAAGAATATTTTTTTTGTGCATGGAACTCCTCCCTGCTCCATATAAACATTTATCTTATGTAGGACACCCTCTAAGGAGCTACAGACAAACTGGATGCCTCACTCCTGCACAGCCAGGCACACCAAACCCCCCCCACAGGCACTCCAGAGTCAGAGAACAGTCCGTGACCCTGTTTTTGTTATTTTTTGTGTGTTAACAAGTTGGATAGGGATGGGAGGTCATGGGATGTCCACTTGACTTCAGCAACAAAATTTAGGCAGCAGTTTCAGGGACATCTTCCTATACACAGTTTATATACAGTCTCCTTGACTCTCCTCCTGCACACACTTCATTTCTGGCTCCAGCTGAATCACTATTGGAAGATATGACAAGGTCTCAGTCAGTTTTTTTAGCAATGGCCCACAGGGGTGGAATGACAACTCATGGGGCCCCCGGTCAATAAGAGATTATGGGGCCCCCTGTATCCACGCTGTTATGTATTAGTGTGTTATACTGCTCTCCATCTAGTAGGGGGAAGCATTGTAAATATGTTCTTTTTATTGTTCTGGTAGAGCTATGTACTTTAGAGCATCTTTGGTTTCTGTATGTCTGTGTTGGATTAAGTAAAAGAGTCCTGTGAATGCCTGTCCATGTCGATGGTTCAAATACATTTTAAAATACACAAAACTGGTGACGAGGATGGGATTTCAGTGAATGGACACTGCAGAAACACAGGTAATCAGCTTGAGTGAAGAATCAGAACTTGTGTTTTAGAGACACATCTATAAATATCTCCAGCATGGCTTCTCTGGGAAGCATGGAGGAACTTGATGTGGCTAATCCATCCTCATGGGACTTGTATGCTGACAGGTTAGAGTTTTTCCTGGAAGCTGTGCAGAAAAGAGCTGCTTACTGAGTTTTATTGGATCTAAGACTTTTTTTTCAAATAACAGTTTTATTAGTTATCTCAGCAGATAAAAGAACATAGACAGAACACATTAAGTTCCAGGCAGTGCTAGATATAGCCACTACAGACATTGTGGAAGTAATTGGTGCAGGATCATTCAGAAAAGTAAGATAAGAAAGAAGAGATGGTAAAGTAAGGTAGTATCTCAACCATTGGCTCATCCTATCGGCGATGCCACTCCTCCCAGACCTTATTGTGCATTTCCAACCTATCCCGTAATCTAGCTGTCATTTTGTCCATTAGCTCCACATCTTTTATTCTGGTATACAGGGCTTCTTGGGAGGGTGGGGAGCGCCGCTTCCAGTTGAGGGTGACCAGACATTGTGCAGCTGTCAGGGCATGTCCAAGTAGCTTCTCGGATGGTTTGGCAATTTGTAATGGTGACACACCAAGTAGGAAAAATGTTGGCGTCATGGGGACCTGTACTCTACAGAGGCGGAACAACAAGCGCTGTGTCTCCGTCCAGAAGGTCACTATCATGGTGCAACTCCAGTAAATATGGTAGAGGGTACCTTTGTCCCCCTGACAGCGCCAACACCGATCAGAGCTAGAGGGGTAGATAACATGGAGTACGTCTGGCCTCAGGTACCAAAAGTAAAGAATTTTATAAGCGTTCTCTTTGTAGAGCGTACAGAAGGAGCTTTTAGCCGCCTGGGACCAGATCGTCTGCCATGCCATCTCAGGTATTTCTTCTCCCAATATCTTTTCCCAGCGGAGCATATAGGCATGTTTACCCTAATTCAGTATAGAGTAGGAATTAAGTAGCCGGTATATGTAGGAGATCAGACCCCGGCATGCAGATCCCTCTAATATTAAGCTCTCGAAGGGAGATGGCGCTAAGAATTGGAGATTTAGGGCAAAGGATTGAGCATAGTGGCGTATTTTCAGATATTCATAAAACACCTGGCGAGGCATTTCATATTTTTCCTGGAGTTCAGTGAACATTAGTGTCAGGGCTGGGCTCAGCCCTTCCTTCTCAAAGCTGGCTGCTCAGCTGTCGGTTAATTGCCAGATCCCATCTCTCCACAGTAACTCACCTCATCAGTCCTGCCTACATAAGCCGTCCAGCCCAAATGATCTCTGCCTTCGCCTTGGTCACATCTCTAGAGACGCTCTTCTGTGTTCCTGTTAAAGACTTGCTTGGCTGACATTCCTTCTGGCTCCAGATCCTGCTTGCTGTTCTACAATGCTCATCTCTGGTTCCCTGACATTTTGGCTTGTCTGACTATCTGTTCCGGTTCCTGGACTCTGGCTATGTTTTGACTACGTTTACCTTTTTTATTATTATTAAATAAGTGTGATTTACAGTAGGTGACCGCGATATTGTGTCAACCTCGACGCTTTTCTCGGCGAGATTTGACACCTGCGAGCCCCGTCGCGGGAGCCAGCGCCGAGATGGCTCACTCATCGGGAAAGGAAAACTTTTTTTCCTTTTGCGATGAGCGACAGGCAGTGCTGACAGCTGTCTGGTATGAATCCTGAGGGGGAACGCCACGACAAATTTTAAATGTAAAAACCGGCATGGGTTCCCCCCAGGGGCATACCAGGCCCTTAGGTCTGGTATGGATTGTAAGGGAAACCCCCTACGCCGAAAAATCACGCCCCCTTACGACGCCAGAGTCCCTGCGCATGCTGGGACGTCACAAGGGGGCGAGGTCAACCCCTATATAAATAGCTCCACAGCTCGGACACACCATTCCAGCAGGAGAGAGCGTCGTGTCAACATCAGAAGAAGAAGAGAAGAGGGGACAAGACAGCGCAGCAGACCGGGTCCCCCACTAGCAAAAGAGCTGGAAGAAGATAGTGGAGGGGCCCGGGAGAAGAAGTCCCCCGAAGTTGCCTAATAAAAATTACTTTTAAAACCTGTGTAGTGTGTTATTTTATTAACACTTTTTTCCCTAAGTGAATGGGTAGGGGTACCATGTACCCCATACCCATTCACATAGGGGGGCCAGGATCTGGGGGCCCCCCTTAGTGAAGGGGGCTCCCAGGTTCTGATAAGCCCACCGCCCGCAGACCCCGACAACCAACGGCCTCCCCCGAAGCACCCACCCCCCCCATGTTGAGGGCATGCAGCCTGGTACGGTTCAGGATGGGGGCACTCGCTCGTCCCCACCCCCTTTCCTGACCAGCCTGCGTGCTCAAATAAGGGTCTGGTATGGATTTTGGGGGGACTCCCAAGCCGATTTTTAATCCTTTTTTTTCCCCTTTAAAATTTGGCGCGGCGTTCCCCCTCAGGATTCATACCAGACAGTTGTCAGCACTGCCTGTCGCTCATCGTGAAAGGAAAAAAAAAGTTTTCCTTTCCCGATGAGTGAGCCAGCGCGACATGCACAGTACCCTGTCGCCGAGAACCAGCGTGATGGGATCGCGCTGGAAACAAAATCTCGCGGTCAGGTACTGTAACTGTACTTCTGTCTCAGTCTGATTCATGGTTTCAGACAGTTAGTAATTTGCGTGATCCAAGGTCTACCAAGTGGCCAAAGTGGAATAAGTTCCGCGTTGCCCAGGGTGAAGACATCTGGTGACTGAGACCAGCAGGCATCTTGGGGTTGCAGAGGAAAGATGATAGCAGTGACTTTTCTGAACTGAGCGCGGGACATTTTGCACCAGAGGAAAGAGCAGAGTTGAGACATAGACCCCAAAAGCCTACCAGGGTCCACCTCTGCGTTCGCACTCCAGAGCAAACTGTTTAGGTCGGGTGTATAGGCGCGGGCCATATCTTTTCAATCTCTGTCCATTTATTATAGGATTGTTGAGGGAACCAGGAGGAGATCAAGGTGCACAATTGAGTCGCTTGATAATATTTTACCAGGTCAGGGAACGCCAGCCCCCCATTGGAGCAGGACTCCATCAAGACCGAACGGGGTATCCTGTGCCTCCTGTAGTTCCAGACAAAGCGTATCAAATCCGCTTGAAGCTTTTTTAGTTACACATAAGGGACAGGGATAGGCAGTGTCTGGAATAGATACAGGAGTTTAGGGAGAATGGTCTTCACAGAGGCCCCTCTCCCCAGGAGGGAAATGTGGTGGGTCTTCCATTTTTGCAGTAAATCTCTTATGGAGCGAAACAGGGGCGGGAAGTTCACTTGGTATAAGGTGGCAAATGTCGGGGTAATTTTAACCCCTAGATATATTTCAGGGCTGAGGTCTTCCAGTTATAGGGGAAGCACTGCTGCAGGTGGTGCACTTTGGCTGCCGGGATGTTAATTAGAAGTGCCTCAGATATGGTCCCATTTATTTTATAGCCTGAGAGGGACCTATAGGTTTCGAGTTCAGCATGCAAGTTGGGTAGGGAGATCCTAGGTTGGGTCAGGGTGAGTATGACATTATCCGCGAATAGTGATAGTTTAAACTCCTGCCCCCTGACTGGGATACCCCGAATGCTTAGGTTTCTGCGGATAGATGCAGCCAAGGGTTCAACACAGAGTGCAAACAATAGAGGTGAGAGTGGGCACCCCTGGCGGGTCCCATTAGCAATCGGAAACAAGGGAGACAGAGCAAAAAGGAGTTTTTGACAGAAACACGCTATGACAGAAACACGCTATGACAGAAACACGCTATGACAGAAACACGCTATGACAGAAACACGCTATGACAGAAACACGCTATGACAGAAACACGCTATGACAGAAACACGCTATGACAGAAACACGCTATGACAGAAACAGATGTGAGACATGAATCATGAAAAGACCATGGAAGTGGAGCTACCCCACGAATCAGCCCCCCATCTACTGGACTGCACCCCCCCTCCCTGGATCAGTGACCCCATGGAGTATTGATACCGACAAAACTGAACCTATTTTTTTTCTCCACTTTATTAACACAGCTATCAACAATGGGACTTTTTTTTGTCACTGGGCGAACCTGTCACAGAGGAGGAGACAGGCCGCACTGAGGAAGATGTTCCTTCAGCCAATCAGCGCTCAGCTTACATGACACTGCACAGCTGGAAGTAAGCGATGTGTGTGCGGTGTGCCCGGTGTCAGCCGATCGCCTCCATCCCGCCCCCGATCACAACTGGTGATGGTGCTGTGCCCGGAGAGTAGCCAGGGAAAACACACACCCGACCCCCCCTGCACCGGCATCCGATCCCTGCTGACAAGGGTGAGCTAATGTTGTGACATGCAACAACCCCATCTGCTGCCTTTGCAGCATGATGGTGAGCGATTGGGGCAGTAAAAAACGGCACGAAGCAACCTCTAGGGTGGCCCCCCAAGCCGTCATACCTCTGCGATCGTGACCCCCCCGACTGAGCTTGGGTCGGCACCTGAGTGGGATGGGTGGCAGCCGATGATGCCACCCGCCCACACCTACCGGAACCGCGACCATCGGGAGAGGGAACCGACGATTCTTGCAGCTGACCGTGCTGCTGCTCTCCTAGCCAAAACCGAAAGTGACCGAACTGCCCTGAACCCGGAAATGGCATGTTGGCTGACCCAGAAATGAGCCGACAAGGATCTGAAAGAGGAGGAGGGATATATAGCCCTCAGACTCCTCCTACAAATTCAGGATGTGGCCAGCCTTCTAACTTATTGTAAATTTGCCCAAAATAATGAAAATTCATCGAAAATTCATCAACAGGCAAATTCCAATTCCATATCTACCGTGGGGTTTTTAAAACCAATATATGTTTTTAACCAGTTCACTACCGCCCTATAGCAAATTTTCAGAATCGCATACAGTATCTCACAAAAGTGAGTACACCCCTCACATTTTTGTAAATATTTTATTATATATCTTTTCATGTGACAACACTGAAGAAATGACACTTTGCTAAAAATGTAATGTATTGAGTGTACAGCTTGTATAACAGTGTAAATTTGCTGTCCCCTTAAAACAACTCACACAGCCATTAATGTCTAAACCGCTGGCAACAAAAGTGAGTACACCTCAGTGTTGTCACATGAAGATATAATAAAATATTTACAAAAATGTGACGGGTGAGATACTGTATATTTATGTGATCTGCACTTCCACATAGGGAGCACTTGCACATGCTGCTGGTGCACTGTTTCTGCTGTAATTAGTCACAGCAGATCCCAATCAGCGGGTGCCAGTCAATGGGTGTCCACCGACATCCGCTGATCAGCGAGGAGAGACACAGGATGGAGCTCTACATATGTAAACAATGCAGAGCTCTGTTCTGTCTGCAGGGATGTGGTGGATGTTTCCCTTTCAAAGCAGAGAATAAAATCCAGCACATCCCTTAATAAAAACACCACACTGTGTACACACACACTGGCTAGGTACACATTTTACCCTTCGATCGCCCTAGATATTTACCCCTTCCCAGCCATCGTCGTTGTGACAGTGTATATTTTTATCACTGCATTAGTGTCACTGGTTCCCAAAAAGTGTCAAAAACGTCATATTGTTCACCACAATATCGCAGTCCTGCTATAAGTCACTGATCACCACCATTACAAGTAAAAAAATAAATAATTAGAATTCCAGTATATACACACACGTTTGTAGAAGCTATAACTTTTTCCCAAACCAATCAATATACGCTTATTGGGATTTATTTTTTACCAAATATATGTAGCAGAAAACATATTGGCCTAAATTTATGAAGAAAATTTTTTTTTTTTTTTTTTAATTGGATATGTTTTATAGGAGAAAAGTAAAAAATATTGTTTTTTTTTTGCAAAAATTTTAGGCCTTTGTTGTTTATAGTGCAAAAAACAAAAACAAAAAAAAAAAAAACAAAAAAAACGCAGAGGTGATCAAATACCACCAAAAGAAAGCTCTATTTGTGGGGAAAATTCAAGTTAGACTTACCGGTAACTTGTTTTCCTTGAGTCTTTCAGGGCAGCACTTGAGAGTGACTCCTCCCCTTGCCAGCAGGAAACACCTCTTCCACCAAACTTTAAAAGGAGGCTCCTTTCCACACATTGTCAATAGTAGTAGAGAACCTCTGGCCCCAAACTGGAACACATAATCGAGATATGATTAGTTACAGTATATACATGTAAAAACAATAGGGCGGGATGCTGCTGTCCTGAAAGACTCAAGGAAAACAAGTTACCGGTAAGTCTAACTTGAATTTTCCCTTATAGTCTTTCAGGACAGCACTTGAGAGGATAATAGAGACTTACCCCCCTAGGGAGGGACCACAGCCTGCAGAACCTTTCTGCCAAAAGCCTGATCACCTGCTGATAGGAGATCCAGTCTGTAATGACGGACAAACGTTAAGTAGCTTGACCACGTAGCCACCTTACAAATCTGATCTGGGGTGGCACCATCTCTTTCTGCCCATGTAGTGGCCTGGGCTCTTGTTGAATGAGCCCTAATTCCCAGCGGGGAAGATAAACCCATTTGAGAATAGGCTACAGAAATAGCTGTCTTAAGCCATCTAGCCAATGATGCTTTTGATGCTTGTTGGCCTTTCTTGTTTCCAGAAAAAAGAACAAATAATGAATCTGAAACTCTAAACCCTCCTGTTACTTCCAAATACTGTAATAGGATACGTCTTACGTCTAAATTGTGAAACTGCTCTTCCTTTACACCCGAAGGGTTAGCAGAAAAGGTTGGTAGAGTAATCTCCTGAGACCTGTTACTAAAGCTTGCCACTTTTGGCAAAAACCCCGGATCTACTTTAAGGACAACTCTATCAGAAAAAACTGGCAAAAAAGGCTCTTTTACTGATAGGGCGTGCAGTTCACTAATCCTTCTTGCTGAAGTAATTGTGACCAGAAAAATAGTCTTCAAAGTTAAATTCTTTAGGGATATGGCCTGTAAAGGCTCAAATGGTTCTTTTGCCAGAGCCTGCAGAACCACCGAGAGATCCCATTTTGGGAAATGCTTCACCTGGATCGGTCTAGACCTGGAAAGTGCTTTGAAAAATCTCATGATCAGAGTTTCTAAAGATAAAGGATCTCTCCAGATAAACTCCCAAGGCGGCCACCTGCACCTTAAGAGTGCTGACCGCCAGATTCTTGTCTGCACCGTTTTGCAAGAACTCCAGCACTGAAACTAGATCTTTAACCTCTCTATGTTCAGAATGACAGAAAGAAACATAGACTTTCCATACTTTGGCGTAAATATCCCTGGTTACCTTTTTCCTACTGGAAAGCAACATCGTAGTTAAACGTTCAGAAAAGCCTTTGCTTCTCATTAACTGCTCCTCAGATACCAGGCAGTGAGTTTTAACCTGCCTACATCTGGATGATGCACTGGCCCCTGAGTCAACAGATCCTGACTGAGCGGAAGATGCCAACATGGTTTGATTGCCAACTGAAGAATCGTGGAAAACCAAGCCCCCTTTGGCCAATATGGAGTAATCAAAATTATTGATACTCTCTCTTCCAGTATTTTCCTCAACACTAGAGGGATTAACCTGAATGGAGGAAAAGCATACCCCAGGTGAAAATCCCACGGATGTGCCAGAGCATCTATCCCCTGAGAGCAAATGTCTCTCTGAAGGGAGAAAAAAATTTGGGAGCTGCGCGTTTTGTTTTGAAGCAAACAGATCTACCTGCGGAAGGCCCCAAACACTGGTGATTAATGCAAACACCTTCCTGTTCAGACTCCACTCTGGATTCCTGAACTTTCTGTCGGCTCGGATAATCCGCTACTTCGTTCAATGTGCCTTTTAGATGGACTGCGGATAGAGATAGTAAGTGGTTCTCTGCCCACTCCAGAATTTCTACTGACAGTAAGTGAAGAGCCTTGCTTCTTGTGCCTCCCTGTTTGTTCAGGTAGGCTATGGCCGTGGCATTGTCCGACAAAATCTGGACATGGCAACCTATGAGGTTTTGAGAGAAGAAAGCTAATGCTAGGGCAACTGCCTTCAGCTCTCTCCAATTTGAGGATTTTTGGGCCTCGAACTGGGACCATGTTCCCTGCGCTAAGGCCTGACCCATGTGGGCCCCTCATCCCTGCAAACTGGCGTCTGTTGTGACCACTTTCCCGGTCGGAAAAGACCAAAGAAGACCTCTTTGCAGTACCACCTGACTTTTCCACCACCAAAGTGAACGTTTGACTCTGGTGGGAATCTTTACTTTTGTATCCAAACTCTCCGTCCTGTGGTTCCATGTCCTTAGAAGGAACCTCTGGAGAGTCCTGAAATGCAGCCTTGCCAATTGGATGGCTGGCATTGAAGAGGTTAATGTCCCCAGAGCCGACATAACCTTTCGAACTGAAATCAGTTGATTTGTTTGTAGTGCTGTTATTACCCTTTGGACCTTGATCTTTTTCTCTTCTGGGAGAAAAATCTTTTGCTCCACTGAATCTATCAAATAACCCAGAAACAGTACTTGTTGAGCTGGGATGAAATTAGATTTTTGAACATTCACTATCCACCCTATTGACGCCAAATGACTGCGAGATTTGTTCAAATCCTCCTGCAACTTTTCCCTGGATGGGGCAAAAAAAGAGGAGGTCGTCCAGATATGGAATTACCGCAATCCCCTGGAGTCGAAGAGGGGCGAGAGCTTCTGCCATTATCTTCGTAAAAATACGAGGAGCTGACGACAGGCCGAAGGGAAGGGCCCTGAACTGAAGATGTATAATCTCCTTGCCCATATTCACCGCAAACCTCAGGAACTTCTGGGACTGAGGTGCTACAGGAATATGAAGATAAGCATCCCTCAGATCGATTGATGCCATAAAACAATCTTTTGTCAGAATGTTTCTGACCATGAAAATTGAGTCCATACAAAACTTTTTGTATAGGACTGACATGTTCAGGGGTTTTAGGTTGAGGATAAGACGGAAGTTTCCGGATGGTTTTCTTATCAGAAAGATGTGTGAATAGAAACCCTGACCCTGTTCTTCTGGGGATACTGGTATCAATACCCTCTGGTGCCTCAGATCCCTTAAAAGGTTCTTCATGGCCAGAGCCTTTGTTTGATCCCTTGGTAGGTTTGTTACAAAGAATCTTTCTGGTGGGCGATCCGAAAACTCTATCCTGTAACCTTGGGACAGCATGTCCAAAATATATAGATTTTCTGTCATGCTGGCCCAAAAGGGGAAGGAAACCTTGAAGCCTTCCCCCCACCGGTACGCACAAGTCATTGCGTTTTACCGGAGGCTGCAGGAGGATGGAAAAGGACATTTCCTTTTCCCTTTCCCTTCTGCGATGCCCAATTTTTTCTTTTCTCCTGGGGTTTGGTTTGTTCTTGAGCCCTTTGGTAATGAAAAAAACGTTTAACTGGCTGTTTTTTCTTTTTGATGGGAAAAGACTTCTTTTTATCCGCTGTTCTATCCAGAACCGCATCTAAGTCAGGCCCAAAAAGCAAGTCACCCAGGAACGGTATCCCACACAGCTTGTTTTTGGATGCCGCGTCCCCCGCCCAAGTTTTCAACCACAAAGCCCTTCTGGCTGAGTTGGCTAGGGCAGCAGATCTAGCTGCCATTTTAATTGATTCCGCTGATGCATCAGATATAAATGCGACAGCGGCCGACAAAGTTGAGAATGAATCCAAAATCTCTTGTTTTGGTGAGTCTGCTGAGATATGGGCCTAAAGTTGCTCTAACCAGAACTCCATATTTATGGATACCACTGTAGTTGCCATAGCAGGTTTAAGATTTCCCATGATAGATTGCCAAGCCCTTTTTAGAACCTGGCCCATCCTTTTATCCATGGGATCTCTCAACACCCCCATGTCCTCGAATGCCAAATCTGTAGACCTCGAGACCTGGGAAAACGGAGAGGGAGAGAGAGAGGGAGGGAGAGAGAGAGGGAGGGAGAGGGAGAGAGAGAGAGAGAGAGAGAGAGAGAGAGAGAGAGAGAGAGGGAGAGAGAGGGGGAGAGAGAGGGGGAGAGAGAGGGAGAGAGAGAGGGGGAGAGAGAGGGAGAGAGAGGGAGAGAGAGGGAGAGAGAGGGAGAGAGAGGGAGAGAGAGGGAGAGAGAGGGAGAGAGAGGGAGAGAGAGGGAGAGAGACCACAGTACAAGGAGAACAGTATACAACTGCCCCTTACCTGGGCCTTGCTTGTGCCTGTCCCACTTGCTGCCGCCATCGATTCCATCGAGGAGCGCTTGCTGTGTTTGTGTGGCTAAACGCCGGTTCCGAACTCCAATAGCGCCTGTGCGCCGGACAGGAACCGCTAAATAAGCACCAGCCCCATTCCTCCCCTTTCCCTCTGCGATTTCCGGCGGAAATGACGCCGCACGCCTGTTCCGTGGGCTCCGCCCCCTCCAGATGCCTCACTTCTGGCGGATGGAGCCCCGCTGCCATCCCCAAGATGGCGGCGGTGCAATAAGCAACAGGCGGTGGACCTGAGAAAAAAAAAACACAGTAAACGGCCACCGCCTGTCTTGCCGCCGCCTAGGAGCGATGCCCACGACAGTCGGACTCACCCTGAGCCCATATGAAGAGGGAGAGGGAGCCCAGCCAGCAGCACTTCACCTCAGCTGTGGAATGGGAGGAACAGCTCTCATGAGGTAAAAAAGTGTTTGATGAAAAACCAGGAAACCTGAGCTCCCAGGACAGCACCTGAGAGCCCTGACTTCCCCACGAAGTGTTCCCTCCGGAGGAAACACAAAAACTGACAATGTGTGGAAAGGAGCCTCCTTTTAAAGTTTGGTGGAAGAGGTGTTTCCTGTTGGCAAGGGGAGGAGTCACTCTCTCAAGTGCTGTCCTGACGATAAGGGAAAAATGACATAAGTTTCATTTATGGACAGCATTGTATGACCACGCAGTTAAAGTAACACAGTGCTGTATAGCAAAAAATGGACTGGTCATGAAGGGGGGGGGGGGGTAAATCTTCTGGAGGTCCAATGGTTAATATAACTAATAAATATTTATAAACAATTATATGTCTAGATTTTAGTCATATTTCCCAATTCATTTTACCTTTTGGAAATATTTCCAAATATTGTCCACAAACATTGAAAATAATGACTGTTTTTCTGTTTTGAAGATCAGTTATGGAGCTACGGACTATTCTCTAACAAATAGGCTTCTCTATCCTCGTGTATTCCGGACAGTTCAGAATGACCATGTTCATTATATGGCTGTTATTAAGTTGTTGAAACATTTTAGCTGGACGTGGGTTGGAATATTTGCATCACAAGATGATGCCGGAGACAAAGATAAGGAGATATTAATAAAGTACATGAAAAGTAATGGTATTTGTGTTGAATATTCAGTTTCAATTGTGTCTAATACGTATAAGGTTAATGTAGAACAAATTATAAAAAATGTAATTTTCGTTATTAAAAACTCCAGTGCTAAAGTAATTGTATTATGTGGATCTTTTATCAGTAGCAATTTATTTCTTGATTTTTTCTTTAGTAATAATGCCATTGATGATAAAACATTTATTGTTCCTCCTCTGAGATATCTCAGCTATACAGAACATACTCCACACACATTCTTTAATGGTAGCTTGGTTCTGGATTTATACCCTTTATTCATTCCAAATAAAGAACACTTTTTTGATAGAATTGACAAGACTTATACCTTAAATAATTCATCATATTCCATCTTTTTTTTATCAATTGCAAAGTGTATGTCTGAAAACAAAGAAAATAGAAACAATACCATATTATGTCTTCTTAACTATTATGGGTCTCTGGAAGAAGAAATGTATCTAAATTTATTTAATATTCTGGATCAAGGACTCTCTCCACGAATTTATTATGCGGTAGAAGCTATGGCCAAAGCACTGCATGATATCAATCTGTTCTATAAAGGAAAATTGTACAATAAGCATCCTCATTATTACAGACATAAGGTACAGTATACAGCCTTTTCAAGGACTTTCAGAAAATTCAAAAAATATATACTTTTCTGGTATTGGTGATCATTTGAAATGTAGCCTACAAATTAATACAATAAAATACTAAATATCCAAACCCCCGCCCTTCTCTAAAAAAAATATAAATTTTGGCCTGATGGACAAACACAACCAATTGACCCTTTAATCAGGGGTGGTGTCAGGTTGGTGCACCCCCAAAATCCCCCCCCCCCCCCCATCACCCCCATAGCAGCCCATTAGCAGCCATCTTGGGTGCCTTGGGAAGAGATTCACAGTTTAGAGTCCGGGTCTCCTTCTTGTCATGATGACTGCAGGGAGACCCGGCTGCTGATACTATCAGCACTGTCAGCCCCCCTATATACACACACAGCAGGGTTTCTCCTATCTTTCAGAACATTAGTCAGATATAAGACGATGTAATTCTAGTGCCTCGGCCAGCATAGGGAGGAATCTATGGAATCATTTCCAGTTCCAGAGCGAGAGGAAGAAGCTACAGAGCCGCACCCATTTACTTGACTGGGTTGTGTTTGGTGGGCGCTAGCACTTGGCATAAAAACGGGGTGTATAATTCCTGCTGTGAAGCAAAGCATCATGACCGCAGCCACCCCCCAGCCACTGCCTATACAAAGGAGTAGAAGGTGGGGGCAGTAAAAACTCTGCTTAACTGCATGGTTTTACCACCCTCTAACCCCAGGGGTGTCAAACTGGTGGCCCTCCAGCTGTTGTGGAACTACAAGTCCCATAATGCCTCGGCCTATGCTTGTAACTTTCAGCCTTGCAAATCCTCATGGGAATTGTAGTTCTGCAACAGCTGGAGGGCTGCCAGTTTGAGACCCATGCTCTAACCAGTAGTGTGAATGAGCCCTAACATTCTGGGTGTTTCACAATAAATCTCACTAAAGCGAAAAGTGAGCTTTCTTTCTAACCATACCCTCCCTCATGTTACAATAAAGTTTATTTTTCTAACCTGATAAAAATATATGCCACCTATCAATGTAAGGGCTCATTTACATTTGCAATAAGGGAGCTACACAAACAGGGATTTTACTGCCACCCTCCGACCAGCACCACCCTGCAACCATGTGTAATGCATACAGTGCAGCGCTGAAGGCTTTTAAGGGTTAAAAGAGAATTGTGGTTTAAAAAACAAACAAAAAAAAAAAACATTTATACTTACCTATGTGGTGATCAGATCCTGCAGCTGTCCTCCACCACCTCTCACATGACTGCTGATCGCTCAGTTCTTGGTCTTCAGTGAGCAGAGTGATGACTGTCAGTCAGTCACCGACTCTCTGCTATTCCCTCCAGTGCTCACTGGAGTGTTGGGCTGTGGAGGGGGTGGAAGCGGCTGGCTCAGTCTGTCAGTGGCACAATGAAAGTCTGAACCAGCTGCTGATTAGGCATCTAGGCAGATCCTAACCATATTGTTGGGATCTGTCCAGAGCCTGGACAAGCTCTGTGTTGTCAGCTGACATCAGCATTTAGCCCGCTGTCTGCTGAATCTGAGTCACAGGATTGCAGAACAAAGTGCTGTCCTGTGACCCACATGAGAAATATGGCCGAAATAACTTTGGCCATACTTCTCCTTTAATCTCCCTAGCGGTAATCCCGAGTGTGGTTCGGGGTGAATTTTCATTACCAAAAGCGGTAACCCAGAGCCACACTCAGGATTGCATCGCAGGATCCAGGCAAAGTTACTTACCTTGTCCCCAGGATCCTGCAATGTCCTCCCCCCCGCTGCGTGTGTGGGCTGTGTCCTCCGCTCAACCTATCACTGTGCCGGGCTCCGTTCCCTGCCAGTGTCACAACGCATGGGGCGGAGCCCAGCGCCAGATTCAAAAAAGTGAAAAAAAGCATAATACATACAGTACACTGTAATATTACAGATTGCATTACTGTATCCAATCCTTTCACATCCCTTTGGTCCCTAATGCTTTGTCTAGTGCCCTACATATTATATATATATATATATATATATATATATATATATATATATATATATATATATATATATATATATATATATATATATATATATATATAGCTGGTAGATTTTTAATCTACCGCTTATGTGTAAATTTAGTGGGTCATCTGTTCTGTACATAGTTCAGATTTAATCTATAGCTAAATTAGCTTCTGTTCCAACCTTGGTTGTGTTGCGTGTAGTTCCACTCCGTCACCTGTAGATGTCGGTGTCACAACAGACTGGAGCTGGAAAGCAGCAGACTGAGGTGTATTGAGTGCTCTTCTTTCTCAGAAGTAACTCGGCAGAGGTTGTCCCCTTCGGTGCATTCTGGGAGGGGGTATTTAAGGGACAGATGCCATATTTCTGGGTCTTTTCATTCCACCTGCTGCCCCTCCTGGCCAACAGGTATGTGTTAGGAGTCCTACCTTGTGGTCCTCCGGCCCGGAGGACTGTGATGCTGCAGCGTGTGGGCGGGCCCAGAAGTCTGTCTGGGGCCTACTACAACTGCTGTGGAGATGGTCCTGTGCTGTCTGTCCTACGGGAAGAAGCTGGACAATTGAGAAGAGTTCAGGGGAGGACCCGTCATGGAAGGATCATGCGGAGCGCTGGTCTGGAGAGGGGCCTGGTGACTCAAGTGGAGGACACATCTTAAGTTAACCTACCACCAGGGGCGGACTGACAACTAATGGGGCCCCCGGGCAATGAGTTTATGGGTGGGGCCCCTGGGCAATAGGAGAAGATTATGGGGGCCCCCGGGCAATAGGAGATTATGGGGGCCCCCGGGCAATAGGAGATTATGGGGGCCACACAGTATATACACACACACACACACACACAGAAACGGTTTGGAGAGGCAGGGCAGCTATAATCTTGGGATTTAAAAAAAACAAAAAAAAAAAAAAAAAAAAACAAACAGATTTTTACATACAGTCCCTGGTTTTACTGAGGCTGGCAACCCTGATGGGGCCTCTTAGTGGCATGGGACCCTCGGGCAGTGCCCGAATGGTCAGTCCGCCCCTGCCTACCACATAGTACTTAAGGATCGGCTTAAAGGTTCTGGTACTGTGTTGCTGTTCACTGAAAACTACTACATCCTGTGGCAGAGGATCGTACAGTTTTGTTTAACTCAAGTCTGTGGCAGAGACTTTCTGCTCGTGCTGCACACCGGCTGCTAGGTTAGTGAGAGAGACCTATCCGGGCAAGCAAAGATTTAATCCTGAACCGAAGATACATTCATCCCTGAGATTTCAATTCCTTAGTGCTACACCAAGAAAAGGTATTTGAACTTCCCTGCAACTCTTCTTCTACCTCTTTCCTGCTACTTCTTGCAGTTATCTCCCATTAAAGCATTGGAAAAGTACTAAAGTGAGACAATAAGTTCAACATGGACTTCTGGCATTGGTGAAACTACAGGTAAAAAGGTGATGGAAACAGAGATAGATTAGATATAGTGACATTGGGGGATGTCTAGCTCAGTGGTAGATGCCTTTTCAGTAAGTTCACAGCGAACGGGAACTTTAGTTTAAGGGCATGGTAGCCCACTTTTATTAAAAAGAACAAAATAAAAGGAAAGTTCATACATGCACTTGGATGCCCACACAGGGTTTTTTTCTCCCAAAAATAAATAACAAATGAAAAATGCCAAGCCACCTGGCTCTCTTCAGCAGTGCTGCCACTTAGGCCTTTACGCTTCAGCCCTCTTGGCCATATAACAGGGTTCCCGTACAACTACTGTACCTCTTTTCAGCTTCCTTGCTGCTCAGGCCTTCCACTTCAGGCTCTCATCTGTCTCCTTAGATGCACACAGCGTCTATCTAGAAAGCAGCCCCTCATTGCTCTGATCCTCAGACTTGTGTCTCTGGCTTTCACTAGTGCACTCCTGCACTCTCTGGACTCCTGGAGACCTCCTGTATCTCTGGGTGGAGCCCAGAACCCTAGTCCTGACTCTGCTATAAGCCCCACCTGCTCAATCAACCAGCCAGACTCCTGGCTGTTTCCAAAACCCGGTCCCAAGATTGGAGATTCCGTCCCACCCATAACGCTATGGAATCTCCGGGCTCCAGGTCCCCAAATGGATTTTACAAACTTTGGAGGAAACTGATAAAATAGATTCCTCCACATTAAATGCCCCTGGAGCCCCTCAACCTGCCTATTTGAGAACCCTGGGCGACAATTACTAGGACAGGGAACTGTACTGTCACATATCCCTCCCCCTTGTTTCAAACCAGAGGGCGAAACACAGTTTCCTTTTGGCACCTATGTGCCAACTACAGCTTACAGAAGTCAAACCCTGTCCAACCTCACTTCTCCTAAAGGGGAACTCAACCCACCACTTCCATTGGTGTCCCTCTCTTTGCCCCCCTGTCAAACTGCTATGGGTTTTGAGACCTTCCCAACTCTTCTTCCAGGTGCATTTCCATAGGGACTTCCTCTCCTGAAATTTTAACAGGGTACCCCTGGTCTTTCTACCAACCCTTCTGCCCCCACGCTTCAAGTTTCCTGGTTTCCCAAAACCTCTCTCAGCATTACTGTTCTGAGACTGTAGGGGGCCTGTAACAGGACCCCTCTTATTTCTGGTACCTGACTCAGCAGTCACTAATTGTTTACCAGGTTTACCTGTACCTTTGGACACCACATCATCATGTACCATTAACACATTACTTGGTTCATCATTGAAAGACATATTCAATCCAACATTACACCTCTCAATGTTGCACACGTCAATGCCTTTTTTATTCCAGCATTTGCTAGGGCAAAGTCTGCAGAGGGCACACATACCGGAGGGCCGCCATCACCCACGGGAACCTTACAAGATGTCACCTCCCCTGGGTTCACCCACTCTGCAGGCAGCTGTCCTACCACTTGACCTGTTCTGATGCCATCTGTATTTTTATCCACCTGAACAGTCAAGCTCTTGTCTGATCCACATACAACTTTTACCGTACTCCTTATCCGTTCCCCTGTCTCGGGGACCTTATTAGGTTTGTCACCTAAATCAAACATTGGACTGGGGACCCCAGTCTCTTTAACCACCTTCGTTTGAGCCCCGGTCAAGATCTCTGCTGCTTTGCGGGTCCACACTTAGCCCTTCCACCTCATGTGGTTTTTCCACTGGTGCAGTATACGCAGTGGCAACTTTTAACAAAAGTAACAAATTCAGGAATAAACCATTCCTGTCCTGTTCTTTGTTCTGTACAGCCTGCCATTCAGTGCTCCACCTAGTGGTACTCCGCAGTACCAGACCGTCAGACTGTGGAGGAGACACACTAGTATAGATTGGCTGTACATCCCAAAGTTCAAGCAACTCTTTTAATGCTTTGGTTATAAACCAGGCCCAAGTCCTTCCTGGGGACTTTCATGACACTGGGGGATGCAGAGAGACTCACTTGCTGAGATTTGAAAAGTTCCAACGGTTAACGGAACCTCCTCCCAGCTGGAGGTAAACACAGCCTGGTGCTCCACCAGAGCGCTGCCAGGTGCTGGACTCATACTCCACTTCTCAGGCTCAGCATCAGTGAACTGCTCCAGAACATTACCAGTGACGTCACTTTGACACTCCATGTCAACCTCAGTTTTGTGGGTCACAGAGAATGTCTCTGCTGTGCGCTCGCTCCTTATTTGGTTCATTCTGCTCACGAGGGTAAACCCCTGCAGCAGCCACTGCGCCCTCCGGTACAAGCTGTTCTGCAGTCCCTCCTGCTGGCACAGCAGAAACTTTGTCCACCTTATTTTTGTGCATAAAAACCTTATCCATCAGGGAGATAATATTTTTACCCCAACTATCCCAATCTATTGTATGTGCACTCCCTTCAGCGGTACTCCTCAGCACCGATCCATCTGCCCAGGGAGACACAAGAACAGACTGGCTTAGCTGCAGACTCATTACACCAGTCATTATAAATAATGTCAGACTGTGGTAACACAGTTTTAACACAGCAGGTTGCAATTCACCATATTCACCACCTTGCTCAGCTGGCGCTTTATAAACCTCACACACCTTTGCATTTTTCACAGGTTGTGTTAACCCACCATTTACCTGCACATTTTAGGTACTAGCAGCTTGTACTAACACATTACCATTACACAGTACAGTTCCACACTGTCCCACCAGAGTGACATCGCAGTTGTCCAGGGCAACCTCCAACTCCAATACATGAAGTTCCCTGGATATTTCTGGGGACAATTGTGCTGTCTTACCACCAGTTGCTACAGGCGAGGGCCCATTTGTGATAACTTTTGCTCTGAAAGAACCTGGGGTTTTCCCAACAGCAGGAACATTTTCATTAACAGTAACACTTATAGGATTTTTAGCTTTTGCAAGGTGTCCTAGCCCACTGCCAACTTGAGACTGACAGTCATTAGACAAAACACTTTTAGTCATCAACACAGGTTCTGTTTGGACTTTAACCCCTGCATTCCCACTGGGTAGGGAAAAGGCATTCTCAAGCACACATTCAGTGACCCCACTAACTGGGATCACTCTGACATCATGGACAGTCTCGTAACCAATCCTTTTATACATGAAATCAGCAGTTCCAGCCATCATTTCATTAAAGACAGTCTTACCCATCGCAGTAGTTGGGGGTCACCATCTTCATTTGAGTACATTGTCTTATGAACCAGTCCTCTGCTGCACTTTTACTGGCTAACTCCCCCTGGTGGCCACGGGATGAAACTACAGCAGGTATCTCCCACTGTTTAGCACCCCCTGCAAGCACAACAGGAAACTCCTCCTTGTTGCGAAGGGTAACTGCAAACATATTTGCACAGGAATCTGGGCCTGCAGACAAAACCCTTTTCTCAGCAACTTTATCTCCAGCCGTATTCCATAACCTAGGGCAAGAAAACATGCCATGCCCCAGCTGGCCACACTCCAGGCATGGTACTGGACGATTTTTTTTCAAAGCGCTTCTCTCCTGGTGATTTCCAGCTGGCTGGAATGCATAGACCCCTTTGTGGGGACGCTGAGCAAAATCTCCACTGCAGCTCCTCCTTTACGGCACCACTTTCACTCTCGTTGCCATGGGAGACCGCACTCTCCCAGCAGAACTTTGCTGGCTCTCTCCAACATGCTGTATCAGCTCCTCCTTAAGCCACTTGCCATGATCATTATTAGACATAGCCCATGGTACACAGACAACCCGACTGGCTTCCTCTACATTGCTATGGGCAACCACTCTCGGTCTCAGCCTTTGATCAGCCTCTCTTCTGGCACATAACACAGGCTCCCTCCGCTGGACCCTGTCGCAAGCTGTGTCACTTTCACACTTTTCACAACAGCTGCTGGTTTAACTGCAGCAGCGTTGCCAGGGGCAACAACACCCATCTCCCAGGTATGGACATCTGGCAGCTCTCTTTATATATAAGGTTGGCTTGCCTTCCACTTTAGCTTGGTCCATTCCTGCCAGGTGCCGCTTGCACCAATCCACTGCAGATTCAAACGCTGGTGGACTCTCCATACCAGCAGTCACCTGTGCACTCATTGCACCAGTGTTTCTAGGGACAACCTCAGCCCTTTTTCTCCTTGGTAAACTCTGATCAGGCACGTATGGGGCTTGGTCAGGTGGTAACAACCCCTCCAGCCACAGAGCTGTCTCTCATTTCAGCAAACCTTGCTTGTTTTTGGAGCTTTGATCACCCCATACTTATGCACACCAGAACAACTTTGCACAGTCCAGGAAAAATTAAGCACTGTCTCTTTAAAGCAAGTTGCTTTTCTCAGCTGCAAGCAGATTATGATGATTAAGATTTGTGATGTCTCATGCACAGAAACACAGTTCATCTGATGAACTTACTTTTATAAGGGATCTCCAATTCTGCCCGCATTCGAGCACCACTTGTGAGGCTTGGGGGATGTCTAGCTCAGTGGTAGATGCCTTTTCAGTAAGTTCACAGCGAACGGGAACTTTAGTTTAAGGGCATGGTAGCCCACTTTTATTAAAAAGAACAAAATAAAGGAAAGTTCATACATGCACTTGGATGCCCACACAGGGTTTCTTCTCCCAAAAACAATAACAAATGAAAAATGCCAAGCCACCTGGCTCTCTTCAGCAGTGCTGCCACTTAGGCTTTTACGCTTCAGCCCTCTTGGCCATATAACAGGGTTCCCTTACAACTACTGTACCTCTTTTCAGCTTCCTTGCTGCTCAGACCTTCCACTTCAGGCTCTCATCTGTCTCCTTGGATGCACACAGCGTCTATCTAGAAAGCAGCCCCTCACTGCTCTGATCCTCAGACTTGTGTCTCTGGCTTTCACTAGTGCACTCCTGGAGCCCTCCTGTCTCTCTGGGTGGAGCCCAGAACTCTAATCCTGACTCCGCTATAGGCCCAGGACCCACCTGCTCAATCAACCAGCCAGACTCCTGGCTGTTTCCAAAACTCGGTCCCAGGATTGGAGATTCCATCCCACCCATAACGCTATGGAATCTCCAGGCTCCAGGTCCCCAAATGGATTTTAAAAACTTTGGAGGAAACTGATAAAACAGATTCCTCCACATTAAATGCCCCTGGAGCCCCTCAACCTGCCTATTTGAGAACCCTGTGCGACAATTACTAGGACAGGGAACTCTACTGTCACAATTTATATACTATATACTCCATGGCATCCAAAAAGTGTCCCTATACATCACAAGCGGTTTTAGACCAGCTAGAAAACAGTGATGGTAAATTAGAATCACTTGCAGAATTGAGCGATAGTGATTTGTGGGGAAATTCGTCATCAAACACTGAAAGTAACAACAGCGACAATTCTGCAACTGAGCAAATTTCTGTGTTTTTGATTTGATTACATTATTGAATTATTATTATTTATAGTTATTTATTATAATATAATTTATGATTTCGTGTTTCAAGCGTTATCATACTCGGGATGTCTACTAGACTCTTGTCTGGACAGATTTAAGTGAGTTATTCCTAAGAATTACAGGCCTACAATATAAAATGCCAAATTTCCATGCAAAACACTGTACTGCTTTGAGAGGCAAAAATCTGACATAATCATACCGCAAGGGACGTTAAAACAGGCAGTGAGGAGGCAGCATATCACCTCTCAGTCACCTGTCAAGTGTCTATGAAAAGCAATCCTTCGAGAATAGTATTTCCCAGGAATGACATTGGCAGCTAAAAATGTAAACAAGTCCCAACAGAGCAATTTTCACTGACCGCCAATATAACTGGGGCATTACACTAGCCAAAATGTCACTGGGGGCATTGTTGCTCAATGACATTACCTAGATCAGTGTTTCTCAACATCAGCCCTCAAGGTACCCCAACAGGTCATGTTTTCAGGCTTTCCATTTTTTTGCACAGGTGATTTTATTAGTTTCACTGCCTTAGGCTGGGTTCACACTGGTCCGACAAACGTTCCGACACATGTCGCATGACGTGTGAAATTTAATGTTTCCCTATAGGAGCCGTCCTAACTGGTCCGACACAAGTCGTTCCGACTTTAGAAATGCTCCCTGTACTACTTTGGTCCGACTTTGATCCTACTTCAGCCCATTGACTATCATTGAAGTCGGATCAAAGTCGGATCGCCATCTCGCATGATCCGACTTCGGCATGCGACTTGTGCTCAGATGATCTTGAGGGGGAACTCTGCACCAAATTTTAAATAAAAAACCGACGTGGGTTCCCCCTCCAGGAGCATACCAGGCCCTTGGGTCTGGTATGGACCTTAAGGGGAACCCCCTACGCCGGTCAACATCACACGGTGACCACGCCCCCTTATGACGGCACAGTCTCAGCATGCCCCGGGACAGTGACCTCATAAGTGGGCGGGGTCACCGCCTATATAAGCCATAGCAGAGCGCACAGAGAGCATTCCAGCCGGAGAGAGCATAGTGTCAACATTGGAAGGAAAGAAGAAGGCAGAAGGCAGAAGTCCGGACCACCGCTAGCAATAGAGCTGTAGAAGATAGCGGAGGAGCCGGCAGAAGATCAGGAACCCGGGAGGAGATGCCGGAGAGACCCCCGAAGTCGGAAGAGGACCCCGGAGCTGTCCAATAAATTACTTTAAAAACCTGTGTACTGTGTTTTTTTATTGACACTTTTTCCCTAGGTGAATGGGTAGGGGTACCATGTACCCCATACTCATTCACATAGGGTGGGGGTCCGGGATCTGGAGCCCCCCTTCTTAAAGGGGGCTCCGGATTTCCGATAAACCCCCCGCCCGTAGACCCCGACAACCAACGGCCAGGGTTGTCAGGAAGAGGCCCTTGTCCTCATCAACATGGGGACAAGGTGCTTTGTAGTGGGGGGGCCGCAGGGTGCCCCCCTGCCCCAAAGCACCCACCCCTCATGTTGAGGGAATGCGGCCTGGTACGGTTCAGGAGGGGGGGGGGGCGCTCGCTCGTCCCCACCCCCATTCCTGACCGGCCAGGCTGCATGCTCGGATAAGGGTCTGGTATGGATTTGGGGGGACCCCCATGCTGTTTTTTCGGCGTAGGGGGTTCCCCTTAAGGTCCATACCAGACCCAAGGGCCTGGTATGCTCTTGGAGGGGGAACCCATGCCGTTTTTTTATTTAAAATTTGGCGCGGAGTTCCCCCTAAAGATTCATACCAAACACAGTGCCGGGCATTGGCAGGGATCCAAGTCGGATCCCCATTCATTGAAAGTCGGACACATGCCAGCTTCATGTCGCAGGGCAAAGTCGGATCCAAAGTAGGATGGCTGTCGTGTCGCACCAGTGTGAACCCAGCCTTAGAAATGACCACAGCTTCATCTGAGGAAAATCCTGAAAACATGAACTATTGGTGCACCTTGAGGACTGGAGTTGAGAAACACTGACCTAGATGATCAGTGGAAATTAGACACGTGCTTTTCGATCTGGTCTGAATACAAATTCAGACAAATTTTGGGTTATTTAGCGATTGGGATATATCCCAATCTCTGAATGAAATAGTAACAAATTTAATTGAAATAAGTTAAAATGTGTTCTGTTTATTCTTTTTGAATGAATTGCACATTTTTAGAATGATTAGAATTGGTTGAAAAATGATCGACCAATTAGAATTCTGTGTGAAGAATAGCTGGTTGTTATGCGGCGGGCCGGGAAGCCGGTTGTCACATCCTTAACAACCAATGACTCATCAGCTGCATAGATGTGAACCTAGGGTAAAGGTTAGATTCACTGGTCAGGAAAGTGCATCTTGCAAGATGAGCAATTAATTACTGGACCCTCTGAATGGCCGATATCAGATTGGACACAAACCACAAAATTCCATCCCTCAAAAAAAACAGCTCCAGATGATATCCTTCCTGTCCTGCAAAGACTCACCTGGTCACTGGAAATTATATTTTTCTTCTGGCTTTAATGACTCGAAGCATCATTTAGCTCATTTACTGTGAGCCCAGGGTGGCAAGACATCCCTGCCCTTGACTGAAAGGAGAATGCAGATGAGTTCAGCACCAAGTCTTTACATGACACTCCTCTCTGCGGAACCCACTGCTGTAGAAAGTGGAGGGTGGGACCAGAGGGGGGATATCAGGAGTGAGTTGGACTTTAAATACCATATTTATCGGCATATAACACGCACTTTTTTCCCCTGAAAATCAGGGGAAAATCGTGGGTGCGTAGTATAGGTCGATCCCCGCCGATTTTGTGTGATCGGAGCGATCGCGGCAATTGCCGCGATCGCCGCCGCCATACACAGCCATGGGTAGATGCAAATATGGCGCCGAGACTGCAGGGATTCGTCGGAGCCAGGATGCACATACCTGAGTGTTCTCGGCTTTTTTCGGCGCCGCCCTCATGCCCAGTCCCGCCCTTGGACCTGTGTTATGTCCATCATAGGGCAGGACTGGGCGTAACTGTGAGCGGCGCCGAAAAAAGCAGAGAACACTCGGGTATGTGTGTCTCGGCTCCGACGAATCCCTGCAGTCTCTGCGCCAGATTTGAATCTACTCACGGCTGTGTATGTCGGCGGCGAGTGCACAAAGCTGCACTGATATGGCTGCACTGGGGCAAACCTGCACTGACAAAGCTGCACTAACAAAGCTGCACTGGGGCAAGGCTGCACTGGGGCAAAGCTGCACTGACAAGGCTGCACTGACAAAGCTGCACTGACAAGGCTGCACTGACAAAGCTGCACTGACAAAGCTGCACTGACAAGGCTGCACTGACAAAGCTGCACTGACAAAGCTGCACTGACAAAGCTGCACTGACAAGGCTGCACTGACAAAGCTGCACTGACAAGACTGCACTGACAAGGCTGCACTGACACTGAAAAGGCTGCAGATGGACAGATAAGGCTGCATTGATGAGCATTTTAATGTAAGTTTTTTTTCCTTAAAC
The DNA here is from genome assembly GCA_037952835.1 of Lithobates septentrionalis. Classification (NCBI taxonomy): domain Eukaryota; kingdom Metazoa; phylum Chordata; class Amphibia; order Anura; family Ranidae; genus Lithobates; species Lithobates septentrionalis. Next base: position 3,652,857 of record JBBDGP010000260.1, read on the forward strand.
TTCCCTCCTAAAATTTTTTTTTCCTTAAAATTCCCTCCTAAACTTGGGGTGCGTGTCATACACCGGCGCGTGTTATACGCCGATAAATACGGTATACATTTTTATTTGACACATTTCTATTCCTTATTTAACACACTTTTCTCTATCTATTTTCATGTTGAAGTTGCATCACTATTTAAAAGAAATTAAATATGCGTTTGGCTTAAATGAGCCAGCACCTTTTTTTAATGAATACGGAGAATTTGTTAATCACTACAAAATAACAAATTTGATATATAAGGATAAATTTACTGTGATTTATAATGATGTGGGGAATTTTACATCCTGGGCTCCAGAAGATCAGCAATTTCAAATTAATACTAAAGCCATAACATGGAAGCTCGGCAGTGAGGTAGGCTGTATTTGGTCAATGATGTCACCACTATCGCTGCCTCTTCCCTTATATAGCTGATGGCAGCTCAGCCAGGTCATCGCATATCATTTGGTGGTGGGCATTGTGACTGATTTACAACAAGGGACATTTTTGGGGAGTTTTTTTTATTTTGTTTTTATTAAGAACTTGTCAAATGTCTGGGTGTCTATTTCTAAGTTACATTTCTTTTTGTAAATGAGTAGGGGTACTATGGACCCCATACTCATTCGCATATTGGGCAGTATCTGGAGGCCCCCTAAATTTTAAATGGGGCTTCCAGATTCCGATAAACCTCCTACCTGCAGACTCCCACAACCACTAGGCAAGACTTGAAGTGAAGAGGCCCTTGTCTTTATCAACATGGAGACAAGGCTCTTTGTCTGAGGGGTTCCCTCTAGCAAGGTACTTTCCTCATGCCCCCCCCCCCCCCCCGCCTTTTTCCTAGCCAGCCAGGCTAAATGCTCAGGTCAAGGGTGTGGAATGAATTTTTAGTGGGACCTCACATGATATTTTTAAAACCTGTACCAGACTCAAAGGGTTTGATATGTATGGGGGGAGGGTGGGGTACTACACTTTTTAAATTCTTGCTGTAGAAAAAAAAAACTGTGTAAATTGGCAAATTACATTCAGTGCAACCCCATGTTTTTTTTTTGACACCCCCCCCCCCCCCTTTTATCTACTAGAAAAGAAAATGGGTATTTTTAATTTGACAGATCTGTCTCTCATTTATTTTTATGGGGTTTGGATTTGGCATCCAAACTCTTTTCGGCTGGGTTCACACTATTGCTGCATGTGGCACACAGCAGGGGTCGGTGCGTCCCCGTTCGCCGTTTCAGGTCCAATTTCAGCCTGAATTTTTGGGCTGAATTCAGACCTGAAATGGACCAAAAGACGCACAGGACCCTTGTGCAAATTTGCATCAGAGCCGCAGCGAAGATATGTAAACCAGCTCCATAGAGAGACGGTCACAATCTCCTACCATGCAAATTATATGCAGGGAAACCCGCATTCAATTCGCATAGGTGTGAACCCAGCCTTAAGGATCACAGTACCCCTGCCTAACAGAACCCAGAGCAGTTCAGCTCATCACTACTTCTTATGAACCAAAGCAATGTCACTATTTTTTCTGTGGGCCTGTTTATTCAGTGATAACTTTGCATTATTTCAGAGAACAAAATAATACATGAATTGGGATGATTTACTAAAACTGGAGAATGCAAAATCTGGTGCAGCTGTACATGGTAGCCAATCAGCTTCTAACTTCAGCTTGTTCAATTAAGCTTTAACAAAAAAAAACAAAAACAAACTGGAAACTGATTGGTTTCTATGCACAGTTGCACCAGATTTTGCTCTCTCCAGTTTTAAGCCCTTGCCAACCACTGCACGATGATGTACATCGGCACAATGGCACGGCTGGGCAAATGGGCGTACCCGTACGTCCCTCCCTTGAAGCCAGGCAGCGGGCCCGCGCATGCCGGCGGCAGGTGCTCGCGCCGCAGGAGTGCACCCGTGGGTCCCGTAGACTCAATGTCTGCCGGTGGCCCGTGATCACTGGGAGGAGAAGTAGAACAGGGAAATGCCTATGTAAACAAGACATTTCCCTGTTCACCTAGTGACATGACAGAGATCTTCTGTTCCCAGTCATCGGGAACAGTGATCTCTGTCATGTTCTACTGAGCCCATCCCCCTACAGTTAGAACACACCTAGGGAACACACAGTTAACACCTTGATCGCCCCCTAGTGTTAACCCCTTCCCTGCCAGTGACACTTATACAGTAATCAGTGGCTTTTTTAGCTCTGATCGCTGTAAAAAAGTCAATGGTTCCAAAATAGTGTCAAAAGTGTCCGATCTGTCCGCCGCAATGTTTCAGTCCTGATAAAAATCGCAGATCACTGCCATTAGTAGTAAAAAAAAAAATATATAATAAAAATGGCATAAATCTATTCCCTATTTTGTAGACGCTATAACTTTTGAGCTTATTGTGATTTTTTTAACAAAAATATGTAAAAGAATATATCTCGGCCTAAACTGAGGAAGATTTTTTTTTTTTTTATATATATATTTTTTGGGGATATTTACTATAGCAAAAAGTAAAAAATATAGTTTTTTTCCAAAACTGTCTTTTTTTGTTTATAGCGCAAAAAATAAAAACCGCAGAGGTGATAAAATACCACCAAAAGAAAGCTCTATTTTTGGGAAAAAAATACATAAATTTTGTTTGGGTACAACATCGCATGACCGTGCATTCATGTTTTATTCTAACTTATTCCTTTTGTTAAGATACTAAAATTACAGTTCTGGTACTATTGAAATGTAGCATTTTCTTTTTTTACTCAATTTTAATGTAACACAAAAAAGCAAGCAGACATTGAAAAAGCTTATTAGTGAATTAAAAAGTAGAAATGAAAAAAACATTAGAAAATAATAGAAGGGTAATAGGAGATGAAGGGTATGTATTTTGGGGCTGGTAAGGGTTAACTAGGGGTCAAGTGTTAAAAAGGAACACTTTTTTATTGAAAAAAAGAAAAACACATCAAAATTAACCACTTCCCGCTCGGCCCTATAGCAGATGACAGCCGGGGGGTGGTTCAGTTAACCTGACTGGGCGTCATATGACATCCAGCAGGATAACATGCCGCCGCGCGCCCATGGGGACGCGCATCGCATTGATTGGTGGAGCGGTGTGTCAGTCTGTGCTCCACCGATCTTGGTAAAGAGCCTCCGGCAGAGGCTCTTTACCATGTGATCAGCCGTGTCCAATCACGGCTGATCACGATGTCAATAGGAAGAGCCGTTGATCGGCTTTTCTTCACTCGCGTCTGACAGACGCGAGTAGAGGAGAGCCGACCAGCGGCTCTCCTGACAGGGGGGTCTGCGCTGATTGTTTATCAGCGCAGCCCCCCTCAGATGACCACATTGGACCACCAGGGATGCCACTAGGACCACCAGGGAAGGGGACAGCATGTGGATGGCCAGGTATGTGCCCCATGGCCATCCACATGTGCCCACTCTGTGCCCAATCTGTGCCAGTCAGTGCTGACAAATGGGCACTGATTGGCACCATTATATTTCAGTGATGCCCAGCAATGCCACCCATTAGTGTCATCAGTGCCACCAATCAGTGTCATCAGTGCCACCCATCAGTGTCCATCGGTGCCACCCATTAGTGCCCATTTGTGCCCATCAGTGCCCACCTATCAGTGCCCATCAGTGCCCATCCGAGCCCCCTGTCAGTGCCCATCCGTGCCCATCAGTGCCACCCATAAGTACCCATCAGTGCCACCCATAAGTACTCATCAATGCCACCTACGTGTGCCCATAAGTGCCACCTATGAGTGCCCATCAGTGCCACCTATGAGTGCCCATCAGTGCCACCTACCAGTGCCACCCATTAGTGCCCATACGTGCCCATCAGTGCCCACCTATCAGTGCCCATCAGTGCCCATCCGTGCCACCTGTCAGTGCCCATCCGTGCACATCAGTGCCCCCCATAAGTACCCATCAGTACCACCCATAAGTACCCATCAATGCCACCTACGTGTGCCCATCAGTGCCACCTATGAGTGCCCATCAGTGCCACCTATGAGTGCCCATCAGTGCCGCATACCAGTGCCACCTATCAGTGCCCATCAGTGCCACCTATCAGTGCCCATCAGTTCCGCCAATCAGTGCCCATCATCAGTGCCCGTCAGTGCCACCTCACCTCAGTGCCACCTCATAAGTGCCACCTCATTTACTTATTTACAAATAATTTTAACAGAAACAAAGAAAAACTTGTTTTGTTTCAAAATTTTTGGTCTTTTTTTATTTGTTGCGCAAAAAATAAAAAACACAGAGGTGATCAAATACCACCAAAAGAAAGCTCTATTTGTGGGAACAAAATCATAAAAAAAATTGTTTGAGTACAGTGTTGCATGACCGCGCAATTGTCATTCATATTGCAACAACGCTGAAAGCCGAAAATTGGCCTGGGCGGGAAGGTGTCTAAGTGCCTGGTATTGAAGTGTTTAAACAAATTTAACCACTTGACCATTGGGCACTTAAACCCCCTTAATAACCAGACCAATTTTCAGCTTTCAGTGCTCTCACATTTTGAATGAAAATGACTCAGTCATGCAACACTGTACCTATATGAAATTTTTTTCACACAAATAGAGCTTTCTTTTGGTGGTATTTAATTACCGCTTGTTTTTTTATTTTTTTGCGCTATAAAAGAAAAAAGACTGAAAATTCGGTAAAAAAAAAAAAAAAAAAAAAAAATTCTTTGTTTCTGTTATAAAATTTAGCCAACTAGTAATTTTTCTTCATAAATTTTGGCCAAAACTTATACTGCTACATATCTTTGGTAAAAATAAGTACAAATTGGTGTATATTATTTGGTCTTTGTGAAAGTTATAGATTCCAAAAGCTATGGTGCCAATATCTGAAAATTGACACACACACCTGAATTACTGACGTTCTATCTAATTTCTTGAGACCCTAACATGCCAGAAGAGTACACCCCCCCAAATGACCCCTTTTTGAAGAAGACATTCCAAGGTATTTAGAAAGATGCATGGTGAGTTTTTTGAAGTTGTCATTTTTTCCCACAATTCTTTTTACAAAATCAAGATTTATTTTTTTCAAAAAATTGTCATATTAGCAGGTTATTTCTCACACACCGCATATGCATACAGCAAATTACACCCCAAAACACATTCTGCTATTACTCCCGAGTATGGTGATTCCGCATGTGTGAGACTTTTACACAGCGTGTCCACATACAGAGACCCAACATGCAGGGAGCACCTTCAGATGTTCTGGAGCACCCAGGCCAATTCTGACATTTCTCTCCTACATGTAAAAATCATCATTTATTTTCTGGAAAATTACATAGAACCTCAAAACATTATATATGTTTTTCTAGCAAAGACCCTAGAAAATACAATGGCAGTCATTGCAACTTTTTATCTCGCACGGTATTTGGGCAGCAATTTTTCGAATGCGTTTTTTTGGAAAAAAAAATGTTTTGTGCTTTAAAAAAAAACAAAACAGTAAAGGTAGCCCAATGTTTTTGCATAATGTGAAAGACGAAGTTACGCAGAGTAAATAGATATCTAACATGTCACCCTAAAAAATTGCACACACTCGTGGAATGGCGCCAAACTTCGCTACTTAAAAATCCCCATAGGCGACGCTTTAAAAAATTTTACTGGTTACATGTTTTGAGTTACAGAGGAGGTCTAGAGCCAAAATTATTGCTCTCGCTCTACCGATCGCAGCGATACCTCACATGTGTGGTTTTAACACCGTCTTCATATGTGGGCGGGACTTATGTATGCGTTCGCTTCTGCATGCGAGCACACGGGGACAGGGGCGCTTTAAACATTTTTATTTTTTTATTGTTCATTTTACTTTATTTATTTTAATTTGACACTTTTTCCAAAAAATTCATTTTTTGATCACTTTTATTCATATTACAAGGAATGTAAACATCCCTTGTAATAGGAGTATGGCATGACAGGTTCTCTTTACAGTGTGATATGGGGTCAATAAGACCCCAAATCTCACCTCTAGGCTGGGAAGCCTGAAATAAAATAAAAAAACGATCCTGGCTTCGATCGTAGTGGTGAGTCGGTAGAAGCCCCCGTGGGTGGCGCGAGGGGGGGACGTCCCCTCCCGCCTCCCATAAGAATGATCAAGCAGTGGAACAGCTGCTATGATCATTAACGCCGGCTGAAAAAGCTGATATCTAAATGATGCCTGTAGCTGCAGGCATCATTAAGATATCCCTGCACAAAGTCAAGGACGCCATATGACGGCGGGCGGGAAGTGGTTAAAGCACATTATTTTTTTTAACACAAAGTTGCCCATTTATACAATATTTCTAACACATAGCATGTACATACCAAAAATGACACCCCAAAATAGATTCTCCTACTCCTCCTGAGTACGGCGATACCACATGTGTGAGACTTCCACAGCCTTGCCACATACAGAGGACGAGTACAGCCGAGTATGGCTGAGCATGGCCGAGTATGGCTGAGCATGGCTGCACATGGCTGGGTATGGCTGAGTATGGCTGAGTATTGTAGGGTATTGTCGGGTATGGCTGGGTATGGCTGAGTATGGCTGAGCATGGCTGCACATGGCTTGGTATGGCTGAGTATGGCAGGGTATTGCAGAGTATGACTGGGTATGGCTGGGTATGGCTGAGTATGGCTGGGTATTGTGGAGTATGACTGGGTATGGCTGGGTATGGCTGAGTATGGCTGGGTATTGCGGAGTATGACTGGGTATGGCTGGGTATGGCAGAGTATGGCTGGGTATGGCTGAGTATGGCAGGGTATTGCAGAGTATGACTGTGTCAAAGTCCTGGATGTGAGGCCGAGTTGCAGAGGGGGCGCCCCTTGCGGCTAAGTGCAGCGTAACCCTGGGAGTGAGACAGGGAGTACGGTGCCCAAAGGTGCACGGGTTGCCAGATCGCTGTTGCTGAGTAGCAGATAGCAGGGAGCTGCTAGGGTGCGCTGGTAAGGTTGAAGGGCAACCGTGCAAGGAGGGATTCCAGGTATGGAGCCGTGGAGCAACCAGGAGCGGAGTCAGAGCCAGGCCAATGGTCATTCAGCACAGGAATCAGTCCAAGGTGAGGTACAGCAGGATAATCAGGAACAGAGAAGGTAGCCGAGCCGGGGGTCAAACACAGGAGGACGATCAAGGTACAAATGCGGAGCCGAAGAATAGTCAGATACAAGCCGGGGTCAATGCAGGCGGAATACTGGAGCAGTCAGGCAAGCCGAGTAGTAACAGGAAGCAGATATCACAACAGGAACCAGGAACACAGGAACAAGGAAAACAGGAAGCTGATGATAATCCAGCAACCAGCATGAACCAGCAGCAGGCTTAAATAGGCAGAAGGGCGCCACCATGAGGAATACTGGCAGAATTACCCGTCCTACGGTTATCACCCTGACAGTGCCCCCCCCCTAGGGGCAGCCTCCGGATGCCCAATCTGGCCCATTTTTCAGGGTATCGGGCTTGAAACCTCTGCAACAGTCTAGGGGCATGAATGTTATCTGCTGGTTCCCAAGAATTATCTTCTACAGAGTAACCTTTCCATTTAACAAGAAATTGAACAGTCCTACCTCTCCGACGGCAGTCCAGAATGGCTTCTACTTCGTATTCTGTTTCATTGTCCACCAAGATTGGAGGGGGCGGAGATTCTTCTCTCCCTGGAAAAGGACTGGAGACAACAGATTTTAATAAAGAAACATGGAATACTGGGTGGATTTTATAGGAACTTGGTAAAGACAATTCAAATGCCACTGGGTTAATTTCCTTCTTAATTGTGAATGGACTGATAAACCTTGGTCCTAACTTCCGGGAGGGGCAAGGCAGCTTAAGATTTGTTGAGGAAAGCCACACTCTATCTCCAACCTTAAAGACAGGATCTCTCCTCCCCTTGTCATAATGTTTCTTATAATTCTCTTGGGCTTTCTGCATAGTTGCCTGGAGAGTTAGGAAATTAGCCTGAATGACGTTTATCCTGTCCTGGACTGCGGGGACTGAGGTCTCTGGTATAACATTAGGCAAGAATGAGGGATGGAAACCGTAGTTGGCCCAGAAAGGTGACTGATTGGTGGAAGCGTGGATTGAGTTGTTGTATGCAAACTCCGCACACGGGAGTAGCAAGGACCAGTCGTCCTGGGAGAAGGAGCAGAAGCAACGTAAGTACTGTTCTAAAGTTTGATTAGTTCTTTCGGTTTGGCCGTTGCTCTGAGGATGGTAAGCTGAAGATAGGCACACTCTAGTGGAAAGCGTTTTGCAGAGCTCCTTCCAGAACTTAGAGGTGAATTGCACCCCTCTGTCGGACACAATGTTGCTCGGTAGGCCGTGAAGTCTGACTATCTCCTTTATGAAGATCTTCGCCGTGTCAGCAGCAGATGGTGTACCCATCATGGGCAAGAAATGCGCCATCTTGGACAGGCGGTCAAAGACTACCAAGATGGTTGTAAATTTCTCCGAGGGTGGTAACTCTACTATGAAATCCATAGATATTTCTTTCCATGGTTGCTCCGGCACAGGCAATGGGCGTAGTAGACCCCAAGATCTGACGTTAGACCCCTTGTTACGTTGACAAATGGTGCAGGAACTGACATATTCCCTGCAGTCAGGCTTTAGAGTGGGCCACCAAAAAGATCGTTGAACAAGCTCCAAAGTCTTTCGTACCCCGAAGTGACCAGCAAGTTGGTGGTCATGTAAAGTCTTTAGGACCTGGGCTCTGGCTTGTTGCGGAATAAAAATTTTGTTCTGATACCAAAGAAAACCTTCCTGGTTTCTTAAAGACAGTGCTTCTGGTTCAGAGCATTGGGAGGAAGCTTGTTTCAGTGAGGAACTCAGGTCGGTCTGAATCATGAGAAAATTCTGTGGAGATAATATAGTGCTAGGAGTAATTTCTTCGGGAGTGTCAGGAAACATCCGGGACAAGGCATCGGCCTTCCCGTTCTTAGACCCCGGGCGGAAGGATATATGAAAATTGAATCTGGCAAAAAACAAGGCCCATCGAGCTTGTCGGGGTCTCAATCGTTTAGCCATGCGAAGATACTCCAGGTTTCTGTGATCCGTGAATATCATGATGGGATGCTGAGCACCTTCAAGGAGGTACCGCCATTCCTCCAGGGCAGTTTTAATAGCCAAGAGCTCTCGATCTCCCACATCATAATTCCTTTCAGACGGACTCATCTTCCGCGAGGAGAAGGCCACAGGATGGAGTAACGACTTAGAACCCTGACGTTGGGATAAGACTGCTCCTGTGGCAACTTCAGAGGCGTCAACCTCTAAGATGTAAGGGAGGGCCGGATCAGGATGTTGCAGGATAGGGGCAGAGGTAAAGAGGGATTTGAGCTTATCAAAAGCTGATTGGGCTTCTGAAGACCACAGGAACCGAGTATGTAAACGGGTAACTTGGGTGATTGGTGAGATGATGGAGGAAAAGTTCTTTATAAACCTCCTATAAAAGTTTGCAAACCCCACGAATCTTTGTACTCCCTTTTTATCCGATGGAGTTGGCCAGTCCAAGATTGCCTGTACCTTTTGCGGGTCCATGGCAACACCACCAGTTGAGATAATTAGCCCCAGGAATTGTATTGACTCTTTTTCGAAATCACACTTCTCTGCTTTTACATAGAGTTTGTGCTTACGTAGAGTGTGCAGAACTGTCCTTACATGTGTACGATGGAGCTCCAGGGTGGTTGAAAATATCAGGATATCATCCAGGTTGATGATGACGAAGTAATCCAGAAATTCTCGAAAATATCGTTTACAAAATGTTGGAATGTGGCCGGGGCGTTGCACAATCCAAATGGCATCACTAAGTACTCGAAATGTCCAAAGCGAGTTCTAAATGCTGTCTTCCATTCGTCACCCTCTCGGATGCGAACGAGATTGTAGGCTCCTCGAAGGTCAAGCTTAGTAAATATTCGGGCAGTACGGAGTCTCTGTAAAAGTTCCGGAACTAGAGGAAGAGGGTAACGGTTTTTTATAGTGATTTTATTGAGCTCCCTGTAATCCACACATGGTCTTAGGGATTTGTCCCTTTTTTCGACAAAAAAGATTCCGGCTCCAACAGGAGAAGAGGAGGAACAGATGAAGCCTTTCTCCAGGTTTTCATCAATGTATTGTCGCAATGTTCCTAGTTCCACCTCCGAGAGGGGGAATATGCGACCGAATGGGATTTCGGCTCCTGGGAGTAATTCAATTGGACAATCGTATGACCGGTGTGGTGGCAGGACATCAGCCTTTTTCTTGTCAAAGACATCTGCAAACTCCTGGTAGGCCGGTGGAATAATCTGGTTGTTGACAGGTACAGGTTGGACTGACAGGCAACTGGCTACATTACTGGTTTCAGGGGCAAGACAGTGCTGTAGGCAATAAGGTGAAGTGAATGAAATTTCTTTCCTGATCCAGTTGATCTGGGGGTTGTGGGCTTGGAGCCATGGGGTACCCAAGATGACGGGGAACATAGGTGAGCTTAGAATGTCGAAACGTATGAATTCCTGATGACCATCAGGAGTAGTAACCAAAAGAGGAGTGGTCTCTTGTGTCACAGGACCGGAACTAGGCAGGGTGCCATCAGCCAGGAGAACTTCCAATCTACGGTTCTTGGGAAGAAGGGCCAGACCGAGCTTTAGTGCTAAGTCCAAGTCCAAGAAACAACTGCATGCCCCGGAGTCGACTATGGCCTGAAGCTGAACCCCCTTGTCGGCCAACTGTAGCGTGATGGAAAGGATAAGGTGAGAAGTGGAAGTTCCGGACATCTGGAAGTACACTGGAGAGTTCTTGGGTACCTTGCTGGGCCTTATGGGGCAGTTGCTCAGGAAATGTCCCTTTTGGCCACAATAGAGACAGAGATTGGCTTGACGCCGACGCTGCTTTTCCTCAGGAGTCAGTGCGGATCGCACCAAACCAACAGGCATAGCGCCGATCTCTGGTACCTGCACCTTGGGAGTCTGAGAACGTTCAGCCTGGCGCTCCCGAAGGCGTCTATCCAACTGGATGGATAGTTGAATGAGCCCCTCGAGGGTAGCAGGGATGCCGACCCTGGCCAACTCATCCTTAAGGGATTCAGAAAGCCCCAGGCGAAACTGGTATTTTAACGCAGCCTCATTCCAGTCTGTATCGGCAGACCACCGGCGGAAGTCCACAGCATAGTCTTCCACCAGGCGCCGTTTCTGTTGAAGAGAATGCAGAGCGGCCTCAGCGGTGGCTGTACGCTGGGGGTCATCATACAATTGCGACAGGGCCGTAAAGAACATTTCCACTGAACTAGTAGCTGGGTCCTTCTGTTCCCATAACCTGTGGGCCCATGCCTGGGGTTCATTGGTCAGCAGGGAGATAAGAAAGCCAACTTTGACAGTCTCAGTGGAAAAGGTACGGGGTTGCAGAGCCAGATATAACAGGCAGGCATTCTTGAAGGATCTGAATTTCTGCCGGTCTCCAGAGAAACGTTCAGGGGTAGGTACCCGTGGTTCTGGGGGCAAAGTCAGTACCGAAGAGGCTGTAGCAGGGAGATTGGTGGAGGAGGAACCAGGATCCAAAAAGGCAGATGGTAGCATAAAATGTTGGAGTTTTCCTTCTAATTGAAGGTATCTTTCCTGAAGAACTTGGACCACTCGTGTAAGGGTAGCGGCCTGTTGGCATAAAGTCTCTATTGGGGACACACCTCTGCCGGCCTCAGTCATGGCTGGATTATACTGTCAAAGTCCTGGATGTGAGGCCGAGTTGCAGAGGGGGCGCCCCTTGCGGCTAAGTGCAGCGTAACCCTGGGAGTGAGACAGGGAGTACGGTGCCCAAAGGTGCACGGGTTGCCAGATCGTTGTTGCTGAGTAGCAGATAGCAGGGAGCTGCTAGGGTGCGCTGGTAAGGTTGAAGGGCAACCGTGCAAGGAGGGATTCCAGGTATGGAGCCGTGGAGCAACCAGGAGCGGAGTCAGAGCCAGGCCAATGGTCATTCAGCACAGGAATCAGTCCAAGGTGAGGTACAGCAGGATAATCAGGAACAGAGAAGGTAGCCGAGCCGGGGGTCAAACACAGGAGGACGATCAAGGTACAAATGCGGAGCCGAAGAATAGTCAGATACAAGCCGGGGTCAATGCAGGCGGAATACTGGAGCAGTCAGGCAAGCCGAGTAGTAACAGGAAGCAGATATCACAACAGGAACCAGGAACACAGGAACAAGGAAAACAGGAAGCTGATGATAATCCAGCAACCAGCATGAACCAGCAGCAGGCTTAAATAGGCAGAAGGGCGCCACCATGAGGAATACTGGCAGAATTACCCGTCCTACGGTTATCATCCTGACAGTCTGGGTATGGCTGGGTATGGCAGAGTATGGCTGGGTATGGCTGAGTATGGCTGGGTATTGTGGAGTATGGCTGGATATTGCGGAGTATGGCTGGGTATTGCGGAGTATTGCAGGGTATTGCAGGGTATTGCAGAGTATTGCAGGCTATTGCAGGCTATTGCAGAGTATTGCAGGGTATTGCAAAGTATTGCAGTGTATTCCGGGGTATTGCGGGGTATTGCAGAGCATTGCAGGGTATTGCAGAGTATTGCACAGGGTATTGCCGAGTATTGCACAGGGTATTGCAGAGTATTGCACAGGGGTGCCCTCTCTTACCACTAATATTTAATTTAATGATGGAACCACTAGCAGAAAAAGTTAGATCTATGCAGAACATTACAGGGCTAACAATAACAAGAACACAAGATAAATCTGTTTGCTGATGATGTAATTCCCATTCTATCCAACCCCACATCTTCCCTGACTTCGGTAAGAGATACTCTTGAAACTTTTGGACAAATATCTTATTACAAGGTTAATGCTTCTAAACCGTTTATACTTCCTTTGGGAATTTCACCTGAACGGCAGTCTTTTTTTAAGTAAGCAATATCCATACACATGGGCTGAAAACTTAATATCCTACTTAGGGATCAACTTAACCAAACAAGTATCATCCTTAGTCCGAGTTCCTGAACAATCTCCCTTATGACCTTGGAAATCTATCAAAATATAACTTTACATGGTCAGGCAGACTTGCGGCTTTTAAGATGGTTAAACTACCACAAATGCTCTACATTTTTAGATCCCTCTCTATCCCTGTACCAGCGTCTTTCTTTGAATCCTTACAAAGCATACTTGGAAAAATGTATCTGGAAAATGTCCAAAGCCAGGAGCTCCCGCTACAACCTGATACATAAATCTAAGAGACTATTATTATGCAGAAAAATATATGGTTTGTGGGGTCGGTTACAAACTCTGAAAGCTGTGAGGGAAAAATAAAAAAGCAATGGAAAAATTGCAAAAATGGTCCGGCCAGCTGAGGTATTATCCCCCCATAACCTCTCGGGGGTAGATCCCCCCAGAGGTTCTCCCCCCAGTGTATAGATTGCATTCATATTTTTGCCACCCAAATGCATTATTTTACATTTTTCTACATTGAACCTCATTTGCCATGTAGTCGCCCACCCTATTAATTTGTTCAGGTCTTTTTGCAAGGTTTCCACATCCTGCGGAGAAGTTATTGCTCTGCTTAGCTTAGTATCGTCTGCAAATACAGAGATTGAACTGTTTATCCCATCCTCCAGGTCGTTTATAAACAAATTAAATAGTATTGGTCCCAGCCCAGAACCCTGGGGAACCCCACTACCCACCCCTGACCATTCTGAGTACTCCCCATTTATCACCACCCTCTGAACTCGCCCTTGTAGCCAGTTTTCAATCCATGTACTCACCCTATGGTCCATGCCAACGGACCTTATTTTGTACAGTAAACGTTTATGGGGAACTGTGTCAAATGCTTTTGCAAAATCCATATACACCACGTCTACGGTGAAGAATAGACACAAGTAGGGATGAGCCAAACACCCCCCGGTTCGGTTCGCACCAGAACCTGCGAACGGACCGAAAGTTCGCACGAACGTTAGAACCCCATTGACGTCTATGGGACTCAAACGTTCGAAATCAAAAGGGCTCATTTTAAAGGCTAATTTGCATGGTATTGTCCTAAAAAGGGTTTGGGGACCCGGGTCCTACCCCAGGGGACATGTATCAATGCAAAAAAAACTTTTAAAAACGGCCGTTTTTTCGGGAGCAGTGATTTTAATGATGCTTAAAGTAAAAAAAAAAAAGTGAAATATTCCTTTAACCACTTGACGACCGCCTCACGCCGATGTACGTCGGCAAAGTGGCACGGACAGGCAAAATCACGTACAGGGTACGTGATTTGCCTTCCGCGGGTGGGGGGTCCGATCGGACCCCCCCCCGGTGCCCGAGGCGGTCGTCTTTTGTCCAGCGGCGATCGGTGATGAGGGGGAGACCATCCGTTCGTGGCCCCCCCCTCGCGATCGCCGCCGGCCAATGAGAATCTTCCTTTGCTGCTGTATGCTAAACAGCAGCAAAGGAAATGATGTCATCTCTCCTCGGGTCGGTATTTTCCGTTCCGGCCCGAGGAGAGAAGACATCAATGTGAGTGCACCAACACACACACACACAGTAGAACATGCCAGGCACACAAAACACCCCGATCCCCCCCCCGATCGCCCCCCGATCCCCCCCCAATCACCCCCCCCCCCCCTGTCACAAACTGACACCAGCAGTTTTTTTTTTTTTTTTTTTCTGATTACTGCATAGTGTCAGTTTGTGACAGTTACAGTGTTGGGACAGATACTGTTACCCCCCTTTAGGTCTAGGGTACCCCCCTAGCCCCCCCTAATAAAGTTTTAACCCCTTGATCACCCCCCGTCACCAGTGTCACTAAGCGATCATTTTTCTGATCGCTGTATTAGTGTCGCTGGTGACGCTAGTTAGTGAGGTAAATATTTAGGTTCGCCGTCAGCGTTTTATAGCGTCAGGGACCCCCATATACTATCTGATAAATGTTTTAACCCCTTGATTGCCCCCTAGTTAACCCTTTCACCACTGATCACCGTATAACTGTTACGGGTGACGCTGGTTAGTTTGTTTATTTTTTATAGTGTCAGGGCACCCGCTGTTTATTACCGAATAAAGGTTTAGCCCCCCGATCGCCCGGCGGTGATATGCGTCGCCCCAGGCAGCGTCAGATTAGCGCCAGTACCGCTAACACCCACGCACGCAGCATGCGCCTCCCTTAGTGGTATAGTATCTGATCGGATCAATATCTCATCCGATCAGATCTATACTAGCGTCCCCAGCAGTTTAGGGTTCCCAAAAACGCAGTGTTAGCGGGATCAGCCCAGATACCCACTAGCACCTGCGTTTTGCGCCTCCGCCCAGCCCACCCAAGTGCAGTATCGATCGATCACTGTCACTTACAAAACACTAAACGCATAACTGCAGCGTTCGCATAGTCAGGCCTGATCCCTGCGATCGCTAACAGTTTTTTTGGTAGCATTTTGGTGAACTGGCAAGCACCAGCCCCAGGCGTCAGGTTAGCGCCAGTACCGCTAACACCCACGCACGCAGCATACGCCTCCCTTAGTGGTATAGTATCTGAACGGATCAATATCTGATCCGATCAGATCTATACTAGCGTCCCCAGCAGTTTAGGGTTCCCAAAAACGCAGTGTTAGCGGGATCAGCCCAGATACCTGCTAGCATCTGCGTTTTGCGCCTCCGCCCGGCCCAGCCCACCCAAGTGCAGTATCGATCGATCACTGACACTTACAAAACACTAAACGCATAACTGCAGCGTTCACAGAGTCATGCCTGATCCCTGCGATCGCTAACAGTTTTTTTGGTAGTATTTTGGTGAACTGGCAAGCACCAGCCCCAGGCAGCGTCAGATTAGCGCCAGTACCGCTAACACCCACGCACGCACCGTACACCTCCCTTAGTGGTATAGTATCTGATCGCATCAATATCTGATCCGATCAGATCTATACTAGCGTCACCAGCAGTTTAGGGTTCCCAAAAACGCAGTGTTAGCGGGATCAGCCCAGATACCTGCTAGCACCTGCGTTTTGCCCCTCCGCCCGGCCCAGCCCACCCATTGCAGTATCGATCGATCACTGTCACTTACAAAACACTAAAAGCATAACTGCAGCGTTCGCAGAGTCAGGCCTGATCCCTGTGATCGCTAACAGTTTTTTGGTAGCGTTTTGGTGAACTGGCAAGCGCCAGCGGCCTAGTACACCCCGGTCGTAGTCAAACCAGCACTGCAGTAACACTTGGTGACGTGGCGAGTCCCATAAGTGCAGTTCAAGCTGGTGAGGTGGCAAGCACAAGTAGTGTCCCGCTGCCACCAAAAAGACAAACACAGGCCCGTCGTGCCCATAATGCCCTTCCTGCTGCATTCGCCAATCCTAATTGGGAACCCACCGCTTCTGCAGCGCCCGTACTTCCCCCATTCACATCCCCAACCAAATGCAGTCGGCTGCATGAGAGGCATTTTTATGTCCTCCCGAGTACCCCTACCCAACGAACCCCCCAAAAAAGATGTCGTGTCTGCAGCAAGCGCGGATATAGGCGTGACGCCCGCTATTATTGTCCCTCCTGTCCTGACAATCCTGGTCTTTGCATTGGTGAATGTTTTGAACGCTACCATTCACTAGTTGAGTATTAGCGTAGGGTACAGCATTGCACAGACTAGGCACACTTTCACAGGGTCTCCCAAAATGCCATCGCATTTTGAGAGACCCGAACCTGGAACCGGTTACCGTTATAAAAGTTAGTTACAAAAAAAGTGTAAAAAAAAAAAAAATCTGAAATAAAAAAAAATAGTTGTTTTATTGTTCTCTCTCTCTCTATTCTCTCTCTCTATTGTTCTGCTCTTTTTTACTGTATTCTATTCTGCAATGTTTTATTGTTATTGTTATTATGTTTTATCATGTTTGTTTTTCAGGTGTGTAATTATTTACACTTTACTGTGCTTTATTGTTAACCATTGTTAACCATTTTTTTGTCTTCCGTGTTTTCTCTGGCTCTTGACTTTGACTTTGAGTGGTTATACCAGAATGATGCCTGCAGGTTTAGGTATCATCTTGGTATCATTCTTTTCAGCCAGCGGTCGGCTTTCATGTAAAAGCAATCCTAGCGGCTAATTAGCCTCTAGACTGCTTTTACAAGCCGTGGGAGGGAATGCCCCCCCCCCCACCGTCTTCCGTGTTTTTCTCTGGCTCTCCTGTCTCAACAGGGAACCTGAGAATGCAGCCGGTGATTCAGCCAGCTGACCATAGAGCTGATCAGAGACCAGAGTGGCTCCAAACATCTCTATGGCCTAAGAAACCGGAAGCTACGAGTATTTCATGACTTAGATTTCACCGGATGTAAATAGCGCCATTGGGAAATTGGGGAAGCATTTTATCACACCGATCTTGGTGTGGTCAGATGCTTTGAGGGCAGAGGAGAGATCTAGGGTCTAATAGACCACAATTTTTTCAAAAAAGAGTACCTGTCACTACCTATTGCTATCATAGGGGATATTTACATTCCCCGAGATAACAATAAAAATGATTAAAAAAAAAAATATGAAAGGAACAGTTTAAAAGTAAGATTAAAAAAGCAAAAAAATAATAAAGAAAAAAAAAAAAAAAAAAAAAAACACCCCTGTCGCCCCCTGCTCTCGCGCTAAGGCGAACGCAAGCGGCGGTCTGTCGTCAAACGTAAACAGCAATTGCACCATGCATGTGAGGTATCACCGCGAAGGCCAGATCGAGTGCAGTAATTTTTCCAGTAGACCTCCTCTGTAAATCTAAAGTGGTAACCTGTAAAGGCTTTTGAAGGCTTTTAAACATGTATTTATTTTGTTGCCACTGCACGTTTGTGCGCAATTTTAAAGCATGTCATGTTTGGTATCCATGTACTCGGCCTAAGATCATCTTTTTTATTTCATCAAACATTTGGGCAATATAGCGTGTTTTAGTGCATTAAAATTAAAAAAAGTGTGTTTTTTCCCCAAAAAATGCGTTTGAAAAATCGCTGCGCAATTACTGTGTGAAAAAAAAAATGAAACACCCACCATTTTAATCTGTAGGGCATTTGCTTTAAAAAAATATATAATGTTTGGGGGTTCAAAGTAATTTTTTTGCAAAAAAAAAAAACTTTTTCATGTAAACATTAAGTGTCAGAAAGGGCTTTGTCTTCAAGTGGTTAGAAGAGTGGGTGATGTGTGACTTAAGCTTCTAAATGTTGTGCATAAAATGCCAGGACAGTTCAAAACCCCCCCAAATGACCCCATTTTGGAAAGTAGACACCCCAAGCTATTTGCTGAGAGGCATGTCGAGTCCATGGAATATTTTATATTGCGACACAAGTTGCGGGAAAGAGACAAATTTTTTTTTTTTTTTTTTGCACAAAGTTGTCACTAAATGATATATTGCTCAAACATGCCATGGAAATATGTGAAATTACACCCCAAAATACATTCTGCTGCTTCTCCTGAGTACGGGGATACCACATGCGTGAGACTTTTTGGGAGCCTAGCCGCATACGGGACCCCGAAAACCAAGCACCGCCTTCAGGCTTTCTAAGGGCGTGAATTTTTGATTTCACTCTTCACTGCCTATCACAGTTTCGGAGGCCATGGAATGCCCAGGTGGCACAAAACCCCCCCAAATGACCCCATTTTGGAAAGTAGACACCCCAAGCTATTTGCTGAGAGGTATAGTGAGTATTTTGCAGACCTCACTTTTTGTCACAAAGTTTTGAAAATTGAAAAAAGAAAAAAAAAAATGTTTTTTCTTGTCTTTCTTCATTTTCAAAAACAAATGAGAGCTGCAAAATACTCACCATGCCTTTCAGCAAATAGCTTGGGGTGTCTACTTTCCAAAATGGGGTCATTTGGGGGGGTTTTGTGCCACCTGGGCATTCCATGGCCTCCGAAACTGTGATAGGCAGTAAAGAGTGAAATCAAAAATTTTCACCCTTAGAAATCCTGAAGGCAGTGATTGGTTTTCGGGGTCCAGTACGCGGCTAGGCTCCCAAAAAGTCCCACACATGTGGTATCCCCATACTCAGGAGAAGCAGCTAAATGTATTTTGGGGTGCAATTCCACATATGCCCATGGCCTGTGTGAGCAATATATCATTTAGTGACAACTTTATGAAAAAAAAAAAAAAAAAAAAAAAAAAGTGTCACTTTCCCGCAACTTGTGTCAAAATATAAAATATTCCATGGACTCAATATGCCTCTCAGCAAATAGCTTGGGGTGTCTACTTTCCAAAATGGGGTCATTTTGGGGGGTTTTGTGCCATCTTGGCATTCCATGGCCTCCGAAACTGTGATAGGCAGTGAAGAGTGAAAGCAAAAATTTACACCCTTAGAAATCCTGAAGGCGGTGATTGGTTTTCGGGGCCCCGTACGCGGCTAGGCTCCCAAAAAGTCCCACACATGTGGTATCCCCATACTCAGGAGAAGCAGCTAAATGTATTTTGGGGTGCAATTCCACATAGGCCCATGGCCTGTGTGAGCAATATATCATTTAGTGACCACTTTTTGTAAATATTTTTTTTTTTTTTTTTTTTGTCATTTTTCAATCACTTGGGACAAAAAAAATAAATATTCAATGGGTTCAACATGCCTCTCAGCAATTTCCTTGGGGTGTCTACTTTCCAAAATGGGGTCATTTGGGGGGGGTTTGTACTGCCCTGCCATTTTAGCACCTCAAGAAATGACATAGGCAGTCATAAACTAAAAGCTGTGTAAATTCCAGAAAATGTACCCTAGTTTGTAGACGCTATAACTTTTGCGCAAACCAATAAATATACGCTTATTGACATTTTTTTTACCAAAGACATGTGGCCGAATACATTTTGGCCTAAATGTATGACTAAAATTTAGTTTATTGGATTTTTTTTAGAACAAAAAGTAGAAAATATCATTTTTTTTCAAAATTTTCGGTCTTTTTCCGTTTATAGCGCAAAAAATAAAAACCGCAGAGGTGATCAAATACCATCAAAAGAAAGCTCTATTTGTGGGAAGAAAAGGACGCAAATTTCGTTTGGGTACAGCATTGCATGACCGCGCAATTAGCAGTTAAAGCGACGCAGTGCCAAATTGGAAAAAGACCTCTGGTCCTTAGGCAGCATAAAGGTCCGGGGCTCAAGTTGTTAAATATCATACCCGGGGGGTGTCTATAGTATGCCTGTAAAGTGACGCGTGTTTCCCGTGTTTAGAACAGTCCCTGCACCAAATGTATTTTTTATAGGAAAAAATCTCATTTAAAACTGCTTGCGGGTTTAATGTCATGTCGGGTCATGGCAATATGGATGAAAATCAGTGAGACAAACGGCATGGGTACCCCCCAGTCCATTACCAGGCCCTTTGGGTCTTGTGTGGATATTAAGGGGAACCCCGCACCCAAATTAAAATAAGGAAAGGTGTGGGGCCACCAGGCCCTATATACTCTGAACAGCAGTATACAGGCGGTGCAAACAAGACAGGGACTGTAGGTTTGTTGTTAAGTAGAATCTCTTTGTAATTTTGAACGGGTACATTTTTAACGTGTTTAGCTCCAGCCAAAAAATCTTTTTTAAGCTTTTTGGAAAACATAGGGAAGAGTTATCAAACCTGTGACATTTGTTTTGCTGTCTTTCCTCCTCTTCAGAAGATTTCACCTCACTTTTTGTCCCAATGAAAAATGTTTTTTGAAAATTTGGGTTTTTTTGTGGAACAAGGATTGGAAAGCCTCAGTGGAAAGGAGAAATTGTTTTCCCATATTAACTCTTACAGGAGAGAATTTCCCTTCCTAGGGGTAGATTTCATCTTACTTCCTGTTGTCTCCTTCCGTTTGCAAGTAGGAGTCGTTTGTAAGTTAGATGTTTGAAAGTAGGGTCCTGCCCTATATACTCAGCAGAAATTTGGGCCTTAGGTGTTGCTGTGGCCACAACACTGTAAGCCCTCACAGGGCCCTGCTGTGAAATATTAGATCAAGAATTGTAATTACATGCCCCTGTTGAACAGGAGCTGAAAAATTAGGCCTTAGGCACTGGTGCTGGTGCCACAACACTGCAACCCCTCACAGACACTCTAGTTGGAACGCAGGAACGAGCCCTGCTGCAAAGTATTGCATCAAAAATTGTAATTACACGCCCCTGTTAGACAGGGGCAGAAAAATTGGGCCTTAGGCACTGGTGCTGGTGCCACAACACTGCAACCCCTCACAGACACTCTAGTTGGAACGCAGGAACGAGCCCTGATGCAAAGTATTGCATCAAAAATTGTAATTACACGCCCCTGTTAGACAGGGGCAGAAAAATTGGGCCTTAGGCACTGGTGCTGGTGCCACAACACTGCAACCCCTCACAGACACTCTAGTTGGAATGCAGGAACGAGCCCTGCTGCAAAGTATTACATCAAAAATTGTAATTACACGCCCCTGTTAAACAGGGGCTGAAAAATTGTGCCTTAGGCACTGGTGGTGGCGCCCAGAACCAAAAATGTTCTCACAAGCTATCAGCGTGATGATTGAGGAGGAAGAGGATAATTACTCAGGGATAGTCACTCAGCATCAGCATAGGCAGTCTTTGAAGGGATCTGAGATTTCAAAAAAAAATATTCGGTTACATCAGCATCAGGTGCTTGGTAGCTGGTGGTGATCCAAGACTGATTCATTTTTATGAAGGTCAGTCGATCGACCGAGTCGGTGGACAGACGCACCCTGTGATCGGTTACCACGCCTCCAGCAGCACTGAATGTGCGTTCCGAAAGAACGTTGGATGCAGGACAGGCCAGTAGCTCAATTGCATACTGTGCAAGCTCTGGCCAGTGATCCATCCTCAAGACCCAGTAACCCAGAGGATTTTCGGTGGGAAAGGTGTCCAAGTCAGATCTTGCCCCTAGGTATTCCTGCACCATGTAAAACAGACGCTGGCGATGGTTGCTGGAACCGATCATACCTTGGGGCTGCGGACCAAAAAATTGTCTGAACGCATCGGTCAGACGGCCACCTTCTCCACCGCTCCTTCTTTGACTGACCGAAGCCTCAGCAACACGTTGTCCAGAAACAGGAGTTTGTAACCTCCCAGTCTCTGGGAACGCGTTGCACAGACCTTTCTGCAAGGCCTCCCGAAGATGTTTCATCCTCTGCTCCCTCTGCGATGGCAAGATAAGGTCCGCAACCTTACCCTTGTAACGTGGATCAAGGAGGGTTGCCAGCCAGTATTGGTCCTTCTCCTTGATACCACGAATACGAGGATCCTTACGCAGGCTTTGCAGGATCAGGGAGGCCTTGCAGCGTAGGTTTGCTGAGGCATTCGGTCCGGAGTCCTCTGGGTCACTAAGGACGACAACGTCCGCAGCCACCTCCTCCCAGCCACGTACAAGTCCATGTGTTTCTTGGGACTGATCCCTTAAAGACTGCTGCTGATGCTGAGTGCCAGGCTCCACCTCCATACTGACACAATCTTCCTCCTCCTCCTCCTCGTCCTCTTCCTGTGTGATCGGCGGGCACGCAGGAACACTGTCTGGATAAAGGGGGCCTTGAGAGTTAAGGAAGTCCTCCTCTTCCTGCCTCTGTTCTGCCTCAAGTGCCCTGTCCATTATTCCATGCAGCGTGTGCTCCAACAGGTGGACAAGGGGGACAGTGTCACTGATGCATGCACTGTCACTGCTCACCATCCTCGTGGCCTTCTCGAATGGTGACAGGACAGTGCATGCATCCCTGATCATGGCCCACTGGCGTGGGGAAAAAAAACCAAGCTCCCCTGACCCTGTCCTGGTGCCATAGTCGCACAGGTACTCATTGATGGCCCTCTGCTGCGTGTGCAGCCGCTGCAGCATGGCCAACGTTGAGTTCCACCTGGTGGGCATGTCACAGATTAGGCGGTTCTTGGGCAGGTTAAACTCCTTTTGGAGGTCCGTCAGCCGAGCACTGGCATTATATGACCGGCGGAAATGCACACAGACTTTCCTGGCCTGCCTCAGGACATCCTGTAAGCCCGGGTACCTGCCCAAGAACCGCTGCACCACCAAGTTAAGGACGTGAGCCAAACAGGGCACATGGGTCATTTGTCCCTGTCGGAGGGCAGAGAGGAGGTTGGTGCCATTGTCGCAAACCACCATTCCTGCCTTAAGTTGGCGTGGCATCAACCACCTCTGAACCTGCCCCTGCAGAGCTGACAGAACCTCTGCCCCAGTGTGGCTCCTGTCCCCCAAGCACACCAGCTCAAGCACCGCATTGCATCTTTTGGCCTGCGTACTTGCGTAGCCCCTTGAACGACTACGGAGCACCGCTGGTTCCGAGGAAGAGGCCATGGAGGAAGAAGAAGAGGAGGGGGTGGAGGAGAGAGGTGTGTCACAATCATTAGCATTTTGGAGGCGTGGTGGCGGAACAACCTCCAACACTACTGCACCTTGTCCTGCATCCTTCCCAGCTGCCAGCAGAGTCACCCAATGCGCCATGAAACTTAGGTAACGTCCCTGTCCATGCCTGCTGGACCATGAGTCAGCGGTAATATGCACCTTACCGCTGACCGCCCTGTCCAGCGAGGCATGGACATTGCCTTCCACATGCCGGTAGAGAGCCGGAATCGCCTTCCGTGAGAAAAAGTGGTGTTTGGGTACCTGCCACTGAGGAACCGCACATTCCACAAACTCACGGAAGGGGGCAGAGTCTACCAACTGAAAAGGCAGCAGTTGAAGTGCTAGCAATTTTGCCAAGCTAGCATTCAACCGCTGGGCATGTGGATGGCTGGGAGCAAACTTCTTTCGGCGGTGCAGCAGCTGGGGCAGGGAAATTTGCCTGGTACAATCTGACGTCGGTGTACCAAAAGCAGATTGCCCACAAGTACTTGGCTGTGACACACCTAATTCTACACCTTCATTCCTCTCACTGCAGGTCTCAGAGAGGACTGGAGGTCTAGTGGGGTTGGAAATCTCAGCTGATGAGGAGCAAGGAGAGATCCTCTTTGTTCTTTGGTGTGGGTCTTTTAGATAGGCTTGCCAATGAACTGCATGGCAGGTCAACATATGTCTGGTCAAGCATGTGGTACCCAAGCGGGAGATGTTTTGGTCACGTGAGATACGCTTGAGACATATGTTGCAAATAGCAGCGGTGCGATCTGATGCACTCGTCTCAAAAAAGGCCCACACCAAAGAACTTTTTGAATAACGCGCAGAGACTGCAGCGCCCTGCACATGTGGAGCTTTGGGGTGTGATGCAGTCAATGTGCTGCCCTTAGGCTGGCCCCTGGAGGGCATCCTGCCTCGTTGGTGATGTGCTGCCTCCTCCTCCTCCTCCTCCTCTCTCCTATCAGGCACCCACGTTGAGTCAGTGACCTCATCATCCCCTCCCTCCTCATCACTGGAGCAAACCTGGCAGTATGCTGCAGCAGGGGGAGCATGACTGCCAGATTGCTGTCCTTCTTGGGTACCCCCTCTGTCCGTGCTCATGTTACTGCCTTCATCGAGCTCAGTATCATCATCAGAGCCTTCCAAACGCTGGGCATCCTCCTGGAGCATGTACCCAACACTGTGGTCAAACAGTTCGAGGGAATCCTCAGGAGGACATGGTGGAGCTAGGGAAGGAGTCACTGATGACATTGAGCTGAGGGAAGAGGCCGCTGCTTTGCCAGACAAAGCACCCTGGGCATGGGTGAGAGAGGATGAGGAGGATGAGGACGGCTTGGTCATCCACTCGACCAAGTCTTCCGCATGTTGCAGCTCAACACGGCCAGCTGCTGAAAAAAAGGCCAAGCGTGTCCCATGGCCACGTGCTGATGAGGATGCACCGTCTCCACGACCAACACTAGACACAGAGCCTGCTTGCCCTCTCTTATTGGCTTGTGACTGTCTGCCTCTCCTTCTTGGCCTTATAGACATACTAATGGCCTGTAGCTGCACTAAGCTGGGATATATATATCTATATATATATATAGATATATATATGTACTGATACTGCAGCTAGCAAAATCAACTGCTTGCCTGTAGTATGAGAACACCACCAACCTTCTACAGGTAGCTTTAGCTGAACACTGTGAGGTGGACGCACCCCACTAACTTGTAGGTTTAGCTGAACACTGTGAGCAGGACGCACTGCACTAACTGTAAATAGTCTAGCTGCCTGACCGTGGTACTAATAGGATCAAAAGAACACCAGTAATTTTCTTCAGGTAGCTTTATATACTGTAACCAGACAAGCCTGCCTGTCAGTAGGAAGATAACAGGAACGGATCTAGCTGAACACTGTGAGCAGGATGCACTGTACTAAATGTAAATAGTCTAGCTGCCTGACCGTGGTACTAATAGGATCAAATAGAACACCAGTAATTTTCTTCAGGTAGCTTTATATACTGTAACCAGACAAGCCTGCCTGTCAGTAGGAAGATAACAGGAACAGATCTAGCTGAACACTGTGAGCAGGACGCACTGCACTAAATGTAAATAGTCTAGAAGATAACAGGAACGGATCTAGCTGAACACTGTGAGCAGGACGCTCTGCACTAAATGTAAATAGTCTAGAATTTAACAGGAACGGATCTAGCTGAACACTGTGAGCAGGACGCACTGTACTAAATGTAAATAGTCTAGCTGCCTGACCGTGGTACTAATAGGATCAAATAGAACACCAGTAATTTTCTTCAGGTAGCTTTATATACTGTAACCAGACAAGCCTGCCTGTCAGTAGGAAGATAACAGGAACGGATCTAGCTGAACACTGTGAGCAGGACGCACTGTACTAAATGTAAATAGTCTAGCTGCCTGGCCGTGGTACTAATAGGATCAAAAGAACACCAGTAATTTTCTTCAGGTAGCTTTATATACTGTAACCAGACAAGCCTGCCTGTCAGTAGGAAGATAACAGGAACGGATCTAGCTGAACACTGTGAGCAGGACGCACTGCACTAAATGTAAATAGTCTAGAAGATAACAGGAACGGATCTAGCTGAACACTGTGAGCAGGACGCACTGCACTAAATGTAAATAGTCTAGAAGATAACAGGAACGGATCTAGCTGAACACTGTGAGCAGGACGCACTGCACTAAATGTAAATAGTCTAGAAGATAACAGGAACGGATTTAGCTGAACACTGTGAGCAGGACGCACTGCACTAAATGTAAATAGTCTAGAATTTAACAGGAACGGATCTAGCTGAACACTGTGAGCAGGACGCACTGCACTAAATGTAAATAGTCTAGAAGATAACAGGAACGGATCTAGCTGAACACTGTGAGCAGGACGCACTGCACTAAATGTAAAAAGTCTAGAAGATAACAGGAACGGATCTAGCTAAACTGAATACAGTGTATATATATATATGCAACACCTGGGATGCATATATATACACAATACACTGTAAGTGCAGCTAACTGACTGACTGTTCTGCCTAATCTATCTAACTCAAATCAAATGACACTGTCTGTCTCTCTCTCTCTCTCTCTCTATCTATGAACGCCGGAACACACACTACACAGGGCCGCCGTGCAGGCGGCCTTATATAGTGTGGGGCGTGTACTAAATCCCCTGAGCCATAATTGGCCAAAGCCTCCTTGGCTTTGGCCAATTACGGCTCTCTGTTCAGGCGGCGCTGTGATTGGCCAAGCATGCGGGTCATAGTGCATGCTTGGCCAATCATCAGCAAGCAATGCACTGCAATGCCGCAGTGAATTATGGGCCGTGACGCGCCACACGAATTTGGCGCGAATGGCCCATATCGTTCGCAATTCGGCGAACGGGCGAACAGCCGATGTTCGAGTCGAACATGGGTTCGACTCGAACACGAAGCTCATCCCTAGACACAAGTATATATCTCTGGAGACAACCCCCCTCCTTGTTGGCAAAGGAGGGTAAACATTACATTCAATCACATAAGGGACAGGTACATTCAAACATTTCAACACATCTTATAAACAAAAACTGGGCATGCAGCTAACTAGTGGTACTATAACATTTAACTTTCAACAACTCTTTAAAACAGTAACTGGGCTCGCAGACCACTTGTTTCATGAAGAAACCTGTTAAAGGAGCTTCTCCTCTCCTATGACTTGGGCATGTGTGCCTGCACACAGTTCAAATGTCCACCATGAGCTCAGAGTAATGGGTAATTAAGAGCAATAGCAGGGTTGAGACAGACCTGAAGGGAGTGGGATATCACAGGAGGGTTTTCAGGGATCGTCAAAAAAGCTAACAGAGGAGATAATCAGACAGATTGGGGTAAAGAGTTCCATAGGATGGGAAAGGCTCTGGAAAAGTCCTGGAGGTGAGCATGGTGTCAGGGCTGGGCTCAGCCATTCCTTCTCTAATCTGGCCGCTCAGCTGTCAGCTATTTGCCAGCTCCTGTCTCTCCACAGTGACTCACCTGTTGATGAAATCCTGCTCATCAGTCCTGCCTACTTAAGCCGTCCAGGCCAGATGATCGCTGCCTTCTCCTTGGTCACATCTCTAGAGACGCTCTCCTGCATTCCTGTTAAAGACTTGCTTGGCTGACATTCCTTCTGGCTTCAGATTCTGCTTGCTGTTCTACTACGCTCCTCTCTGGCTCCCTGACATTTTGGCTTGTCTGACTATCATTTTCTGGTTCCTAAACTCTGGCTATGTTTTGACTACGTTTACTCTGTTTAGTTTTTTTTTATTATTATTAAACTGTTAAGTGTGAATTAACTGTACTTCTGTCTCAGTTTGATTCATGAATTCAGAAGATGCAGTCAATCCACTTGTTGGTAATATTTTTTCCAGATTGGATGAGCAGGATCACCGCATGGATCAGTTTGTCATCGCAAGTCGCACGGCTCACCTGGAATATCCCACTGTGGCTGCTCCGGTACAGCCTGTGTTGCAGATCATCCCTGCTGCTGCTCCAGTCTCTGTGCAGGCACCTGCCTCGAGTATTACCTCTATAAGAGGTATGTCTCGTTCCGCTCTGCTTCCCCAAGGATTTGGGGATGATCCAGTCCAATGCAAAGGGTTTCTC
Organism: Lithobates septentrionalis; assembly: GCA_037952835.1. Classification (NCBI taxonomy): domain Eukaryota; kingdom Metazoa; phylum Chordata; class Amphibia; order Anura; family Ranidae; genus Lithobates; species Lithobates septentrionalis. The sequence goes on from JBBDGP010000260.1 coordinate 3,680,633, forward strand.
AACCCGATTGAAATATACTTTGAGATGCTGCCCCAGGCGTTTCCCACGGACAGAAGCAAAGTAGGTTTTGTGATATCTTTGCTTTCTGAGAGAGCATTGGCCTGGGCAAACCCTGTATGGAAGACGCAAAAATCTGTTGTCTTGAGTTACCCTGAGTTTGTGGCTTCTTTTAAAAGGGTATTTGACGTTCCCGCACGCTCCATTTCTGCTTCCAAGTGCCTCATGTCCATCAAACAGAGTACGAGAACTGTTGCCGACTACGCCATTGAATTCCGTACTCTGGTAGCAGAGGTTCCTTGGAATAATGAGACCCTCGTGGCTGCTTTTTTTCATGGTCTCTCGGATACCATCAAGGATGAGATAGCAGCCCAAAATATACCCACTGAGCTGGAGAAGTTGATCACGTTTGCCATCCTCATTGACTCCAGACTCAGAGAAGGACTTCCTTAAGGAGTGATTACTTGAGACTCCTGTACATTTTTCTCTAAACTTTGCAGTCCCACCCTTGCCTCCCTCGTCTCCCATGCCTCCTGGTACCGAGTCAGTCTGTGAACATGAACCCATGCATGCACTTGGGCTTCACGCGTCTCTCTGCGGATGAGAGTATCCTTAGGAGGGAGGAAAGATTGTGCCTTTATTGTGGCCAGGCAGGTCACTTTTTGAAGTCTTGTCCTACCCATCCAGGGAACGCCCGAACCTTGAAGTCCTGCCATGGACAGACCTTGGGTGGCGTTGTTTCGTCCCCAGTAGGGATGAGCTTCGTGTTCGAGTCAAACCCATGTTCGACTCGAACATCAGCTGTTCGATCGTTTGTCGAAAAGCGAACGATATAGGCCATTCACGCCAAATTCGTGTGGCGCGTCACGGCCCATAATTCACTGCGGCATCGCAGTGCATTGCTGGCTGATGATTGGCCAAGCATGCACTATGACCCGCATGCTTGGTCAATCACAGCGCCGTCAGTAGAGAGAGCTGTAATTGGCCAAAGCCAGTGTGGCTTTGGCCAATTACGGCTCAGGGGGTTTAGAGCATGCCCCACACTATATAAGGCCGCCTACATGGCGGACCTGTGTAGTGTGTTCCGGCGTGCTTAGAGAGAGAGAGAGACAGTGTCATTTCATTTGAGTTAACTAGATTAGGCAGGACAGTCAGTGAGTTAGCTACACTTACAGTGTATTGTGTGTATATTTGCATCCCAGGTGTTGTATATATATATACACTGTATTCAGTTTAGCTAGATCCGTTCCTGTTATCTTCCTACTGACAGGCAGGCTTGTCTTGTTACAGTATTTACAGCTACCTGAAGAAAATTGCTGGTGTTCTTTTGATCCTATTAGTACCACAGTCAGGCAGCTAGACTATTTACAGTTAGTGCAGTGCGTCCTCCTCACAGTGTTCAGTTAAAGCTACAAGTTAGTTTAGTGTGACCTCTGCACAGTGTTCAGCTAAAACTACAAGTTAGTGTAGTGCACAGTGTTCAGCTAAAGCTACAAGTTAGGGTAGTGCGTCCTCCTCACAGTGTTCAGCTAAAGCTACAAGTTAGTTTAGTGTGACCTCTGCACAGTGTTCAGCTAAAGCTACAAGTTAGGGTAGTGCGTCCTCCTCACAGTGTTCAGCTAAGACTACAAGTTAGTTTAGTGCGACCTCTGCACAGTGTTCAGCTAAAGCTACAAGTTAGTGTAGTGCGTCCTCCTCACAGTGTTCAGCTAAAACTACAAGTTAGTGTAGTGCGACCTCTGCACAGCGTTCAGCTAAAGCTACAAGTTAGTGCAGTGCGTCCTCCTCACAGTGTTCAGCTAAAACTACAAGTTAGTGTACTGAGACCACTGCACAGTGTTCAGCTAAAGCTACAAGTTAGTGTAGTGCGTCCTCCTCACAGTGTTCAGCTAAAGCTACAAGTTAGTGTACTGCGTTCTCCTCACAGTGTTCAGCTAAAACTACAAGTTAGTGTAGTGCGACCTCTGCACAGTATTCAGCTAAAGCTACAAGTTAGTATAGTGCGTCCTCCTCACAATGTTCAGCTAAAACTACAAGTTAGTGTAGTGAGACCTCTGCACAGTGTTCAGCTAAAGCTACAAGTTAGTGTAGTGCATCCTCCACACAGTGTTCAGTTAAAGCTACAAGTTAGTTTACTGTGACCTCTGCACAGTGTTCAGCTAAAGCTACAAGTAGGGATGAGCTTCGAGTTCGAGTCGAACTCATGTTCTACTCGAACATTGGCTGTTCGCAAGTTCGCCGAACAGCGAACAATTTGGGGTGTTCGCGGCAAATTCGAATGCCGCGGAACACCCTTTAAAAGTCTATGGGAGAAATCAAAAGTGCTAATTTTAAAGGCTTATATGCAAGTTATTGTCATAAAAAGTGTTTGGGGACCTGGGTCCTGCTCCAGGGGACATGGATCAATGCAAAAAAAAGTTTTAAAAACGGACGTTTTTTCAGGAGCAGTGATTTTATTAATGCTTAAAGTCAAACAATAAAAGTGTAATATCCCTTTAAATTTCGTACCTGGGGGGTGTCTATAGTATGCCTGTAAAGGGGCGCATGTTTCCTGTGTTTAGAACAGTCTGACAGCAAAATGACATTTGGAAGGAAAAAACTCATTTAAAACTACCCGCGGCTATTGCATTGCCGACAATACACATAGAAGTTCATTGATAAAAACGGCATGGGAATTCCCCACAGGGGAACCCCGAACCAAAAAAAAAAAAAAAAAATGATGTGGGGGTCCCCCTAAATTCCATACAAGGCCCTTCAGGTCTGGTATGGATATTAAGGGGAACCCCAGCCAAAATTTAAAAAAAAAATTGACGTGGGGTTCCCCCTAAATTCCATACCAGACCCTTCAGGTCTGGTATGGATTTTAAGGGGAACCCCGCGCCAAAAAAAAAAAAAAAAACGGCGTGGGGTCCCCCTAAAAATCCATACCAGACCCTTATCCAAACACGCAACCTGGCAGGCCGCAGGAAAAGAGGGGGGGACGAGAGTGCGGCCCCCCCCTCCTGAACCGTACCAGGCCACATGCCCTCAACATTGGGAGGGTGCTTTGGGGTAGCCCCCCAAAACACCTTGTCCCCATGTTGATGAGGACAAGGGCCTCATCCTCACAACCGTGGCCGGTGGTTGTGGGGGTCTGCGGGCGGGGGGCTTATCGGAATCTGGAAGCCCCCTTTAACAAGGGGACCCCCAGATCCCGGCCCCCCCCCCCTGTGTGAAATGGTAAGGGGGTACTTACCCCTACCATTTCACTAAAAAACTGTCAAAAATGTTAAAAATGACAAGAGACAGTTTTTGACAATTCCTTTATTTAAATGCTTCTTCTTTCTTCCTTCATCTTCTTCTTCTTCTGGTTCTTCTGGCTCTTCTGGTTCTTCCTCCGGCGTTCTCGTCCAGCATCTTCTCCGCGGCGTCTTCTATCTTCTTCTCCTCGGGCCGCTCCGCACCCATGGCATGAGGGGAGGCTCCCGCTCTTCTCTTCATCTTCTTCTCTTCTTCATCTTCTTCTTCATCTTCTTCTTCATCTTCTTCTTCCTTCTTCTCTTCTTCATGTCTTCTCCGGGCCGCTCCGCAGCCATGCTGTGGCATGGAGGGAGGCTCCCGCTGTGTGACGGCGTCTCTTCGTCTGACGGTTCTTAAATAACGGGGGGCGGGGCCACCCGGTGACCCCGCCCCCCTCTGACGCACGGTGACATGACGGGACTTCCCTGTGGCATTCCCCGTGACGTCACAGAGAAGTCCCGTCAAGTCACCGTGCGTCAGAGGGGGGCGGGGTCACCGGGTGGCCCCGCCCCCCGTTATTTAAGAACCGTCAGACGAAGAGACGCCGTCACACAGCGGGAGCCTCCCTCCATGCCACAGCATGGCTGCGGAGCGGCCCGGAGAAGACATGAAGAAGAGAAGAAGGAAGAAGAAGATGAAGAAGAAGATGAAGAAGATGAAGAGAAGAGTGGGAGCCTCCCCTCATGCCATGGGTGCGGAGCGGCCCGAGGAGAAGAAGATAGAAGACGCCGTGGAGAAGATGCTGGACGAGAACGCCGGAGGAAGAACGGGGGCTTCCAGATTCCGATAAGCCCCCCGCCCGCAGACCCCCACAACCACCGGCCACGGTTGTGAGGATGAGGCCCTTGTCCTCATCAACATGGGGACAAGGTGTTTTGGGGGGCTACCCCAAAGCACCCTCCCAATGTTGAGGGCATGTGGCCTGGTACGGTTCAGGAGGGGGGGGGCCGCACTCTCGTCCCCCCCTCTTTTCCTGCGGCCTGCCAGGTTGCGTACTCGGATAAGGGTCTGGTATGGATTTTTAGGGGGACCCCACGCCGTTTTTTTTTTTTTTTTTTGGCGCGGGGTTCCCCTTAAAATCCATACCAGACCTGAAGGGTCTGGTATGGAATTTAGGGGGAACCCCACGTCAATTTTTTTTTTAAATTTTGGCTGGGGTTCCCCTTAATATCCATACCAGACCTGAAGGGCCTTGTATGGAATTTAGGGGGACTCCCACATCATTTTTTTTTTTTAATTTTGGTTCGGGGTTGCCCTGTGGGGAATTCCCATGCCGTTTTTATCAATGAACTTCTATGTGTATTGTCGGCAATGCAATAGCCGCGGTAGTTTTAAATGTGTTTTTCCTTCAAAATGTCATTTTGCTGTCAGACTGTTCTAAACACGGGAAACATGCGCCCCTTTACAGGCATACTATAGACACCCCCCAGGTATGAAATTTAAAGGGATATTACACTTTTATTGTTTGACTTTAAGCATTATTAAAATCACTGCTCCTGAAAAAACGGCCGTTTTTAAAACTTTTTTTGCATTGATTCATGTCTCCTGGGGCAGGACCCAGGTCCCCAAACACTTTTATTGACAATAACTTGCATATTAGCCTTTAAAATTAGCACTTTTGATTATTCATGTTCGTGTCCCATAGACTTTAACGGTGTTCGCGTGTTCGAACGAATTTTTTTCCTGTTCGCATGTTCTGGTGCGAACCGAACAGGGGGGTGTTCGGCTCATCCCTAGCTACAAGTTAGTGTAGTGCGTCCTCCTCACAGTGTTCAGCTAAAACTACAAGTTAGTGTAGTGAGACCTCTGCACAGTGTTCATCTAAGGCTACAAGTTAGTGTAGTGCGTCCTCCTCACAGTGTTCAGCTAAAGCTACAAGTTAGTTTAGTGTGACCTCTGCACAGTGTTCCGCTAAAGCTACAAGTTAGAGTAGTGCGTCCTCCTCACAGTGTTCAGCTAAAACTACAAGTTAGTGTAGTGCGACCTCTGCACAGTGTTCAGCTAAAGCTACAAGTTAGTTTAGTGCGTCCTCCTCACAGTGTTCAACTAAAACTACAAGTTAGTGTAGTGCGACCTCTGCACAGTGTTCAGTTAAAGCTACAAGTTAGTGTAATGCGTTCTCCTCACAGTGTTCAGCTAAAACTACAAGTTAGTGTAGTGCTTCCTCTGCACAGCGTTCAGCTAAAGCTACCTGTAGAAGGTTGGTGGTGTTTTCCTGATCCTATCACTACTGCAGACAGCTAAATAAGCTACAAGTTATTTTTTGGCGAACTCTGCACAGTGTTCACCCAAAGCTACCTGTAGAAGGTTGGTGGTGTTTTCCTGATCCTATCACTATTGCAGGCAGCTAAATAAGCTACAAGTTAGTATAGTGCGAGCTCTGCACAGTGTTCACCTAAAGCTACCTGTAGAAGGTTGGTGGTGTTTTCCTGATCCTATCACTACCGCAGGCAGCTAAATAAGCTACAAGTTAGTGTAGTGTGAGCTCAGCACAGTGTTTACCTAAAGCTACCTGTAGAAGGTTGGTGGTGTTTTCCTGATCCTATCACTACCGCAGGCAGCTAAATAAGCTACAAATTATTTTTTGTCGAGCTCTGCACAGTGTTCACCTAAAGCTACCTGTAGAAGGTTGGTGGTGTTTTCCTGATCCTATCACTACCGCAGGCAGCTAAATAAGCTACAAGTTCATTTTTTGCAAGCTCTGCACAGTGTTCAGCTAAAGCTACAAGTTAGTGTAATGCGTCCTCCTCACACTGTTCAGCTAAAACTACAAGTTAGTGTAGTGCTTCCTCTGCACAGTGTTCAACTAAAGCTACAAGTTGGTGTAGTGCATCCTCCTCACAGTGTTCAGCTAAAGTTATTTTTTTGCAAGCTCTGCACAGTGTTCAGCTAAAGCTACCTGTAGAAGGTTGGTGGTGTTTTCCTGATCCTATCACTACCGCAGGCAGCTAAATAAGCTACAAGTTATTTTTTGGCGAGCTCTGCACAGTGTTCACCTAAAGCTACCTGTAGAAGGTTGGTGGTGTTTTCCTGATCCTATCACTATTGCAGGCAGCTAAATAAGCTACAAGTTAGTGTAGTGCAAGCTCTGCACAGTGTTCACCTAAAGCTACCTGTAGAAGGTTGGTGGTGTTTTCCTGATCCTATCACTACCGCAGACAGCTAAATAAGCTACAAGTTAGTGTAGTGTGAGCTCTGCAAAGTGTTCACCTACAACTACCTGTAGAAGGTTGGTGGTGTTTTCCTGATCCTATCACTACCGCAGGCAGATAAATAAGCTACAAGTTATTTTTTGGCGAGCTCTGCACAGTGTTCACCTAAAGCTACCTGTAGAAGATTGGTGGTGTTCTCATACTACAGGCAGGCAGTTGATTTTGCTAGCTGCAGTATATATATATATCCCAGCTTAGTGCAGCTACAGGCCATTAGTATGTCTGAAAGGCCAACAAGGAGAGGCAGACAGTCACAAGCCAATAAAAGAGGGCAAGCAGGCTCTGAGTCTAGAGGCAACAGTGCTGGTCGTGGAGACGTTGCATCCTCATCAGCACGTGGCCGCGGGACACGCTTGGCCTTTTTTTCGGCAGCTGGCCGTGTTGAGCCGCAACATGCGGAAGACTTGGTCGAGTGGATGACCAAGCCGTCCTCATCCTCCTCATCCTCCTCATCCTCTCTCACCCATGCTCAGGGTACTTTGTCTGGCAAAGCAGCTGCCAACGCTGCCTCCTCCCTCGGCTCAATGTCATTAGTGACTCCTTCCCTAGCCCCATCATGTCCTCCTGAGGAGTCCCTCAAACTGTTTGACCACAGTGTTGGGTACATGTTCCAGGAGGATTCCCAGCGTTTGGAAGGCTCTGATGATGATACTGAGCTAGATGAAGGCAGTAACGTGAGCACGGACAGAGGGGGTGCCCAAGAAGGACAGCAATCTGGCATTCATGCTCCCCCTGCAGCAGCATGCTGCCAGGTTTGCTCCAGTGATGAGGAGGGAGGGGATGATGAGGTCACTGACTCAACGTGGGTGCCTGATAGGAGAGAGGAGGAGGAGGCACATCACCAGCGAGGCAGGATGCCCTCCAGGGGCCAGCCTAAGGGCAGCACACTGACTGCATCACACCCCAAAGCTCCGCATGTGCAGGGCGCTGCAGTCTCTGTGCGTTATTCAAAAAGTTCTTTGGTGTGGGCCTTTTTTGAGACGAGTGCATCAGATCGCACCGCTGCTATTTGCAACATATGTCTCAAGCGTATCTTGCATGGCCAAAACATCTCCCGCTTGGGCACCACATGCTTGACCAGACATATGTTGACCTGTCATGCAGTTCGTTGGCAAGCATATCTAAAAGCCCCACACCAAAGAACAAAGAAGACCTCTCCTTGCTCCTCATCAGCTGAGATTTCCAACCCCACTATACCTTCAGTCCTCTCTGTGACCTGCACTGAGAGGAATAAAGGTGTAGAATTAGGTGTGTCACAGCCAAGTACTTGTGGGCAATCTGCTTTTGGTACACCGACGTCAGATTGTACCAGGCAAATTTCCCTGTTCCAGCTGCTGCACCGCCGAAAGAAGTTCGCTCCCAGCCATCCACATGCCCAGCGGTTGAATGCTAGCTTGGCAAAATTGCTAGCACTTCAACTGCTGCCTTTTCAGTTGGTAGACTCTGTCCCCTTCCGTGAGTTTGTGGAATGTGCGGTTCCTCAGTGGCAGGTACCCAAACGCCACTTTTTCTCACGGAAAGCGATTCCGGCTCTCTACCGGCATGTGGAAGGCAATGTCCATGCCTCGCTGGACAGGGCGGTCAGCGGTAAGGTGCATATTACCGCTGACTCATGGTCCAGCAGGCATGCACAGGGACGTTACCTAAGTTTCACCGCGCATTGGATGACTCTGCTGGCAGCTGGGAAGGATGCAGGACAAGGTGCAGTAGTGTTGGAGGTTGTTCCGTCACCACGCCTCCAAAATGCCACTACTAATGATTGTGACACACCTCTCTCCTCCACCCCCTCCTCTTCTTCTTCCTCCATGGCCTCTTCCTGTGCTTTGTCCTCGGAACCAGCGGTGCTCCGTAGTTGTTCAAGGGGCTATGCATGTACGCAGGCCAAAAGATGCCATGCGGTGCTTGAGCTGGTGTGCTTGGGGGACAGGAGCCACACTGGGGCAGAGGTTCTGTCAGTTCTGCAGGGGCAGGTTCAGAGGTGGTTGACGCCACGCCAAATTAAGGCAGGAATGGTGGTTTGCGACAATGGCACCAACCTCCTCTCTGCCCTCCGACAGGGACAAATGACCCATGTGCCCTGTTTGGCTCACGTCCTTAACTTGGTGGTTCAGCGGTTCTTGGGCAGGTACCCGGGCTTACAGGATGTCCTGAGGCAGGCCAGGAAAGTCTGTGTGCATTTCCACCGGTCATATAATGGCAGTGCTCAGCTGGCAGATCTCCAAAAGGAATTTAACCTGCCCAAGAACTGCCTAATCTGTGACATGCCCACCAGGTGGAACTCAACGTTGGCCATGCTGCAGTGGCTGCACACGCAGCAGAGGGACATCAATGAGTACCTGTGTGACTATGGCACCAGGACAGGGTCAGGGGAGATTGTTTTTTCCCCATGCCAGTGGGCCATGATCAGGGATGCATGCACTGTCCTGTCACCATTTGAGGAGGCCACGAGGATGGTGAGCACTGACAGTGCATGCATCAGTGACACTGTCCCCCTTGTCCACCTGTTGGAGCACACGCTGCGTGGAATAATGGACAGGGCACTTGAGGCAGAACAGAGGCAGGAAGAGGAGGACTTCCTTAGCTCTCAAGGCCCCCTTTATCCAGGCAGTGTTCCTGGGTGCCCGCCGATCACACTGGAAGAGGACAAGGAGGAAGAGGATTGTGTCAGTATGGAGGTGGAGCCTGGCACTCATCATCAGCAACAGTTTTTAAGGGATCAGTCCCAAGAAACACATGGACTTGTACGTGGCTGGGAGGAGGTGGCTGCGGACCATGTCGTCCATAGTGACCCAGAGGACTCCGGACCGAATGCCTCAGCAAACCTACGCTGCATGGCCTCCCTGATCCTGCAAAGCCTGCATAAGGATCCTCGTATTCCTGGTATCAAGGAGAAGGACCAATACTGGATGGCAACCCTCCTTGATCCACGTTACAAGGGTAAGGTTGCAGACCTTATCTTGCCGTCGCAGAGGGAGCAGAGGATGAAACATCTTCGGGAGTCCTTGCAGAAAGGTCTGTGCAATGCATTCCCAGAGACTGGGAGGTTACAAACTCCTGTTTCTGGACAATGTGTTGCTGAGGCTTCGGTCAGTCAAAGAAGGAGCGGTGGAGAAGGTGGCCGTCTGACCGATGCGTTCAGACAATTTTTTAGTCCGCAGCCCCAAGGTATGATCGGTTCCAGCAACCATTGCCAGCGTCTGTTTTACATGGTGCAGGAATACCTAGGGGCAAGATCTGACTTGGACACCTTTCCCACCGAAAATCCTCTGGGTTACTGGGTCTTGAGGATGGATCACTGGCCAGAGCTTGCACAGTATGCAATTGAGCTACTGGCCTGTCTTGCATCCAGCATTCTTTCGGAACGCACATAAACTGACCTTCATAAAAATGAATCATATAAAACAGAAGGTGCAGCGCTAATAAAATAAATGTAAAAAGTAAGGGCTAAAAGACAAGGATAAAGCACAATAGAATCCACCACAGTGTGCAAACAATCAGTCCATGAATCCAGTCCACATAAATCTTCAGAATGTAGGAGACTGCATGCTAACACAGACGGTGATTCCAGGAGCCCTCCACCACGGTAACAAATGGCCTCTCACCTGATGTAATGGACCCTTTGATTATAGAGGGTCACAAAATGCCTTTTTCAAATATCAATAGGTGTGCAGCATGTCAATCTGGGACCGGGTGCAGGACATTCCAAAACGGCCATATGAAATAAAAAGTGGCAAGAGGATAGTGCTCTCCGTATAATAAACTTTTAATTCAATGATTAAAAAGGTAACACTCACATAGGAAATACTTGGTAAAAGCAGGCAAACAGTAATGAAGATCCTCCGATCTTCCGAACAGTGTAACAGATGCGCAGTGGCTGCGGGTGACGTCACGACGTTCCTCGTTCTGGACGCGTTGCGTCCCAGTGGGCGGGGACTTCATCAGCAGATGAGGGACGTCGCGGGCACCCGCGCTATAAGCCAGGTAAGTAACCATGGCAACAATACACTAAGCATAATCAACCTCAGGCACATCCGGAAGTCTGCCCGGATGTGACCCCTTGTATAGGAAAAGTAAATAAACGGAAATGTCACTCGCAAACAGCAACAAAAATTGCATCAATCCTAAAACGGGACAAGTACACTAATCCCAAATAGGGAATAGAGACAATCCTAAGAAAAGCATAATATTGATAAAATTTATAAAAAAAGCATAATGTATAAAAATTCTATGTGAAGTATATGAACAATTACACAATACTTAAAGTATATAAAATTATGAGTCATCCGCGGCCACTGTCATCTAATAGCATATATAATCAAAAAAACATTAACGGTCAAATATAAAACAATTTGTGTCGAAATCCACATTTAACCCTTCAGGGTTAAGAACCTTGGTTTCAAAGATCCAATATGATTCCCTCTTGCTCAGTTGCCTTATGAAATTCCCTCCCCTCCAGTGTCTCGTGACCCTCTCTATACCCCAAAATCTTAAACTTTTAGGATTTTGATGGTGATGGAGTTTGAAGTGTCTAGAGACATTGTGGGTTTTCAGGCCTTTTTTAATATTGTTAACATGCTCAGCGAGCCTCACGTGTAGGGGTCTGGATGTTCTCCCGATATACTGGAGCCCGCAACCGCACTCCAGCATATACACGACCCCTACCGTGTCACAGGTAATCAATTGTTTGATTTCATATTCCTTACCCATAACGGAGGCTAGAAATTTTTTTCTTTTCTTTATGTTCCCTTTAGCATGTTTACAGGGAATGCATTTACCGCATGCATAGAAACCACCCATATATTATATATTTTAAGTATTGTGTAATTGTTCATATACTTCACATAGAATTTTTATACATTATGCTTTTTTATAAATTTTATCAATATTATGCTTTTCTTAGGATTATCTCTATTCCCTATTTGGGATTAGTGTACTTGTCCCGTTTTAGGATTGATGCAATTTTTGTTGCTGTTTGCGAGGGACATTTCCGTTTATTTACTTTTCCTATACAAGGGGTCACATCCGGGCAGACTTCCGGATGTGCCTGAGGTTGATTATGCTTAGTGTATTGTTGCCATGGTTACTTACCTGGCTTATAGCGTGGGTGCCCGCGACGTCCCTCATCTGCTGATGAAGTCCCCGCCCACTGGGACGCAACGTGTCCAGAACGAGGAACGTCGTGACGTCACCCGCGGCCACTGCGCATCTGTTACACTGTTCGGAAGATCGGAGGATCTTCATTACCGTTTGCCTGCTTTTACCAAGTATTTCCTATGTGAGTGTTACCTTTTTAATCATTGAATTAAAAGTTTATTATACGGAGAGCACTATCCTCTTGCCACTTTTTATTTCATATGGCCGTTTTGGAATGTCCTGCACCCGGTCCCAGATTGACATGCTGCACACCTATTGATATTTGAAAAAGGCGTTTTGTGACCCTCTATAATCAAAGGGTCCATTACATCAGGTGAGAGGCCATTTGTTACCGTGGTGGAGGGCTCCTGGAATCACCGTCTGTGTTAGCATGCAGTCTCCTACATTCTAAAGATTTATGTGGACTGGATTCATGGACTGATTGTTTGCACACTGTGGTGGATTCTATTGTGCTTTATCCTTGTCTTTTAGCCCTTACTTTTTACATTTATTTTATTAGCGCTGCACCTTCTGTTTTATATGTATATTGAGGGATTTGAATTTTGACCCTGGTGTTCAGCTGCTTTTTCTGCTATTCACCATTTCGCGCTGATTCATTTTTTATTTTATAAAAATGAATCAGTCTTGGATCACCACCAGCTACCAAGCACCTGATGCTGATGTAGCCGAATATTTTTTTTTGAAATCTCAGATCCCTTCAAAGACTGCCTATGCTGATGCTGAGTGACTATCCTGAGTAATTATCCTCTTCCTCCTCTATGATCACGCTCATAGCTTGTAAGAACATTTTTGGTTTTGGACGCCGCCATCATTGCCTAAGGCCCAATTTTTCAGCCCCTGTTTAACAGGGACGTGTAATTACAATTTTTGATGCAATACTTTGCAGCAGGGCTTGTTCCTCCGTTCCAAGTAGAGTTTCTGTGAGGGGTTGCAGTGTTGTGGCACCAGCATCAGTGCCTAAGGCCCAATTTTTCAGCCCCTGTTTAACAGGGGCGTGTAATTACAATTTTTGATGCAATATTTTGCAGCAGGGCTCGTTCCTGCGTTCCAACTAGAGTATCTGTGAGGGGTTGCAGTGTTGTGGCACCAGCACCAGTGTCTAAGGCCTAATTTTTCAGCCCCTGTTTAACAGGAGCATGTAATTACAATTTTTGATGCAATACTTTGCAGCAGGGCTCGTTCCTGCGTTCCAACTAGAGTATCTGTGAGGGGTTGCAGTGTTGTGGCACCAGCACCAGTGCCTAAGGCCCAATTTTTCAGCCCCTGTTCAACAGGGGCGTGTAATTACAATTTTTGATGCAATAGTTCGCAGCAGGGCTCGTTTCTGTGCCCACCAAGAGCTAGTGAGGACTTACTGGCACCAGCACCACCACCACCAAATGCCGTATTTTTCTGCCCCTGTTCAACAGGGGCATGTAATTACAATTCTTGATCTAATATTTCACAGCAGGGCCCGTTTCTGCGCCCACCAAGAGCGAGTGAGGACTTACAGTGTTGTGGAACCAGCACCACCACCTCCACCGAAGGCCCAATTTTTCTGCCCCTGTTCCTACCATGGCATGTAATTACAATTCTTGATCTAATATTTCACAGCAGGGCCCTGTGAGGGCTTACAGTGTTGTGGCCACAACAACACCTAAGGCCCAAATTTCTGCTGAGTATATAGGGCAGGCCCCTACTTTCAAACATCCAACTTACAAACGACTCCTACTTGCAAACGGAAGGAGACAACAGGAAGTGAGATGAAATCTACCCCTAGGAAGGGAAATTCTCTCCTGTAAGAGTTAATATGGGAAAAACATTTCTCCTTTCCACTGATGCTTTATCACCAATCCTTGTTTCACAAAAACCCCAAATTTTCAAAACACATTTGTCATTGGGACAAAAAGTGAGGTTCAATCTTCTGAAGAGGAGCACAGACAGCAAAACAAATGTCACAGGGGTGATAACCCTTCCCTATGTTTTCCAAAAATCTTAAAAAAGATTTTTTGGCTGGAGCTAAACACGTTAAAAATGTACCCGTACAAAATTACAAACAGATTCTACTTAACAACAAACCTACAGTCCCGTCTTGTTTGCACCGCCTGTATACTGCTGTTCAGAGTACAGAGCCTGTATACTGTTTCCTTTTTTAATTTGGGTGCAGGGTTCCCCTTAATATCCATACAGGACCCAAGGGCCTGATAATGGACTGGGGGGTACCCATGCTGTTTGTCTCACTGATTTTCATCCATATTGCCAGGACCCGACATTACATTAAAGCCGCAAGCAGTTTTAAATGACTTTTTTTCCTTTAAAAATGACATTTTGTGCAGGGACTGTTCTAAGCACGGGAAACACGCGCCACTTTACAGGCATACTATAGACACCCCCAGGTACGATATTTAAAGGAATATTTCACTTTTTTTTTTTACTTTAAGCATCATTAAAATCACTGCTCCCGAAAAAAATGGCCATTTTTAAAAGTTTTTTTGCATTGATACATTTTCCCTGGGGCAGGACCCGGGTCCCCAAACCCTTTTTAGGACAATGCCATGCAAATTAGCCTTTAAAATGAGCACTTTTGATTTCGAACGTTCGAGTCCCATAGACGTCAATGGGGTTCTAACGTTCTTGCGAATTTTCGGTCCGTTCGCAGGTTCTGGTGCGAACCGAACCGGGGGGTGTTCGGCTCATCCCTAGTCCCCAGTTATCCAGAAGGATAAGCCCCTGGTTTTGGTTTACCCTTTCTTGGGCTGAGTTGTCCATTGAGATACAGGCTCTAATCGACTCTGAGGCTGCAGGCCTGTTCATTGATGCTGGTTTGACATTTGGCTAGTCAAAAGGTATTCTCATATACCTATTTTATTGTACTGGCCATCCTTACCTTTGTCCTATTGTGTTTTTGCTTTTCATATATTTTTTTTTAGAAATATTATTCCATTAGCGCTTCTCTGCAAACAGTCAAGGTGTCCAAGCTGGATAGATGGGATGATATATGTATTGATTTTATCATTACATTTGCATTACTTATTGATTTGAAGCAGTTCTGGTAAGGTTTGGTTCTAATGTGTGCCCATGTGTTTTTTGATGCCCTTTTGATGTCCTTATGTTCTAATATTTTGATTTGCTCAAAGTAACCTATGCCTAAATTATTCTATGCCAAATATGTATGTTTAAGATATGCTTATGTATTTTTGAATACGCTCATGAGAAATTTATTCTTATTTTTCTCATTCTTAGTATATAACCAAAGTCACACCATCAATCTCCTGAAGAAACTCTTACGAGTGAAACATGTCGAGAGTGGTAGTGCTTTGCATGTATAAGCTTCATAAATTCAATGTTATCTTGTGATATGAATGTAATTTTCTTTCTCATGTTTTTTATCTTTCTATTTCAATAAAATTATTGGAATTTTATGCAACTTGATAATTCTTGATCTTTATACCCTAACACCTTAAAAGTCCTGAGGTTTGTTACCTCTTTGCCCCCTTTTCTAATTTTGAAATTACTTTTTGAAGTCTTGTCCTACCTGTCCAGGGTACACCCGAACCTTGAGATCCTGTCATGGACAGACCTTAGGTGGCATTGTTTCGTCCCCAGTTATCCAGAAGGATAAGCCCCTGGTTTTGGTTACCCTTTCTTGAGCTGAGTTGTCCTTTGAGATACAGGCTCTAATCGACTCTGAGGTTGCAGGCCTGTTCATTGATGCTGCCTTTGTATCAAAGCACTCAATTCCACTGCAGCTGAGTGACACTCCACTTGCCATTGAGGCTCTTGATGGGAGACCTCTACAGCCTGCCCATGTGACTCATGAGACTGTTCCGTTGTCCATGGCCATAGGGGCTCTTCACCATGAGATAATCCAATTCCAAGTTATTTCCTCACCTAAGCTTCCCCTGGTTATTGGTTATCCTTGGTTAGGCTGGATTCACACTTATGCATTTCTTGTGCTTTTTTGCAGATTTGCACTACAGATCGTGTTCCATAGGAAACCATGTAAAATGGACTGTAGTGCAAATCTGCAAAATGCAAAAAGCACTAAAACTGCATAGGTGTGAAACCAGCCTTACAGAGGCACAACCCCACTTTTGATTGGCTCTGTGCTGAGGTTCTCTCCTGGTCGCCACAATACAGTAAGACATGCTTTCTGAAGGTAGCCAAGGTCCTGTACACCTCATCACTCTCCTCCCTGCCGGAGGAGTACGGCGATTTTAGCGATGTCTTTGACAAGGGTCAAGCCGGAAGTTTGCCTCCACACCGGTCATACGATTGCACAATTGACCTTCAACCTGGTGCCATACCCACTCATGGCCACGTTTACCCTTTGTCGGTCTTGGAGGATAAGGCCATGTGGCAGACGCACTTTCTCGAGGTTTTATCCGCAAATCCTTGTCTCCTGCTTTGCTTGTTTCTACTTTGTGAAGAAGAAACCTTGTATTTATTATAGGGGTCTAAATCGTTTCACGATTAAGAATGCCTATCTGATTCTGTTAATTACGGAGTTATTTGACCGCCTTAAGGAAGCAACGGTTTTCACGAAGCTTGATTTGAGAGGGGCATACAATCTCGTTAGGGTTAAGGAGGGTGACGAGTGGAAAATTGCGTTTAATACCAGAACAGGCCATTATGAGTACCTCGTAAGGCCTTTTGACCTTTTTTAACACCTCGGCATTTTTCCAGGAATTTATTAACGATGTCCTCCGAGATTTGTTGCAGTTATCTGTGGTGGTTTATCTTGACGATATCCTCATATTTTCCAAGTCCCTGGAGAGCCACCACACAGATGTCTGTCATGTGCTTCAGAAACTTAGAGAGAACAATCTCTATTGTAAATTGGAGAAGTGCGAATTCCATCGTGAACAGGTGAATTTCCTGGGTTATGTCAATTCCACTGCTGGTTTTTCGATGGACCCAGAGAAACTTTCAGCAGTCCTACAGTGGCCCCAACCCATGGGTTTACGTCCACTGCAGCATTTTCTTGGCTTTGCCAACTATTATCGGAAGTTTATTTGTAACTTCTCATCTCTGGTCAAGCCCCTGACTGATATGACCAGAAAGGAAGTTAACCCATAGAGTTGGTCTCCGGAGTCCATTAAGGCCTTTTAGAGTCTCAAGGCTGCCTTTGTTTCTACTCCTGTGTTGGCACATTCTGATCCTACCTTACCTTTTACCATTGAGGTTGATGCTTCTGAGACTGGAGTTGGTGCCCTTCTGTCTCAATGCCCTACCTCTGTGCTATGCATCCTTGTGGCTACTTTTCCAAGAAATTGTCACCTGCGGAATGCAATTATGAGATTGGTGACAGAGAGCTGTTAGCGATCTTTATAGCCCTGAAACCACTGTGCCGGTTCTCATTCTTACTAACCATAAAAATCTCACATTCTTGTCTGAGGCTAAATGCCTCGCTCCCAGAAGGGCGGGATGGGCTCTTTTCTTGTCTAGTTTCAACTACACTGTCTCATTCTTAATAAAAATGTAAGGGCCGATGCTTTGTCACGACAATTTTCCTCCACTTCCAAGATGGAGTCGGTTCCAGTTCCTGTGATTCCTCCTGATCATATTCTGGCTATGGTTTGCACCAGTCTCACTTCTCCTTTGGGTGACAAAATTCTTGCTGCTTAGGTCCATGCTCCTCCTGAGAAACCCTGTGACTGCTGCTTTGTCCCAGAGAGTCTCTTTATTGCCGTGCTCCAGACTTATCATTCTTCCAAGGCTGCTGGCCACCCTAGGAGGAATCAACTCTTTTGGACCATTTCCCAACAATTCTGGTGGCCTAGTCTATGTGCTGATATAACCGCCTTCATAGCTGCCTGTTTTCATGTGTGCTCAGAGTAAGACTCCTCAACACCTTCCAGTGGGCCTCCTACAACCCATACCCAATGGAGAAAGGATCTGGACCCACCTGTCTATGGATTTCATTGTGGAGTTACCCAACTCCCAGGGCAACACAGTTATTCTTATGATGGTTGACCATATCTCGAAAATGTCCTATTGTATTCCACTTAAGCAGTTGCCCACTTCTAAGGAACTGGCTTCCATTTTTGCTCGGGAGATCTTTCGCTTACATGGGCTACCTAAGGTAATTGTCTCAGTCAGGGGTAGTCAGTTTATGTCTCAGTACTGGGAACCTTTTGTGCACAGTTGGGAATTCAGCTTGCTTTCTCCTCTGCGTATCATACGCAGTCTAATGGGGACACAGAACGAGCCAATCAGTCCTTGGAGCAATTCCTATGTTGCTATATTTCTGACCATCATACCAACTGGTCAGACCTCTTACCATGGGCGGAGTTTGCTCACAATAGTGCCTTGAATTCTGCTTCACGATTGTCCCCATTTATGACGAATTATGGTTTCCAACCTTCCATGTTGCCTGACTCATTTGTTCTGCAGCCTATTCCTGCATTAGAGGAGCATCTCTGTGGTCTTCGTTCCACTTGGGCATACGTCCAGGAGGCTTTGCGACGTGCTAATGATAGGTACAGACTCCATGCTTACCGCAGATGCCTGCCTGCACCTTCCTACCAGGTTGGGGATAGGGTCTGGCTGTCATCTCGCAACCTCCAACTTCATGTTCCCTGTCTGAAGTTTGCACCTCGGTTTATTGGGCCTTTCCGTATTCTTCGCAGGAGTAACCCAGTGGCTTACGCATAAGACCTTCCTTCTAATATGCGCATCTCAAATGTATTTCATGTCTCCTTATTAAAACCATTGGTCTGCAACCGCTTTACCAGCTCAGTGCCTTGTCCTTACCCTGTACAGGTTGAGAACCATGGGGAGTATGAAATACAGTTGGCGCATACAGTACCTGGTGCATTGGAAGGGGGATGGGCTGGAGGAAAGCTCTTGGGTCTCATCTTAGGACGTGCATGCCCCTGCCCTCCTCCATGATTTCAATAGACTTTTCCCCTCAAGCGGGAGGGGGAAGGGTCATTGTGGAGGGGGTACTGTCAGGGCTGGGCTTAGCCCTTCCTCCCCTAAGCTGGCCTCTTAGCTGTCGGCTAATTTCCAGCTCCTATCTCTCCACAGTGACTCACCTGTTGATGATATCCTGCTCGTCAGTCCTGCCTACTTAAGCCGTCCAGCCCAGATGATCTCTGCCTTCACCTTGGTCACATCTCAAGAGACGCTCTCCTGTGTTCCTGTTAAAGACTTGCTTAGCTGACATTCCTTCTGGCTCCAGATACTGCTTGCTGTTCTACTACGCTCATCTCTGGCTCCCTGATGTTTTGACTTGCCTGACTATCCGTTATGGTTCCTGAACTGTGGCTATGTTTTGACAACCTTTACTCTGTTTACCTTTTTTATTATTATTAAACAAGTGTAATTTAACTGTACTTCTGTCTCAGTCTGATTTATGGTTTCTGGCACATGGGAGGAGGTGACGAGGGAGCTAGAGAGCAGGAGGTCTTGGGAGGAACCAAGAGAACGATTTTTGGTTGGTATTTTGAAACTAGGCTGGTGAAAGGCCCTGGACCCACCTGTCTATGGATTTCATTGTGGAGTTACCCAACTCCCAGGGCAACACAGTTATTCTTATGATGGTTGACCATATCTCGAAAATGTCCTATTGTATTCCACTTAAGCAGTTGCCCACTTCTAAGGAACTGGCTTCCATTTTTGCTCGGGAGATCTTTCGCTTACATGGGCTACCTAAGGTAATTGTCTCAGTCAGGGGTAGTCAGTTTATGTCTCAGTACTGGGAACCTTTTTTGCACAGTTGGGAATTCAGCTTGCTTTCTCCTCTGCGTATCATACGCAGTCTAATGGGGACACAGAACGAGCCAATCAGTCCTTGGAGCAATTCCTATGTTGCTATATTTCTGACCATCATACCAACTGGTCAGACCTCTTACCATGGGCGGAGTTTGCTCACAATAGTGCCTTGAATTCTGCTTCACGATTGTCCCCATTTATGACGAATTATGGTTTCCAACCTTCCATGTTGCCTGACTCATTTGTTCTGCAGCCTATTCCTGCATTAGAGGAGCATCTCTGTGGTCTTCGTTCCACTTGGGCATACGTCCAGGAGGCTTTGCGACGTGCTAATGATAGGTACAGACTCCATGCTTACCGCAGATGCCTGCCTGCACCTTCCTACCAGGTTGGGGATAGGGTCTGGCTGTCATCTCGCAACCTCCAACTTCATGTTCCCTGTCTGAAGTTTGCACCTCGGTTTATTGGGCCTTTCCGTATTCTTCGCAGGAGTAACCCAGTGGCTTACGCATAAGACCTTCCTTCTAATATGCGTATCTCAAATGTATTTCATGTCTCCTTATTAAAACCATTGGTCTGCAACCGCTTTACCAGCTCAGTGCCTTGTCCTTACCCTGTACAGGTTGAGAACCATGGGGAGTATGAAATACAGTTGGCGCATACAGTACCTGGTGCATTGGAAGGGGGATGGGCTGGAGGAAAGCTCTTGGGTCTCATCTTAGGACGTGCATGCCCCTGCCCTCCTCCATGATTTCAATAGACTTTTCCCCTCAAGCGGGAGGGGGAAGGGTCATTGTGGAGGGGGTACTGTCAGGGCTGGGCTTAGCCCTTCCTCCCCTAAGCTGGCCTCTTAGCTGTCGGCTAATTTCCAGCTCCTATCTCTCCACAGTGACTCACCTGTTGATGATATCCTGCTCGTCAGTCCTGCCTACTTAAGCCGTCCAGCCCAGATGATCTCTGCCTTCACCTTGGTCACATCTCAAGAGACGCTCTCCTGTGTTCCTGTTAAAGACTTGCTTAGCTGACATTCCTTCTGGCTCCAGATACTGCTTGCTGTTCTACTACGCTCATCTCTGGCTCCCTGATGTTTTGACTTGCCTGACTATCCGTTATGGTTCCTGAACTGTGGCTATGTTTTGACAACCTTTACTCTGTTTACCTTTTTTATTATTATTAAACAAGTGTAATTTAACTGTACTTCTGTCTCAGTCTGATTTATGGTTTCTGGCACATGGGAGGAGGTGACGAGGGAGCTAGAGAGCAGGAGGTCTTGGGAGGAACCAAGAGAACGATTTTTGGTTGGTATTTTGAAACTAGGCTGGTGATGTAGCTGGGAGCCGAGTTGTGTATGGCTTTGTAAGTTGTTGTTAGTATTTTGAATTTAATTAATTGAGTGAGCCGAAGCCAGTGGAGGTATTGACAGAGAGGAGTAGCAGACACAGAGTGATTGGTAAGGTGGACGAGTCTGGCAGCAGCATTCATGATGGACATAAGGGGGGATAGCCTTATGTAAAGGTAAGATACTACAAGAATTAAGAGACAGCAAATGTCACAACAGTGCAAAATTGGCCAACAGATGGAAAATTTTAAGTAGCATGGTCAGGACTAAAATTACCGAAGACAAAGACCACAGCCTGGAACTTTACAACAACAATAAAAATACTGCAGAAGATACAGTAGCTAAAGAGTTAAAGTGACCAGCAGTCGTATAGTTTTATTCAGGAATAAGGCCTAACTGGTGTATGCCTAACCTTTTTTAATCTATGGAAATAAGAGAGAGGGCCCTGTAAATTTGAGTGATATAACATTAGATGGTTTAGGTGTACATTGTTCTTACACTTTCTTTCTTTCAATAGGTAGATCCAAGAACAGATGGTCAGTAAGCAGGGAATGCTGCACTTAAAGAACCCCAGACTTTAAAAAAGCCCTATTAACACAAAATAAAAAATAGAAAAAGCCCTTAGCCCTCTTTCTTGCCCGGCTAATAGCCTGTAGCCTCTGTGGACCCTCTGTAACTCGCCCTTCCCCTTCAATTTCTTCTCTATGCTTCGCCTGTTAAAGCAATTGTAAACCTTCAATTATTTTTTCAATAAAATAACAAACATGTTATACTTACTTGCTCTATGCAATGGGTTTGCATAGAGCAGCCCCAATTCTCATCTTGTCAGGTCCTCTGCCGGAGCTTCTGGTTCCTCCTGCTGAGTGTCACTCATGTGGATTCACTCCCCATCTGGGCTGAATGCATCTATTTAGACATACAACCTAGCTTGGCCCCACCCCCTGCTCTCTGCTTACAGGTTTAGATGGACAGCAGCAAGAGCCATTGGTTCCTGCTGCTCCTCTCCTGCTGGAGACCCAGGAAATGTAACAAGAAAGACCAAAGGGTCTAAAAAAGAGATTTTTCAAAGAGGAACACACAGGTGTAGAAAGGATACAAAACGGAATGCTTTATTTCTAAATATGTAAAATACCATCCACAGTAACAATTAGATGATACTAATTACCCCCACCAATGATTGTAACAGCTAAGTGGAACAAGGACAGACACACCACTTACACACTTTTCATTCACGCTCGATCCCCGCAACGTAGCCGGCTACCTGTAATGATCTCACTTAATCTAGGTCAAAAATGATAATGGATGCAGTCACTGGCCCTAGAACAATGGGATAGTAATATAGCTCGAGAAGCAGTCTCTGTAAAAAAGATAATAGGTGATGGTAGACCTCCCATGTAGCGGCCAATGGATGTGATAGATGGTAAGTTAGCAGACAGCTCATAAATTATTGTGTTGAATGTCTAATAAATTGCAGAGAAGCCCATAAACTGAAAAGTCTGTAAAAAGTAACAGGTGCACCACATCAGAAAGAAAAGATGGATTTTGACAAGCATATACCTTCACTTAGCTCCTACAGAGGACTTGTCTCGGTGTATGGAAAAGTTCAGCTTGTCATACTTCTTTTTTGGCACTGCTTATAGTTGAATGAAAGACACCTCAAAAAAGGGGATCCCCAGATGATGCTAAGGTATGACATGCCTTCCTGGTAGTTCTATGACTACAGTAGATGCATAAATCCTGTTCCAGAGACCGCTAGTCAGGGCCGCCAAAAATGCTTCACTGAGCTATGCACACGCTGCTCTATCAATGCTACCCAGGGACAAGCCAAACGCTGAAGCCGTGCAGCGCTGGGAGCGGAGCTCATGTGAGGAGACTCTAAGCCGAAGCTTGACACTCGACGGCCGTGCAGGGCTTCCTGGATGGGATAAGGATTCAATCAGCAGGTGCTTCTTTCCCGGAAGTAATCAAATTGATACAGAGACATAGAGGGGCACATTGTCCCAGTAAAACACATCCATGCACCAACCAGAAGGGGGGAAAAAAACAGGCAAGCGGGAGTTGGAAGTAGCTTCCAAGTGGGTGCTGTGTATGTGGGGGTGTCTATCTCACACGTTTCAATTGTCAAGTGATTTTCTTCAGAACTAGAGATGCACTGGATCCTAAAAGGCTAAATACTGAAGTAATTGATCTAATTGGCTGCCTAAGGATCCAGTTAGACTGCCCACATGAAAAAAATAACCCTAAGAGCTAAATAAAACTGTGCATATACAATACCCGATACACCCAATAAACTAACACACACACCTTTAAGCGTAGGTAGCTTAGTAGAACCTAAATGAAGAGCAAGTAGTTATAGATGCCCACCTTAGAAAAACAATAAATAAATAATCAAAATAGAGCAGAAGAAAAAAAGCAGGTCTCATAAGGAGAAGATTGTAAATTCTAAAGAGGTTGTCCAATATAGCCGTATCTGCCAATATAGGTGGCCACTTTGAGTGCTTAAGTAATTCTTAATAACTAGGATTCTTGAAAAACTGAAAGATTACATTCATTATTCAAACCGGCAGATTGAGACAGTTTAAAAGATAGATCCACATTTTTTCTTTTTGGTACAAAATTCGATCAAAATCCCCCCTCCTCAGAGGGAGGTTCAGTCTGTAGATACCTTTAAAACTTAGACCAGATGGATCACCTCCATGTACTTTGAGAAAATGTAGGGGAAGTGGTCGTTCGTCATCTTTTTTGAGGATTCCTTGGACGTGCTCACCTATCCTGACCTTAAGCTGCCTTTTGGTTTTACCAATATAAATTTTTCCACAAGGGCATGTGACCATATAGATCACCCGCAGTGGAACACGCTTAATAAATTCTTTAATTTTAAATTCTTTTTGGCCTGCAGAGTCAGTGAACACATCAGTCCTCTCCACGTATCTACAGACTGAACATTTGCCACAAGCGAAACTGCCCCTCAGAGGGGGGAGATCAGTAAGCCAGTTTTTGCTGGGAGGCCTTATATATTCAGAGTGTGACAGAATGTCACCGAGATTCTGAGATCTACGTGCTGTCATCACTGGGCGGTCTCCAATGAATCTCCCCAAAATGGGGGCATCAGAAAGAATATTCCAATGTTTCGAGAGGACTTCTTTAACCTGATCCCACTGGGATCCAAACCTTGTTGTAATAAATCTTATGGGATTTTGGGGGCTCTGTTCTTGTTTGTTTTTAGGCAAATTGGTCAGGAGGTCCTCTCGTTTAGTATGTATGGCCCTGTATTTTGCCTTCCTAATGGAGTTATGTGAGTAGCCTCTTTCCCTAAAACGTGTATAGAGTTCAGAAGCCTCTTCTCGAAAGTCAGAATCTGAGGAACAGTTCCTTCTGATCCTCAGGAAATTGACCAGTGAGGATTCCCTGAATGAGGGCTTGGGGGTGATGGCTTGATGCCTCTAGGATGGTGTTAGCAGCTGTTTTTTTATGAAATGTCTTCGTCACAAGTCGTTCATCCTGGACACTAATTTGTAGGTCCAGAAATTAAATTATATTCAGATCCTGAATGTATGTCAAACGGAGATTTCTATCATTGGTGTTTATTTCCTGCATGAACATATCTAATTGCTGGGGGTACCCCCCCAAATCATGAAAATATCATCGATATACCTCAGCCACAACTTACTGTGGCTGAGGTACAGCGATGAGACATAAACCACCTCCTCCTCCCATAAGCCCAAATGGAGGCACACGAAGGAGGGGGCCCAAGGGGCTCCCATTGAGGTGCCCCTCCTCTGCTGGAAGTAAGAACCCAGGAATTGAAAACAGTTGTTAGTCAGCATAATTCAAGGAGTTCAAGAATGAACTCATTTTGGGCAGCAAGTAATGGATAACTCTTTTCCAAGAAGTAGCTGACCACGTGGACACCCCACTCATGGGGAGTCGACGTGTAGAGGGACTCCACATCGATCCCCACGCCCCCCCCAGGGCAGACCACCTCCCGAATGGCCCTAAATATATCCCTCGTGTCCCTAACAAAGGATGGCAGTTCATAAACAAAAGTTCCTTGATCAGTGCATCTGTGTATTTGCCTATCCTCTCCAGTGGTCCCTTGGTGGCAGAAACTATAGGTCTCCCTGGGGGATTAGTAAGGGATTTGTGCAACTTTGGAATAATGTAAAATATTGGTGTATTGAATTCCCGTACCGACAAGTAGCGGAGTTCTTTCTTAGAAATAAGATTAGTCTCAAACGCAAATGTCAGTTTTTCATTGAGGATCCGAACAATCCTAGGGAAAGGATTCTCGGTTAATTTGCTATATGTAGAAGTATCCAATAGTTGGCGCATTTCTTCCTCTTCATATTTCTGTCCTGACAAGAGTACAATATTGCCCCCCTTGTCACTACCTTTAATAAATATATTCAGTGCTTCCTGAAGTTCTTTTAACACACGCCTCTCCTTTCTAGTTAGATTGTCAAGGCCCTTCCAATCCTAATTTATTTTCCTAAGATCCTTTTGTACCTGATCAAGGAATAGTTTTATCCATTTATGTTTGGAGATCAGGGGCATTTTTAGGGATTTAATTAGAGTCGGAAATTTCTTGAAGTAGTGATATTAGGTTATTTTGCTTCCTGTTCCTCCTGATTTTCTATTTTATTACTACCTGGAGACCCAGGAGAGGAGCTGCTGCAGACATTGCTGGACCGGGATCTGGGCTCAGGTGAGTATTTAAGGGAGGTTGTGGGGTGAGCTGCATGTAAAAGGTTTTTTACCTTAAAGCAGAGAATGCATTAGGGTTTAACTGTACAACAACTTTACGTGGTTCCTCGGACATAATGTTAGTGTGGACTCTCACTGCCTAGCAGGCTTTACTATTTAATGTATACCATTAGTCATTAACCCTGCACTACTGTCTTAATTTTGGCTCACAATTTAGTATACCAGCTAGCATGCCTTCCCATGCCATCTGACTATTGTAAACGTCTTGATATGTGATTATCCTGTACTCTAAATCGTTATGTTATACTTCTTGTACTCTGAGAACAGCGTCTTACTTTGAATTAATAAAAATATTGAACAAGGCCCTAACAAACTACAAAATAAACCAATATACCCCAAATTTAAAGAAAACCCCATAATAGTACCCCCTTAAACAAGAGTTCAAATATACCCCCAAAATGATCCCCAAAATACCAACTTCATGAAACAACCGCCCATTTATTTTTAGGGAAGCTTTACACCAAAACATGAAAAAGAAGGTTCACTATAGATAGCACAGCAGACAAAAGTGAATTTGAAGCACCCACAAAAGATAATTAAGAACAAACCCCCCCCCCTATCATAAGGAAAACAAAACAAAAAGGATGGCCCAAGAGCTAGCAATAAGAATGAAAGTACAATTTCCTAACTGACTCTAATATCTCCCTTTGTAGTTTCAAAAGAAATGAATGGTTAACTTTCTAGCACTAAATAATGTTTCACTGAGAAGTGTAGCCATGGCCCTAGCCATGGTGTCTGGGAGTAAGCCCAATAGGCATGGTCTGGGGTCTAGTTGTATTGGCGAACCCATATGATCATGGAGGAACTTTTCAATCTGTATAGCCCAGTAATCTTGTATCATTGGGCATGACCAGATTAGATGGAAAAAGGAACATGGGGTGCCTAGGCATCTTGGGCAGTTTAGATTTTGATTCAGGGAAAATTTGGCTATTCTGGCAGGCGTAAGGTAAGATTTATGAATTATGTACAGTTGAGTCAGACGTTCAGATACTTTAGGTGAGGTTTTCTGTACATTTTCTAATATTCCTCCCCAGTCAGTGTCGTCTATTTGGCCTATATCTGCCTCCCATCTAATCCTCGCAGTGACTACTATTCTGGCAGTTGTTCTGTTGCGTAGCGTGGTATAAAGGGTAGATATAAGTTTTTCTGGGTTTGAACCTGTGATTACGTCTACCAATGGGAGCATTTGTGGATTAGGAAAGCCATTTACGAATTGGGTCTGAAGCGCGTGCTTCAGCTGCATGTAACTGAATTGCATGTGGGAGGAGGTCAAATTCTTCGCAGAGTGTTTGGAAGTGTCTTACTCCAAATAAAGTAATGATCTGGAAAAGGAACACTATCCCCTTGGCTGCCCACCTAGTAGCCCCGGGTAAGGACAACATTACCCCCAAAAGGGGATTGTGCCAGAGGGGTGTATGTGAGTGGAAAAAATCAGCACCAGTCATTTTGATCGCTTTCTCCCATACGCAACGATGCTGAAGCAGCAGTGAGTTTTGTACTTCTCTTGTCTTTTTCCTGCTCCCATTCCTAAATAGGACTTGTAACGGAGAGTGTATAGCGTTGTTTGGCCTCTTACATACTAATGTTTGATATCTAATTTTGTCAGTTTTGTGAATATGGTAGAAATGTGAGAGCTGTGCAGTAGGGATGAGCTTCGACTCGAACGTTGGCTGTTCGCAAGTTCCCTGAACAGCAAACAATTTGGGGTGTTTGTGGCAAATTCGAATGCCGCGGAACACCCTTTAAAAGTCTATGGGAAGAGTGCTAATTTTAAAGGCTTATATTTTTACCTGAAGGGTCTGGTATGGAATTTAGGGGGACCCCCACGTCATTTTTTTTTAAATTTTGGCCGGGGGTTCCCCTTAATATCCATACCAGACCTGAAGGGCCTGGTATGGAATTTAGGGGGACCCCCACATCATTTTTTTGTTTTTTGGGGTTCCCCTGTGGGGAATTCCCATGCCGTTTTTATCAATTAACTTCTATGTGTATTGTCGGACCGGCAATGCAATAGCGGCGAGTAGTTTTAAATGGCTTTTTTCCTTCCAAATGTCATTTTGCTGTCAGACTGTTCTAAACACGGGAAACATGCGCTCCTTTACAGACATACTATAGACAGCCCCCAGCTACGAAATTTAAAGGGATATTACACTTTTGATGTTTGACTTTAAGCATTATTAAAATCACTGCTCCTGAAAAAACGGCCGTTTTTAAAACTTTTTTTTGCATTGATCCATGTCCCCTGGGGCAGGACCCGGGTTCCCAAACACTTTTTATGACAATAACTTGCATATAAGCCTTTAAAATTAGCACTTTTGATTATTCATGTTCGTGTCCCATAGACTTTAACGGTGTTCGAACAAACTTTTTTCCTGTTCGCATGTTCTGGTGCGAACCGAACAGGGGGGTGTTCGGCTCATCCCTACTGTGCAGCTATATAGTAGGTGTATAAGTCTGGTATGGCCGCTCCTCCCAATGAGGTAGGGTTTTTAATCGTGTTCCAGGCCAGTTTGTGTCTGTTGGCCCCCCATATGAAGGAGTTGATAATCTGGTCCATCCTTTTAAAAAATTTTAGTGTGATTAGTACCGGGGAGTTCCAAAACATATACAGAAATTTTGGCAGGAGTATCATTTTAAATAAATTGATTCTTCCCATTACTCCTAAGGGAAGCCTTGCCCAGGATTGTGTGCGAGATTTTAAGTAGGGGAAAAGTGGTTCAATGTTGTTGGTTATATATTCAAGGGGATCTCTTGTAATTGTCACACCCAGGTATTTGATAGAGGCGACTCTTTGTAGCGGAAGGGAGGCCGCGTCAGAGGAGGGGGATGTGAGGTCAAGAGGAAGAATCTGTGATTTGGACCAATTCATGCTCAATCCCGAGTGTTTCCCAAATTCCCCAATGATCTCCAGGACTGTTTGGAGGGAAGGATCAGTGTCCTCTAAATATAGGAGCATATCGTCTGCGTATGAGCTCAGTTTTTCTGTCAGGGATCCCATGTTTAGCCCTCGTACATTTGGATTTAGCCTAAGGGAGATAGCAAGGGGTTCCACCACCAGGGCATATAGCAGAGGAGACAGCGGACACCCCTGACGGGTTCCCCGGCCCAGGGGAAAGGGGTCAGATGTGCACCCATTCACTACCACTCTAGCTGAGGGGGAGTAGTAGAGCAATTTTACCCATTTAATAAAGTTGGGTCCAAACCCAAATCCCCTCAGGCATTCCCACAAGTACCCCCATTCCACTGAATCGAAAGCTTTTGCGGCGTCTAACGCCACCACCGCCCTGTCTCCCGCATTCTCGTGATCCGCCTGAATGTTCATGTATAAACGCCGTAAGTTCATGGCTGTATTCTTGCCAGGCATGAACCCCGTCTGATCCGGATGGATTAAGGAAAGGATACTGAGATTGAGACGCATGGCCAATATTTTAGCTAGTATTTTAATGTCCGCTTGGAGGAGCGAGATTGGGCGATAGGATTCTAGGTGGTGGGGGTCTTTGCCTGGTTTAGGAATAACTATAATTACTGCCTGATGGAGGGATTCAGGAAGGGACCCAGACTCAAATATGTGATTGTAAAGTGCCAATAATTCAGGGATAAGTATTTCTGAGTAGGCTGCGTAAAAGTCAAGTGGTAAACCATCCCCACCAGGTGCTTTAGCTGGTGCGAGGGATGCTATGGCCAGTGCTACTTCGTCTGTCGTGAGGGGGGCCTCTAGGTCTGTAAGCTGGGATTCTGACAATTGGGGAAAGGGGATGTGTTGGAGAAAGACCCGGGTTTCTTGTTCGGTGACCCGCACCTTAGAGGAGTATAGATCAGCATAATATGTTTGAAATGCTTTTGCAACCAATGAAGGGTCTGAGTATGTGATATTGTTAGGGCCCGAAAGTGTGACCACTACTGGTGGGCTCGTGTCTTGTTGGGCCAGATATGCTAATAATTTACCCGCTCGTTCCCCTTGCTCAAAAACCCGCTGTCGCACAAAGAAAAGTTGTTGCTTAGCTTTTTCAAACTGCAACTGGTCTACGAGACGGGTTTGGAGTTTGAGTGCAGATGCTTTTTCCTGTGTAGGGTGATTTTGGAACTCCCTAGTAATCAAATCCAGTTTGTCATAGGCCTGCAGCAGAAGAGACTTGGAAGAAGTTTTGACTCTGTTTATTCGGGAAGATAAGATAGTGCGTGCATGGAGTTTGAATGCGTCCCATATCATGCCTATCAGGGCTGTGCCCCTATTAGTGTTAAAGTAAAATTGCCACTCCCTGTGAATGTCTTCTTGGTCTTTTAATGTTGCTAGCCAGAAGGGGTGCAGGTGCCAGGTTCGGGATCCTATGTTTGGGGCTAGTTGTAGTGTAGCCCAGCATGGGGCGTGATCGGAGAGAGATCTCGTATGGTATCCTGAATGAGTTAGTACGGGAATTAGGATGTCTGATATTAAGATGAGATCGATTCGGGACATGCTGGAGTATGAAGCTGAAAAGCAGGAGTATGCCATGGTGTTTGCATGCTTATGAATGAATGAATGAATGAATGATTTGTAAAGCGCTGCAAATGCGAACTGAATCGCCTCAAGGCGCTAGATGTATTCTCTGTAGTCAGCTTCTAGAAAAGGAAGGTCTTTAGTTTTTTTCTGAAGGCCTGGTGGTTTTCTTCCATGCAGATGTTGGTTGGAAGAGCATTCCATAGTCGAGGTCCTTGGACTGCGAATCTTCGTTCTCCCTTTGCTTTGTAGCGGTATTTGGGAATGATGAGGAGGTTTTGGTTAGCTGATCGAAGACTGCGATTCGGTGTGTAGTGTTTTATTTTTTCCCGGAGATATAGCGGAGCGTTTCCTTGTATGCATTTGTGGGTGAGGCAGAGGGTCTTGAATGTGATCCGATTCTTCACAGTTAGCCAATGTAGGCTCTTTAGGGATGGGAAGATGGATTCCCTGGGCTTTTTTCCTGTTAACAGTCTTGCCGCCGTGTTTTGGATGAATTGCAAGCGCGCAAGCTGATATTGTGGTAGTCCTACGTAGAGCGAATTTGCGTAGTCGAGTCGGGAATTGATGATTGTTCCCACAACTGCCGCTTTGTCCTCTTCTGGGATGAAGGGGATGAGTCTGCGTAGCAGCCGGAGGAGATGGTGGGATCCGCTCACCACTGATCCTATTTGTGCATCCATTGTCATTCCTGAGTCAAAGATGACTCCGAGACTCTTGGCTTTGGTGCTAGGAGAGATGGTCTGTCTGAGGATGGTGGGTGGTGTCCACAGAGTCTTTATTTTGGAATTTTTGTTGGCTTGCAGGAGAAGAAGTTCTGTTTTTAATCCGTTGAGTTTGAGGGAGCTAGTGGTCATCCAGTCATCTATTAAAGTGAGGCATTTCTGTAATTGCTGATGAAGGTCTTTTTGTCCGTTGATGCGAAGGTAGAGTTGGGTGTCGTCCGCATATGAGTGGAAGCAGAGGTCGGTTTTCCTGATGATATTGAGAAGTGGGCGGATGTAGATGTTAAACTGGTGACAAGGGTGAGCCCTGAGGGACTCCACAGGAGACTGCCCGAGTTTCTGAGGTGAATGTTCCTAGTTTCACTGTCTGGGAGTGATTCTCTAAGAAGGATGTAAACCATTTTAGGGCAGAATCTGTAGCTCCTGCAACTTCTGCGAGCCGGACAAGTAAAGTATTGTGGTCCACTGTATCGAATGCTGCGCTGAGGTCTAACAGTACCAGGAGACTCGGTTCTCCGTCATCTGCTGCTTCAAGGGCGTCGTCCCATATTTTGAGAAGTGCTGTTTCTGTGCCATGGCCTGGGCGGAAGCCTGATTGCAGAGGGTCCAGGAGTTGGTGAGTGTCCAGGAGGCGTTGTAGCTGCTGTACTACTGCTTTCTGTATAATCTTGGAGATGGTGTTGAGGCTTGTTATTGGTCTGCGGCAGTTAGGGTCCTTAGGGTCGAGATTGGGTTTCTTTAAGAGGGGTTTGATGATGCCTTGCTTGAGGGAGGTTGGCACAGTGCCTTCTTTGAATGATTGATTTATGAGATGTGTTAGGGTGGGGGCCAAGATGTCGGAACATTCTTTAAACAGTTTGGTGGGGATGATGTCGTTCAGTGACGTGCTGTCGCGAAGGCTTCCGATGATGTTTTTAGTCGTGTCCGTAGTGATTGGGGACAAAAAAAAATTCGGTGGTTGAGTGATGTTCGTGTCGATATCCTCTTTTTGCTTTGGTTGAGTGAGGTTGGTTGTCATTTTCTAATGAATTGCTTTCCGAATGTTGTCGATTTTGTCGATGAAGAAATCTGATAACTCATTGCAGAATTCTTGAGTATCGTTTTCCGGGGGCTCTAAGCAGGTCGGGTTCATTGACTGAGCAACTATTTTGAAAAGTTCCCGCGGGCAGTTTAAGGCGGATGAGATGTTGTCTGCGAATTTTTCTTTTTTGGCTTTGAAGATTGCCTTGTGGTATTTCACCGTGAGTGCTTTGTAGTTAGCATGGTTTTCCTTGGTGGGATTTCTTCTCCAAGCTCTCTCAGCTCTTCTACATTCTTGCTTGAGTAGGGTGAGAGTGCCATTAAACCAACTCGAGTTTTTCTTGCGGACGAGTGTTCTGCGTTTTGGCGCCACTGAGTCTGCTGTTTGTAGTAAAACATTGTTTAGGGAGTTGAGTGTTTGTTCCGTTGAGAGGTTTGAGTTTAGCAAAAGAATTTTGCTTGATAATGTAGTTTTGAAGAGTTCAGAGTGTAGTTTCTTCTGAGATCTATTCCAGTGTGTTGCTGTTGCCCATTTCTGTTTTTGGAGGATGGTGTTAGTGGTGATTTTAAATTTGATAGCATGGTGGTCCGTCCATGGTAGTGGAGTGTTGTCAAATACGTTGGTGTCCATGTTCTGTTTAAAGATGAGATCTAAAGTGTGTCCTGAACCGTGCGTGGGAGCATTTATCAGTTGTTGAAGGCCAAGTTCTTCCATTTGGTTGACGCAGGCGGTTGCAATAGAGTCTTGGGCAGAGTTTGCCCACAGGTTAAAATCCCCAAGCACCAGAAGGTTTTTGGTTTTCAAGGTGTGCATTGAGAAGAATTCAGTGAGCGGAGTAAGGAGATTGGTCTTTGGTCCTGGTGGTCTGTAGCATAGTAGTGTGTGAATGGTGTCTTGAGGTGTTGTTTGAAGATGCAGTGAGAGTGTTTCCATGAAAGGCACTGAGTTCTGTAAGTTTCTTTTGGTGAACCCCAGGTGCGATTTGAAAATCACTGCTAGGCCTCCTCCCTTTTTTCCTATTCTATGCTCGGATAGGATACTGTAGTTCTCGGGCACCAATTCCGTTAGGATGGTGTTGCAGTCGGAAGTTAGCCAGCTTTCTGTAATGAAGAGGCAGTCTATGTTGTTTTCGATGATGAAGTCGCGGATTTCCAGCCTGTGCTTGACTGCAGATCTGGTGTTGATCAGGGCGCATGCTAGTTGTTGCGGTTGGATCAGTGTCTCCCTGCCTTTGATGGTTGATTGTGGGTTGGTCCTTAGTAATTGTTCTTTTTTTAGTCTTTTTTGCGTGGTGGTCGGTACCGTTGCGGCAGTGTTTCTTAGCCTGTGGAGGGTGTCTGCTGTGTATTTGAAGTTGCACATGATGAGGAAGATGGCGTTGCTTGAAGGAAGGGTGTTCTGATGATGGTACTGATGTGGCGATGATACACTTGCAGGGGGATGGGGGGATCGGATGGCTGACCACTGCTTCTGGAGTGGTGTGGGTGATGGGCTGAGTGTTGGAGCGGAGGTACTGGAGGAGGTGAGGCTGCCTATCCCCCTCTCGTTGATCCAGAGGAAGGCATGTACCTCCATGTGTCAGTTAGTGAAAATTCTGCTAGTGTATGCCCAAATCTAGTTGTGTTGGGGTGGTGGATGTTCTGATGTAGTTGTAATCTGTCCTCGTGGGGGTTGAGGACCATATTGAAATCACCTAGCCAAATACATTGGATGTTAGGGTGTTGTGCCATATATAACAATCCCTCAGTGATTAAAGTGGACTTATATGGAGGGGGGATATAAAATGCCATTATTAAATACTGTAGTCCGTTTAGTGTGCAATGCAAAAAAATATATCTACCCTGTGGGTCGGTACATACCGAAATAATTGCAAATGGGGTAGTCTTGGCTATAAGGATCGAGATTCCTCGGGAATGCGGAGTGTGTGTGGCATGAAATGCCCAACCTATCCAGGGGCGCTTCAACGCGAGTTGAAGTTGACCTGTAGCATGTGTCTCCAGTAGAACTATGATATCCGCTCTATATGATTTAAGATTGTTGAATATCGCGGTGCGCTTAATTTTATCCCGGATCCCCCGGATGTTCCAGGAAAGAAATTTTATGTTAGCCATGCTGACTCAGTATCAGGTAATGAAAGGATAAGCGTAAACCTTTACGTGGGAATACATGCCACCGCACTCCGCATTGAAATAGGGATAATTCTGTCACATTTCCCGCAAGACAACAATTGTGTAGTACCGCATTGAAGCATGGTATACCATTAGACATGTTCCTTAACTTAACATTTCCCCCTACCCCCCTCCCTGCTCTCAGCCTCCCAAACTTGACTGGGACATGTGTCCCAAAACTAGTGCAGTTACAATATAATACCAGCATTTAGCAATCAAAATGGAGTAATGCACTTTTGAACATAACGCCACCGGCGGGAGCCTATTTGGCAGCACCGATGGCGACTTAACCAATACCCTTTGGGTGCGAACAAGTTCTGGAGATAAATCCAGCAACGGAGAATGTGTGACCTCTGCAACCTACAAACGTAGGTATGTCGCATAAACCTGAACCTATGCTCCGCTGTGGCAACAAGTCTTAGCATATAGGCACCATCAAGGTTGAAGTCCGTGGTTCTGTTGTGGCAGTAGAAGAATATGCCTGTCTCTGGTGGTTCAAGTGGGAGGAGAAGCGAATAGTTCCTTATTCAAAATTATGTGATGTCTCCAGTTGTGGTATGGCCGCTTTGAAACCCGCCTTCGGATACTGTCATACAGTCCGGGTGTGTGTGCTTCCAAGCACGCTGTAAGTTGGGGGATCGTAATGGCGGATTTCAAGATATGGCGTAATTTAACATAGGGGCCAAATAGTATGCGGGCCTAGGACCTTAGTCGTTACAGACACAAATCATGGCCATTCATGTATAGTTGTTGCATGTTCAGGCCATATGTAGTAAAAAGCAGTGAACATAGTGCACACGGGTAGAAAATTGTCTTAAGGAATTAAGAGCAGGCACTTAAAATATTAGCAGGACGAGAAGACGGTCAGGCTGGGCGATTCCTTGCAGCATCATGTTGATCTAACCAGACTGTATAGCTGTTTTCATCAAGATCAAAATATGGCCAGAACACAATGGCGGCCCGTGCATTAAGGGCGCACGGGCACCGCCCCTTCTCTCCTGCCATACTTCTATCACCTACAGATAGATTCATGCATTGCATGAATCTATCTATGGCCACCGCTTCCACCCCCTATTCAGGCGCCCTGACCATTTTCGGGCGCAGGGCGCCTGAAATACAGTGTCGGGGGTGGTTTTGAAGCACCCTTCACATCACCCCCCACCTGCCCCCCCCCCCCCCCCTGAAAAAAGTTCTGCGGACACCCATGGAACTGACCACTGTTTTCTCCTCCTTAATGTGGTCGGTTTTTTAATAGGAAAGCAGAGGGACTAGCAGGAACACCAGGGATTTCACATAAAGGAAGCAATACAAAGACAAAGAGAACTGGGCACTTTCTCATACAAGTACATGGTACAGCAGGCACATATCAGGTATATGAAGTGTTGAATTTATGTATGCTGTTGTTCTTAGTTTGTATAATGTAGCTTCATTGCACCTGAAGGACCTCTGCAAAATAATAATAATAATATCTGATTTTTAGGTTCCGGTATCTCGATGCTCAGATCCCTGTTTACCTGGCAGCAGAAAAATGTTTGGATCTTCAATTCATGAATGTTGCTATGAGTGTGTCCCATGTCCAGAAGGAGAGATCTCCAACATTTCTGGTAGAATTTGTACTTGTTAGTAAGCTGCTTTTGGACTATGTAGAAGTTGTCATTATAGTTAAAGTGTACAGTGCTCATACATACAATACTGTGCTACACTATTCATACCTGTTGACATTTTCCACATTTTGTCATGTTACAACCAAAAACGTAAATTTATTTTATTGGGATTTTATGTGATAGACCAACACAAAATCACACATAATTGTGAAGAAGAAGGAAAATGATAAATGCTTTTCAATTCTTCTTTGCAAAATAGCTGAAGCCCTGTCAGATTGGATGGAGAGT
Organism: Lithobates septentrionalis; assembly: GCA_037952835.1. Classification (NCBI taxonomy): domain Eukaryota; kingdom Metazoa; phylum Chordata; class Amphibia; order Anura; family Ranidae; genus Lithobates; species Lithobates septentrionalis. The sequence goes on from JBBDGP010000260.1 coordinate 3,716,359, forward strand.
GTCTGTGAAAGGCAATTTTCAAGTCTTGTCACTGATTCTCAATTGGATTTAGGTCTGAACTGTGACTGGGCCATTCTAACAAATGAATATGCTTTGATCTAAACCATTCCATTGTAGCTCTGGCTGTATGTATAGGGTTGATGTCCTGCTGGAAGGTGAACCTCCGCCCCAGTCTCAAGTCTTTTGCAGACTCTAATGCCGCGTACACACGGTCGTACTTTTCGTCTACAAAAGTCGGACAGCCTGTCGGACAGACTTCCGGCAGACTTTCGGTGGACTTGCCGCGGACTTGCGGCCTACTTTCTAACGACCGGACTTGCCTACACACGACCACACAAAAGTCGGTCGGATTCGTACGTGATGACGTACACCGGACTAAAATAAGGAAGTTCATAGCCAGTAGCCAATAGGTGCCCTAGCGTGGCTTTTTGTCCGTCGGACTAGCACACAGACGAGCGGATTTCGGGGTCCGTCGTAGGTACGAAGTAAAAGTTTTGAAGCATGTTTCAAATCTAAAGTACGTCGTATTTGAGGCTAAAAAAGTCGGTTGAAAGTCCGGAGAAGCCCACACACGATCGGATTACCAGCCAGCTTTAGTCCATCAGCGTCTGTTGGACTTTTGTAGACGAAAAGTACGACCGTGTGTACGCGGCATAAAGCTACTTTCACACACTTGATTTCAATGGGCAGGGGTGCTGTAGGAGCGGTGTATACATGCTACTACAGCGCCTCAAAGATGTGGTTTGCAGGACTTTTTTTGGCGTCCTGCCAGCGCACCGCTACAGTGAGAAAGCACTCAGGCTTTCACACTAGAGTGAGAGGAGAGGCTCTTTACAGGCGCTATGCAGGCGCTATTTTTAGCGCTATACTGCCTGTAAAGCACCTCAGTGTGAAAGCAGCCTAACGGGTTTTCTTCTAAGATTGCCCTGTATTTGGCTCCATCCATCTTCCCATCAACTCTGATCAACTTCCCTGTCCCTGCTGAAGAAAAGATTTCCCAAAACACGATGCTGCCACCATTATGTTTCATGGTGGGGCTGGTGTGTTCAGGGTGATGTGCAGTGTTAGTTTTCTGCCACACATAGGGGCTGATTTACGAAGCATTTGCGCCATGACTTGCGGTGCACACCGATGCGCAAATGACATTTTCGTATTTACAAAGCATTTGCGCTGGTAACGCAGAGCGATCCCCCATTTACTATTCTCTTCCCGGTGCATGGGAAGAGGTGATCTGTACGCCACTATAGACCTGGTGCACGTCATGTTTAACTTCAAATTTAAACAAGCTGGAAGTGCCAATATTATGGGGGTGATGTGGGGTGATGTGGGGAAGTGTTGTACTAACTGTGCAAGTCACAAATATGGGCAATATAGAACGAGAAAGCGACTTTCTCGGAACAAGCCGGCAGTGCCGGCAAATACATTTAAACTGCGGGAGGTGAATTTATGCACTGCGCATGCTCAAACGGCATTTGCGCTTGTTCAAATACCTTAGTTCAGTGCGCCGGCAAAATATTAGTAAATGTCAGGCAACGTAAAAGCATTTGCATAGGTTGAACGGGCGCACCTCTGTTTGGTTTTTTTTTTTTTTAATGCTGGTTCACTTCGTGCGGCTGTAATGAAATGTCAGTCTGGCAAAACACATACAAGTTCATTGATAAAAACAACATTAAAAAAGCAAACACAATTCAGGAAAAAAAATGCGTGGGGTTCCCCCGAAATTCCATACCAGGCCCTTCAGGTCTGGTATGGATATTAAGGGGAACCCCACGCCAAAAAAAAAAATGGCGTTGGGTTCCCAATAAAATCCATACCAGACCCTCAGGTCTGGTATGGATTTTAAGGGGAACCCCACACCAAAAAAAAAAAATGGCGCGGGGTCCCCCCAAAAATCCATACCAGACCCTTATCCAAGCACACAACCTGGCAGGCCGCAGGAAAAGAGGGGGGGATGATATAGCGCCCCCCTCCTGAACCATACCAGGCCACATGCCCTCAACATTGGGAGGGTGCTTTGGAGTAACCCCCAAAACACCTTGTCCCCATGTTGATGAGGACAAGGGCCTCATCCCCGCAACCCTGGCCGGTGGTTGTGGGGGTCTGCGGGCGGGGAGCTTATCGGAATCTGAAAGCCCCCTTTAACAAGGGGACCCCCACATTCTGGCCCTCCCCCCTGGCTTAGGGCCAGTTCCCACCATAGAAACGCAGTCCGGACGCGTTCCAGGTGCTTTTCTGCATGCACGTTTTTGATGCGTTCCAGTGCATTTTTGGTGCATTTTTGATGCAGTCCAGTGCTTTTTTTCCCCCCTCTTTTTTCTTAACCTCAAATAAGGACAAGTGCGTTCCAGTGCGTTTTTTATGTGTTTTACAGCTTTCCAGTACAGTCCAGTGCAGAAAAAATGCAGCATGTTTTACTTTTTTTTCTGGAACTGGAATGCACTGGAACGGCAAGCACTGGTGTGAACTATGCCATTGCAAACCATATAACTGAATTTCCATGCATTTTTGATGCATAATATATGCACTGGACTGCATTGGTGTGAACTGGCCCTTAAGCAATTTGGCATATTTAAAGGCATTTCTCCTTGTTTCCTTTTTGGGGTTGTCCAATTGGTGACATTGATATATGTCCCTTAGGGTGGGACCTGGGCCCCATACTCATTTTAAGGCCAATAAATAGAAGATAAGCCAGCCAAGTGGAGACTAGTAAAATTGCCAAGTCAGTTCCCTTAGACTGCAATTGTATTTGTTGTATAACTTTTGCACATGTTAGGCTCTTTAGTTGCCCCCCTGGACTGGGTATGTTTTGTCCCATCTGTAATTGTGGTGCATGCTGGATGATGTGCTTAATTTTGGACAGTGGGGGGCTTATTTTGTGCTAGCTGCATTTGGGTTGTTCTGGGCATGCTCAGGGACTTTGTTTTTTTTTTGGTGGTGCTTTTTGTGTGTGAACAGCACTTGGATGTTTCTGGGCATGCTCAGAGTGTGTTTTTTGGGTTAGTAATTTAAGGACATCCTTAACAGGTGTACCCACTTTGAAGTTCTGTCTCTACATTGGGTGAACTTGCATTTTGTGGGTTTCATGGGCTGTTCATGTGTTTTCAATTGCCTCATTAGCACACAAACCTATGTTATATAAAGCTTGCATATATCAATCTTTACTTTGCCCTGAAAAGAGCCAAGATTGTGGGGGGGTTGTCCGGCAAGAGAGTACATTTGGGTGTCCTTATTGAGTGTCTAACACATGTATTTTCTATTTGTATTTTGTTTGTTATGTTGTTGCAAAACAGATGTGTTTTTATGCAATTTATTTGTTACTTTGGTTTGCTTTTTTTTTGGGTGGTGGTTATTTTACTATTAAATTTTTTTTATGTTTGCAATTTTTGATTTAACTGTCTGTGCTGCCTTATTTTTAAAATTCTTTTTCAAGATGTTGTGCTTAATGTTGTTTTAATCCTTAATAGATGTCCATTTGTGGGTGCATTCCTTTTAACTCCTGTTAATTTACACTGCAAAAGGGTCAAACCTCAAACCTATTCTGTTAGTGTCTCAAATTAACATACATGTGTGTATTTTGCTTTCCTTGCTTCTTTTCCAAGTCCTGTGGTTTGTTTGTTTGTTTGTTTCAAATTATTTGTTTTATGTGTGTTCTTTTCATGCAACGGATTTCCCAACTGCAGCTTAACTAGGCTGATTGGCATGTCTTAGACAAATCCCTTTTTTCATTTTTTTTTTTTTTTTAAGTTTAGGTTACTTTCCTGGTGCCTTCATGGTAGCACATGCATGGATTGTGCATATGCTGCCATGGATAGTGACCAGGAAAGTAACATTTCAGAGTGGAGTGGTAAGTATTCAATTTCCTTTTTGAGCAGTGGTTTTCAGGCTCAGTACACAAGTACCCCCCCCCCCCCCCCCCAAAGGACATGTTTAGGAAATTTTATCTTATCTGAAATAGCTGTCCAAAATACAAAGCTATTGACTTTGATTTAAAGCACCTGTGCAAGATGAAGGAAAACCTGCAAACACATGACCTGTTGGGGGTTACTTGAGGACGTGGTTGAGAAGCACTGAGCTAAAATCAAGCTGAAGACAATCCTATTCTAATTGTGGACATTTGAGGGAAATCAATTTTTTTTTTTTTTTTTAGGTTGGGCTTTGTGTCCCTTTTTCTTAAAATTGGCTTCACTTCCTGTCACATAGCCAAACAGTAAGTGAGAGTAAAACCCTAATAATATTTTTCCTTGGGGACACACAGGTCAATCTAACTAGTGCCCCCATTATGCAAATTGCACTCTAGCACTTTGTGTACACCCTAAATTATTAGGTATTTTGGGGTTTATTAAAGGCAAATTATTTCTGTAATACAAGTGTAGTTGATGAAAATCAGAGGGGTAGCACTGGTGATTTTCTCATCCAATCATGTAGAGGCAAAGATGCTGTTTTTTCTTTTCCTTGCATGTCCCCTTCGGATCTCCAGCAACTGCACTTCTGAGTGCACTTGTAGTGCAAAGTGGATTTACCTTTTAGTAAATAAACCCCAAGATACATGGGATGCAGGCCCGGACTGGCCATAGGGCATACCGGGCATATGCCCGGTGGGCTGGGGCATCTGGGCCGCATGTCACATCCCTCCCCACTCTGCAGCTGTTTGACCGGCCCTGCTCATTCCTCTCTGGACAAGCTCCACGGCCGAATCCGCGGCCGACTCCGAGGAGACGGCCGCATTTCTTTTTGGCAGAGTCCCGGCCGGGCCTGCCGTCCCCATTATAAAGGCAGCGAGCGGGCTTGGCTGCTCCTTGTGCCAGCGCCGCTCACCACGGCCGGCTCCACGGCCACCTCCGCGGCCGTCCATCCAGCCTTCTATTGATCTTAGGAGCCTCCTAATAGGAGGAAATGAAGAGGGAGGTCATGTGACTGTGAAGGGGGAGGAGCTGGATCAGACCTTCTCTGCCTGGTGTCGTAAAAGGACCTGCTAGAAAGGTAAGTGTGACAAACACTATGCCAGCCTGACAATATATATTTTTTTTTTCTTTTGTATCTTGGCCAATAATATATATTTTTTTACCATGCCTGCCAGCCCAGTATGTTTTTTTTTTTGTATCTTGGCCAGTAATGTATTTTTTTTACCATGTCTGCCAGCCCAGTGTGTTTTTTTTTTTTGTATCTTGGCCAGTAATGTATTTTTTTTACCATGCCTGCCAGCCCAGTGTGTTTTTTTTTTTTTTTTTGTATCTTGGCCAGTAATGTATTTTTTTTACCATGCCTGCCAGCCCAGTGTGTTTTTTTTTTTTTTTTTTTGTATCTTGGCCAGTAATGTATTTTTTTTACCATGCCTGCCAGCCCAGTGTGTTTTTTTTTTTTGTAATGTATTTTTTTTACCATGCCTGCCAGCCCAGTGTTTTTTGGGGTTTTTTTTGTATCTTAGCTGATAATGTTTTTTTTCATGCCTACCCCTGCCAATGTTTTAAACTGATCTTAATAAAAAATAAAAGTGGTCAGTCTCTCTTACAGATCCCTTTCACACTGGGGCGGTGCGGGCGTTTATTGTAGTTATAGCGGCGCTTTGGCGCTGCTAGCAGGCGCTTTTGACCCCCCAGAAGGGGTTAAAAGCACCCGCTTAGCATTGCTTTCAAAGCGCTTTTAAGTCGCTTTGAAAGCGGTACCCTGGGCAGGGGCGGTGGAGGAGCGGTGTATACACTACTCCCGCACCGCCCCAAAGATGCTGCTTGCAGGACTTTTTTTCCCGTCCTGCAAGCGCACCGCTCCAGCATGAAAGCGCAGAAGAGGCAGTTTACAAGTGCTTTTTGTAGCGCAAAAACACCTGTAAAGCACCTCAGTATGAAAGGGGTCTTACACAATTTGAGTGATGCTAAACAAAGGTTGATGGACCCCTTCACACCTAGACCTCCCCGTGGTAGCGTTAAAGCACCGCTCGTTTTAGCGGCACTTTACCGGTGCTGCAGCGCCACTTTGCAGGTGGTAGCGTCCTGCAAGCGCACCGCCCCCAGTGTGAAAGCCCTCGGGCTTTCACACTGGGGAGGCTTGAGAGGCGCTTTTCAGGCACAATTTTTAGCGCTAAAATGCCTGAAAAGCACCTCAGTGTGAAAGGGGTCAAAGTGATGGGCCTGGCATCAGTCAAACATTGTGTGAGAGAGGAACAGTTCTTGTGCCCAAAAGGTCTCCTGCATTGAGCCCACGTTCACATTGGGCCGATATGGCATGCGATTTGACATGTCAAATCGCATGCCAAATCAGCGGGTATTTCCGGCAATAGTACCATCTGAATGAGTGCGACGCCGCACCAATTCCCAAAAGTAGTTCCTGTACTACTTTTGCCGACTTTGGGGGCGATTTCAATAGATATCTGTGCATGAACCTGCATAGATGTCTGTCAAATCACCCCCCGGAGTTGGACTGCATTGCCGGTTTAAAATCGTGCGAGTTCAGATTTCAAACCGGCAATGCAGTCCAACTTCCTGACACCTTTTGGGTATATATATAAAAAAAAATTTAAAATGGTTACTTAGTTTATCACCTCCTGTACTCTGGTCACTGGTCTTCTCCTGCACTAGATCCGCAGTCTCTGGTCATCTCATGTATTAGATCCGCAGTCTCTGGTCATCTCATGTATTAGATCCGCAGTCTCTGGTCATCTCATGTATTAGATCCGCAGTCTCTGGTCATCTCATGTATTAGATCCGCAGTCTCTGGTCATCTCATGTATTAGATCCGCAGTCTCTGGTCATCTCATGTATTAGATCCGCAGTCTCTGGTCATCTCATGTATTAGATCCGCAGTCTCTGGTTATCTCCTGTATTAGATCCGCAGTCTCTGGTCATCTCATGTACTATATCCGCAGTCTCTGGTCATCTCCTGTATTAGATTTGCAGTCTCTGGTCATCTCCTGTATTAGATCCGCAGTCTCTGGTCATCTCATGTACTTGATCCGCAGTCTTTGGTCATCTCATGTATTAGATCCGCAGTCCCTGGTCATCTCATGTATTAGATCCACAGTCTCTGGTCATCTCCTGTATTAGATTTGCAGTCTCTGGTCATCTCCTGTATTAGATTTGCAGTCTCTGGTCATCTCCTGTATTAGATTTGCAGTCTCTGGTCTTCTCCTGTATTAGATTCACAGTCTCTGGTCATCTCCTGTATTAGATTTGCAGTCTTTGGTCATCTCCTATATTAGATCCGCAGTCTCTGGTCATCTCCTGTATTAGATCCGCAGTCTCTGGTCATCTCATGTATTAGATCCGCAGTCTCTGGTCATCTCATGTATTAGATCCGCAGTCTCCGGTCATCTCATGTATTAGATCCGCAGTCTCTGGTCATCTCATGTATTAGATCCGCAGTCTCAGGTCATCTCATGTATTAGATCCGCAGTCTCCGGTCATCTCATGTATTAGATCCGCAGTCTCTGGTTATCTCCTGTATTAGATCCGCAGTCTCTGGTCATCTCATGTACTATATCCGCAGTCTCTGGTCATCTCCTGTATTAGATTTGCAGTCTCTGGTCATCTCCTGTATTAGATCCGCAGTCTCTGGTCATCTCATGTACTTGATCCGCAGTCTTTGGTCATCTCATGTATTAGATCCGCAGTCCCTGGTCATCTCATGTATTAGATCCGCAGTCTCTGGTCATCTCCTGTATTAGATTTGCAGTCTCTGGTCATCTCCTGTATTAGATTTGCAGTCTCTGGTCATCTCCTGTATTAGATTTGCAGTCTCTGGTCATCTCCTGTATTAGATTCACAGTCTCTGGTCATCTCCTGTATTAGATTTGCAGTCTTTGGTCATCTCCTATATTAGATCCGCAGTCTCTGGTCATCTCCTGTATTAGATCCGCAGTCTCTGGTCATCTCATGTATTAGATCCGCAGTCTCTGGTCATCTCATGTATTAGATCCGCAGTCTCCGGTCATCTCATGTATTAGATCCGCAGTCTCTGGTCATCTCATGTATTAGATCCGCAGTCTCAGGTCATCTCATGTATTAGATCCGCAGTCTCCGGTCATCTCATGTATTAGATCCGCAGTCTCTGGTTATCTCCTGTATTAGATCCGCAGTCTCTGGTCATCTCATGTACTATATCCGCAGTCTCTGGTCATCTCCTGTATTAGATTTGCAGTCTCTGGTCATCTCCTGTATTAGATCCGCAGTCTCTGGTCATCTTATGTACTTGATCCGCAGTCTTTGGTCATCTCATGTATTAGATCCGCAGTCTCTGGTCATCTCATGTATTAGATCCGCAGTCTCTGGTCATCTCCTGTATTAGATTTGCAGTCTCTGGTCATCTCCTGTATTAGATTTGCAGTCTCTGGTCATCTCCTCTATTAGATTCGCAGTCTCTTGTCATCTCCTGTATTAGATTCGCAGTCTCTGGTCATCTCCTGTATTAGATTTGCAGTCTCTGGTCATCTCCTGTATTAGATTCACAGTCTCTGGTCATCTCCTGTATTAGATTTGCAGTCTTTGGTCATCTCCTATATTAGATCCGCAGTCTCTGGTCATCTCCTGTATTAGATCCGCAGTCTCTGGTCATCTCATGTAGTACGTCTCGCAGTGAGCAGTAATGATGTGCAGTAACCTCTAGCAAAGAATGAGGAAGCAGAAATTATGTGTTGTAACCTTTAACAACCAGTCAGTGATCGGTAATAATATGCTGTATCCTCTGGCAACCAATTGCAGGTGCTGCCTGATCTGCTGCAGTAAACTGATTTTGAGTCTTACTGCTATTTGTTATCTGTCTAAGAGCGGTTGGGGGGCCCCCAAGAAAATGTTTGCCCAGGGCCCAATCAACATTGAAGACAACCCTGAATGTGACAGAGAGCTCCAGAGGGTGAGAACCGCAGCATAAAATATGTAATTAGATTGTATACATCATGCACCTGGCTCTCACCCACGGGTCTCTGTCTGCTGAAACCAAGTGGGAATCTATGAAGTGACACCGACCTCCCGGACTGGTTCTCCCTTTGGCCTCACCACAGAACATGATGACACCGCTTAGTGGTAGCTGCCTGTAAAAATCCGGTGGTGGAAGACAGAAAACAGAATCTGTTACGCGATGTGCATAGCCAGGTTCTGTTTTATACTTCTATAGTGAGTCTGGTGCGGGCCTCCAGGGAAGGAACTTACTTTGTTTGAGTAATGCTCCGCTGTAGTGGGTCACCTCTCGTGGCGCTCAATAGAGATGCCAGCGTTCAGAGAGGGGCAGTAGGCTGCTAGTCCTGGCAACCCTTTGGAGGAGGAATAAAGATGTATCAGGTAGGATATGCAATGTGCTTAGAATACACTATGAGTGCAGCCAGATACTGTCTTTATTCTTATTCTCTGGTGCTGTGCTGGTCTGCTGCCCTCCAATAAGCTGGCAGGGGGCTTGGTCCTCCTCTCACAGTAAGTTTGTGAGAATTATCTCTCCTGCCGACTGCCCAGAATTAGTGACACTTTTTTTTCTTTATGATTTTATATTTTACTTAGATGTCTCCAAAAAAGCAAAAAGGAGGAGCAGAAAAAATCAGAGAGAAGCATAAGAAGTCTTTGGAACTTGATGCTCAGAAATGTGCTAAAATTTCGGATATGTTCAGTCCTCATGCACAGAGTTCCAGTGATCCCATGGCAGGGCCCAGTAGAGAGGCAACAAACATAGAACAAATAACAATAGAAGGTGATTTAGTGGAATCTGTTGCTGAAACATCAGAATTATCCACTGAAGAACATAGAGAATTGGGGCACACTGAATTACCGAGTAAAACAGTTATTATGGATGTTTCAGAGTGTCAAACTGAAGACACAGATATATCATTTAATTATTTTGCTCGTCCAAATAAAAATGAGCTTGCTGTCTTTTTCAAATATCATCCACGGCAGGATATTCCAGATCCAGTGTTAAAAAAGGCTACAAAACGTAAAGATGGAACAAGTCGCAAATGGCTCACCTACTGCAATGAAAAAAAATCGATGTTTTGCTCTGTTTGTCTGGCTTTTTCAAAGTCTCAGGAAACTAATTCTTTTATTGAAGGAATGACAGATAAGCGTCATGTTCATCAAAGAATCGAAGAGCATGAGAAGAGTGTAATGCACAACTTGTGTGCCGAAGCCTTTTTTGTGAAATCCAGCAGTGCTGGAGTTGACGATCTACTTTTGTATAAGCAAATGTCTGTAAGGCGAGAACAAGTGAGAACCAGGCGGCAAGTACTACAGCGGGTTGTAGATGTAATAAAAGTTATAGGAAAGCAAGGTTTGAGTTATAGGGGAGATAAAGATGAGGCTGCCTATAATTTAGAGGACATAACGAAAGACCATGGAAATTTTTTAGAGCTCATTCTTCTCGTCAGCAAGTATGACATTTGTCTGAAAGATCATGTAAACAAATGTATTGAAAACAGCAAAAAACTGCAGTCTTCTGGAGGAAAAGGAAGAGGATCTTTGATAACCTTGCTCTCAAAAACGACTGTGAACAAAGTAATACATGCTATTCGGATGCTTATCCAGGAAAATATCACAAAAGAAGTAAGGGAAGCCGGGATGTTTTCAATTCAGATTGATACAACTCAAGACATCACTTCAAAAGATCAATGCTCCATAATTGTTCGCTATGTGACTGATTGTATCAATGAAAAGCTTCTTGCAGTTGTTGAATGTGAATCTTCAACAGGGCAAAACCTTTTTAAGTTGCTAATGGAAGTCTTAAAATCATGCAATCTTAATATTACTAATTGCATTGGCAATTCAACGGATGGAGCAGCAAATATGCAAGGCCAATACAATGGTTTCTCTTCCTGGCTGTCAACTGAATCACCAGGGCAAATTCACATCTGGTGCTATGCACACATTCTGAATTTAGTACTTGCAGATACAACAAAGGTGATAGTTGAAAGTGCATCACTATTCAGTTTGTTGAATGACATTGCTGTCTTTATTCGTGATTCTTATCAGCGCATGAATACCTGGGAACAAGTTAGCCAGGACCCTCACCATCGAAGAATTTCAGTAATTGGGGAAACGCGTTGGTGGTCAAAAGATGCTGCTCTAAGAAAAGTGTTTGGAGAATTTTCAAATCCTGATTCTGCGTTGTTTCCTAGTCTACTGTACACTTTGAGCAGAATCGAAGACAGCGTCTCATCGAAACCTGAGGTGCGTGTTAGAGCAAAATCTTATGCAGAATCCTTACTCAAGTATGAAACCATTCTTACAGCTCAAATTTTTCTGAGAATATTTGAATTGACAACACCATTGTCCAAATATCTACAAACAACTCAGATGGATATCTCAAAAGCTATTCAAATGGTACAGGGAACTTATGAAAAACTTAAAACAATTACACGAGATTTTGATTCCATACAAATGACTGCTGATAAGTTTGTTAAGTGGGCAAATGACAAGATTCAAGAAGAAGAAAGTTACCACCTAGAAGTACAGACCACTTTGCCTAAAAAAAGAATAAGAAAAAGAAAGCGAATGGCTGATGAGACTGTTGACGATGTAGCAGTTTCTGATGCTGTTTCAGCTTATAAAATCCGTGTGCACAATGTAATCTTGGATACGGTCACAGAGAGCATGAATCGCCGCTTTCTCTCCTGTGGGACCCTCTATGCCGACTTAGCTTGCTTGGAGCCAAACAGCTTTTCTGATATAAAAAAATCTGGACTTCAGGCACCAGCAATGGAAGAACTCAGCAAACGATTATTTAGATTTGATGAGGGAGCAACATCAGAAAATTTGCGTTCCCAACTGGCAAATTTTGCAATGCAGTGGGACAGGCTGAAATCATCACCTCTTGAAGAATTTAGTATTGTAGAAGATGTATCTATGGAAAACCAGGAAAGCAAATTAACAGAAACAGAGCTGGTCAACAAATCTTGCATGGCATGTAAGAACTGTGCCATTTGCTGCTATAAGATTCTGCAGCGCTATAATTTGTTAACTGATGCCTATAATGTCATTGGTTTAGCCTACAAATTTTTGCTTACACTATCTTTTACTCAAGTCGCCTGTGAAAGAAGTTTCTCCACATTGAAGTTTATTAAAACCCGTCTAAGAAGTTCTGTATCTCAAGAGCATTTGAGCTCTTTGATGCTGATGGCAATCGAAAAGGATATACTAATGAACCTTGATTCTGATGATGTCATTGACAAAGTTGCAGAAACCAGTGAACTTCTACGAAACTTGCTAAATCCTTAGTGCAGTTATTTTGTTCTGTGATTTTGAATATAAAAAAATATATGCCAAAAAATGTAATATATTTTGCTATTTGTTATTGTATTGAATCGTTCATTAAAGATGTTTCATTTTCATGTCTATCATTTATTATCATATATTTAGATAATTCCAAATAACTGACAAGTTACAGTGACCGAAGCAGGCTAAATATAACTAAAATACATCGAGAAACTGGTTGCCATTATTTGTAATTTGGTTTTTAAAAAAATGGGCTGCTCAGCTTAGAATGCCCGGGCCTATTTTTTGTCCCAGTCCGGGCCTGATGGGATGTACATGGCAAAAAGCTAGAGTGCAATTTCCCAAATGGGGAAACTATTTAGATGGACCTGTGTGTCCCCAAGGACATTCATTGGTAGGGTTTTACCCTCACTTCCTTTGGCTATGTGAGAGGAAGTGAATTTTGAATGAGAAATTGGCAAAATTTGGGAGGTGTCTTCACCCTATCAGGGGTGTAGACCTCCCCCAAAACTTCTAATCCCTCTGCAGTCTATCCCCAAGCAAAAATAAGAAAGGATTTTAATGAGTTTAACTTTGCAAAGACACATTCCTAAGTTCAATTGTGATGCATGTTAATGGCCCATTTAGACCTTTAATAGAAAGTCATCAGTTGCCTTTGACTCTAAACATTATTTTTTGGCCAGTCCTAGAAATCTGCATCTGTTTTTCTATTAACCACTTGGTGTCTGTGCTATAACCAAACAACAGGCACAGCGTGGACCTGAATTTCTGGGAGGCTGTCATAGGACGGGCTCTCCGTGTGCTCCCTGTAGGACTCACTGAGACTCGGGTGATCACAGGTCCGAGTAAGGGGCCCATCCCGGCCCCTTACCACACGATTAGCTGTCAGCCAATGACGGCTGATCACATGATGTAAACTAAAACTCGGTAATTGTTTATTTTTTCTCCTCACACTGAAAGCATGAGGATAAAAATAAAAGCTGATCACCGGCTTAGGTGCAAGGGACATTAGTCCCGAAGAGACAATTCTGCCTCATCTGTGCCCACCAGTACCACCTGCCAGTGCCACCTATCAATGCCCACCAGTGGTCCCAAGCAGTGCCGCCTCATCAGCGTACATCAATGAAGGAGACAAATTACCTGAAATGTGTGTGTCACTGGCGCAAAACTTGTCTTATCAATTAATATAAAAGTGATATTTGTGGCTGCTGCATCCAAAAGAATTCTTGAAAGAAAAAATAAAAAGTGCTATGTGTGTGGATGCGCTGCTTACATTTGTACTCTCTAACTTATCTAAGTGTATCCTATCTTTTAGACATAATCTTATTCACCATCCACCTATAAAAATTCATCACATTAAGCAACAACCATAAGCAAATTATGTAAATCATATAAAAGTCCGGTGACATATATCACTTAGTAATAAAGTCCCTTCATATATGCTTGTAAATCTTCCGTTAAGTTGCCGTGATCGGCGTGCTCTTATGTTTGATCAATTTAAAGTGACTTAGTGCTTCACCACCACCTGTGAGATTGGCCACTCACCAGATATTCCTATATCCAAGAATATACAAAATTATTTTTAAAAATCTGTATTTTATTTTTTTTTCGGAACAAAATAAAAAAAAACACAGAGGTGATCAAATACCACTAAAAGAATGCTGTATTTATGGGAACTTTAAAAAAAAAACATTTGGCTAAGTATAACTGCGCAATTGTCATTCAAAGTGCATCAGCGCTGAAAGCTGAAAATTGGTCTGCACAGCAGGGGAGTTTAAGTGCCCAGTAAGCAAGTGGTTAATTTCCATGCCAAATATGGATTTCTGTAATAAAGATGTGTGCCCGCTGTGTATACGGCATGTGCTTAAGCAAGTCGCACACATATGAACGGTACCCATTGTATATCATGGGGTACAACTTGTGATGCAACTTTTCAGTCCCAAGTGGCCTTAGGATCTCTTTCCACTACTGCGTGTTCTTGTGCGACTTGACACGTGAAGTCGCAGGACAAGTCAAAACACATGTATTTCAATGTTCCCCCGTTCTAATTGGTGCAACTACAAAAATAGGTCTTGCATTACTTTGTTCCAACTTCAGTGTGACTTTTTCTCAGATGTTTTGAATTAGTCGCATGACAGGGCATTAAGGCTCGGTTTCCACTATTGCAAGCCCAAAGTTGCATGTTTTTTGCCGTGAGTTTCCTGCAACTTTTTGACGAAACTTGAAGCAATGCCTGTGTATTTTTGAGGTCTATGGACCTCAAGTCGCATCAAAGTGGGACCAAAGTAGTGCAGGGACTACTTTGAAGTTGCTGCGACTTGAAGTCGCACACATATGAACAGTACTCATTGTAAATGGGGTAGAACTTGTGATGCAACTTTTCAGTCCCCAGTGGCATGACAAGTTGCAATAGTGAAAAACAAGCTGAAAAAGCACATTGTAAATCATGCAACTTTGGGGAGCATTAGGCTAAAGTGGTAATAGGAAGATGCACTGTAAAAATTACTTCAAATTGTAGAAAACCAAACAGGCTCTTGCACTGAATCTAAGTTATGGAAGATCTAACTGATTGGCCAGTGTATGGTGACCTTTAAAGATATGAAAACTTAAATTTCTGGTGTTTAAGCCTCATACACATGATGGGACTTTATACCACGTGTACGGAGCCCGCTCTGCTCAGCGGGGGATCGCTCAGTCGATCCCCGCTGGGCAGGCAGATGACAGGTCTGTCTCTGCACACTGTGCAGGGACAGACCTGTCAGAGTGCCGCTCTCCTCTATGGGGGATCGGATGATGACGGACCGTAGTGAGGGGGGCCTTAGGCCCCTTTCACACTGGGGCGGTGCGGGCGGCAGCGGTAAAACGGCGCTATTTTTCATGCTGCTTTACCGGCAGTATTTGGCCGCTAGAGGTTTTAACCCCCGCTAGCGGCCGAAAAGGGGTTAAGTCTGCACGCAAAACACCACTGCAGCGGCAATTTGCCGGTGGTATAGCCGCGCTGTCC
Source organism: Lithobates septentrionalis (assembly GCA_037952835.1). Taxonomy (NCBI): domain Eukaryota; kingdom Metazoa; phylum Chordata; class Amphibia; order Anura; family Ranidae; genus Lithobates; species Lithobates septentrionalis. Next base: position 3,731,542 of record JBBDGP010000260.1, read on the forward strand.
CATTGATTTCAATGGGCAGGAGCAGTTTATACACCGCTACAAAGATGCTGCTAGCAGGACTTTTTTTAGGCCCCTTTCACACTGGGGCGTTTTTAGGCGCTACAGCACTAAAAATAGCGCCTGAAAAACGCCCTAAAGAAGCGGCTCCATTCACTCCAGTGAGGGCTTTCACGCTGGAGCGGTGCGCTGGCAGGGCGTCACAAAAAGTCCAGCAGCTTTTTTGGAGCGGTGAACTCACTGCTCCTCCCCATTAAAATCAATGGGACAGCACTGTGATACCGCCGGCAAAATGCCGATCCAGCGGCATTTTGCGGGCAAATTTAACCCCTTTTTGGCTGCTAGCAGAGGGGTTAAAACCACCCTGTGGGGGGTTAAAACTGCCCCGCTAGCAGCCGAATAATGCCGCTAAAACGACAGTAAAGCGGCGCTAAAAAAAGTGCCACTTTACCGCAGACGCCCCCACCGCCCCAGTGTGAAAGGGGCCTTAGGCTCTATTCACACTAATGCGTTTTTTGCTGCATTTTGCATTTTTCAGAAATGCATGGGAATTTTTTAACATGGGTTCCTATGGAACATGTTCACATCAATGCATTTTTGTGCCTCTGCGTCTTTGAAAAGGGTCGGGGACTTTTTTTCCAGCAAAATGTAGCATTTTGCTTGTAATAGATTTCACTGGACCTGCATCCAAAACGCAAGTACCATGTTTTTACCGCGATTTGCGTTTTTTTTATTTCTTTTTTTTACGCTGTATATAGCTGGTTGCTAAGAAGGGGGCCGGGAAGCCGGCTGCCGAGTCCTTAACCACTTCCTGCCCGCCGTATGCAGAATGACATCCGGGAAGTGGTTCTGTTATCCTGAGTGGGTGTCATATGAAGTCCAGCAGGATAACATGCCGGCACGCGCCCACAGGGGCGCGCATCGCGGCGATCGCGGCATGTCAGTCTGACACCCCGCATCTCCGATCGTGATAAGAAGCCTCTGTCAGAGGTTTCTTACCACGTGATCAGCTGTGACCAATCACAGCTAATCATCACGAGAACCAGGAAGTGCCGGTAAACGGCATTCCTTGGTTCGCCCTGACAGGGAGAGCCGATCGGCGACTCTCCCTGTCAAAGGGGGGGTCTGTGCTGATAATTAGCACATTGATTATCAGCACAGCCCCCTCAGATGTGTCACAACACCTCAGATGTGCCCGCTCAGCTGTCAGTCAGTTCCCCAATTAAAAGACAGCTCACAGTGCCCATCAAAGTGCCAATCAGTGCCCATATCAGTGCTAATCAGTGCCCACCACAGTGCCCATCTCAGTGCCCAGCAGTAAAACCTGTCAGTACCTCAACATCAGTGCTGCCCACCAGTGCCACCTTTCAGTGCCAATCAGTACCGCCTATCTGCCCATCAGTGCCGCCTGTCAGTGTCCATCACAGCTGCCTGTCAGTGCCCATCACAGCCGCCAGTCAGTGCCCATCAGTGCCGCCAGTCAGTGCCCATCAGTGCCGCCTATCAGTGCCCATCAGTGCTGCATATTAGTGCCGCCTATTGGTGCCCATCAGTGCTGCTTATCATTGCCGCATATTAGTGCCCATCAATTCTACATATCAGTGCATCCTCATCAGTGCCCATCAGTGCCACCTTATCAGTGCCAACTCATCAGTGCCCATCAGTGCCACCTCATCAGTGCCCATCAGTGCCGCCTCATCAGTGCCACCTCATCAGTGCCTGACAGTGAAGGAGAAAACAAAATTTTATACCTGAAATGAAGAAAAACTTTTTTTTTTCCAAAATTTTGTTCTTTTTTAGTTTTAGCAAAAAAAAATAATGCAGAGTTGATCAAATACCACCAAAAGAAAGCTCTATTTGTGGAAACAAAATGATAAAAATGTTGTTTGAGTACAGTGTAGCATGACCGCGCAATTGTCATTCAAGGTGTGACAGCGCTGAAAGCTGAAAATTGCCCTGCACGGGAAGAGGCAAAAGTGTCTGATATTGAAGTGGTTAACAACCTATGAGTCATCAGCTGTCAGCCGACTTCCCGTTCAATGTAAAAAAAAAAATGTCAGCTAAAAAAAAAAAATTGGGAAAAAAAACAGCGTGGGGTCCCCCCAGGGTCTGGTATGGATTCGGAGGGGAGCCCCATGCCAAAATTGTAAAAAAAAATGGCGTGGGGGTCCCCACCCCCAGGGGCATGCCAGGCCCTTAGGTCTGGTATGGATTTTAAGGGGAACCCCTACGCTGAAAAATCGGCATGGGGTCCCCCCAAAATCCATACCAGACCCTTATCCGAGCACGCAGCCCGGCAGGTCAGGAAAGGGGGTGGGGACGAGCGAGCGCCTTCCCCCTGAACCATACCAGGCTGCATGCCCTCAACATGGGGGGATGGGTACTTTGAGGAAGGGGGCGCGCTGTGCCCCCCCAAAGCACCTTGTCCCCATGTTGATGAGGATAAGGGCCTCTTCCCGACAACCCTGGCCGTTGGCTGTCGGGGTCTGCGGGAGGGAGGCTTATCGGAATCCCCCTTTAATAAGGGGGCCCCCGGCCCCCCCACACTATGTGAAGGAGTATGGGGTACATGGTACCCCTACCCATTCACCTAGGGAAAAAGTGTCAATAAAAAAAACACACTGCACAGGTTTTTAAAGTAATTTATTAGACAGCTCCGGGGAGGGGGGTCTTCTTCCGGCTTTGGGGGTCTCTCCGGTTCTTCTCCGCTGTCTCCGGCCTTTTCTCCCGCTGTTCGACCTGTTTTCCGCGCTCTCCGGGTCTTCTGCTAGGCTCTTCCGCTCTCTTCTGCTCTTTTGCCACTCTTTTGCTATAGCGGAGGAGCCCGGTCGGCTGCCTTCTGCCTTCTTCCCTCTTCTCTTCTTCTCTTCTTCCGATGTTGACACGACGCTCTCTCCGGCTGGAATGCTCTCTGGGCTTATATAAGCGGTGACCCCGCCCCCTTATGCCGTCACAGTCCCTGGGCATGCTGGGACTGTGATGTTTTAGGGGGCGTGGTCACCGGGTGATGTTGACCACACCCCCTAAAACATCACAGTTCCAGCATGCCCAGGGACTGTGATGGTATAAGGGGGCGTGGTCACCGCCTATATAAGTCAGAGCGGAGTGCCCAGAGAGCATTCCAGCCAGAGAGAGCATCGTGTCAACATCAGAAGAAGAGAAGAGGGAAGAAGGCAGCAGACCGGGCTCTTCCGCTATAGCAAAAGAGCAGCAAAAGAGCAGAAGAGAGCGGAGGAGCCCGGCAGAAGACCCGGACCCGGACCCGGAGAACGCGAAGAACAGGTCGAACAACGGGAGAAAAGGCCGGAGACAGTGGAGAAGAACTGGAGAGACCCCCGAAGATGGGAGAAGACCCCGAAGTCGGAAGAAGACCCCCGAAGCCGGAAGAAGACCCCCCTCCCCGGAGCTGTCTAATAAATTACTTTAAAAACTTGTTTTTTTATTGACACTTTTTCCCTAGGTGAATGGGTAGGGGTACCACATACCCCATACTCGCTCACATAGGGTGGGGGGCCAGGATCTAGGGGCCCCCTTATTAAGGGGGCTCCCGGATTCCAATAAGCCCCCCACCCACAGACCCCGACAACCAACGGCCAGGGTTGTCGGGAAGAGGCCCTTGTCCTCATCAACATGGGGACAAGGTGCTTTGGGGTGGGGGGGTCGCAGCGCGCCCCCCTTCCCCAAAGCACCCATCCCCCATGTTGAGGGCATGCGGCCTGGTACATTTCAGGAGGGGGGCGCTCGCTCGTCCCCACCCCCTTTCCTGACCAGCCGGGCTGCGTGCTTGGATCGGGGTCTGGTATGGACTTTGGGGGGACCCCACGCCATTTTTTTGGCGTAGGGGGTTCCCCTTGAAATCCATATCAGACAGAAGGGCCTGGTATGCCGCTGGGGGGGAACCCACGCCGGTTTTTCTCACGCTGCTTTAATAGGAAGAGTATTTTTCCTATTGCAGCGAGCGCGAGATGTACCTCGCCGAGAACCAGCGTGATCCCAACCCGCTGGAAACATTCTCGCGTGCAGGTACTCCTGTGTCTGCGCTGGTTCACACGCTGGATTAAGGATTTATCCAGCGCACCAATTAACCACTTCAGCCCCGGAAGGATTTACCCCCTTCCTGACCAGAGCACTTTTTACAATTTGGCACTGCGTCGCTTTAACTGCTAATTGCGCGGTCATGCAATGCTGTACCCAAACGAAATTTGCGTCCTTTTCTTCCCACAAATAGAGCTTTCTTTTGATGGTATTTGATCACCTCTGCCGTTTTTATTTTTTGCGCTATAAACGGAAAAAGACCGAAAATTTTGAAAAAAAATGATATTTTCTACTTTTTGTTATAAAAAAAATCCAATAATATCAATTTTAGTCATACATTTAGGCCAAAATGTATTCGGCCACATGTCTTTGGTAAAAAAAAATGTCAATAAGTGTATATTTATTGGTTTGCGCAAAAGTTATAGCGTCTACAAGCTAGGGTACATTTTCTGTAATTTACACAGCTTTTAGTTTATGACTGCCTATGTCATTTCTTGAGGTGCTAAAATGGCAGGGCAGTACAACCCCCCCCAAATGACCCCATTTTGGAAAGTAGACATCCCAAGGAAATTGCTAAGAGGCATGTTGATTTCTTTTTGTCCCAAGTGATTGAATAATGACAAAAAAAAAATTACAAAAAGTTGCCACTAAATGATATATTGCTCACACAGACCATGGGCATATGTGTAATTGCACCCCAAAATACATTCAGCTGCTTCTCCTGAGTACGGGGATACCACATGTGTGGGACTTTTTGGGAGCCTAGCCGCGTACGGGGCCCCGAAAACCAATCACCGCCTTCAGGATTTTTAAGGGCGTAAATTTTTGATTTCACTCCTCACTACCTATCACAGTTTTGAAGGCCATAAAATGCCCAGATGGCACCCCCCCAAATGACCCCATTTTGGAAAGTAGAGACCCCAAGCTATTTGCTGAGAGGCATTTTGAGTCCATGGAATATTTTATATTTTGACACAAGTTGCGGGACAGTGACAATTTTTTTTTTCTTGCACAAAGTTGTCACTAAATAATATATTGCTCACACAGGCCATGGGCATATGTGGAATTGCACCCCAAAATACATTTAGCTGCTTCTCCTGAGTATGGGGATACCACATGTGTGGGACTTTTTGGGAGCCTAGCCGCGTACAGGGCTCCGAAATCCAATCTCTGCCTTCAGGATTTCTAAGGGTGTAAATTTTTGATTTCTCTCTTCACTGCCTATCACAGTTTAGGAGGCCATGGAATGCCCAGGTGGCACAAACCCCCCCAAATGACCCCATTTTGGAAAGTAGACAACCCAAGCTATTTGCTGAGAGGCATGGTGAGTACATGGTGAGAAAACTTTTTTTTTCTTTTTTCAATTTTCAAAACTTTGTGACAAAAAGTGAGGTTTGCAAAATACTCACTATACCTCTCAGCAAATAGCTTGGGGTGTCTACTTTTCAAAATAGGGTCATTTGGGGGGGTTGTGCCACCTGGGCATTCCATTGCCTCTGAAAATGTGATAGGCAGTGAAGAGTGAAATCAAAAATTTACGCCCTTAGAAAGCCTGAAGGCGGTGCTTGGTTTTCGGGGTACCGTACGTGGCTAGGCTCCCAAAAAGTCTCACACATGTGGTATCCCCGTACTCAGGAGAAACAACAGAATGTATTTTGGGGTGTAATTTCATATATTCCCATGGCATGTTTGAGCATTATATCATTTAGTGACAAGAATTGTCTCTTTCCCGCAACTTGTGTCACAATATAAAATATTCCATGGACTCAACATGCCTCTCAACAAATAGCTTGGGGTGTCTACTTTCCAAAATGGGGTCATTTGGGGGGGTTTTGAACTGTCCTGGCATTTTATGCACAACATTTAGAAGCTTATGTCACACATCATCCACTCTTCTAACCACTTGAAGACAAAACCCTTTCTGACACTTTTTGTTTACATGAAATTTTTTTTTTGCAAGAAAATGACTTTGAACCCCCAAACATTATATATATATTTATATATATATATTTTTTAAAGCAAATGCCCTACAGATTAAAATGGTGGGTGTTTCATTTTTTTTTTCCACACAGTATTTGCGCAGCGATTTTTCAAACGCATTTTTTTTGGGAAAAAACACACTTTTTTAAAATTTTAATGCACTAAAACACACTATATTGCCCAAATGTTTGATGAAATAAAAAAGATGATCTTAGGCCGAGTACATGGATACCAAACATGACATGCTTTAAAATTGCGCACAAACGTGCAGTGGCAACAAAATAAATACATTTTTAAAAGCCTTTAAAAGGCTTTACAGGTTACCACTTTAGATTTACAGAGCTACTGCTAAAATTACTGCCCTCGATCTGACCTTCGCGGTGATACCTCACATGCATGGTGCAATTACTGTTTACATTTGACGCCAAACCAACGCTTGCGTTCGCCTTAGCGCGAGAGCAGGGGGGGGACAGGGGTGCTTTTTTTTTTTCTTTATTATTTTTTGCTTTTTTATCTTATTTTTAAACTGTGCCTTTCATTTTTTTTTTTTATCATTTTTATTGTTATCTCAGGGAATGTAAATATCCCCTATGATAGCAATAGGTAGTGACAGGTACTCTTTTTTTTTTAAATTGGGGTCTATTAGACCTTAGATCTTTCCTCTGCCCTCAAAGCATCTGACCACACCAAGATCGGTGTGATAAAATGCTTTCCCAAATTCCCATTGGCGCTGTTTACATCCGGCGAAATCGAAGTCATGAAATGCTCGTAGCTTCCGGTTTCTTAGGCCATAGTGATGTTTGGAGCCACTCTGGTCTCTCTTCAGCTCTATGGTCAGTTGGCTGAATCACCGGCTGCATTCTCAGGTTCCCTGTTGAGATAGGAGAGGCAGAGAAAAACACGGAAGACGGTGGGGGGGGCATTCGCTCCCACTGCTTGTAAAAGCAGTCTAGAGGCTAATTAGCTGCTAGGATTGCTTTTACATGAAAGCCGACCGCTGGCTGAAAAGAATGATACCAAGATGATACCTAAACCTGCAGGCATCATTCTGGTATAACCACTCAAAGTCGTGAATGGCGTACCTGAAGACATATAAATGGTTAACAATAAAACACAGTAAACGGTAAAGTATAAAAAATTGCATACCTGAAAAGCAAACATGATAAAACATAATAACAATAAAATATTGCAGAATAGAATACAGTAAAAAAGAGCAGAACAATAGAGAGACAATAGAGAGAGAGAGAACAATAAAACAACAACTATTTTTTTTTTATTTTATATATTTTTTTTTTTTACACTTTTTTTTGTAACTAACTTTTATAACTGTAACCGGTTCCAGGTTCGGGTCTCTCAAAATGCGATGGCATCTTGGGAGACCCTGTGAAAGTGTGCCTAGTTTGTGTAATGCTGTACCCTACGCTAATACTTAACTAGTGCATGGTAGCGTTCAAAACATTCACCGATGCAAAAACCAGGATTGCCAGGACAGAAGGGACAATAATAGCGGGTGTCATGCCTATATCCGTGCTTGCTGCAGACACGACATCTTTTTTGGGGGGGTTTGTTGGGTAGGGGTACTCGGGAGGACATAAAGAAAATGCCTCTCATGCAGCCGACTGCATTTGGTTGGGGATGTGAATGGGGAAAGTACGGGCGCTGCAGAAGTGGTGGGTTCCCAATTAAGATTGACGAATGCAGCAGGAAGGGCATTATGGGCACGACGGGCCTGTGTTTGTCTTCTTGGTGGCAGCGGGACACTACTTGTGCTTGCCACCTCACCAGCTTGAACTGCACTTATGGGACTTGCCACGTCACCAAGTGTTACTGCAGTGCTGGTTTGACTACGACCGGGGTGTACTAGGCCGCTGGTGCTTGCCAGTTCACCAAAACGCTACCAAAAAAACTGTTAGCGACCACAGGGATCAGGCCTGACTCTGCGAACGCTGCAGTTATGTGTTTAGAGTTTTTTAAGTGACAGTGATCGATCGATACTGTACTTGGGTGGGCTGGGCTGGGCCGGGCAGAGGGGCAAAACGCAGGTGCTAGCAGGTATCTGGGCTGATCCCCCTAACACTGCATTTTTGGGAACCCTAAACTGCTGGGGATGCTAGTATGGATCTGATCGGATCAGCTATTGATCCGATCAGATACTATACCACTAAGGGAGGTGTACGGTGCATGCGTGGGTGTTAGCGGTACTGGCGCTAATCTGACGCTGCCTGAGGCGACGCATATCACCGCCGGGCAATCAGGGGGCTAAACCTTTATTCGGTAATAAACGGCGGGTTCCCTGACACTATAAAAAATAAACAAACTAACCAGCGTCACCCGTAACAGTTATACGGTGATCAGTGGTGAAAGGGTTAACTAGGGGCAATCAAGGGGTTAAAACATTTATTAGATAGTATATGGGGGTCCCTGTCGCTATAAAACGCTGACGGCGAACCTAAATATTTACCCCACTAACTAGTGTAACCAGAGACACTAATACAGCGATCAGAAAAATTATCGCTTAGTGACACTGGTGACGGGGGGTGATCAAGGGGTTAAAACTTTATTAGGGGGGGTTAGGGGGGTATCCTAGACCTAAAGGGGGCTAACACTAACTGCCCTACCACACTAACTGTCACAAACTGACACCAATGCAGTAATCTGAAAAAAAAAAACTGCTTGGTGTCAGTGTGACGGGGGGGGGGGTGATTTGGGGGTGATCAGGGGGGATCGGGGGTGTAATGTATGCCTGGCATGTTCTACTGTATGTGTGTGTGTTGTGCACTCACATTACAGTCTTCTCTCCTTGGCGCCGGAACGGAAAATGCCGAGCCGAGGAGAGATGACATCATTGTATATGTAAACAGTAAAAAAGGGAGGACAGACCATATTGGCCCCATAAAGAATGAGGAAGGACATCTGGTTACAAAGGATGGGGAGATGGCAAAGGTATTGAATTTATTCTTCTCCTCAGTCTTCACGAGTGAATCGGGGGGCTTCAGTAACCAAAACTGCAGTTTTTATCCTCATGACACAACACAGGAAGCACCTACATGGTTAACAGAGGACGGAATTAAAATTAGACTTGAGAAACTTAACATTAATAAATCACCGGGACCAGATGGCTTGCATCCGAGGGTACTTAGGGAACTCAGTCAGGTGATTGCCAGACCGTTGTTCCTCATTTTTACAGACAGTCTATTGACTGGAATGGTACCAGCTGATTGGAGAAAAGCCAATGTAGCACCAATATTTAAAAAGGGCCCAAAAAACATGCCTGGGAATTACAGACCAGTTAGCCTAACATCAATAGTATGTAAACTCTTGGAGGGGATGATAAGGGACTATATACAAGATTTTAGTAATAAGAATGATATCATTAGCAGTAATCAGCATGGATTCATGAAGAATCGTTCTTGCCAAACCAATCTATTAACCTTCTATGAGGAGGTGAGTTGCCATCTAGATAAAGGAAGGCCCGTAGACGTGGTGTATCTGGATTTTGCAAAAGCATTTGACACAGTTCCCCATAAACGTTTACTGTACAAAATAAGGTGCGTTGGCATGGACCATAGGGTGAGTACATGGATTGAAAACTGGCTACAAGGGCGTGTTCAGAGGGTGGTGATCAATGGGGAGTACTCAGAATGGTCAGGGGTGGGTAGTGGGGTTCCCCAGGGTTCTGTGCTGGGACCGATCCTATTTAATTTGTTCATAAACGACCTGGAGGATGGGATAAACAGTTCAATCTCTGTATTTGCAGACGATACTAAGCTAAGCAGGGCAATAACTTCTCCGTAGGATGTGGAAATCTTGCAAAAAGACCTGAACAAATTAACCTTTATTCGGTAATAAACGGCGGGTTCCCTGACACTATAAAAAATAAACAAACTAACCAGCGTCACCCGTAACATTTATACGGTGATCAGTGGTGAAAGGGTTAACTAGGGGCAATCAAGGGGTTAAAACATTTATTAGATAGTATATGGGGGTCCCTGTCCCTATAAAACGCTGACGGCGAACCTAAATATTTACCCCACTAACTAGTGTAACCAGTGACACTAATACAGCGATCAGAAAAATGATCGCTTAGTGACACTGGCGACGGGGGGTGATCAAGGGGTTAAAACTTTATTAGGGGGGGTTAGGGGGGTATCCTAGACCTAAAGGGGGCTAACACTAACTGCCCTACCACACTAACTGTCACAAACTGACACCAATGCAGTAATCAGAAAAAAAAAACTGCTTGGTGTCAGTGTGACGGGGGGGGGGGGGGGTGATTTGGGGGTGATCAGGGGGGATCGGGGCTCTTCTCAAGACCTCCTGCTTTCAAGCTCTCTCATCTCCTCCTCCCATGCTCGTCTCCAGGATTTCTCCAGAGCCTCTCCCATCCTCTGGAACTCGCTACCTCCAACTATCCGGCTATCCCCTACTCTTGCTACCTTCAGGCAATCCCTGAAAACTCATCTCTTCAGGAAAGCCTATCACGTCTCCAACTAATCTCCTACCACTTCCACCAGCTCATTCCCCACAGTTACAACCTTTTGTACCACCTGCCCCACCCTATTAGATTGTAAGCTCTTCTGAGCAGGGCCCTCTTAATCCTATTGTATTGTATTATAACTGTATTGTCTCCCTTTTATATTGTAAAGCGCTGCGTAAACTGTTGGTGCTATATAAATCCTGAATAATAATAATAATAATAATGTATGCCTGGCATGTTCTACTGTATGTGTGTGTGTTGTGCACTCACATTACAGTCTTCTCTCCTTGGCGCCGGAACGGAAAATGCCGAGCCGAGGAGAGATGACATCATTGTATATGTAAACAATAAAAAAGGGAGGACAGACCATATTGGCCCCATAAAGAATGAGGAAGGACATCTGGTTACAAAGGATGGGGAGATGGCAAAGGTATTGAATTTATTCTTCTCCTCAGTCTTCACGAGTGAATCGGGGGGCTTCAGTAACCAAAACTGCAGTGTTTATCCTCATGACACAACACAGGAAGCACCTACATGGTTAACAGAGGACGGAATTAAAATTAGACTTGAGAAACTTAACATTAATAAATCACCGGGACCAGATGGCTTGCATCCGAGGGTACTTAGGGAACTCAGTCAGGTGATTGCCAGACCGTTGTTCCTCATTTTTACAGACAGTCTATTGACTGGAATGGTACCAGCTGATTGGAGAAAAGCCAATGTAGCACCAATATTTAAAAAGGGCCCAAAAGACATGCCTGGGAATTACAGACCAGTTAGCCTAACATCAATAGTATGTAAACTCTTGGAGGGGATGATAAGGGACTATATACAAGATTTTAGTAATAAGAATGATATCATTAGCAGTAATCAGCATGGATTCATGAAGAATCGTTCTTGCCAAACCAATCTATTAACCTTCTATGAGGAGGTGAGTTGCCATCTAGATAAAGGAAGGCCCGTAGACGTGGTGTATCTGGATTTTGCAAAAGCATTTGACACAGTTCCCCATAAACGTTTACTGTACAAAATAAGGTGCGTTGGCATGGACCATAGGGTGAGTACATGGATTGAAAACTGGCTACAAGGGCGTGTTCAGAGGGTGGTGATCAATGGGGAGTACTCAGAATGGTCAGGGGTGGGTAGTGGGGTTCCCCAGGGTTCTGTGCTGGGACCGATCCTATTTAATTTGTTCATAAACGACCTGGAGGATGGGATAAACAGTTCAATCTCTGTATTTGCAGACGATACTAAGCTAAGCAGGGCAATAACTTCTCCGTAGGATGTGGAAATCTTGCAAAAAGACCTGAACAAATTAATGGGGTGGGCGACTACATGGCAAATGAGGTTCAATGTAGAAAAATGCAAAGTAATGCATTTGGGTGGCAAAAATATGAATGCAATCTATACACTGGGGGGAGAAACTCTGGGGGAATCTAGGATGGAAAAGGACCTGGGGGTCCTAGTAGATGATAGGCTCAGCAATGGCATGCAATGCCAAGCTGCTGCTAATAAAGCAAACAGAATATTGGCATGCATTAAAAGGGGGATCAACTCCAGAGATAAAACAATAATTCTCCCGCTCTACAAGACTCTGGTCCGGCCGCACCTGGAGTATGCTGTCCAGTTCTGGGCACCAGTCCTCAGGAGGGATGTACTGGAAATGGAGCGAGTACAAAGAAGGGCAACAAAGCTAATAAAGGGTCTGGAGGATCTTAATTATGAGGAAAGGTTGCGAGCACTGAACTTATTCTCTCTGGAGAAGAGACGCTTGAGAGGGGATATGATTTCAATTTACAAATACTGTACTGGTGACCCCACAATAGGGATAAAACTTTTTTCGCAGAAGAGAGTTTAATAAGACTCGTGGCCACTCATTGCAATTAGAAGAAAAGAGGTTTAACCTTAAACTACGTAGCAGGTTCTTTACTGTAAGAGCGGAAAGGATGTGGAATTCCCTTCCACAGGCGGTGGTCTCAGCGGGGAGCATTGATAGCTTCAAGAAACTATTAGATAATCACCTGAATGACCGCAACATACAGGGATATGTAATGTAATACTGACACATAATCACACACATAGGTTGGACTTGATGGACTTGCGTCTTTTTTCAACCTCACCTACTATGTAACTATGTAACTATTTCCTCCGCCTCTGTGTACAATACAGAGGCAGGGAAATGATCCCATTTGCTGGGAGCAATCGCGAGGGGGGGGCACGAATGGATGGCCTCCCCTCACCTCCGATCGCTGGGGAAGATTTGCCAACCGCTGCAGGCACCGGGGGGGTTCCGATCGGACCCCCCACCAGCGGGCAGGCAAAGACGTACCTGTAAGTCCTTTTGCCTGCCCGTGCCATTCTGCCGACGTACATTGTCGTGCAGCGGTCGGCAACTGGTTAAAGTCTGAACCAGTGCAGTGCATTCATCTTAGTAAATGACCCCCATAGTGTTTTGCTTTTAGGCCAAAAAGTTCAATATTGGTCTCATCTGACCAGAGCACCTTCTTCCACATGGACTGGGGAGGTGAAGGACCCATTAATACACTAGGGATCCTAGGACTCATGAGATCAGTGGCAGTGCTGGGGGGAGGCGAGGGTGTGATCAATGGCAATGCTGATTTTTTTACTAACTACTAATATAAAGAGGAATTTCAACACTGGTCACCAAAGTAATAGGGGTTTACACTCACCACTAATGTAATAGAAGCATTCACAGTAACCACCAATGTAATGAGAGGATTTACACTGACCACCAATGTAAGGGGGACATTCACACTGGCCACTAGTGTGAATGAAAGGATTCTACTCCAAGCACCAATGTAATGATAGGATTTACACTGACCACCAATGTAATTGAGACATTTAGCCTGCATGCACATTTGTGTGTGTTAGGAACACATGCAGAATCGCTTTCCTGACACCACAAAATCGCACTGCCCTTTAGCAGATACAAAGCAGTGCCATTAATTGTTAATTACACCCTCCCGCATCTGCTGACATGTGCCTTGGCACTGTGTGATTTTGAAAAAGGGTTTGGGACCTTCTTCCACATTTGTAGTACATAGAGCAGCCCATCAAAATGAATGGGCTGCCCTACACGTGACCTACATCTTTATCCACCCTGTCAGTACACCTTTGCATCCTAAAACCCCTGTTAACCTCTGCACCTCAAAAATCTCCAATCCCCCTCCCCTTTAACTCTACCTGCCTCCTCTGCTCATCTTTGCACCCACCTTCTTTACCTCTGTACATCCCCTCCTTGCTCACCTCTGCACCCCAAACTATAATTCCTTCTCTGCCTACCTCTGCACACCCCACACTACCCTCCCCCCCACACTAATTTGTTTACCTTTGCTGAACAGGCTGATGGTAGGCTTGATGACCACAGTTGTAGGTAGGACTTTCAAGCATGCCCCTTTACCTCCCCAGTGGGCAGTATTCAGTATAGGTGATGGTGGATATGACCTCGGGGGGGGGGCATGATATACATATGAATACTGCCTCTATTTCCATATGAATGTAGCCGCTATTTACATATGAATGCAACCACTATTTACATGTAAACACAGGGTCTGCAGGTGAGTCATCTGTACACAACAATAGGGCAGAGCTGGGCAGCATTAGTAACAGAACTTCAGACTGAGATATCAGGACACAGCACGGGACTAAAACCTCAAAGGATGAAGGAATTTAAACTGGGATCGTTGGCAAGTATGAGGCAGCTGCTTTGGGCCCCATAAAAATGACAGGGCCCAGGGCAGCTGCCCCTTTTGCCCTGCCTTAAAGACGGTCCTGCTCCTGCAGCAGGGCAGCTGCTCAGCACAGGACCCGAAAGCTAATGGAGATCACTGGAGTAGATGTGTCTAGACAGTATGCAGAACGAAAAAAATGTTTTGTTTTGTTTTGATTTGTTATTTACAAAGAACGTGTTTAGTTAAATGTGTTGTATTTGTTTAATTTGTTTTCGGAATTTGTTTTGTTTATTTGAATTCAAATTGATTAGAATTTTCTGAATTCGATGGAATTGAACCCAAATTTGGAAAATTCAAATTGATTCAAAATCCATTCAAATTGCATTCAAGTTCGAATCTTATTCCATTCAAACTCCATTGGAAACCACATTTATTCTATTTGAAATTCGTTTTTTGGAAGATGGTTACTGTATATCCTTTCTATTCCATTATATTCTAATGTTTTTTCTATTCCATTCTATTTTTTTTCCATTCTATTCTTTACTTCTTATTCGAATTCAAATTTATTCTATTTGAAATTCAAAATTTGGAAAACGGCTATGTTGTTATATTTATTCTATTCTATTTTATTCCTTTTTAGTCTATTCTCCACTTTTTTTTATTATATTATTTTATTTTCCTATCTACTCTTTTCTATTTTATACTATTCTATTCTTTTCTATTCAAATTCAAATTTATTCTATTTAATATCCGACATTTCAAAAAATGGTTCATATTATGGGAAATGGTTCTATTATATTCTATTCTATTGTTTTTTTCAATTTTATTCAATTCTTGTATTTTTTATTCTATTTTCTATTCTATTCTTTTTTTTTTTTTTCCTTTTTTTTGCCACTTTAGCAAAGTATTTTCAGGGGCTATGTTTTCAACTTTGCAGTTCAATCTCGTCCCTATAGATATTCACATCATTGTGGCTTTTTCCACGGCATTTATTAGCCGTTCACTCCTAGTTATACATATATCAAAAAGAGAACAACACAACCCCTTCAAGTTTTTTTGACCCAAGTGACCCACCTAGGCCAACCAAGGCCATCCCTCCCCCTTCCCCCTCCCACTTCCCCCCCATTCCCCCCCACTTTAACCCTCGTATATCGATTTCCTTCCCAGCTCCTACCCCTACTACCGTTTCTCCAGTCTAATCCGAACTCTGTGCTTCACTTTTACACTTATTGATGTAGCTCGTCTAGTTTGTCTATTTACAGTAAGGGCAACAATCTATATTCCCCACATCTCAGCCGCTCAAAGTGAATACCTAAAATTTACCCAGTCCTTCCATATCTCCTCGAAGATTTCCATCTCAGTCCCTTCACTGTACCTCAAGTATTCAAGTCGGAAAATTTCATGAATCTTGCTGAACCACTCCCGCACCGTAGGTCTCCTTTTGTCTTGCCAGTATCTGGGAATAAGACTTTTGGCAGCATTTAAGAAGTGAGGTAACAACGACTTCAAATATACCTTCGTGGGGATTTTACTACCATGGTGTGGACACACCCAAGGGTCAACGGGGATATCTATACTTAAAATCTCACTGATGATTCGCTTAATCTCCCCCCAGTATTCTGTAATTACCGGACACTGCCACCATATGTGCGCCGTTGTCCCAATTGCTCCGCAGCCTTTCCAACAAAGCTGCGACATTCCCTCCTGGATTCTGTGTGCTCTATCTGGGGTAATATACATCCTTGTAAGGATCTTATAATTCATCTCTGAGATCTTACAACTGACTGAGGTGACATTCACCCTTTTCAAAATCGACCCCACCTCCTGTCTACTAATCTTAATATCCAGCTCTTTCTCCCACTTCTCAATAAATCTCGGGCTCACCACGCCTCCCAGTTCGTTGAGGACTCTATAGATCTTAGAAATACCCCCCTCCCTTTTTTCTCAGCACATAATTTCTCCAAGGGGAGTAGGTTCTCCATCGACCTAATTGGCTGTGGGAGTGAGTCAACAAAATGTTTCAGCTGACCATACCGCCAAGAATCTATTACCAACCATTCGTTTTTAGCTTTTAGTTCTTGAAATGTGCACATCTTGCCCTGTTTCATGACGTCTTTTAATTGCAAATCCTCCTTCAAAATCTACCTCCCAAACAAATCTCCTTTCCCCGGTATAAAATAATCTGTGTCTTTTAATGGGATTAATGGTGAATTAAACTCCCAGTGCTCGTTTTTGTGCAAGTTATCCCAAATATTAAGTGTATGTTTTGTAATGTCCATTATTTCAGTGCTAAATTTTCTATATTGTCGTGGGATCCATACAATCTTACCCAAATCTACTTCACTCATTTTATTCTCTATTTTCACCCATTGTTGTTCTTTATTATTTTTTACCCAGTCTAGTAAACGTGTTAAAGCTATCGCAGTGTAATATTTTCTAATGTCAGGTGCCCCTCACCCCCCCTTCCTCTTATCCTTTGTTAATTGTGATAAATTGAATTTGGATTTTCTCCCTTTCCAAATAAACCTTAAAAACATGGTACGTAACTTATTGAAATAGATCTGAGGGATTGGGATTGGAAGCATTTGCATTTTATAAATGATTTTTGGCATAATTGTCATCTTGAATAAATTGATTCTTCCACCCCATGAGAGTTGGGTGCGTGAAATTCTGTTTAGTTTGATCTTAATTTCATTGAGAAGTGGCATAATATTTGCTTGGAATAATGACTCTTTAGCGGTAGTTATTTTAATACCTAAGTAGTTGAGCTCTTTTAACCCCCATTTATATGGGAAGGACGATTGATATGCCTTATCCGTCGTGTTGCCTTTTATGATATCTAACGTTTCTGACTTGGCCTGATTAACCCGGAAATTAGACAGTCTGCCATACTCTTTCAGGATCGCTAACAGATTCAGAAGAGAAGTCGATGGGCGGGTGATATAAAACAATACATCGTCCGCAAAGGCGGCTGGTTTATACTCTTCTTCACCTATTTTTGCCCTCCTAATATCCGGGCAGAGCCTTATCTTTGCCAGGAGGGGCTCCAAAGCGATCACAAACAGTAGTGGGGAGAGAGGACACCCCTGTATTGTGCCGTTATACATTTTAAATGGTTCAGAAAGAGTTCTATTTATCTTCACTTGTGCTGTGGGATGCGTATATAAAGCTTTTATCCAACTGAGCATTCTATCACCCAGACCAATCTCCTCTAAAGTGTCCCATATGACACTGTACCCTGTCAAAAGCTTTTTCAGCGTCAATTGGCTCCACTATCTTGAATCCTCTGGGCAACCAGTAGTGTTTTAATGGCATTATCCCTCCCCTCTCTGCCTGGTACATAACCCACCTAGTCAGGATGTATAATCTCGTTGATTATCCGTTTCATCCTATCAGCTAGGATTTTAGCGAATAGCTTCGTGTCGATGTTTAAGAGTGATATGGGCCTGTAGCTCGCGCATAACGTGTTATCTTTTCCTTCTTTCCATATTATGGCGATAATGGCCTCTAGTGCTTCTTTCCTCATCTCCCATTTCTCCCCAATACGATTCATGTAAGAACACATCCTGGGGATCAATAGGTCCTGAAATTTTTTTTTTTTTTTTTTTTTTTTTTTTTCCAATATTTTTATTCAAGATTTTACAAAAGATATAAAATTACAGTTTTACATGTTTTGTTTAAGGTGTAAAAACCAATAACAAGACGTTTATACAAAATGATCAATAAAAAAAGAAATAAAAGAAACAAAATGAAAGAGATAGGGAGGTTACACAACATATAATTCCATATGGTTATTAATTCCTTATTGTGTTTTATGCGTAGCTTAGGAGTCTCAGGAGGAGAATTCTCACTCCCCAGTTCCTCAACTTAGTGTAACCTGTAAATAATCCTCCAACAACAGCCCTAGGGCTTCGATCAACCCCTATACTCTTTGGGGCTTATTATATTTAGTAAAATAACAAGAAAGAAAAAGATAGGAAAGTGAGAAATAGAGGGTAGAAAGAGAAAGGGGAGGGAGAGGTGCGCTCCTGTCTTAAAGCGAAGGATTTCTAGGTATCCTATCGCATTATGTATTTGAAATATATTTTATCCAAGGGTCCCATATTCTTTCAAACATATGCATTTTGTCATTTAAGATAGCAGAAAGACGTTCATTAACCATAATCCATGACAGTTTGGATTTTATAAGATAAAAGGGGATCGTTGGAGACTTCCATGATTTAGCTATCGCTATTCTTGCTGCGACAAATACAAAATTTATGAGTTTTCGCATATGTTTCGATGCTCCGTCCACTGTGCGTCCCAGCAGTGCCTGCAAGGGTGATTTAATTAAGTTCACTTGGGTTAATGAATATATAAAGTTGTATGTACGGATCCAAAATCTACGCACTTTTGGGCAGGACCACCATGTATGTATCATGGTGCCTTCGCTGTTACATCCTCTAAAGCACTGCGGGGAGGCACCCGGAACAAAAGCTGCCACTTTCACTGGGACCATATACCATCTCACCAGAATTTTGTAGTTTGCCTCTATCAAAGAGGTATTAATATATGATTTGGAGGCTTGGAGAGACATTTTGTGCCATTCTTCAGCTGTTAGGCTGATACCTGTATCTTGTTCCCATTTTTCCATGTAAAACAATTTCTGAGAGGATGATGATAAAATACCATATATCAATGAAATGTGGCCCGAGTGTTTATCTATGGTTCTGCAGAAATTTTCCATTTGGGTGGATTTAGTTAAATCTGAACCACGGTTCAGTGTAGTCAAGAAGTGCGCTATCTGGGAATAGCGGTATATTTCTGTATTTGGTAGTTGGTACTTTTCCTGCAGAACCTGTTTTGACATAACCCCTCTGTGATCACATAGATCGGCTATCCGTAGCAATCCCTTGTTGGTCCACCATTTAAATTCGTGGGGACGGAGACCCGGGGCGAACATAGGATTATTTAGTAATGGGGCCAATGGAGTATGGGGAGATTTAAACTTATAGGTAGTTGCCAACCTATCCCACAGATCTAATGAAAAGGACAGTGTCGGACACATTATTGCCGGTCTGTCCTTCGGTTTCATCCACATTAGGTGGCTGATCTCCTTATTGGGAAATAAAGCTGTTTCCATTATCATCCAATGTGGGTTTGATTGACGGGTATGGAATCGTATTAGGTGAGATAATTGCGCTGCATGATAATATTTTATCAGGTCTGGTACTCCCAGTCCACCTTGTAATTTGGGGGTGTATAATGTTCGTCTATTCACCCTGGGTCTCCTGTTCCCCCAGATAAATTCCAGGAGTTTATTCTGGAACCTCGCTAGGTCTACTCTATCTATTGCTATGGGAAGAGTCCTGAACAAGTATAATACCTTCGGAAGAATTGTCATCTTTACTGAGTACAGTCGACCGAACCAGGATGGAGGGTTGTTTGACCACCTTTTGAGATCCTCTAATAGTTTTTTAAACAAGGGGGGGTAATTATTTTTGTATAATGTGGCTAGTGATGGGGTAAGGAAGATACCTAGATATGGAAGAGCTGTATCCTTCCACTGAAATGTATATGAATTTCGTAAGGCACGGATTATGTGCGTTGGTAACAGTACATTAAGGGCTTGGGATTTCGAATGATTCACTTTTAAGCCTGAGATTAACGTGAATTGTGTTAGTAAAATGTGCAAGGTGGGTAGTGTGGTGATCGGGGAGGAAAGGAGCAGCAGCAGGTCATCGGCAAACAACGCGCACTTATGTTCCCTGTCACCGCTCTTCACTCCCTGTATGTCTGGATGGGTTCGTATCTTTATAGCTAATGGTTCTAATGCTAGGATGAACAACAAGGGGGATAGTGGGCATCCCTGTCTGGTACCTCTATGTATGTCTATTGACTGAGACCTGAAACCTTTGACAACTAGGTGCGCTGTGGGAGTATGATAAATGTTTTCTAGTGTCTTCAGGAAATTCGGACCAAACCCATAGCGTTTCAGTATGAAAAATAAATAGTCCCATGACAGGGAGTCAAAGGCCTTGTGTAAGTCCAGGGAGACCAAAAGTGCTCCCCTCTGGCCCCCTCCATCCCACCCTGAGTTCAGAGCAGATATTATGTTAATAATTCTTCTAGTTTGGTCTGAGGCCTGGCGATTGGGGACGAATCCCACCTGGTCTGGGTGAATATATCTGGATATAAACGAATTCATTCGAGTGGCCAAAATTTTTGTCATTATCTTTAAGTCTAAATTAATTAGTGATATTGGGCGGTAATTTGCACAGTCTCTATGATCTTTATTTGGTTTGGGTATTATATGAATATAGGCGTTATTTTCGTGTGTTGGAAGTGGGTTTCCTTTTCTTATTTCATTAAAAAAAGAGCATAAATGGGGGACTAATATTTCAGAGTATTTTCTGTAGTAATGTCCAGAGAAACCATCGGGACCCGGTGCTTTGGAAGGGTTTATGTGTTTAATAGCTGCGGCCACTTCCCCTGCTGTGAGCTCCGCCTCCATTAGCTCTGTGTGGTCCCGTTCCAATGTGGGTAATGTGATTTCACTGAGGAATTCCTCTGCTTTGGTTTCCTGTAGTGGTGTAGGGGTATCATGGTCCTGAAATTTTTTATAATATAGGGTGGTCAGCCCATCAGGCCCAGGGCTTTTACCAGATGGGGTTTCCTGGAGGGCTTTCTTAATCTCTTGCTCTGTACTAGGGGCCTCTAGTATGGTTTTATCACTCTCAGTTATTTTGGGTAGCCTCGCTTCCTTTAGAAACTTTTTGGTTTTCTCACTTTTGCTTCCTTTGATCTCTTGTGCATTTTTTATATTAATAGCATACAGTTCTCCGTAAAATTCTTGGAAGATTTTCGCTATATCACATGTTCTATGTTTAATTTCCCCAGACTTTGTCCTAATTTTCTCAATATAATTAGTATTTTTCTTTTTTTTTAGAGCCCTTGCTAGTGATTTCCCCGGTTTATTGCCATTTAAATATCTGTCTTTTTTCACTAGATTAAAAGCCTTACGCGTTTCCTGCTCCATTAAGTCCCTCAACTCTTCTCTTCTCCTGTGAGGTCTAGCCAACACCTCCCCGTCTCCCGATATCTTGTGTTGTTGCTCCAACTCGTGAATATTTTTAAACAAAGCATTCTTCTCATTACCCTACTCTTTTTTTCTCTGCTCCTACCATCATTAGTATGCCCCTGATGTAAGCTTTGTGGGCCTACCAGATTGTGGCCTCAGTTGTCTCCCCAGGCATGTTTATTTTGAAGTACAGGTCTAGTTCTTCTTTAATCCTCTTTTCAACATCTTTGTCTTGGAGGAGCTCCTCATTCAATCTCCAGCCAGTACCCTGTATTTGGGGTGTCCCTATTTTCAATTGGAGGCTCACCGGGGCGTGGTCTGAAAATTTGATATTACCTATACCCGTATCGGAGACCGCCTCCAGTAGTCTATGTTCAACCAGGAAAAAATGAATTTGTGAATACGTCCTGTGCACGTGAGAGTGGAAAGTATAGTCTCTAAGATTATTGTGCTGTATCCTCCAAACATCCACGAGCTGGAGCTGGTGCAGCTTCTTTTTTAACTTATTCACCCAAACTCCGCCTGACCCCCGTGCACGGGACGTACTATCCTTCACTGGATCCAAACACAAGTTGAAGTCCCCAGCTATTATAGCCCCCCTTCTTAAATTCCTTGAACTTGGCCAAAACCCTCATTACATATTTGGTTGTGTTCCTGTTTGGACCATAAATGTTTGCCAGAGAACAGCTGATCCATTTATTTTACCTCTCAGAAAGATATATCGTCCTTCCGAGTCGGTCCTTCTCTCTTCCAACTCAAACCTTACCCCTCTGGCAAACCCAATGGCAACCCCTTTTGCTCCCTTAATCGGGGAGCCTCCATAGAACCATACTGGGAAATCTCTGGAATAAATTTTTTGGCAGTTACTTATACAAAGATGTGTCTCCTGGAGCATAGCAAACTCAGCTTTCAGGAATTTCAGCTCACCTAATATATTGGCTCGTTTTATGAGGGAGTTCAAGCCCCTTACATTATAAGATATAATATTTAACCTAGACATCTTTCCTTACTTTCGGATTGCTAAACCATATAGTGGGTAGGAGCCGTTGGCTCGGAAGCTCTTCCTATTCTTATTCTGGTACACCTCCCCCCTCCGCCACCCTGCCCACCCCAAGCCCCCACTGCCCTCACCCACCCAAACCCTCACCCTAACCCAAACCCCCCCAGCCCCCCTACCATCCCCCCCTGTCCCACTCGCCCGGGGTGGGCTAGCATCCCCCTAGCCCTGAATAGAAAAAAAAACGCAGCCCTCCTCCCACCACTTGACTGAACGGTTGACCCCTTCAAAGTTGGACTCGGATGTTGACACTCGGCGGAGCCCGATCACCCCCCCAGTTGTAGTTTTAGGGGGGAGGTGTCCACCACTGCCCGAGTCCCCCCGCCCCCCCGACGACCCCCGTCCCACCCGCACCCCGCCCCTGGCCGCTAGTCTGCGTACAGTAGTCTGGTTTCTTCTGCTTCAAATTTCACGTATTAATATTTCAATTATTGTCGTCTAGGTTGGTTTACTGGTTGCCACGTCTGCAATTCTTCTGCGTTTTCTCTGGTTGCCCGTTTTTTCCACCATCCCGGGATTTCTATTATTGGTATTTCAAAATGTTTACAAAATTTAGGCGTATCTTCTGGGAACCTTAAAGTTGCCGATTTTCCCTCTTTGCGTCCTATTAGGCACGCCGGGAAACCCCATGAATATTCAATATTGTGCGTCTTCAACTGATCTTGCAGGGGTTTTAAGGTTCTTCTCCTAGCTAGGGTCTCTGCCGCCAGATCAGGACAAATTTGGAGGGTGGTCTCTCCATATTTAGCAGGTTGGTTGGTTTTCAAGTATATCCTAATCTGTTCTTTATCCTGAAAATTGTGGAATCTAGAGATGACATCTCTTGGGACATCTCCTGTTATATCGGCGGGCTTCCTCACCCTGTGGATTCTTTCGAACTTGATTGTGTTGTTTGTTCCTGTTTTATTTATCATATGACCAAAAATACTATTCATTTTTTCTTGTAATTCATCGTTTTCCCCTCTTGTCTCCGGTAGACCTCTAATCCATAGATTTTTTCTTCGATTTCAATTTTCTTGGTCCTCGATTTTATATAGTAAATTTCTTTGGTCCCTTTGCATCTCGGCCATCTGTGCTTTAAGCATTTTTATCTCCTCTCCCTGTGTAGCTAGACTATCTTCTGTGACCTCCACCCTTTGCAGTAGATGATTCATACCTTCGTGCAGCGTTGCAATTTCGCCTTTTATCGACGCTTCCAATTTCGCGAACATTTCCGCCATTTCATCTTTTGTTGGTAGCTGTTTTTTTTTGTCGAGTATCCATTGTGGGTTCGTCTAGTGGCGTCTCACTTCCTCCTACTGCATTATCTGAGACTTCCAGTTGTTTCTTTAATCCGTTCTTCGGTGAGCTCTCAGTTACTTTGTTTTTGGCTCCTAACGATTTCCCCGGGCTTTCTTTAGCACCTTCATATATTTTTTTATAGTTTCTGGGCTGGCACTTACTCTAGGTGGATTGCCTGAAGCCCCTCACCCAGCTTTACCCTTCATTTCCCCCTATCTCCTAACTGTTGAGATGTCTGCAGCCCAGTTCGCTGCACAAAACAAGAGAAAAAAAACAAAAGAAAGAGGGGGGCGTAGAGGACGAGGCCCTCCCCGAATGTGTACATTCGTCGTTAAATTCACCTAGCACGCCGATGCGAGTTCTACTACCTTTCCTACTAGGCTATATTAGAAGCCACAGCTCGTCTTCAATCACGGCCATCCATGCATCTAATCATCTATTGGTTGTTATAAGGGGGGGGAGTCAGCCCCAATGATTAGTCTACCTATGTATATTATCCGCTACCCTCTCCTTCGTTTAGGCTGGCATAAGGTCTGTCTGTTATGTACACGGTACAGTCTTATTGGTCATACAGTTCAAAATCCCCAGCTGGGGGCACACAGATTACCCTCCTTTACAGCCTCCTCAGAATTAAACATAGGTGAAAAGGTATAGGTTGATGCGGTAAATTGTGCAGAGAAATTAATAAAACATGGGGTCCTTTCAGTTACAAGACAGTCCGCAATGTGTTTACAATCTCATTCTGATACGACTGTGGTCCCCGTTTACTTCACAGTGTGCTTGGGTTCTGTGTGCGGCATGTCCTTGTATCACATGTTACAACAAAGCTTTCCTGAGGGTGTTGTGCCTGTTATTCGAACTGTAGCAACCAGACTCACCCCAGACACGGCAACCACCTCGTCAGCGTATAGAAACTGACAACCATCAGTGAAACCAGATGTCTTTTACCTCTAAGCAATTCTCCAGCAGCATTCCAGGAATCCGGGGTAAGCGTTCGCTACGATCCCACTGCTCTCAGCTGTTATCTTCCTACTTACTGCCGCTCTACTCTCCTTTCTGCAGTGCTGCCGTGTGCTCATGTAAACCGTTCCTTGGCTCTCCAGTCTGGATGCCTAGGAATCGATCGTCTTCGTCAGCCAGGGGATCCGAGTGATAGGTCACATACAGGGGACCGCGGGGAGGTGGGGGGGGACTATGCAGCCTCATCCCCAATCGGCAACATGTCAGAAAGACTTGCGCAGCACGGACACAGGAAGAGCTTGGCGTCCGCTCTATCCCAGCACCCCCATCTGGCCCCTCCCTCCACCTGATTTGTGTTGGCCCCTATTCTTTTCTATTCTATTCAAATTTGAATTCACTCTATTCAAAATTCATTTTTTGGAGGAAACTATTATTTTATCTTCTATTCTATTATTTTCTATTCTATTATTTTCTATTCTATTCAAACTTGAATTTATTCTATTCAACGATCGTTTTTCGGAGGAACGTTATATTGTTTCTATTTTATTCTATTCTATTCTTTTTTTCTTTTCTAATCGATTTTTTTCTATTCTATTCTTTCCTCTCAAAGATGGTTATCTTCTTTCTATTTTATTATTTTTTTATTTAATTTTTTTATTGTATTCTATTCATTTCTTTTCTATTCTATTCTATTGTTTTATTTTATATTATATCCCTTTCTATTCTTTTTATTCTTTTTATTTTATGTTTTATTCTATTCTATTCCATTCTATTCTTTTATTTTCTATTCTATCCCTTTCTTTTCTTTATTTCTTTTGTTTAATTGAATTCAAATCGATTTGAATTTTCCAAATTCGATGAAATTGAACTCAATTCGACCAAATTTGGACAATTCTAATTGATTTGAATTACATTCAAATTGCATTCAAGTTCAAATCAAATTCCATTAAAATTCCTTTGGAAATTACATTTATTCTATTTGAAATTTGATGTTTGGAAGATGGTTACTGTGTATCCTTTCTATTCCATTATATTCTATTGTTTTTTTCTATTCTATTCTATTCTATTCTATTCTTTTATTTTCTATTATATTCTTTTCTTCTTATTCAAATTCAAATTTATTCTATTCAAAATTCAAAATTTGGAAACCTGTTATATTTATTCTATTCTATTTTTTCCCTTTATATTCTATTCTACTCTTTTATATCCTATTAGTTTATTTTCCTATCTATTATTTTCTATTTTATTCTATTCTTTTCTATTCTATTCAAATTCAAATTTATTCTATTTGAAAATTTAGTTTTGAAAAATGGTTCAAATTGTGGGAAATGGTTCTATTCTATTCTATTGTTTGTTTGTTTTTTAATTCTATTCAATTCTTTTATTTTACATAGTTACATTTCTATTCTATTATTTTCTATTCTATTATTTTCTATTCTATTCCAATTTTAATTCATTCTATTTGTTTTTTGGAGGATCGTTATTGTTTCCATTTTTTTCTATTCTTTTTTTCTATTCTAATCTATTCTTTTTTTCTATTCTATTCTTTTCTCTCAAATGTATTCTATTTGAAATTCAAATTTCAGAAGATGGTTATATTTCTTCTATTTTATTATTTTTTTATTAATTTTTTTTATTGTATTCTATTCCTTTATTTTCTATTCTATTCTATTCTTTTATTTTATATTATATCCCTTCCTATTCTTTTATTTTCAATTCTGTTCTGTTTTATTCTATTATATTCTATTCTTTCACTTTTTATTACATTTTTTTTTTCTATTCTATCATATTATTTTCTTTTCTATTCCTTTATCTTCTATGCTATTTTATTCTCTTTGGTAATTTGAATTTGATTCAAAAACTATACAAATTTGATTCAAAAACAATTCAAATTCAGTAGCCTGAATGCCATACCGAACACGGCGGCGGGCAAAAAAGCTACGGAAGATACAGCTTCCTCTTCCTTAATGGTAAAATTAATGGTCAGAAGATATCCCTGGCAAACATCTATGGGCCAAATAGAAATACCTATTGAAAAATAATAGGAATATTGGCAAAATTTGAAGAATTTAAGATGGGAAAAGCCATTATCGCAGGAGATTTCAATCTGTGTTTAGATCCTGGAAGGGACTGCTTGTCAAATGCATGGGGGATGGGAGGAGCGTGGGCAGGCAAACTTAAAAAGAAGCTGCAACAGTTGCAGCTGGTGGATGTATGGAGGACCCTGCATGCTGACACAAGGGACTACTCCTTCTATTCCCCCATGCATCTGACGTATTCGAGACTCGACTTTTTCCTGGTGGAACATAGGTTGGTAGAAGGGGTCATGGAGGCAGTCATCGGCAGCATGACGTTTTCTGATCATGCCCCGGTGAGTCTAAAAATAAAAATAGGGGGACCTCAAATACAGGCCTCAGGGTGGAGACTGAACGAAGATCTTTTACAAGATAAAGACATTTTAAAGAGAATTAAGGAAGAACTGGTGTGGTACTTGAAAATAAATTTGCCTGGGGAGGTAAACGAGACCATAGTCTGGGAAGCCCACAAAGCATATATTAGGGGCATATTCATGATGGTAGGTACGGAAAAATAAAAAAAAGAGATGTAAAAAAAAAAGGTCAGCCCTGTTTAAAGAAACCCAAGAATTAGAGCAATTACATAAAGTATCGGAAGGGAAGGAGACCTGGAAAAATTGCAAAAAGTGATGAGAAGAGTTGAGAGCTAATACAGAACAGGAAATGCGAAAAATCTATAACCTGGTTAAGAAAGATAGGTATATCAAGGGCAACAAACCAGGCAAACTCCTAGCCAGGGCCTTGAAAAAAAAGAAAGGGAGTAACTTCATAGAAAAAATCAAGTCCAAATCGGGTGGAATTAAACACAAAACGTGCGACATTGCGAAAGCATTTCATAATTTCTATGGTGAGTTGTATGCAATAAATGCAGACAACTCACTGGAGTCAAATAGACGTAAGCGAGAGGATAATAACATTTTTTTGAAAGAGGCAAAATTAACCAAAATTAAGGAAGATGAAAGAGCCATACTAGAAACCCCTATAACCGAACAGGAACTCAAGAAAGCCCTACAGGATACTCCAAATGAGAAAAGCCCAGGCCCTGATGGGCTGACTGTCCTTTACTACAAAAAGCTCCAGGAAACTTTGATCCCCATAATGTGTTCATATATGAACGGGATAGGAGAAAAGTGGAAGAGGAGGAAGGAGGCATTAGAAGCTAGTATCGCCATTATTAGGAAAGAAGGGAAAGTCAGCACGTTATGCTCC
The DNA here is from genome assembly GCA_037952835.1 of Lithobates septentrionalis. Taxonomy (NCBI): domain Eukaryota; kingdom Metazoa; phylum Chordata; class Amphibia; order Anura; family Ranidae; genus Lithobates; species Lithobates septentrionalis. The sequence goes on from JBBDGP010000260.1 coordinate 3,759,365, forward strand.
AGCTTTAGACCCATCTCCCTCCTGAACGTTGACACAAAGCTATTTGCAAAAGTCCTGGCTGATAGACTGAAAAAGATCATTAATGAGGTGGTCCGTTCGGACCAAGTGGGCTCCATGCCGGGCAGGGAATGGAGGGATAATGGCATTAAAACGGTAATGGTGTCCCAGATAATGAAGGACAGGGGAGCCCCAGGTCTACTACTGTCGATGGATGCTGAAAAAGCCTTCGACAGGGTAGACTGGGGCTTCATGTGGGACACTCTCGAGGAGATGGGTATAGGTAACAACATGCTTTGTAGGATAAAAGCTTTATATACATCCCTCACTGCAAGAGTCAAGGTGAACGGTACGTTCTCCGAACCTTTTAAACTGTATAATGGCACCAGGCAGGGGTGCCTACTCTCCCCGCTGCTCTTCGTGTTGACGATAGAACCCTTATTGACTAGGATTAGTCTCAGCCAGGACATTAGTGGGGTTAGAATTGGGAAAGAAGAGTACAAAATCGCCGCTTTTGCGGACGACGTCTTATTGTATGTCACCCGCCCGAGGATCTCCCTTCCGAACCTATTAGAGATCATTAAGAACTATGGTAGATTATCTAACTTCCGGGTAAACGCAACTAAGTCGGAAATACTGGAAATAGTAGGAGATAACGTGGGGGACAAGGCATATCAAAAGAGTCTCACATTTAGGTGGGGAATAAGTGAGCTCAGCTATCTAGGGGTTAAAATTACTCCAGGGAAGAAGACATTGTTCCAAGTCAATTACATGACACTTCTTAATGAGATCAGGTCTGATCTGAATAAAATCCCACGCAACCAACTTTCTTGGGGAGGTAGAATTAATTTACTTAAAATGTCAGTTCTCCCAAAAATCATATATAAAATCCAAATGCTTCCAATTAAAATTTCACAGAATTTTTTGAATAAGTTGCACACCTTGCTCACAACGTTTGTTTGGAGGGGTAAAAAACCACAAATTAAGTACGCACAATTAGTTAATGACAAGAAGAAAGGGGGGTGGGGGGGCACCAGATATTAAGAAATATTATGCAGCAATAGTTATTTCACGTATTATAGATTGGGTAAACAATAATACAGAAAAACAATGAGTGAGAATTGAGAAGGAAATGAGTGGAGTGGATCTGGGTAAAAATGTGTGGATACCACCACAGTTTAGAAAATTAAGTATGAAAACATTAGATATCACCAAACACACTTTAAAATTATGGGATAAAATACACGTTAAGGAGAAATGGGGGTATATCTCACGGTTAATTCCGCTAAAGGATACTGATTATTTTTTAACGGGGAGGGAAGATTTATTTGGGAGATGGATATTGAAGGAAGAGACCCAATTAAAAGACATTATGAGTAAGGGCAAGTTGTGTTCATACCAGGAGTTAAAAGCAAAGGATAAATGGTTCATTATGGACTCGTGGAAGTACAGGCAGTTGAAACATTTTGTTGATACACTCCCGCAACCAGTGAGGTCGATGGATGATCTTCGCCCCCTCGAAAAAGCGGTATTGGGGAAAAAAGGGAGAGGAGGAGTGTCTAGGATTTATAAACCATGATTAAAATGGGAGAAGTGGAGCGCCTGACATTCTTTCGGAATTGGGAGGAGGAATTAGGAAGCAGGATTAGCGATAGGGAGGTGGGGTTGGTCCTGGGAAGAGTGAACACCACATCATCAAATTATAGGGTATCTGAGATGAACTACAGAATCTTGACGAGAATGTACATAACCCCGGATAGAATACATAAAATACGGAAAGAAACATCGCCACTATGTTGGAGGGGTTGTAAGAACATCGGTACAATGGCACACATATGGTGGCAATGCCCAGAAAGGCAAATATACTGGGGGATGTTAGGAGAATCATATTTGAGATCACCGGTAGGAGAATTGCGGACGACCCTTGGGTATTCCTACACCATGGGAGCAACATGCCCACAAAGAGTTACTTGAAATCATTGTTGCCGCATCTTCTTAATGCGGCTAAAAGTATTATCCCTAGACACTAGTTGGATAGAAGAAGACCTACACTGCGGGAGTGGCTCAACAAAATAGAGAAAATTCACTGCCTGGAGTACCTGAGATATAGTGAAGGGACAGAAATGGAAGAGTATGTAGAGACGTGGAGAGATTGGGTAAAATATAAGATTTCGCTTCAAGCGGCCGAGGCGTGTTTAAAAAAAAAAAAAAAAGCTTCTGCAATGATTCTCAATGGTTAATGCAGTGAGACAGGCGTAAGGGCAATGTGAGGGCTTTCTGCCACTGTAGAACTGGAGGTGGATGGTCCAACAAAGATGACCAATATTGTGTGGAGGAAGATAGCAGGTCGGTAGCTGGCTTGGTGAGGAGTTTGTACACTAAAGAGATTCATTTGGTCTTGGATGCATCCAGGTTGTAGAACTTAATCAGGGGGAGCAGAACACAGTCCGAGATTGACCAGTGCAATTTTGACAGGCTGGATCTAATCCGCAAGTAGAGAAAGAATGTGTGTTTGGATAGACCAAACTGCTGTGTTAGATGTTCAAAGGTATGCCATCCTGATGGTGAGAAAAGCATAGCAAAACTGGTGATGCCGGCTTTTGTCCACTCCTAGAGGGGTAAGTCTGGGGAGATAAGGTGCAGCACTTCAATGGGTATTGTTGTTAGTGTGTCCACTGACTTCCCTCCAGTAAGTTGCAGTATTGAGGACCAGACTCTTATGGAGGACGTGATGGTATCGAGAGGGTACCGCTTAGGGTGAAGGTTAAGCCATAACACGGCCAGGAAGAGTTTAGGGTTCGTGAGTAGTATGGTGGCTTCAATTTGTTTCCAGGTTGTGTGATGGTTGTCTGACCACCAAGATTTCAGTTGGTCTAAAATAGTTGCTCGGTAATATGCTTGGATGTCTGGTGCACCCAAGCCTCCGTGTTGAACTGGGGTTACGTGTATGGCTTTTTTTACTCTAGGTCATTTTTGTTGACAGATGAAACCGTTAATGATCCCCTGGAGCTTCTTGGTCTGGTTTTGCGCTAGAGGTAGGGGTATTGTACGAAAAAAAATATAAGACATGGGGGAGTAAATACATTTTTGCCTGAGCCACTCTACCAGCCCAAGAGGCTGGAAACTTACTCAGTTCTTTTACTAGCCATGTGAGCTTGCCCACGAGATCTTCTAGGTTGGTTCTCAATAATATCTGGCTTGGGAATGTTAGATGGATTCCCAAATATGGGAGAAAGGAGTTGGGGGCCCAAGCAAATGGGGAGCTAGAGGTAATGGTTTTTACAGTCTGAGGATCTAGGCCGAGATTAAGCATTAGGGATTTACTATGATTCAACTTATACATAGATACGGAGCTGAACATTTCTAGGACTCGCTTGACTGCAGGTAGGGACAACAAAGGATTGGTTAGGGCAATAATCACGTCATCTGTGTATAGGCCAATTTTATGATCAACAGTCCAAATTTACGGAGCACTGCCTCCATGTATGGCCAATAAACCCTATCGAACGCCTTCTCTGCATCCAAAGATAGGAAGAGAGAAGGCGCTCGAATATGGATAGAGTAAAAAAAAAGTCTGGTTCCATCTGAGTACAAAATATTTTACAGTGCACACATACAAGAATGACATTTCCTGCAGGGCTAGTTAAAAACACCTGAACATATTATTATTATTATTATTATACAGTATTTATATAGCGCCAACAGTTTACGTAGCGCTTTACAACTTGAGGGTAGACAGTACAAATACAATACAATTTGATACAGTAGGAATCAGAGGGCCCTGCTCCTTAACTCAAAAAATACGGGGGTTTGGTCACACTATATGGTCATATAGTGCTAAGCCCACTTACTGCGACAAAGTACCCCGAATTAGTGGGTCCTACACTAGTAATAGAATGGAAGATCCTTTGTCTCAACCATGGGAGCTAAACTCCTCTATGTGGGAGAACTGAAGGGGATACATCCTAAACACTGGTGGCCACTAAATAAGAGGTAATGAGGAGGGGTGCTGGGGAGGGGTGCTCCAGTCCAAAAAACCTGGTCAGGGCCTATTACAATATACAAGAACATATTTGGGGAGCACACCATACAATGCGTTTAAATTCAAGATGGTGCTGCTATAAGACCTACAAACAGTACAAAATATTTTACAGCGCACACATACAAGAATGACATTTCCTGCAGGGCTAGTTAAAAACACCTGAACATAATCAGAAAATACGGGGGTTTGGTCACACTATATGGTCATATAGTGCTAAGCCCACTTACTGCGACAAAGTACCCCGAATTAGTGGGTCCTACACTAGTAATAGAATAGAATAGAATGGTTCCATCTGAGGCCTGTCTGCTGGACACAAATCCCACTTGATCAGGGTGAATAATCTGGGGGATGACAGTGGAGAGGCTTTGTGCAAGGAGTTTGGCATAAAGTTTTGTATCTGTATTAAGAAGTGAGATCAGATGGTAGTTGGCGTGGTTGTCTGGAGCCTTTCCCGCTTTGGGAATTGTGACCACTAAGGCATCGAGGGATTCCTTAGGGATTATGCCTGTGGCAGCAAATTGGTTGTACATGTCACATAAATGGGGACTAAGGGTTGGGTGAAGCATTTATAGTACTCATTGGGCAGTCCATCAGATCCTGGTGCCTTATGTAGTGGTAAGTTTTTTATCAATTTTGGATTTCATCATTTGAGAAAGGAGCTGCTAAGAGGTAAAGTTGTTCTGAAGAAATAGGGGGGAGGGAGATAGAGGATAGAAATTTTGCTATGTCAGTTTGGGAAGGAGCAGATTGGGGGTCTGTTTCTGTAAGATTGTAAAGTTTTGCGTAAAAATTGCCAAATTCATTGGCAATATCTAGCGGATTAGTCAAACGCTGTCCTTGAGAACCAGTGAGAAAGGCAATTCTTTTGCTGGAAAATTGCTTTTTAAATTGTCTGGCCATAAATGCCCCTGGTTTTTTGGCTGATGAGTAGGTGTGTAATCGTAGTCTCTTGATGTAATAGTCAAAATTTTTGCTAAGGTGATCACTGAGCTGGAGTCTAAGATTTTTAAGTTCTGTGGAGATAGTACTAGAGGGGGATCTCTTGTTCGTGAGTTCAAGAGATCAAATTTGTTTTAGGAGGGACTCAGTAATATGGGAGTGTTGTTTTTTAGCTTGGGCCCCAAGTTTTATGAAAAGACCTCGTAGACAAGCCTTATGAGCATTCCAAACAATAGCATGGTTAGTTACAGAATTTATATTTTCTTGGAAAAAATTATCGATCTCGGACTGTACTGTATCTGAGACTCAAAGGTGGGATTATTAAGGAGGGAGGTGTTCATTCTCCAAACCGTATGTCTGGTGGTTTGTGAAGGGGATGCTAGCTTGATCGTGACTGGAGCATGATCAGACCACAATATGGTTCCTATATGGGAAGCGGTGATAGACTGTAGTAGATGCTTATCTGTTATAAACAGGTAAATTCGGTAGTAAGATTGGTGCGGTGGGGAGAAGTAGGTGTAGTCTCTCTCCACATCGTGCATGCACCTCCAAGAGTCATATAAATCCTCTCGTTTAAGAATAGTGGATAACGCTGAGGGCCTACATCTTGAAGGATTGGAAGTATCTAGCGTAGGGTCGATTACTTCATTGAAGTCTCCACAAATTATCAAGGGTGAGGATCTAAAAGGAGTCAATTTGGCAAAGAGATTGGAATAGAATTTTTTTGGGCTGTGTTGGGGGCATAAATGTTGACTAAATTGAGAGGACGGTTATCAAACGTGGCTGATAGGATTAAGAATCTGCCATCCTCGTCACTTTCACAATGGTGTAGTTTGAAATCTACTGCCGCATTAATGGCAATCATTACGCCTATCTTTTTTTTAGAGGCATTCGCAGAGAAGCAGTGGGGATATTTTTTGTGAGTACATTGGGGTTGTTTAAGATTAGAAAAGTGTGTCTCTTGAACACAGATTACGTCTGCACGCTGTTGTAATGCTTCCTTCCATAGAAGGTTGCGTTTAAATGGTGAGTTCAGGCCTTTTACATTGAGGGAGGTGATCGAGAGCATCATGACAGCAGGGCAATTATGAGGGCCTGGGCAGAGGTAGAGAGACTTCACCTACCGTTGATAGTTGGGAGATACACAGACAGATAAATCAATGCCGTATGTGCTACAGGTAGATGATAAAAAACTGATCAGTTACTAAAATACAAACAAACTGAAGCTCTGAAAAAGAAATAAAACAGTTGCTGGATAAACTATATTGAGATCAAACGTCAAAGAAACGTGTGCTTAGCACAACTTTAAACCTGAGGGGTGGTGAGAAAAAAGGGTAATGCCGCGTACACACGAGCGGACATTACGGCGGACTTTGCCCGGCGGACTGGATTTCGTCGGACAATTCGATGTGTGTGGGCTCCAGCGGACTTTGTTTTCTCAAAAGTTGGACGGAATTAGATTTAAAACTTGTTTTAAATTTATCCGTTGAAATCGAGTCCGGTCGAAAAGTCCGCCGTCTGTATGCTAGTTCGACGGACAAAAAGCCACGCTAGGGCAGCTATTGGCTACTGGCTATGAACTTCCTTGTTTTAGTCCGGTCGTACGTCATCACGTACCAATTCGACGGACTTTGGTGGATTGTGTGTAGGCAAGTCCGTTCATTCACAAAGTCCGTCGGAAAGTACGTCGAAAAGTCCGCCAGGCAAAGTCTGCCGTAAAGTCCGCTCGTGTGTACGAGGCATAAGGCGTTTCGCCCAGGCTGGGGATAAGTAAAGCTGGGGACCTGGGCTTAGACCAAGGTCATATTTTGTTGGACGCTTTAGTCGCCACATTTTTGGAATCGGATGGCTTGTAGGAGGTAATAGCTTGTTCCGCTTCTCTAGGAGCGATGAGGAGGAGACCCCAGTTGGTGAGCTTCTTGTAGCTATCCTTTGGAGTGAGAACAGGAACAATCTTTTGTTGGTGAGTAACCAGCAGCTTCGTAGGGAAGCCCCATCTATACATTATTTTTTTCTGTTGAAGGGGCGAAAGCTCTGCGCATTTCCATTGTGACAGGAGACAGATCAGTGAACAGCCTAATATTAGCGTAAGGGGTAGGGATGAGCTTTGTGTTCGAGTCGAACCCATGTTCGACTCGAACATCGGCTGTTCGGTCGTTCGTCGAATAGCGAACGATATGGGCCGTTCGTGATGATTGGCCAAGCATGCACTATGACCCGCATGCTTGGCCAATCACAGCGCCGTCGGTAGAGAGAGCTGTAATTAGCCAAAGCCAGGGTGGCTTTGGCCAATTATAGCTCAGGGGGTTTAGAACATGCCCCACACTATATAAGGCCGCCTGCACGGCGGCCCTGAGTAGTGTGTTCAGGCATGCTTAGAGAGAGAGAGAGACAGTGTCATTTAATTTGCGTTAGCTAGATTAGGCAGGACAGTCAGTGAGTTAGCTGCACTTACAGTGTATTGTGTATATATATGCATCCCAGGTGTTGTATATATATATAAATATACACTGGATTCAGTTTAGCTAGAACCGTTCCTGTTATCTTCCTACTGACAGGCAGGCTTGTCTTGTTACAGTATTTACAGCTACCTGAAGAAAATTGCTGGTGTTCTTTTGATCCTATTAGTACCACAGTCAGGCAGCTAGACTATTTACAGTTAGTGCAGTGCATCCTCCTCACAGTGTTCAGTTAAAGCTACAAGTTAGTTTAGTGTGACCTCTGCACAGTGTTCAGCTAAAACTACAAGTTAGTGTAGTGCACAGTGTTCAGCTAAAGCTACAAGCTAGGGTAGTGCGTCCTCCTCACAGTGTTCAGCTAAAACTACAAGTTAGTGTAGTGCGACCTCTGCACAGTGTGCAGCTAAAGCTACACGTTAGTGTAGTGCGTCCTCCTCACAGTGTTCAGCTAAAACTACAAGTTAGTGTAGTGAGACCTCTGCACATTGTTCAGCTAAAACTACAAGTTAGTGTAGTGCGTCCTCCTCACAGTGTTCAGCTAAAGCTACAAGTTAGTGTAGTGCATCCTCCTCACAGTGTTCAGCTAAAGCTACAAGTTGGTGTAGTGCGTCCTCCTCACAGTGTTCAGCTAAAACTACAAGTTAGTGTAGTGTGACCTCTGCACAGTGTTCAGCTAAAGCTACAAGTTAGTGTACTGCGTTCTCCTCACAGTGTTCAGCTAAAACTACAAGTTAGTGTAGTGAGACCTCTGCACAGTGTTCAGCTAAAGCTACAAGTTAGTGTAGTGCATCCCCCTCACAGTGTTCAGCTAAAGCTACAAGTTAGTTTAGTGTGACCTCTGCACAGTGTTCAGCTAAAGCTACAGGTTAGGGTAGTGTGTCCTCCTCACGGTGTTCAGCTAAAGCTACAAGTTGGTGTAGTGTGTCCTCCTCACAGTGTTCAGCGAAAGCTACAAGTTAGTGTAGTGCGACCTCTGCACAGTGTTCAGCTAAAGCTACAAGTTAGTGTAGTGCGTCCTACTCACAGTGTTCAGCTAAAACTACAAGTTAGTGTAGTGCGACCTCTGCACAGTGTTCAGCTAAAGCTACATGTTAGTGAAGTGCGTCCTCCTCACAGTGTTCAGCTAAAGCTACAAGTTAGTTTAGTGTGACCTCTGCACAGTGTTCAGCTAAAGCTACAAGTTAGTTTAGTGTGACCTCTGCACAGTGTTCAGCTAAAACTACAAGTTAGTGTAGTGCACAGTGTTCAGCTAAAGCTACAAGTTAGGGTAGTGCGTCCTCCTCACAGTGTTCAGCTAAAGCTACAATTTAGTTTAGTGTGACCTCTGCACAGTGTTCAGCTAAAGCTACAAGTTAGGGTACTGAGTCCTTCTCACAGTATTCAGCTAAAACTACAAGTTAGTGTAGTGCGACCTTTGCACAGTATTCAGCTAAACATACATGTTAGCGTAGTGTGACCTCCTCACAGTGTTTAGCTAAAGCTACAAGTTGGTGTAGTGTGTCCTCCTCACAGTGTTCTGCGAAAACTACAAGTTAGTGTAGTGCGACCTCTGCACAGTGTTCAGCTAAAGCTACAAGTTAGTTTAGTGCGTTCTCCTCACAGTGTTCAGCTAAAACTACAAGTTAGTGTAGTGAGACCTTTACACAGTGTTCAGCTAAAGCTACAAGTTAATGTACTGCGTCCTCCTCACAGTGTTCAGCTAAAGCTACAAGTTAGTTTAGTGTGACCTCTGCACAGTGTTCAGCTAAAGCTACAAGTTAGTGTAGTGCGACCTCTGCACAGTGTTCAGCTAAAGCTACAAGTTAGTGTAGTGCGTCCTCCTCACAGTGTTCAGCTAAACCTACAAGTTATTTCTTTGCGAGCTCTGCACAGAGTTTAGCTAAAGCTACCTGTAGAAGGTTGGTGGTGTTTTCCTGATCCTATCACTACCGCAGGCAGCTAAATAAGCTACAAGTTAGTGTAGTGCGAGCTCTGCACAGTGTTCACCTAAAGCTACCTGTAGAAGGTTTGTGGTGTTTTCCTGATCCTATCACTACCGCAGGCATCTAAATAAGCTACAAGTTAGTGTAGTGCGAGCTCTGAACAGTGTTCACCTAAAGCTACCTGTAGAAGGTTGGTGGTGTTTTCCTGATCCTATCACTACCGCAGGCAGCTAAATAAGCTACAAGTTAGTGTAGTGCGAGCTCTGCACAGTGTTCACCTAAAGCTACCTGTAGAAGGTTTGTGGTGTTTTCCTGATCCTATCACTACCGCAGGCAGCTAAATAAGCTACAAGTTAGTGTAGTGCAAGCTCTGCACAGTGTTCACCTAAAGCTACCTGTAGAAGGTTGGTGGTGTTTTCCTGATCCTATCACTACCGCAGGCAGCTAAATAAGCTACAAGTTAGTGTAGTGCGAGCTCTGCACAGTGTTCACCTAAAGCTACCTGTAGAAGGTTTGTGGTGTTTTCCTGATCCTATCACTACCGCAGGCAGCTAAATAAGCTACAAGTTAGTGTAGTGCGAGCTCTGCACAGTGTTCTCCTAAAGCTACCTTTAGAAGGTTGGTGGTGTTTTCCTGATCCTATCACTACCGCAGGCAACTAAATAAGCTACAAGTTATTTTTTGGCAAGCTCTGCACAGTGTTCACCTAAAGCTACCTGTAGAAGGTTGGTGGTGTTTTCCTGATCCTATCACTACCGCAGGCAGCTAAATAAGCTACAAGTTAGTGTAGTGCGAGCTCTGCACAGTGTTCACCTAAAGCTACCTGTAGAAGGTTTGTGGTGTTTTCCTGATCCTATCACTACCGCAGGCAGCTAAATAAGCTACAAGTTAGTGTAGTGCGAGCTCTGCACAGTGTTCACCTAAAGCTACCTGTAGAAGGTTGGTGGTGTTTTCCTGATCCTATCACTACCGCAGGCAGCTAAATAAGCTACAAGTTAGTGTAGTGCGAGCTCTGCACAGTGTTCACCTAAAGCTACCTGTAGAAGGTTGGTGGTGTTTTCCTGATCCTATCACTACCGCAGGCAGCTGAATAAGCTACAAGTTAGTGTAGTGCGAGCTCTGCACAGTGTTCACCTAAAGCTACCTGTAGAAGGTTGGTGGTGTTTTCCTGATCCTATCACTACCGCAGGCAACTAAATAAGCTACAAGTTATTTTTTGGCAAGCTCTGCACAGTGTTCACCTAAAGCTACCTGTAGAAGGTTGGTGGTGTTTTCCTGATCCTATCACTACCGCAGGCAGCTAAATAAGCTACAAGTTAGGGTAGTGCGAGCTCTGCACAGTGTTCACCTAAAGCTACCTGTAGAAGGTTGGTGGTGTTTTCCTGATCCTATCACTACCGCAGGCAGCTAAATAAGCTACAAGTTAGTGTAGTGCGAGCTCTGCACAGTGTTCACCTAAAGCTACCTGTAGAAGGTTTGTGGTGTTTTCCTGATCCTATCACTACCGCAGGCAGCTAAATAAGCTACAAGTTAGTGTAGTGCGAGCTCTGCACAGTGTTCACCTAAAGCTACCTGTAGAAGGTTGGTGGTGTTTTCCTGATCCTATCACTACCGCAGGCAGCTAAATAAGCTACAAGTTAGTGTAGTGCGAGCTCTGCACAGTGTTCACCTAAAGCTACCTGTAGAAGGTTGGTGGTGTTTTCCTGATCCTATCACTACCGCAGGCAGCTAAATAAGCTACATGTCCCCTGGGGCAGGACCTGGGTCCCCAAACCCTTTTTAGGACAATACCATGCAAATTAGCCTTTAAAATTAGCACTTTTGATTTCGAACGTTCGAGTCCCATAGACGTCAATGGGGTTCCAACATTCGTGCACATTTTTGGTCCGTTCGCAGGTTCTGGTGCGAACCGAACCGGGGGGTGTTCGGCTCATCCCTAGTAAGGGGCCGGTAGGGGTTTCGAGGATCTGGCTGCGGAGAGAACTTGTTCCTTAACATGGAAGAAATGTATGCGCACCAAAACATCTCTAGGGATGTCATCTGAGAGGTGTGGCGGTTTAGCAATTCTGTGAGCCCGGTCAATTAATGTATCACGGGCGTTGAGGCGTGGGAGTAAGGCGGAGATGAGTTGCTGCAAGTATGGTGTTATTTCGTTCGGTTTGACCGACTCAGGGATTCCTTTGAATTTGATATTGTTCTGCCTAGAGCGGTCTTCTAAATCTGCTAATTTCATTTTCATGCGGTGGATTTCTTCCGTATGGTGTTCATGTGCATCTAATACCCTGTACACATGATCGGACATTGATCGGACATTCCGACAACAAAATACATGGATTTTTTCCGACGGATGTTGGCTCAAACTTGTTTTGCATACACACGGTCGCACAAAGTTGTCGGAATTTCCAATTGCCAAGAACGTGGTCACGTACACCACGTATGACGAGACTATAAAAGGGCAGTTCAGAACCAAGCACGGCACCCTTTGGGCTCCTTTTGCTAATCTCGTGTTAGTAAAAGTTGAGAGATGATTCTCGCTTTTTCAGGTTCGTGGTTTTCAGATCGTTTTCGGCTGTTCAGTTTGTGCTTGTGGGTTTGTATCTGTTCTTCAGTGAGTGCAGCAAGTACAATTGACTTGTCATTGTGTTCGTGTTCGTTCCTTACTGATTTTCAGGTCGCTCTTCACAGACCTTGCTGTTCTTCAGTGCGTTCTGTTACTTCGTTCTGAGCAGCCGACCGTTTTCTAGCCATGTTGCGTATACGTACTCCTCGTAGAGTTCGTGCTGTGCGGGGGCTTGGTGTTGGGGTCCTTACCTTGACACAACATGAACAGGGTGGGAGGAGTTCATGGACCAAGAATTGGTTGCTCCAGCGTGACGAGTCCTGTCACATGCCTTTGCTCCGTGAGATCCGTGAGAATAATCCTGACAATTTCAGGAACTTTTTTCCGGATGATGGACCCCGTATTTCACCGTTTGTTGGCTTTGCTGACCCCCTATATCAGCAGGCAGGATACCTGCATGAGGCAAGCCATCACTGCGGAGCAGAAGCTAGTCGCCACCCTGCGGTACTTGGCGATGGGGAGAAGCCTGCAGGACCTCAAGTTCTTGACAGGCATCTCCCCCCAGGCTCTGGGGATCATTATCCCAGAGACCTGTTCTGCCATCATCCAGGTCCTGCAGAAGGAGTATATTAAGGTAAGATTTTTATCCTTTAACATCACATTTTATTGTATTTAATGTTTGATAATATATTGTATTTCTTTCCTTATTCCCTAATTACCATGATTGTAATATGCTGTGAATGTCCCCTTTGTTCTCATGCATGCTGGATTTTATGTATTTTTTTTTGTCCTTGGAATCATGGCCAGCCGGTTCCGCCTATTTCTTACACCCATACACATGGCGGAGTATAAACTGAATCATATCATCCTGGCGTGCTGTGTTCTCCACAACTTTTTAAGGTGAAATTCTGCCAACTATGCTGCCTCAGTGGGGCCTGAGGCCGGAATTCATGTAAATTAACCAAACCTGATGGCTCTTGAGGCTGGCCGTCCTGGCTTGCCCCCCCTGAGTGCCCGCGAGGTCCGTCTAAGATACCTTGAATACTTTGCGGGTAGGGGAGCCATCAATATGCCAGACAATGTCTGAGCCTTTTTTTAAATAAAAAAATGAGTTTACCTACTAAAAATTTTACTGACATTTACCGCTTGTGTTTCTTTTAGCTGACCCTGACTGAAATGTGGGTAGTCCTGAAAATGGCGTGATTGTGTAACATTAGAAAGCACTGTTGTGTGATATTTACTAAAGGCAAATACACTTTGCACTACAAGTGCACTTGAGACTGAACTGAAACTGCACTTGTAGTGCAAAGTGGATTTGCCCTTAAGAAATAATCCCCATTGTCACAGAAACCACCAATTTTAACACAAAAAAAGTTTATGAGCATTGAAAGAAGAATCCACACATTCTTGATTATCAATCGTTTTAATACAAGCACAATCACATGTGCATTTATAAAAGGTTTTTAAAACAAACCAACATGTTTGTTGTATAACAATTTTTTGGGTCACATCAATAAAAGTAGAAATGTCCATTTAAGCTAAAACAGGCATGTTTAAAACCAACAAGAAATACACAAATCTGGAACTTACAAAGTTAAACTTTTGTAGAAATTGAAGGCAATATCAGACATGAGTATTTATAAACTGTGTTTGATATTGCGTTCAGATGGGGTGAAGTCACCCCTGGAAAAGCCAAATTTTGAAGATGCACACAAATTGCTGAATGTCAACATGTGCTAGCTGCCATCACGGGGGATCAAGGGACGTGTTTTGGAGGTGCAACCCCTTCCTCTCAGCTACTTTTTCATTGAGGAAGGGGTTGCACCCACAAAACACGTTCATTGATCTCCCGTGATGGCAGATAGCACGTGTTGACACACTGTGTGCATCTTCAAAATTTGGCTTTTCGAGAATATGTCAAAAAGGTTTTGGAGGTGTTTTAAACTCACCCTAAAACATCAATGATGTTCTTCATTTTGTTTTGAACATCATTGATGTTTTTATGGATGTTTTCCAAGTCCCTAGTACACCCCATGATCTCCCCGATCAGGAAATGGGCACTCTCACTGGTGAAATGACCTTCATCCACAACATCACGATCACCTAAAAATATAGAAACAAAAACACACCATGTATTATAAATATGCCGGCATCCATCTCTTACCTGAGCCTGTGGTCGCAGACACTCACCTGTTGTGGTGACTATTTTGATTACGTCTCCCTCCTCCTCCTCTGGTTGGCTTTGGGGGATTTCTCCTTCTTCCTGAGGTGGGGGGTCTGTTGTCTCTTCTGATGAGTGGTGTCCTCCGAGTCTTTTCTCCCCTATGTAAAAAAAAAGGTATACTTAGCACACAGATATTTGATGGTAGAAATAAGAATATGAAACATTGCTTGGAAGTGGGGTACAATTGTCTCTTTTGGCAGAGTTCCAAGATGAAGAATTATTTTTTTCCTTTGTCAAGCTTGAATACTTACCTGTTTTGTACAAGCTTCACAGATGGAGTCACCCCTATAGTATACACTAAAGCACCTGTGTGGACCCCCTAATAAAAAGGGTGTTCTGGTGTCCCACACTAGTGCTCCTGAGTCCAGATGTGTAAACAGCTGCTAAGTGTCCTCTCCTTACACAGAATCTAGTTTGCAGTTCATTCTAATTACAAACCCATCTAGACACCAAAATTATTTGTAGAGAACTAGGCTTGCAAAAATGTATTCAAAATGCATATGTCCAAAACATGGTGTTTTATTGTCCGAACGAACAATGTTTCATACGAATAATATGCCCATGAACATGAAAGTTGCCATTTTAAACTGTACAACAGTAAAGAAAAGCACAAGGACCAGCACGAACGTTAGAAAAATCAAGAATAGGAACACAGGACAACTACTTATTTTTTACAGCACTCTCCTGATCCTTCTGTAGTGCTTGTGCTCCCTTAATTTGAGGACCGACCACCGCTTCCAGAGTTGATCCTTGGATCGACGTACCCCAAAATTCCTGTGCAGACTCTTGACAACTTTCGCAATGATCTTGGCCTTTCTGACATTGGGGTTGGGGTAAGGTCCATACTTCCCATCATAGTAAGCCCTCTTCAGTATGTCGACCATCTCCAACATCTCCCCAAAGGACATATTTGAGGCCTTAAATCGTCTCCTCTGGGATCTGGGGGTTTCTAACTTCGGGCTTTCCTCCTCCTCCTCGTTGTTGTAATTAGCACGCACCTGCTGTGTCTCCGCCATGTGCTCTTCCCCCACTGCGCCGAATGAGAAGGGGCGGGGAATAGACTAGAAAGAACGTCAGGGGCAGGTGGAGTTTCATGCATGCGCAGTGTATATAAAGCGTAACACGCGTGCGTCTTATGTACGATCTGTGAGAGGAGGAAGGAGTATCAGAAGCGCCGATCATGATAACGAAGGTAACATTTAAACTTGTGCCTATACTGTTTAGAAATTGAGGCCTATATTGGGAGAAGATTAGGAGACTTTAGCCTGACCTTAGGGTTTATCTTTTGTTGTGCCTTGCAGATAAAATGGATGGCTTCAATGACCATAATTTCTTCCCCCTGTTCATAGACAAATACAGGGAGCTGCCCTGTCTGTGGCAGATCAAACACCCCCAATACAATAATAAACAAAAGAGGCAGGCAGCGCTGGAGAAACTACTGGAGTTGGTGAAGCCGGTGGTCCCCATGGCAACCATCCCCTATTTAAAAAACAAAATTGGTGACCTGAGGAGCACTTATCTAAGGGAGCGCAAGAAGGTCACAGATTCCCAGAGATCCAGATCTGCAGCAGATGACGTTTATGTCCCCAGGCTGCGGTACTATGAGAGACTGCAATTTCTGTCAGACCAGACTGAAGTCAGGGAATCCCTCTCAACCCTTCCTTCCACTCTTCTTTCCACCCTATCTTCCACCCCAGCTGAGGCTTCCGATGTCCAACCTGGGACTTCCAGCCAGGAAGAAGTGGTGGAGCCCAGCTGGAGTCAGGTATAGCATTCTTCTACAGATTTCTGGTCAAGAAATAAATGATGTTTACTAGATGTTATTATTGATCACTAATTGCTGATTTAATAAAGTGTTTTACATATCAAACAGTAGTGGTTAAAAATAATTGGGACAAAAATGAAAAATGCTGGGCTCAGAATGATAGTCTGTTATATTTGTTAACATTCAATTTGCAACAGTCATGAGATGAAAATTGTGTGTGATTGATGAAGAAAAAACTAAAACTATGTCCCTTTTTCATACACAGGAAGACCTCAGCCAGGAGGAGGCTGTGGAATGTGGCACACAGGAGGAATCGGGGCGTTAGTGGCAGCAAGGAGGAGACGGGGCTAAGTGGCAGCCAGGAGAAGGCCGGGCCCAGTAGGAGCCTGACAGAATCTCAGGTTACTCCCCTCCGCCTTCCAAACAAAAGACCCAGGAAGGGGAGTAACGTGCAGGATTCAGCACTCAGGCTGATATAGGAGGCTCCTGCGTCCCTCAGAGCCTTCCCAACTCCTGAAGAGGCCTTTGCCTCCATGGCTGCCACAAAACTGCAGAGCATGCAGGAGGGTCAATGCCTCATGTGTGAGGAACTCATTTATAAAACCTTAACTAAGGGGGTGAGGGGCCAAATCACACCAAATACCCACCTGTGTGAGTTGGACCATCCTCCTCCCCCTCCTCCTCCTCCTCCTCCTGCCACAACTCCACCACCACAGACACAGCATGGAAGGAAGCGTGGAGGGAAGACCAGAGAGTGATGACCTGGGTTCAGTCTGGTCTGGCAAAATATGCAGCCTCTTGTATGACCACAGCCTGGGGAACTACATATCATCTGCTGCTGTTCATGATTCACTTGGACTTCTGGACCAGACTGCACTCCCTTATATATGGACTCCTCAGGCCACCAATTTTGGCAGGAAATAATTGATGTGTGCCCTGGGGGTCAAAGGCTTCACCAATTTCAGATGTTTCTCTAGCGTTGCCTCCCTCTTTGTTTGGTTCTGAGCCCTTAATAAAGGTATTTTTGTTTCAATTATACTTGCCATGTGTGTTTTCCTTCAAGAAGGACAGTTTGTTTGTGAGGAGGCAGGTACATTTCAAAAATACAATGCAATATTAAAAAGGGACACCAACACCAAGCAACCTCCTTGAGATTAAATAATACAAGATAATAATGGTGTTGTGGTAACTTGACACACAAAACACACACAACAATATTCTGGACTAAAAAAAAAAAATCAGGCTTGAAAAAAATAATAACCCCTCCAAAAAAAAACATTTTTGAGTCAGATGTGACAAATAAAAATATTATATTGATGAAATCACAAGAAATAATAAAGAAAGAAGTTTGTGAGAAGTCTGTGTGAATATTGAGCAGCAAAACAACTTCATTCTTCTCACATTATAAAGAAGAACAGAGTGCGCTGCATTAAACAATTTAACACATTGCAGCCTGACAAAAGTGCTATATCCATTCCGAACACTAATTTTACCAGACCGAGCTGTTCCGTCTCGGAATTTCTTCTGAGCATGCGTGGCACTTGGTGCGTCGGAATTGTCCACACACGGTCGGAATTGACGTGATCGGATTTTTCTGTCGGAAAATTGTATAGCTTGCTCTCAAACTTTGTGTGTCGGAAAATCTGATGGAAAAAGTCAGATGGAGCCCACACACGGTGGGAATTTCCGACAACAAGCTCCGATCGCACATTTTTCATCGGAAAATCCGACCGTGTGTACAGGGCATAAGAGTTCGTTATGCGCTTTAGAATAATCCTGCAAATTCTCTTCCAGAGCATCTGTGCGCTCTTCTATGCAGTCTATCCTGTCATGCATCTGGGATATTGATAATTGGAGCTCCCTATGTAAATCTTGCTGCAGTATAAGAAGCATAGATTTCAGTGTTGCTTCAGAGACAGTGTTATCAGTAGCAGGGATAGCAGCCAGGGAGGGAGCATTTTGGCATCCATGTGTCCCTGCAACAACATGGGACCATACTGTAATTGCTTTTTTGCATGTGGCTCCTTGTTTGGGGAGTGTGCAGGGGAGGTAGCCAGCCTCTTACCTCTGTCAAGTCCTCCTAGGGATTCCCCTGGAGGAGGGTGTGTGTCCATACCATCTCTTGTGGACGCTGTGGCTGGGTATCCTTGACGAGGCAGCACTGTAGGGGCAGCAGGCAGGCACTCAGAGTCAATACGGGAGACATTGCTGTTACTGGCGTTGGCGCCATCTTGGATCCTCTGCATGGCGGAGGCCGTCGGATAGTAATCAGTCAGGCGTCGGGATTTGGCGGCTTGTATCGCCGCAGCGACATGCCCTGGAATGTCCCCGGTCCTCCCACGCTTCGGTGGTGTAAGCTGCGGGAAGGAAGGTAGCTGAGCGTTGCCGTTTTCCAGGCCGTGGAGTGGAGCTCGGACTTCAGACAACCATCCTGGTCCGCAGCAGGCCACGCACAAATTCACTACTATTTTAATTGAGAAATACGGATACATCCGAAATTACAAATAACAAAAAAATGTGTCCGAATTTCAATTCGGAACAAAACAAACCACACATGTCTAGAGGTGTCTACTATCATGATTTCCAAGGGGATCCCACAGGTATGGTCTATGCATAGTTATGTAGACCCCTTGTCTTAAACGGGGACTACCAGCAAATTTAGCTGCACTAGGTTGTAGTTAACCTGCCTGATTTGTAGTCTTTGTGATCCTTTGGGTTTTTTCTTAAGCCTGGTGTTGCTGTGGTTCCTCCCTTTTGTCAGTAGGTGGCAATGTTACCTTTAGCATTAGTCTGATGAACTACAGTAAATCTAGGTTATGAATATGCATACTTCTCTCTACCAATCAGGAGGAGTTTCATGGCCACTGACGCATGCTGGGAAAGTGTATATATATATATACAGTATATGGAGTTCAAGTGATCAGGGTCCTCCCATCCAGACCTTGGTGAGAAACAGCTGCATTGGGTAGGCCTGAAGCCTAAGGCCTGGCCATCTGCTCTAGGCTCTGCAAGAGAGAGCCTGTTTGTTGCCTGGAGGCATGAGGAAAGGGATGGAGTTCTGAGACGTAGTACCAGAGGTTACTCTTCCATGAGCTGGGTGCTGTGTAGAGCCTGCAAAAGTGTCAAGAAAGACTCATCTAAAGAATCTATGCATGGTGCCGTGGTTTTTTTTTTTGGTTGCTATAGGAGACAGCTGTTGCTACATAGGTACAGAACATTGAATGCACCCTCAAGGCCCTTGTTCTGTATTGCTGTCTACCTGTCTGTTTCTGTCTTTAAATTCTGCTGGTCTGTTAGCCTATTGTCCTCGTGTGTCCTGTGCCCTAATATTCTCTCCCTACATATTGCCATCGTGAGCAAAAAAACTCACTTTTGTTCAGCCTAAAAGTGACTGGCACCTATTTTCTGCAACCGTCCATGCACACAATGCCTAGGAACCGGCATCCTGAGGTGAAATGTCAGCTAGAGTTGGGCGAACAGTTTGGGCCGAGCAAAAGTTTGGCTGTTCGGCCAACACGCAAATTTTCAGGCTGCTCGGCAGGATGTTCGCCTGCAGAGTGCCCCACAATGCACTGCACACTGCATAGTGCATTCTAATCCTTGATGCCCAATCAGGGCACAGTTAATAGCTGGTTGTTAAGGAGTGGGCTGCCGCATCCTTAACAACGGATGAGTAATCAGCTGTCAACGGGCTTCCTCGCAGACAGCTGAATGGAACAAAAAAAATTGCCGGCAATTAAAAAAAGTGAAATAAACTGTGTGGGGGTCCCCCCAATCCATACTAGGCCCTTCAAGTCTGGTATGGATATTAATTGGAACCCCATGCCAAAATAAAAAAAAAGGCGTGGGGTCTCCCCAAAATCTATACCAGACCCTTATCCGAGCATGCAGCCTGCCAGGAAAGGAGGGATGAGCAAACGCTCCACCTCCTGAACCATATCAGGCCACTAGGGATGAGCTTCGTGTTCGAGTCGAACCCATGTTCGACTCGAACATCGGCTGTTCGACCGTCCGTCGAATTGCGAACGTTATGGGCCGTTCGCGCCAAATTCGTGTGTGCGGCATCGCAGTGCATGCTGGCTGATGATTGGCCAAGCATGCACTATGACCCGCATGCTTGGCCAATCACAGCGCCGTCAGTAGAGAGAGCTGTAATTGGCCAAAGCCAGGGTGGCTTTGGCCAATTATGGCTCAGGGGATTTAGTACACGCCCCACACTATATAAGGCCGCCTGCACGGCGGCCCTGTGTAGTGTGTTCCGGTGTGCTGATAGAGAGAGAGACAGACAGTGTCATTTGATTTGAGTTAGATAGATTAGGCTAGATCTGTTCCTGCTATTTACATTTAGTGCAGTGCGTCCTGCTCACAGTGTTCAGCTAGATCCGTTCCTGCTATTTACATTTAGTGCAGTCAGTGCGTCCTGCTCACAGTGTTCAGCTAAATCCGTTCCTGCTATTTACATTTAGTGCAGTGCGTCCTGCTCACAGTGTTCAGCTAGATCTGTTCCTGCTATTTACATTTAGTGCAGTGCGTCCTGCTCACAGTGTTCAGCTAGATCCGTTCCTGCTATTTACATTTAGTGCAGTGCGTCCTGCTCACAGTGTTCAGCTAGATCTGTTCCTGCTATTTACATTTAGTGCAGTGCGTCCTGCTCACAGTGTTCAGCTAGATCTGTTCCTGCTATTTACATTTAGTGCAGTGCGTCCTGCTCACAGTGTTCAGCTAGATCCGTTCCTGCTATTTACATTTAGTGCAGTGCGTCCTGCTCACAGTGTTCAGCTAGATCTGTTCCTGCTATTTACATTTAGTGCAGTGCGTCCTGCTCACAGTGTTCAGCTAGATCTGTTCCTGCTATTTACATTTAGTGCAGTGCGTCCTGCTCACAGTGTTCAGCTAGATCCGTTCCTGCTATTTACATTTAGTGCAGTGCGTCCTGCTCACAGTGTTCAGCTAGATCTGTTCCTGCTATTTACATTTAGTGCAGTGCGTCCTGCTCACAGTGTTCAGCTAGATCTGTTCCTGCTATTTACATTTAGTGCAGTGTGTCCTGCTCACAGTGTTCAGCTAGATCCGTTCCTGCTATTTACATTTAGTGCAGTGCGTCCTGCTCACAGTGTTCAGCTAGATCTGTTCCTGCTATTTACATTTAGTGCAGTGCGTCCTGCTCACAGTGTTCAGCTAGATCCGTTCCTGCTATTTACATTTAGTGCAGTCAGTGCGTCCTGCTCACAGTGTTCAGCTAGATCTGTTCCTGCTATTTACATTTAGTGCAGTCAGTGTGTCCTGCTCACAGTGTTCAGCTAGATCCGTTCCTGCTATTTACATTTAGTGCAGTCAGTGCGTCCTGCTCACAGTGTTCAGCTAGATCTGTTCCTGCTATTTACATTTAGTGCAGTCAGTGCGTCCTGCTCACAGTGTTCAGCTAGATCTGTTCCTGCTATTTACATTTAGTGCAGTGCGTCCTGCTCACAGTGTTCAGCTAGATCTGTTCCTGCTATTTACATTTAGTGCAGTGCGTCCTGCTCACAGTGTTCAGCTAGATCCGTTCCTGCTATTTACATTTAGTGCAGTGCGTCCTGCTCACAGTGTTCAGCTAGATCCGTTCCTGCTATTTACATTTAGTGCAGTCAGTGCGTCCTGCTCACAGTGTTCAGCTAGATCCGTTCCTGCTATTTACATTTAGTGCAGTCAGTGCGTCCTGCTCACAGTGTTCAGCTAGATCCGTTCCTGCTATTTACATTTAGTGCAGTGCGTCCTGCTCACAGTGTTCAGCTAGATCCGTTCCTGTTATCTTCCTACTGACAGGCAGGCTTGTCTGGTTACAGTATATAAAGCTACCTGAAGAAAATTACAGGTGTTCTATCCCAGCTTAGTGCAGCTACAGGCCATTACTATGTCTGGAAGGCCAAGAAGGAGAGGCAGACAGTCACAAGCCAATAAGAGAGGGCAAGCAGGCTCTGTGTCTAGTGCTGGTCGTGGAGACGGTGCATCCTCATCAGCACGTGGCCATGGGACACGCTTGGCCTTTTTTTCGGCAGCTGGCCGCGTTGAGCCGCAACATGCGGAAGACTTGGTCGAGTGGATGACCAAGCCGTCCTCATCCTCCTCATCCTCTCTCACCCATGCCCAGGGTGCTTTGTCTGGCAAAGCAGCGGCCTCTTCCCTCAGCTCAATGTCATCAGTGACTCCTTCCCTAGCTCCACCATGTCCTCCTGAGGATTCCCTCGAACTGTTTGACCACAGTGTTGGGTACATGCTCCAGGAGGATGCCCAGCGTTTAGAAGGCTCTGATGATGATACTGAGCTCGATGAAGGCAGTAACATGAGCACGGACAGAGGGGGTGCCCAAGAAGGACAGCAATCTGGCAGTCATGCTCCCCCTGCTGCAGCATACTGCCAGGTTTGCTCCAGTGATGAGGAGGGAGGGGATGATGAGGTCACTGACTCAACGTGGGTGCCTGATAGGAGAGAGGAGGAGGAGGAGGAGGAGGAGGCGGCACATCACCAACGAGGCAGGATGCCCTCCAGGGGCCAGCCTAAGGGCAGCACATTGACTGCATCACACCCCAAAGCTCCACATGTGCAGGGCGCTGCAGTCTCTGCGCGTTATTCAAAAAGTTCTTTGGTGTGGGCCTTTTTTGAGACGAGTGCATCAGATCGCACCGCTGCTATTTGCAACATATGTCTCAAGCGTATCTCGCGTGGCCAAAACATCTCCCGCTTGGGTACCACATGCTTGACCAGACATATGTTGACCTGCCATGCAGTTCGTTGGCAAGCATTTCTAAAAGACCCACACCAAAGAACAAAGAGGATCTCTCCTTGCTCCTCATCAGCTGAGATTTCCAACCCCACTAGACCTTCAGTCCTCTCTGAGACCTGCAGTGAGAGGAATGAAGGTGTAGAATTAGGTGTGTCACAGCCAAGTACTTGTGGGCAATCTGCTTTTGGTACACCGACGTCAGATTGTACCAGGCAAATTTCCCTGCCCCAGCTGCTGCACCGCCGAAAGAAGTTTGCTCCCAGCCATCCACATGCCCAGCGGTTGAATGCTAGCTTGGCAAAATTGCTAGCACTTCAACTGCTGCCTTTTCAGTTGGTAGACTCTGCCCCCTTCCGTGAGTTTGTGGAATGTGCGGTTCCTCAGTGGCAGGTACCCAAACGCCACTTTTTCTCACGGAAGGCGATTCCGGCTCTCTACCGGCATGTGGAAGGCAATGTCCATGCC